>CAWUFW010004651.1:0-600000 GCA_963921515.1 Calotriton arnoldi | reverse complement strand
AAGGGGTCTCCGGCCTATATTTAAAAAATATGGGATTCAAACAAGGGAAATGGGTCTAGATCTGATCTATGGCCTCAGATTCCTAGATGTAGCTGTTGCCATTGGACAAAATTTGTGTAAAATCATAAAGACTCGGGTGATATTACCCCCTTCTTAGAGCTTAAGATCTAGGCTGGCATGGGTGTGTTTCTCTTTGTACGGAGATGTTAAGGGTAATGAGAGGATCTCCTTATAGAAATGTTTAGAAGATGCCAAATATGTCCCTAATAAAAGCATGATTAAGAGAGATCCCTGAGCTTGTGATAAGCTGCTATGCACATTATAAAGGCCTACTGGGGTAACATGAATTGTTTAAACTCTTATTATTCTTTCTTGAATGTTTTAAAATGTATGTGAGACCTTGGGCTGTGGACCTTATTTAGTCTTGGTATGGAGAAAATGTAATTCTCTTATGCTTGTATTCGTATAAATTGTATAATTGTACAATTTGTAAGTTTGTGTGGTTGAATGATACAGCCATGTATTGTTTTTAGGTCACTTAAATTTTTCTACTTTTATGAATGTGTGTAATATTTCGAAGAGAATTTATTTCTTGGGAATAAAGTATTTTAATTCGGAAAACAAAAACGTAATCCACGTATGTCCTGTGGCCCAATGTTTTCTAAAACAGGCACTTCATTGCAGCCTGTGTACTGGTCAGCTTTCAGTAGTTCACAGTTCATAACTAGGCGGTCTTGTGAAATGTCCAAAGCTCAGATATTAGTGGAAGTCCCTGTTTTTTCTCCTTCCATCCACCGCTGTTCCAGTTTCTCCCCCTCATATGCCCTATACCTCTTTCTTCTAGTCACCACCCACCCAGTACCTGTTTCAACTAACCCTCACCCACCCAGTCCCTGTTTCGCCTAACCCCCACCCGCCCCGTCTATTTCTTCTCCCTACTCCAAACAGACAAAAAAAAAGCACCAAGGCGCGGCCAACGCTGGCCACTTCATATCGATTTTTTTTTTTTTGTACCGTCCTGCTCTCCACTAATTTACCTTCCTTCCCATTCACCACGCCCATCAGACTGACAAAGCTAATAGCTCGCCCACAGGCAACACCTATTAACTTTGCCAGTGCTTGTTAACAAGTGTCACTCGGAGTGAGCCCTACAGGCTCATTCACCTTTTTAAAGTTCAACTGCTGTGTGCTTAACTCACCCTTGGCCTACCTTAGGTGAATGTGGAGTGCAGCACAGATGTGACACTGTGCTGGACGTATGTGTGCCTGGGAAAGGGTACAAACAGTACAGGGTTAGAGCAGTACTGTGTAGCTTATGTGTAGTTAGTCCATGTTCTGCGTATGTATGCCTGTGGGAAATACATTGGATGAGAGATGTAGTGATGTGCAGTGCGTGCACACTTGAAGTTGGTACTCAGCGTTTATTTCTTTGAGAGAAGTACAATGCATAAAAGTGAAGTGTTGTGCAGCGCGTTGATGGTGAGTGTGTGTGCTGGCAGTGTGTGTGTTTGCAAATAACACATCCTGGTACAATACAGAAAGGCTACCATACTGACTAGTGCTCGCAGACTGAATGTATGTGCGTATGTGGTGGCACAATACATGGAGGTAAGAGTACTGGAGAGTATGTGTGCAGTAAAAGTACTCTGAGTGAAAGTGTCCCTGCAATGGTACATTACATGCAGGACACTGGGTTCCATTTTGGGAAGCCCAAGCCTGTCTGTTGAAGACATGAGAAGTAGAGGAATCCCACCCCACCACTTCCCCGACCCCACCCTAAACAGATTTGTGTATTGCTGCATTCCGCAAGCTGGGTGAAACACACACTGGAAGAAGGGAGGAAGAGACTCTCCCTTTACACTTCTAAAGGGTTGCTCTTTGATTAAGTGATTAATCACAAGGAAGGGGCCTGGGCACCTCTCAGAGGGAGGTGGGGCTGATAAGGGAATCATAAAGAATAGGGCTGGGAGCCCTGGATTATCCTTTTGATGCACATATCACTGTGCCTGACATCCAGGTATGAAGTCTAGTCACTCCCATGAAAAGTATTGTGGGACAATCAGCTTTGGAGTCTTGCCTGCTGTGACGGACACCCTTTCAAGAGAAAAGGAGAAATGTATACTTCATAAGAAGCAGACCCCAGCATAAAACTTCAAAGACTAAGACCCTAAATCACATTTGGTTTCCGTAAAAGGACTGTAAGAAGGGGATGGTGAGAACCCAGAAATGTGTCACCTGCAAGCAGAAAGATGGGCTGTGTGAGAAGGGGAAGCTCTGCAATACTTCTGCTTGTGACCAGGACTGGGCGCAAAGACCTTCTAGTCTCCCTGCTGGGTGAGGGGGCATCACCCAGGGAAAACAAAGATCACCTGCCCTGGGGCCTGGCGCACCAGTGCCTGCCTGCTTGCCAAAACCAGTGTACCCTGTCAGAGGAGAGCATTGGAGGGAGCAAGGTCCAATGGGGAGCCCTACCTGGAGGGCACCATCAGCAAAGTGCGAGGGAATGGCTGTGCACAGTTCGGGTCATTGCCCGTGTACAGAGGCAATACGACGACCCCCCCGTATGCCAGGAGAGAGCTGCTGTGACCTGAACTTTGTTGTGAGCGCCGTGCGGGAAGTGCCAGGCCCGCACCACCCTCGTTGTGGTGATCCCATATGCCAGAGGGGGTCACCATTGAACTGTTTGTTGCCAGGAGCATAAAGACTTGTTACTGCCTTAAATGTTATGCCAGGAGAACTGCTGTAATGAGGATGAGTGTAGCGGAGAAGTCTGAGCCTCAGTGGAGAGTATCGTGCCAACCCCGTATGCTAGAAGGGGCTGTCGGTGCTCACATTTCCAGAGGTTCGGTTTGTCACCCAGACGGAAGTTTGCGGCTTTGACCTGTGAATCTAGTCCTCACACCAAGGCCTCCAACTGACTGAACCCCCGAGGACCGCGAAGGACGCCGCCTGATTCGTTGCACCCTCGCTGGGCTCTATTTGGGAGACGGAGGAACCCCGCCCCCCCCTGTCAAGCCCCCTCATCTTTAAGGAGCAGTAGCAGCTCTGATCACTGGAGCAAACTGGCAGGGCGGCTTGAGGTTGAGAGTCTGCACCTGTCATGTGCTGCTGCATGTACCGTGGGCAGCCTCACTTCGCCGAATAGGATCCGGACAGTGCCCCATGGAGAGGGCTCTTGCTGCACTGCTGAATGTTTCCATACTGCCGGAGCGAGTAAGACCAGAATCGGGCCTGTGGGCCCCCAGGGGGACTTGCTGCTCATGGTGCTGTGTATCATAGACACTTTTGACTAATTCCTGAAAAGTCAAAGGGGACCTCTTGAGTATGACCTATTAGTGAGCATTCCCTGGATGCGGCCACCAGTAAAATGGGAAATAACCCCGACCACGTTATAAGGAAGAGGATGGGACAGGGATTTGCATGACAACTACTAGAGTCCCGACCTCAGGGGGATTGTTATTGCTCATGAATGTTATTACTTTGTGTAGAGTTAGAAATAAAATACTTATTTTTCTTATTAAAGTAAGTATTGGATTGAACAGTGATTTATTGTTCGTACTGTGCGCACTTTGAATTGAGGCGTGTTCACCTACCTGTATCTACAACTCTCCCCTCCCTCCCCCTCCACCGCCCCGGAGGGAGCGTTTAACAGTTACTGAGTCAAGTGAAGAAGGGGTCCTGGGCCCAGTTGCTCAGGATCCATAGTAGGCCAGGACCTAGGACATCAGGAGTAAAAGACCTCAACCACCACGGTTGGGCCCAGTAGCCCCTGCATGCCCCTTGGTCCTCTGACAGGGGTTCAGACATAGTCTATATAGCACAGAATCTTGCCCAGTAGAACAAGGTATTTCAAGAGAGGTGGAGCATTCCTCTTGTTGTTGTGGTGAACCCGATAAAAAAACTGGTGAAGAGCAGCCATTTTGATCAGGCAGTTGCAGCTCACTCTACTGCAACAGTGGGCCTGGTGTGTGCCTATTGCCTATTCTTCAACCTGTGCCACACAGTAAGACTCTTTTACAACTATAGAGATGCAAAGATTTCGGAACAGTTTACTTGGTAATAGGATACTTCACTAAAAAATAAACTGCAATCCTTGGATGCTACCTTTTACATTCTTGTATCCTTTCCCTAATATAAAAATCGTTGGTCACTTATGCTTGCTACTGGAAAATGAAGTAGACTCTTAATCACCAGCACCTGGATCAGGATGAACAAAATAACTTGCTTAAATAAAGATATCTCCAAATAGAAAAACTGTAAGATACTTCTCACTCGCTCTACTGTAGTATGTGACAGATGAAGTGTGTATGTGTGGTGGCTCACTTCTGTGGTCTAGTCTGAGGTTTCAGGAGAATTTATAAAGGGCCTTGTTCTTCATAGCTTTGTTACCATAACCTTATTTCTTTTTCTTTAAAAAATCTATAGTGCCAAAAGGAGGAAGATGGCAGACAAGATCCTTCCTCAGCGGGTGAGTATAATTTGTTCCCTGGGCTAAACCTCACCACGTTTTCTCTGTGTCTGGCCTAGGGAGATCTTCGAATGTTTCACCATCTAGTGAGACAATTTAAAGAAATGATACAGGTCTTAACCTATGGGTTGGTACAACAATGTACATAAAGAATAGGGGAAATATGGCTTGTAAATTAAGGCACAACGAGGGCAAGGAGAAAATCTAAAAATCTAGAGGTGGCAGGTTAGAAAATGGGCGATGTATGTTAGGAACAATATACATAAGAGGAAAGAAAATGCTATTAGCAAACTTTCTAGTAACAAAGCGGCGGGCTTAGATAAAATACCAGGGATCTTTTTCGGAGGAACCGAAAATATGGGGACCATATTTATGGCTACTATTCAATGTAATCATGAACGGGTTGGATCCACCTGACACGTGGCGTGGGGCAGAAATTGTGCCGGTCTTTAAAAAAGGCTGTCCCCTCCTACCTATCAATTATAGGCCGATTAGCCTAATTGACGTTTCCCAGAAACTTTTCGTCCGAGTACTTCTTGACCGCCTACTGGCGTGGATAGAAGAAGAAGAGATCTTGAGTCCATACCAAGCCGGCTTCAGAAAGAACACTTCCACCGTTGACCAGCTATTTAGGTTACAGCTACTGTACTGGAAAACGGTGGTTATAGAGGGTGGCAGCCTCTATTTAATATTTGTTGATCTGAAGTCGGCTTTTGATCTTGTTCCCAGGAGTAAACTCTGGGATGTGCTTAGAGATCTGAGGATCCCACCTTATCTCCTCAGTATTTTAATAAGGCTCCATGAAGATACCTTTGCCCGAGTAAGGTTTGGGAAACACAGTGAATTGACACCTCGCTTCCCTGTTCGGAAGGGAGTACGGCAGGGCTGTGTGCTTGCCCCCACCCTGTTCTGCCTTTTTATTAATGGACTTATAGAGCAGCTCAGGGAAGTGAAGGATAATGATGCCCCTAGACTAGCTTCTGGAAGGATCCCAGTGATGATGTTCGCTGATGATACCCTCCTACTCTCAAAGTCGCCCATGGGAATCCAGCGCATTCTTAACAGCTTTGACGCTGTTTGTAAGATCCGGGGGCTGGAGATCAATACATCAAAGACCAAATATATTGTCTTCAACCCTGCCAACAAGTCTCGTTCTAAACCAACTTTAAACAGTACACCTCTGGAAAGAGTGTCGGTTTTCGACTACTTGGGCGTTACTCTTACAGAGTATCTGGATTGGGGGCCCCAGATGACTAAGGCAACCCATAAGCTAGCGCAGACGGTGGGAGGACTCATGAAACTTTACAGAACCTCTACATTTAAACCTGCAGGGCCAGTGGTTGAAATCTATAAAACCCAAGCCAGGGGTGCTACAGTGTATGGGGCGGAACTGTGGGGTCATTGCTCTATCATTGGCTTAAACAAAATTGAGAACAATTTTATGAGACAGCTGTTAGGTCCCCCCCCCCCCCCCCCAGCACACCCCTCATTCCCCTACGCATGGACCTGGGCATTAGGCCTATCTGTGAAGAGATAGCCCTCAGACCCCTAACCTACTGGCGGCGGCTATGGGTGACCCCGGAACTGGTAACATATCGAGCCGAGCTTAAAGAGATATTGAGCAACCCGGGCTCTGCAAAGCTACCCTGGTTTAAACATATTAGGGCTCTCTGCACTAAGCTGGGAAAAGCAGAACTTTGGAAATCACCAGAAGAATCTTGCCCATTAACTTCACGCTGGAACTGATAAGATCCTACAGAATGTATAAATTATCAGTCATCCAAAGTGCGTCCTGTGGCCGTTTGACGGCCGACTTCATCCAAATTAAAGACGAATATTTAATGGAGTCCTTTTTGGATGATATCCAACCAAGTTCGGCTAGAAAACTTTACATGCAGTTTAGAATGGGGATTCTGCCACTCCGCAGTTTCACCAGCAAATGGTCCAAATCTGATCTTGATGGATGCCCTGCCTGCAGTCATAAGGAGGAGACGGATTTACATGTCCTCTTCTTCTGCCCAGCCTATAGATCAATACGCCAGCGTGGGCTTATTCAATTAGGCAAGAACCTAGGTTTTACACAATGTGCTGTGGCATACGGATTTTTAAAATATGACACCCATGCCCCCACTGTCTTTGCAGTTTCCCGCTTTTTAAACTCCATGTGGCACGCTCGGCGGACCTTTTTAAACTAGCAATCATGCTTTTATTATTCTGGTCATATTTTTATTGTTTTAACTGGGGATAGCAGCCCAATTTTTAAATGGTCCAATTGTTAATGGACCTTTCTCTTTGCATTTCCATTTTAATAATGAATCATGTCTGGGTTGGTGGAGAATCTAAACATGTATTTTAAATCAGATTTATTCGTTTTTAAATGTACAGGTTTTTTTTTTCCTACACATTGGCATATGTAGTAGCTCTATGATGGGGTACTATTTTTGATTTAAATGTATACAGTGTCTTTTTTTATATTGTTATGAACTGTACTTTTATGGTCCTCTAGACCAAAATAAAGTTATTGAATGGAATGGAAAGAAATTGCACCTGTGTAGAGGAGAGACCCTACTCGAGCTGAATATGTTGGGTCAGGTGTTCATTATTGTCCATCAGAATTGGGGGCAATGGGTGGGTAAGGTTCTGTTGCATTAAGTTCACTCATCTTTGTTATTTCATCTCTAGATCAGAGAATTGGTTCCAGAGTCTCAGGCGTACATGGACCTTCTGGCATTTGAACGTAAACTTGATCAGACTATTATGAGAAAACGTGTGGACATCCAAGAAGCACTAAAGAGGCCAATGAAGGTAGGTGAATGATGTCTCCAGAAATCTACAAGTCGTCTTATCAGTACCTCTGTTAGTTTTAATAGGAGACCTTCCTTTTCCTTCCTTAGTCTGCTTTCTGTATCTCTTTCCTGCTTTAACATATATTATTTTATTCATATCTTGTAATATAGTTGTCAAACAACAAATATTCTACCATTCAGTGAAACAACAAAGAGAAAATTAACATTGAGCATCTGAGGAATAGCTATCATTTGTTCTTTGATAGTATCAGCAATTGGGGATTACTAAATTAAGAGAAATTATAAAGTGCTACAAGTACCCAAAAAGGGTGTCCTGTCACTGAGGGCTTAACACTGTTCCTGGTTGGACAACGAAAGGGAGCTGAACAGCCAGGTTTTGAGATGTGTGTAGAAATAAGAATTACTGACCTCGAGTAGGATCTTAAGGGAAAAGAGTTCCTTTGCCTGACAGCAAAGAATGAAAAAGACTAGCCAGCTCTATGGGTTTACATGAGATATCTCAGTTCAAATGCCACAAATGACGTAACCACTCTGATTTTCTTGTAATTAATTTGTGAACATTTATTTTATAGCAAAATTTTAAATACCCAAAACTGATTTACATAAATGCAAGGCTTTAAAAACAATTCTTAGAAGTTATTGCTAACAAATAATGCCTAGGTAAAATACAGTCCTCAAGGGTTATATTCTAAAACAAGGAGGTTTACTGTCAATCCAGTTTGATCCTTCAAAGTAATATTTGCCTCAGTGACGCAGAAACTTCAAAAAACATGTAGCTTTCAATACAAATGGAATTTCTACTGGCAGTTTTAACTTGTTTGAATACACAGAAGGTTCAAAGGTCAAAATAAATATCTATTTTCACTTTCAAGACAACGTTTATTTAACAGGACACACCTGGTTTTCCTGAGCGTTCAGGAGCCGTACTTAGAGTTTGGCATATAGCATGTTCTGTCAAAAGGGGACAGTTATCCCCTCTGCCATATTACAAGTAGTCTTGACTATGATACTGTAGATGGGGCACTGCCACCTTTGTGACGCAGTATCCCGTCTGCCTAACTCTCAATAAGGGCTTACGTTTGTAACTTAGAATGTATTTTGTCACTGATGATTCCTGCATATGTGTTAAACAACAAACTGGCAAAGTGTATTGAAACTATTCATTTCCTAAACATATATTGGGGTCTTTAGTGTTTTTGCTTTCCAGTGTTCCTTTCAAAGACCTGTGTTAGATAAATAGATCGTGAGGCTATAATTGCAGGGACTGGCTTAACTTGTTTACCTTGCGTTCAGAAGTAAAAGTTGGTGATTGTCTTGAATTCTACAGACAACAGGGTGAATGTGCGTGCAAAGCTGTAGAATCCAAACTCCCATCCGTTTTATGAGTGTTTATGGGGAGTTTAGAAAATTGAATTGTCTAGGCATATTTTAATTAATGTTTTCATATTCTGGGATACGTATTTGGTATATACCTGCGAAGAAAACTTCAGGGTAGGTCTGCTGCAGGTTTTCGGCTCTCTCTCTGTCTCCGTCCCTGCTGTACCCAATGGCTGGTTAATGATGTCCTAATGTAATTTTATAATTTAAACGAGAGTATCTGTCTACTTTCCGCCCTTTCATAGTGTGCCCTGTTGGGCTATAGCTATTTTTTTTACAGGGGTTTACTTCACATTGTACAAAAATTTTAAAGTGATGAATACACTCATTGGACGTAATCTTCATACTTTTCTTAGCAGCACCATGGATCATGAACTTGTGTGTGCTACATGTACGAAATATGATTGCTTGGAGCTTGAATGTACCTGAGATTTTCAGTCATTTTGAATTCTTCTTCCTCATTAAGAGTATGATGAAGACAAATTACATTTTTGTAAGGCATATGTAATCTGAAATTCTGTAGGATTTGAAATTACTAAATACGTAGGATGCGCATTATGCCAATTTGCATAACTCTGGATTTCATATAAAATCATGATTATCTGTTTTTAATCTGTGGATACTCCCTGTCATACATTGTAAAGAAATAGTTTAATTATAGACATTATAGTTTTTCTCTGATCAAGCCCCTCTTCTTATTAGACAAAGGTCACATAGGTAGGCAAAGGAAAAGAGGGTGGATTTTAAAGCACTTTGCACAAAATACAATGAGGTGGTATGAAGTTGCTTTCTATTCCCGAAAAGAAAAGCTGACATCATCCGTAGTTAGTTGAGGCTCAGATAAATAGTTTTTTGTGTAGACAACACGAAGGTAGAATGTCCTTGTGTTTAATATCCTGTTGAAGAATTACTTTTATTTGAGACACAAACAAAACAGCATGACTATTCACATAATCTTGCAGAGATCGACATATAAAACATAAGTAACTTAATCTCTTTGTTTTTCACTTTGTCAATTTAATATAAAACCTTTCCATACTCCTTTTCATTGTATGTTTGGGTGCAGTACACGAAAGCCTGGTCAGATGAAAATAAGAACTTCTTGGGATTTGAGTAGTGCTTGAGTGTCTGTGTTTTGTGAATCGGCAGAAATTGCTGACAAACTCATTTGTGTTTTTTTTTTTAGCTCTGGTTTGACAGTGCAGCAGGCTGCAGCATGTTTTGTTACAAATTCTTTAAAAAATACATACAGTAGGCAGTGGCTCCATCAACAAGAGTATTACTCTCTCAGGTCATACTGTGCGCTATTTAGGGGCTCATTAGGTTGTCGGTCGGAAAGCCTCTAACCGACTCGTTCGGTTTATTGTCCGAGCGCCCGATTACGATGATCGCGGTCGGAACGTAAACGTGCCGGTCATTCCGACTCGGTTTTGACCGGCTCTCGGAGTATTCCTGTCAGTCGGAACCGCACCGTAACCCTGTATGGACGGCGTTTCCGCCGTCGGGATTACGATGTCGGATTCCGACAGCCTTTCTATGCGGGCCTTTCTGACACGGAAAGGCTGTTGGATAGTGACTTTGGGGGCCCCTGGCAGGGCCCCCTTGCCCCGCGGCCTACGATTGGTGGTCAAGGGGGTACCTAAGGTACCCCCCTGTAAAACCCTGCACTGTGTGGCAGGCACCATGGGGTTCCTGCGGCAGGGTGCCAGGTTTTACACACACACACCCCCATTTCCCCATAGGAGCTTGTGTTTACAGCCATAACACAAGCTCCCATAGGGAACAATGGGAATCTGACCTAACAGTGTTCGGTCGCATTGTAATCCGGTGGTCGGAATCGCCGACTGCCTGTCGGTTGGTCCCGAGACTGTGTCGATCGGAGGCTTTCCGACCGACATCGTAATGAGCTTCTTAGTGTACCATTCAGCCTTCCACAAAATGCTTCCATTGGAATGAATAGATGAACCATTTTACATCTGAGATATACACTCACACAATTACTTTCAATTATTTATCTCTTATATGCATTCTATACGGAAATAAATGCTTTCTTGATATTTTTTTCTGAGCATCAACAAAGCCAATGAGGCAGGCTTTAATGCAATAAAAAGCATTTGTGCATCCAGCACATATAATAGTAATTGTGAATGCCTCTTTTTTTTTTTTTTCCAACCATTGCTATATGAACGCCAGACTTATTGACTTTGCCAATCTTTGTATTAGATTTGTATTGCCCTCTTTGGGAACCCCCTAGCACTTCCGGTGGCACTATTTTGGCATGTATTTCTATGACACACTTGTTAGGAATTCACACTTTTCCCCTCACAAAGTAAATTTGTGACTATAAATTATGCTATGATGAATATATTTGTTGTGAATGTACGGCTATTGTAACTCCTTAGTTTAACTCGCATACCCTTCTGCTTTGATGCTCTATATATCATTAACATTTTCTTAACTATAAACATAAACTTCCAGTTTACTCATAGTGCAATTCTTCTCCCAGCAATAACTGAATTTTATGAATTGGGTTCTAAGAGGAATAATTGCTGCACTCGAGTTCAAAGGCTGTTTCAAGAAATTGTCCTTGAAGGTAGCATTTCTAGATGCAACAATTTCTCTCAGAAGAATGGGTAAACTACATGTGTGCATTAATATTATACACGTCTTTCAAATCGTTCTATAATGATATGATGGTAGTAAGAACCTAGGCAAGATCTGTCTAAAGCCATTTCACAGTTTCATTTTGACTAGATAAGTAAATTGCCTGCTTTTTCAGTAAACTTCTGTGTGCTTGTGTGCAGTCAGTATTAGGAGGGCAATGACGCACTACTTGGACGTGACAACAGTGTATAAAGATAAAACAGACCAGTGCTTAATTTGTGCCGGTGCTTAGCACCAGCACTTACTTATCAGGGCCGGGTCTACACGCATCTGCTGCGCACGTCACATATTGCATTGATGATATTGATGTATTTAATTAACCTCACTACTGGACTCGGAGCAGCCGCAGAGTGTTGTTCTC
This sequence comes from Calotriton arnoldi, assembly GCA_963921515.1. NCBI lineage: Eukaryota > Metazoa > Chordata > Amphibia > Caudata > Salamandridae > Calotriton > Calotriton arnoldi. Next base: position 588,323 of record CAWUFW010004651.1, on the reverse strand, counting down.
CTCTCCTGAGTGAGTCACGCTTAAGAGTGTTGCGGCTGTGAGACTGAGCCTGCCCTGAGCCAAGAGGAGATTCATATGATATGTTGATGGCGGCCACGGCCCTTAGTTCAGTGTTGCCGATGGGCGGGACACTGATTTGGGCTGGATTTTGGTTCTGCGGGGGTAGGGGCTGTGCAGCAGATTTATTTCAGATTGCCACGCCCCAGCATACTTGCGCAGCTCACCACGAGTCATCGTTTAAGTCAGCCCGACCCGACGAGGACGTTGAGTGCAGCAGGCAGCAACCAGTACTGGTAACAAGCAGCACCAGGCCAAATCAGTTAATAAAGGCAGAGCAGTGTGTCCCGGCCCACCACGAGTAATGGTAAGTTAACTACTAAGTAGTAGCCAACTAGCCATTCCAATAATATGCCATGCCAAACAAACGCTGCTTTTTCTTTTTGTTTTGGAGCGTGGTGGCGTGACTGTCATCAGATCACCGTGGTGGTAGCTCACCTCCGGCTCCACAAGATTTGATGATTCACTGACTGCCTGGCCTAGTAGCCGCCGTGCCCGTACACTTATATCTCGATAGGGCCTGCCGGGGTTAAGTTAAAGCCAAGGCCCTGCCCGCCCAGCCCCAGACTTGTCAAAACATGGCCCGCGCCGCGCACGAATTAGGTTCCCTGACTAAACTCGGTTTCTCAGGTGTGTTCTCTCAAGAACAAACGGCTGGGTACCGGGCGTGCTCCCAGTAACCCCTTGCGTAAAAGAGAGGTAAGCGGCATTCCCTCTTCAATCAGGGTACAATTATGTATGTGAGTTTCTCGCTCACAGAAGGTCATGAACTGATGGTCCAGTAAAATAAAACACCGTACATAAACGATTTTGAGGCGTCAAAATTGACTGGAATGAGTAAATCCAGCGCATGGCTTGCGCTCCAAAATAATTTTTTTCAAGAAGAGTTTGGGCTCACTCGCCCAAATGCTTGGCGGTATCTATACCAGTCCTCCTGACTGGCCATATTCTAGATTTATTCAGGCTTTAAAGTTGAAACACTAACAGAGACCAAAGGCATGCTCAATTACGAAACAGGATTTTCACCTCTATATATGTATGTGTTTGCCTAAATTTGGATAGCGTGAGCCTACCTGGGAAGCCACAATGTGCTGAACACTTGGTTAAAGTTAAGGCCTGCGAATTAGGATTGTTTAAAGTGCGGCAGGTAACAAGTAGGGCCTAGGCTGTGGGGCAGTATTACTCTCTTAAAGATATCTGTCTCGACTTTCTTTCTGAATTGCAGGATCGTTGTAGCATTTCTGATGTTGGGGAAGTTGTTCCCGATCCTGGGTGCATAGGTGGAGAACCCCTGCCTTCAGTGTTTCCTTATTGCATTTATTTGTCTCCTTTGATGTGCTGCTTCCTGGTATATTTCATATCATGAGGAGGTTAGTTTCTTGTTCAGGTATGAGTGGTACTATTTCTGGGAAACATCCTGAAGAACGACTCCGGAACAACGAGTTCCGGAGTCACGCAAGCCGAACAACGACTTGCATGAACAACGACTTAGCCTGAACCACGCATGTGCGTGGTTCAGGCTAAGACGGTCTAGTGTTCGTGCAGGGCGGAGTTCAGAGGAGCGTCGGACAGGAACAGGTAAGAGGTTTTGGGGTTAGTTTTAAGGGGTGGGGGTTTGGGTTAGTTTTAAAGGGGTGGGGGGATTCGGGTTTGGTTTTTAGGGGCTTGGAGGGATCGTGTAAGATTTTAGGGGTGGGAGGATCGAGTTAGTTTTTAGGGAGTTGGGGAGAATCGAGTTAGTTTTAAGGAGGTGGGGGGAACGTGTTAGTTTATAGGGGCTTGGAGGCGTCGTGTAAGTTTTAAGGGGTGGGAGGGGATCGAGTAAGTTTTTAGGGGGTGGGGGGTTCGGGTTAGTTTTTAGGGGCTTGGAGGGATCGTGTACGTTTTAGGGGTGGGAGGGGATCGAGATAGTATTTAGGGGTGGGGGTTCAGGTTAGTTTTTAGGCGCTTGGAGGGATTGTGTTAGTTTTTAGGGGGTGGGAGGGGATCGTGTTAGGTTTTTAGGGGGTTGGGGAGAATACAGTTAGGTTTTAGGGGTGGGAGGGGATCATGTTCGTTTTTAAGGGGGAGAGGATCGAGTTAGTTTTTAGGGGTTGGGGAGACTAGAGTTAGTTTTTAGGGGGCTGGGGAGAATCGAGTTAGTTTTAAGGGGGTAGGAGGGGTATGAGTTAGTATTTAGGGGTGGGGGAATTCGTGGTTCAGTATGTCGTGGTTCTTTACTTAGTGGTTTACATTGGGTCGTTGTTTAGAATTCGTGGTTTAGGCACTCGTGATTAAGGAGGTAGTGGTTTAATCATACAATCACTATTTCTAGCAACCTTGTAGGTGAGGCACATCTCTTGAACATGATGAGGGCCTCGAAATGGAGCTCGTGTAGTTACTTCAGCATTGGGGTGATGTGGTCAAATTTCTTTAAGCCTTGATGAGATGAGGTGCAATGTATAGGATGTCTTTTAGTTTTCCAAAGATGTGCCAAGAAGGCCTTTGACTAGAGCATTGCCTCCATCCAGTCGAGAAAGAGGGCCAGGGCCTGCATTGTTCTAAAATCAGCTTCTGGTAAGAAAGATTTCACTTTTTTCAGGAGTTGGCATTGTGCTCTACTGGGGTTTTTTGGTCATGTGCTATATGACGGAGAGATTTGTGGCAAGTGTGAGTCCAGGTTTTTTTTTGCTGCATGAAATCTCTTCTACATTGACCTGCTATGCATAATTCCACCATCTAGTGGTTGAGTCCAGAAGTGTTTGCAGTAGGTTTTTCTATTTTTTTCTTTTGCGCCAACTTGGGAGGAGTCCTTATAACTCACTATGATGCTGACCGTAAGCTCACAATGCCCCCATACGTGACTTCCTTTTTATATTATTTTTTCCACCATTTGCTTCTGAGGTGTATGGAGGAGAGCAACTGAGAAGCGAGAATTTTCAATGAAATGTCAACAACGACTTCATGGGGCGATTACCGCTGCAGGTCAAACATTGCTGGAATGAGGAGTCCAGTTTTTGACAAAAGGGCTTTGACTGGGTTGAAGAATGCGTTCAGAGAAGGTTGTTGTCTCTGAGGCCCATTGATGATATATTCTATTATGAGCACATTCTTTAGATGCTGTCCTAACTTTAAGGGAAAGTTAGCCATAAATGACAAATGTCTCCTGAGAGACCACAAATCAGAGAATTGTAATGCCTGCTCGTGTCCCAAGCCAAAGAATATAATTCTAAGGGAATAAAACATTTTGGTTCACTGGGCTAAAATAGATAAGGCCCAATCAGAATTAGAGAAACAGGAAACGTTGAAAGAGCTTTCAGTCAAAGAGATTTAATAATCACATAATTTAGATGATACTGGCAATATAGAAAATAAGGTGCGACTTAAATAACATATGCAATTAAAAAACATCGATGATGTCGAAAGAACACCTTACCAAAATTGATGATTCCACAATGAGACCTCGGAGAGTAAGAGCACTAGACTTATACTACTGATACAGTTAGCACCCGGGTATCTCCGTGAGCCGTACAATGGAGAGGGTGAGGTTTCTTATCATACTATTGATATTTGTTTGTCACATGTTATGTGGGGTTAATTGAAGGGGAAAAGAGATAAAAAATGAGTTGAGACACACACATACGTATGAGTTCATGTACTATATGTGATATGCATACAACAACAGTCTGTGTCTTTACTCATAACATCAAAACACATTCCTTTATTTTTTAGTTTTATATAGCGCGAACTAGACCATAAGGTATCAGAGCACTTTACATGAGCACCAGTTACGTTACAGATGGACACATTCATTTTTGCTAGGCACCGGGAGATTAAGTGATTTGCCCAGAATCACAGAATGTTGAGCGTCCCTGCCGAGACTCGAACCCGGTTCCCCAGCTCCGAGGTCTACCGCCCTAGCCGTTAGGCCACATTCTCTCCACATACTCATTCCTTCAAATCCAAGGGAAAGGCTACTTAAAATGATATGCAAAAAATTTCAGACTTCACTACAGGGAACAATAGAATTTGAAAATCCAAAGACAAGCCTTCTGACTTTGCTTCAAAGCATAATTGAGTTCAAAGAGGCAAAAAATATGGATTCTTTTGCCGCACAAAAAAGAACCAACTGCCCAAGCTTTGCATCCAGGTATTACCATCCGCAGTCAGAGGGGAATGCACTGTTGATAAACTGATACTGGAAATTTGCATATGCATTTCCTCGGACACCAGTAATCTAAATTATAGTAAACTAGTTCAGGACATTGAAGAGGAGTCATTTTAATAGCACCGGGTTGGTCAAGTCCATGTCTTTTGGAGATGTCCCACAAACACTATATCAAACTGCTAATACACAAGCATCTGCTGACACCACAGAGAGGAATAATATTTCACCCAGAGCCTCAAACTCTGTAACTGCGAGCTTGGCTCCTGAGGTTGTACGAATTTGGCCTATTCATCTTCTAGATAAATGCATGACTGTTATTATGGAGACATGGAAACTATAAACTAAAATATATAATGAGAAACAATTGTGTGGATACATTAATTGATGTTTAAAGAATATCCACTTGGCAACACTAAATAGTTCACTGATAGAATATCGACACCTAAAATATCCCCTTACCAAAATATTGTGTCTTAAATATCGATGTAAAAATATCGACATCCTATATTTATAATGGTACTGACACTTTTCTGGGACACATTGTCCATGGCTCCAACCTATACACCACCTTCTCAGATGAGAACGGATACTACTTTTCAATCTTTTAGCGAGCGAATAAGAAATAAGTTACTTACCTGTAACAGGTTTGCAGAGTTGTGTCGGATTCACATTTCATATGCAGTCCTACTTAAGACGTTGGAGGTCATAAATGCATCTTTCTCTCTATTGTGCTCTTCCATAGTCTTCTCTTAGTCTTTCTTTCTATGTATTAGTAATAAAACAACCGTCTGAAGATGGTGCTGATGAGTTTGTCATATTGTGGAGGCCCAGTACGTCATAGTCGAAACTCATTGCTGCGGCCAGTGCAGGTAAGAGCGGTGGGGCTGGGGGGAGGGGGGATTTCGACGGACGACGATGAGGTAAAATTAAATAAATAGTGAATTTTCCCTCAACATCGTCCGTCGAAACCCCCCTCCCCCCCCCCCACACACACACGGCCCCACCGCTCATACCTGCACGGGCCATAGCTGCTAAACACCAATATAAAGCAAATCAAACACGTTCCTGTTGTTGCGACAGCTCTCTTGACTGATGATGCATTTCTAGGTTGATAATCCAATATAATTTGCTGTAAATTATGGTGGTCTCTCAGAATGTTGTATTGTTCAAATAATTTGTACTGATGATGATTTTTTTCCCTAAATCGTTGCATAAGATTTCTATCCAGTGCTGAAGATGTTTATTGAGGTTAAACCGCTGCCTGTTTTGACACTTCTGCAACAGACTTTGTCCCAGTGGTATCCACTTTGTCTTTATAACGTGACTTTTCATTCATCCCACAGCAAAAGAGAAAACTGAGATTGTACATATCAAACACCTTCAACCCTGCTAAGCCTGATGCCGAGGACTCTGATGGCAGCATTGCATCCTGGGAGCTCCGCGTAGAGGGCAAACTACTTGAGGATGTAAGTATTAACATCATCATTTACTCTGTTAAAAGAAGATAATTTCTATGGGTTATTGAAGACCACTCATGGGAAACGCAATACATGCCAATTTTTACGGTAGACGTAACTCAGAGCTTTAATATGAATGACCAGATTATATTTGTACTGTAGACCTTTATTAAGTCTTAGATTACTGAGTGATGCAGCTCTTCACAGAGGAATCTGGGTGTTACTATAGTACATGCTACATAAATGGGTTGTAGCATGACACTGAACCCTGAAGTAACAGCTAAAATTGTCAAGAGATTCTAATGTAGCGCTAGCAAGGACAGCTGAGTCGTGTGTATGGGAAAGCCACAACAACCTAGAAAGCAAGGGCAAAACTAAAAGTAATATGGATACTGGTCAAAATGTAGAGATTATTAGATATTCATTAGCATGGGAGAATCACAGGCCAATGTTATCCTTGTCTGGAACATTGAAACTGAGATGTGTGGTTCCTTGAATAATGTTATTGATCATTGGTATTTGCTTAGTGACAGTTTGCCCCTAGTGTGGCGTTGCAGAACTACCGGCAGTCTGAGCATGAATTTTGTGAATGGTTCTGAGGTTTCCATGACAGACCAGGTTTTCTGGAGATGTGTGCAGTAAGTGCAGTGACTGGGAGTGTACTGCTGTTAAACGAGTGTTACAACTTTTTTAAGTTGTATGTATGCATATGGTATTTTAATAGCATAAAACTAGCCAAAAGGCAGCAGAGCGCTCTACCTTGTCAATATATATATATAAAAAAAAAAAATGGCACGCTTAAAGTCGGCAAATCCTAGAAGAGGAAGCTGAATTGTGGACAGTTCATGCATTGTGGCGTAGTGTTGTTTAAAGAGGTGAGTCTTCAGGTCTTTTCTAAATTGGAGCAACGTTTGGCATTCCTGATGGCTAAGGGGATGTTGTCTCAGATCTGGCTGCTAGTGGAAAAAGTCTGTTGCTTGTTTTTTTCTTTTTTGCATTTAGTTTGCAATGTGATGGTGTCCAGGCTACTGGTTTGCAGAGAAAGGTAGTGAGTTTCTTTTTTTTCGAAAAACAGTACAGTTGCAGCAAAAAGTCAATACATATGAATACATTCCAAACGCCACCGTTCATATAAATTAATTATTATAAAACCATTATTGTTCATCAACTTATGAAAACATTAGTGCAAAGATTTAAAGGGTCATAATGTTATACTGACTATAACCAGAGAGCTAAATTCATTTGAGTTGTGTTAATCGTAAAAACTAATCTATCTGGAAAAGCAGCAGCTGGGTGCTGATAGGCATAAAGCACAGCATAAGGTGGCGGGTATATCAAAGATTCATCATAAATACAAAATCATGATTAAACAAAGCCTTTGCATTCATTCAATGGGTGAGTAAAGTAGCCCAAGCAGTTAATGATCCCCAGATCCTTTTCCCTTTAATCCTTCCCTTTCTACCTCTCCGTTCATAGAGTGCTCTTTCTAGATTATATATATTCAAGAATTGACCTTTCCACTGCTGGAAGGTCGGGGATAAGGGATCCAACCAGGCTGAGGCTACGCAGAGTCTGAGGACGGACATCGCTATAAAAATAAGCTCCTCTCCAGTTTTCCCATCTTGTTCTGTTACACCAAGTAACATAAGCTGAGGTGATAAAGGGACATCCTCATTCAATACATGCCGCAGAAAACTAGATATTTCTCGTCCGATCGTTTCTATACTAGGGCATGTAGCAAAATTGTGAACCAGATATGCACCATGTACCTTACACCTGAAACACTGGGTCCCTTCTGTGCCTCCCCATTTTACAATTTTCGCAGGCGTTATGTATAGATCGAAAAGAGTTTTAAAGTGCTGTGACCGCAGGTTGGCTGAACACAGTACAGAGTCCCCTATTTCCAAAGATTTAAAAAAACAGGAATCCGGGACCCCTAGCCTTTCCTGCCATCTCAGCCTATGCTTGTCCAGATTATCCGGGACCCCTTCCAACAGGCATCTATATAGTTGTGAGATCGAAGAACCAGAAGCCCTTATTATCAACTCTATGAGAGGTACCTGCGCAAAACCTGCAGCGCCACCAGCTTTTTTGAGAAGAAAGTCCCTCAGCTGTAAAAACTTGAAGAAGTCCCGGGGGCCGATATTAAATCTTTCCCAAACTATTTCAAAAGATGCTATATGGTCCCCAGCCATGAGATCGCCTATCCTATAAAATCCCCCTTTTCCCCACCTTGCCAGACACTCATCCTGTAAAATCCTTGGAAGCTGATCATTCCCAATCAAGGGGGTATACCTGCTATACCTGCCCACCCCAAGTTTTTTCCGTGTGCCGGTCCAATTACGAAAAGCAGCAATTAAGATTTTAAAACGAGTTTTAAAAAAAATAACTTGATTCGTAAAATTTCAAGAGGCAGCCGTTAGCCCGTACCCCAATCAATATCTAAAAAATTGACGGGACATAGCTGGGGTCATCTCCTTCAGTCGGCTTAGTACCAAAAAGAGGCCCATAATATTAAAGGACTGCGGCAAGATAGTATAGCCTAAAATGAGGAAGCCCCCATCCTCCTCTATCCCTAGGAAGAGACAAAAATGCATTGGCCCTCCTAGTCCTGCCATAAGACCAAATAAACCTGGCCACCTCCCTCTCAATTTGCCTGAACCAATCATTATGTATTTCCAGGGGGATCGTACGGAAGATATACAATAATTTTGGCAGGATTATCATTTTAATTAAGTTGCACCTCCCCATTATTGACAACTTTAAATTGTCCCATCGCCAAAGGTTATTCTTAATTTTCCCCATTATAGGGACCAAGTTTAGATCTACAATACCCTCCACTTTTGCTGTAATATGTATACCTAAATAAACTGCTTCCTCCACGATCCTGCTGTCGGAGGCAGTACTCAATCTATTTATCAAGATCTATGTTTTTGACTTATTCAGTGAGAAACCCGATTGAGTCCCGAAATTTTCTGCGATTATTTCCACTGCGTGCAGCGCTCTATCGGGGTCAGAGATAATAATAGCCACATCGGCATACGCCAATAGCTTAGTATCCCAACCCTATATGCTAACAGGGATAATATCGGTGGAGGCCTCGAGCCGTCTAAGGAGAGGATCTATATATAAAGCGAATAGCAGGGGAGAAGACGGACACCCCTGCCTTGTTCCCCTACCAATTGAAAATGCCTCAGAATCTTCCCCCATTATTCGCAATCGCGCTATCGGGTTAGTATACAAGACCTGTACTGCCTTAATAAAAGCGACCCCTAAGCCGTTAGCTTCCAAGATCCTCCATAAATAGCTCCATGACACTATGTCAAAAGCCTTCTCAGCGTCCAAGAAGGCAACCCCCCATAGGGTTCATAAGAACCTCTATAGCATCAAAAAGTGATATTAACCGCCTGACATGGTCTACTGTCCCTCTCCCCTGGATAAAGCCATGCTGCCAAACTGACACAAAATGCTGCATTACGTTATTTAATCGAGAGGCAAAAATCTTTGAATATAATTTAGCGTAGCTGCTTAAAAGTGTGATAGGTCTATAAGAACCCAGATTGATAGGATCTTTACCTTTTTAAAAAAAAATAACAATGTTGGCAGTGCCCCATGAGCCTGGTGGTACAGCCCCATCCCTGACCTCCTTAAATAATCCAAGTATTTCCTGGCAGGTCTCTTGAAAAAAGATTTTATAAAATTCTAGTGGTATACAATCAGTTCCCGTGGCTTTACCCGATGGAAGAGCTTGGAGAGCCAGGTGGAGCTCCTCCCGAGAGATGTCCGACCCCAATAGGAAACCCTCCTCCTGAGAGATGCTCACATTCTGAGCAAATTCAAACAGTTCAACAGGCGTTTGAGGACCTCCTATAGGCGAAGCCCTATATAGATCCTCATAGAACTCTCTAAAGGGTTCCCGAATGTCAGCAGAATCTGAGACTATTTTTCCCTGCATATTCCTGACCTGCTCTATATGCCCTGCGGCCATCTGTTGCCTAGCCCTGACTGCTAATAATCGGCCAACACTTTCACTATATCCATAGCAGTCCTGTCTCTTGGCAAGGTATTTCCCTGCCGTCTTCTCGGCATTGACATCATTCAGACAGGCTTTGGTTCCCCTTATTGAGTTTAAAGCTAAAGAGATATCTCCTCCTCTGGTCACCATGCTGATTAATTCTGTTTCTAAAAGAGCAAGTTTTTGATAGAGCCTTTTAATCTGTTCTGCCCCTTTTTCGGTCTCGCATAGCATTGCAGCGCGAACGCGCTGCTCGCGCTCTGGCGAGATCTATTGTCGTTGGTTTTCTGTCGGGTTGCTTTGGAAGTGGGGTGGAAGCTCCACCCAGCCTCGCTTTCCTATTAAAAGTAATGCATTTGTGTTCCCTCCCTGTCTCCTTTAAGCCCCGCCCATCCGGACTCCTCTTTGCCGTGCCTGCCCGGACAGCAGATTGTGCAAGCGCACGTCGTCTCGCTGCGACTCTTCGGCCTTGTCATTAATATATCCGCGAGAGAGAGTGGATTACTGAACGTCTACCCAGGCTCTTCAAACAGTCACCGGCAGAGCAGGGTAAATAAACACACGGTGGATACTTGCGATATTGCACTGGAAGGCTGAGATGAAATCTGGTTATTCAATGAAAATGCGGAGAGGGATGCGAGCACTTGTCATTGGATAAGCTCATCAAATCTGAGATGTTGCGTGTTCCTCTATCCTCTGTGGCATGCCCTTGTGCACCTGCTCCATGTTGTGCGTGAACGTTGTATGCCTGTGTGCAGTAAGTAGTGAGATGTGGTGTGTGCTGTTGTGGCACGCCTTTGTGCAGCCATGACATGGCTGTGTCTAGCTGTGGCATGCTGATGTTGTGATATGACTGCGTGCAACTATAATCGGTCTTCACGTATGTGCCCTATGCCGTGCGTGCTACAACAGGACGCCTTATGCAGCCGTGAGTGTTGCTGTGACAGGTATGTGCGCGGAAGTGAGAAGTGGGTGCTGCCGTGACGTGCCTATGCGCAGCCACAAATTCTGTGGTTGCTGCTGTAATTTGTCCAAAAGCAGTCACAAGATGCTGCTTGTATCAGTAGTGCGCCGCTGTGTATGTTGCGACCTTACTGTTACGCACCTGCCACACGAGTGTGCCTATAATCCTGTGAAATGAGTGTGCCTGCCTGTGAGAGAAGACGCGTGTGTACGCGTGTGCGCAGCTCTTAAATGCCTCCTGTGTAGTGTTTCTGTGACATGCTCTAAGATGTCTGCGTTCCCGTGAGATATGCCTGTAGGCGCCTGTGGGATGGTGCGTCCAGAGTTATGCTGCACGTGCGCAGGAAGGTGTGACCAGCTGTGTGCAGATATAGACGCCAATGTCTCAATCCCTGTGGAGTCATATTCGCAACAGTGAGCTGTGTGCGCGTGGGCAGCTTTGAGATGCCGGCACCTTGGGTCCTGTAAGAAGAAACGTGCGACTGTCAGGTGTAGTGTTGAGTCTAAGATCGCTGTGCCTGTGTTCCTGTAAGGTACACGTGTGATGGTCTGTGCTCCTAGCACTCAAATGTCCGTGTGCTGGTACAAATAGCTGTCTGGTGCCTGTATCTGCGTTCCTGTAAAGTACGTTTGTAATGGTATGTGCGGCTGGCGGATGTCTGTATTGCACTGAAATGCACGTGTGCTGGTATAAATAGCTGTAAGGTGCCCGTGTTGTGCCCCTGTAAGGTACATGTGTGATGCACCGCGCATCTGACAGGTGTCTGTGCTTCACTGAAATGCCTGTGTCTGGTACAAACAGCTGTAAGCTGCCTCTGTTTCCATGAGGTGCCGGTCTTGGGATAGCCGTGATAGTCCCGATATAAACTCCTGTATGATGCCGCGTGCAGCTTTGAGACGTCTGTTGTCCTCGTGCTGCCCCGTGCCACCCGCGCCCCTCCATATGAGGTGATATTCAGGCTGTAGATGCAAGGTGCCCGTCCGTGGGGGCGTGAGATGCAGCGTGCAGGGTTCAAGGGTGAGAGGGACAGAAACATTCACCAGTGCTACAAGGAGATGGGGAATTATAAACACAGTGTGTGTGTTTGTAAAGTGCACAGTCACCCATGCGACATCTGAGCACTGAATAACAGACTTTTATCAACTAAATGGTACTCCTTTTCATCAACCTTACAGGAAGAAAGGCTAAGTGGAGCAGCCAGGAAGTAGACCTGTGACCAGGAGGTCAAACAGAGGGTCTTGAATGGATACATTAGTCCACTCAGACACTAAATCCAGCTGTGTACTAGCCAATGTCAGATACTGCAGCTTCCACTGGGCCTGTAGACGGCAGAGACGTCATATCCGGTCGATGGTAAGTTCTAGGCACGTACAAGCCATGGCATAAAGGACAGACTCAGGGCAAAGTGCTCAATTTTTAGGAATAATTAGTTACAGGTAGTGGCAGCGGAGCAGCATAAGTGCCACGACCCTAACGCAAGCATGGCAAAGTGCCCTCTTCATCCGCTGTCCTGTAGTAGGAGACGCCGTGGCCTCCTCACCTCCCCGCGCCCTGGAGCAGCTGCACCTGCTGCATAATTAGGCATGTGCCTCGTTTTCATTATGCTCACAAAATGTTTCAGATTTCGTCTCAAGAGAAATCTGGACAATAGGAGAATCTTTTTCAGCGATCGGGGCCCCAGAAAACCTCAAGGAAAGGAAAACAAGCATTTGCAATGCAATAGTCTCGCATTTGCGAGAGTTTGAGCTATTGGCATTGTAAATGACAATGCCTTTATTTATGCGTTTGAAAACCTGCAAGCTGTGCGTAAACAAGCACTTTGTACTTATAGTCCTTGCTTATGAGAAGCAAGGCTCGTAAGCAAGGACTATACGTACAAAGTGCGTGTTTATGCACCGCTTGCAGGTTTCCAAAACAAATGAATAAAAGGCATTGTCATTTACAATGCCAATAGCTCCAACTCTCGCAAATGCGAGACCTATTGCATTGCAAATGCTTGTTTTTGGTTGATCTGGATATATCGCAGCGTTTCTCCTCTTACTGATGCCTTAAAAGCATCCCAGATCATTCCTGGGGGAGCACTATCCTTATTGTTATTGATCCAAACCTTCATATAATTGACATAATCTGGATCAAATAGGAGTGCCCTCTCAAAGGTCCACCTCTTTTGCTCTTTTCTCAGTCCTTCAAAAGGGAGTTCCAGAACAACGGGATTATGATCTGACATTACTCTGGAGAAAAGCTCCACCCGGGCCTCCTGAAGTAGAGAAGGTGAGGTTAGAAAATAATCCAGCCTAGCGAACATGCAGTGAGGAGCAAAATAATAAGTATATCCAGGCTCCTGGGCTTTCAAACTGGGCCATGCCTCCACCAGTCCGATATCCCTTAAAAGATTTTTCATCGCCCTGGAAGATTGTATTTTGCGCCTCTCGCTAGGAACCCCCTGACCCCGTGGAGCTCCTCTGGATCTATTGATGTTTAGATCCCAGCAAACTACGTAAGGTGCTGGCCAGGAGGGTAATTCGAAAGCTAAAAAGTTCAATAAACCAGGGTCGTCTAATACTGGAGCGTAGACTGAACATAGTGTAAATGAACCCATGCCTCCTCTACATTCCACTATTACCCATCTGCCATTCTTATCCACTGCCTTTCTCCCAGGCGTAATAGTGCTACCTTTCATCAAGATAGCCCCCCCCTTAGTCCTAACATCTTGAGTTGTATACGCAACAACTGTTAGCCCCAAAGAATTAAGCAAGTTGCTATTATTCCATGCTATGTGGGTCTCCTGAAGGCAATACAAATCTGCTTGTAGAATTTTAAGATCTTCTTGGCTCTTTCTTCTTTTAGCACTGTCATTTAACCCACAAATATTTATAGTAGCGATGCGTAGCTTAGCCATTATACCAATAAATCATCTTGACCATCAATAATGCCTCAGCACGGTTAACACAGACATTATGCTGCCTGAGCAAGCTCTCTGTTCCAATCTTATTTGCACATTGTTCTTTAACCATTAATGCAACCTGGAGTTCTAGAAAAAAAAAAAAACTTTTGCTGCAAATTATATACCATCTTTTTGCCACGTGACCCACCTACCCAGACCCCCCCAAGGCCCTCTCCACCCCAGCCTCCCTGTACCCCCCACCCTTGAAAGCAGCCAGACCCACCAGGTCTGAATGACAGAGATAGCAAGAAACACCACAACACCCACCCCTCAACCCCCAAACACACCCATTCAAACCATTATTACAAACTCGGCCAACCATATGTTACTCAGCGAAAGCCAGCCAGAAGAAGTATTACCTCATACTATAGAAAAACAAACAAAATAAATAAAAAAATAAAATAAAATAAAAAAAGACAGGGAAGGGGCCATTTTAAGATATAGCATCTATATAAGGGAAGCCCCTATCTCATGAAATTTGGCCCAGACCCCTTTAGAAAAACTGCTTAGAAGATCCTATATAATTCTATTCTCCATCAAAGCCTGGTCCAGAAACTCTCTGGCCTGTATTTCAAAATAAAAGAACTTTACAGACCGTCTCACAATTGTTTTTAGCCTAGCCGGGGCCCAACAAAAATGCCTCAAATCCAGCATCTTGGTAAGGCTTAATTAATTGCTGTAGTTGCCATCTGTGTTCCACCGTAATATGGCAGAAATCAGGGCGGACGAAAAAAGAAGACTCCTTATACTGCCTTCTTGCCTCAGGACGGGCTTTCTCAAATATGGCCTGCCTAAGCATAAAATTACCAAAATACACTAGGATGGCCCTAGGTTGATTTAGATCTCTGCTGGACATTTTGTGACGGGTAAATGGAAACCTGTGTACCCTCTGGATTTCACGCCCCCAATCCCACCCTGTAAGCTCAGGGAAAGCTTCTTTAAGGAGGTCCAGAATGAAAGAACGAATGTCATCCCCTTCCAGGCCTTCCTTGATCCCAAGGAATCAGTGGTTATTTCTTCTCTGGTGGCTCTCCAGATCCTCCAGTTTCCACATAGCATCTGTTAATTGAGCTTCATGAGACTTTGTCTGCTCTCTCACAGCAGACAGTCCATTTTCGACAACAGATGTTCTCTCTTCCATGGTATTCAACCGCTCGCCAATCTCAGTACAGGCTTTCCCTATTTTTCATACTGATCCTTCCAGTTTCTTTGTAGCCCGTCTTGCTTTCTTCTCGTCCGCCCTGGTCTCTGCACGGTGCTCTTTAATAGACTTTAAGATCAAACTCACAGCAAGACTTATATTAACCGCCCCCTACGCTTGCTGTCCATTTAAGGAAGTTTCTATCTGGGCGGACACCGGGTCCGTAGGTCCCACCATCTTGGTATGGGAACAATCCCACTTCAGCCCAGAGCCAGCAATGCGTCTTCCCTTGTTTTTTTGTGACTCGGTGTGGCCCGTAAAACCTTTAGAGCTTCTTCAATGTTTTTGTCGTTTGGGGGCAGTCTCCGGTGCTTCGAGTGTACTTGAGCCTGAAGTTGATGAGCTGTACTCCATTTCGCTGCGGCCAAAGTCTGAAGCTCCTGAATGCGATTCCTCGGTGAGCGAGAAATATTTATCTGTCCTATCTTTTTTTGATAAACAATTTTATTGATTTTGGACATGAGAACAAAAACCAGCAGTTCAGCACATTACAGTAGGAACGACAATTCCCAATCAGTTGGATGAATAATGAAAAATTTCTTAGCTATCGTAACGGAAAGTTTCAATTCTATTAAGGACTCTGAGGCGAGGATTAGGCTTTCTCTCTTTGCTTTATTCCAATAGCAGCCATTTTAAAACTTTAAACTCAAAACCACATTTCCCAAACACCCTCGGGAAAGTGGTTAACAAAAAAGAAAGAAGGGACAACATATCCCTCAGTCCAAGCAACCAATCCAAAAGCTGGGTCCTCGGTATAGTCCTTCCTCAACCTCTTGCTCATCCTCTTTC
This sequence comes from Calotriton arnoldi, assembly GCA_963921515.1. Lineage (NCBI taxonomy): Eukaryota > Metazoa > Chordata > Amphibia > Caudata > Salamandridae > Calotriton > Calotriton arnoldi. Next base: position 572,749 of record CAWUFW010004651.1, on the reverse strand, counting down.
TTTGTGTGAGTTACGCCATTAGATTGTCTCTAGCCGTCCTGTTTCCCGGCATCCGATCCTGGAACAAAAGAACAAAATCAGAACTAGAACCTATAGATTAAGGCAAAACCTGTAAGCAAGGGTATTGAAGTTAACAGAATATGAGAAACGGAGCATGCTGTACAAAAGTGAACTAAGCACCATACACTTTCGCAGGATCATAGAACAATGCAATAAGCAGCAAGCACAAACAATAGATGTCAACCAGAAAGGTACGTTCTTACTCCCAACGGGCGGGACATCTCGTACAGATCCATGGGTGGGATAATCCTCGCCTCCGAGTCCTTAATAGAATTGAAACTTTCCGTTACGATAGCTAGGAAATCTTTCATTCTATGTCAGGCCCGGAGGCTTCGGATTATGCTAGTTCAAAGCTTACTTACCACCAAATGTGCCATATCAATAATAGGTTTGAAATAAAACCTTTGAAAGGTGGAGTCCGCGGACCAATCCGCTGCATTCATGATGTCTTCCAGCCTTGCCCCGAGTGTGAACGCCTTGGAGGCCATTGCTCCCCGTGCCGAATGAGCACCAAACTGGCGGAGGCTAATGCCTGCTTCCTTCATAACCCAACGCACCCAACGCGCGATCGTCGGGGATGAAACCGCCTTGTGTGGTTTCCGAAGAGCAATCAAAAGTTCTCTCCCCTGGAGGTCTGAGCTCCAAAGACATGTCCTCATAAGCTTTCAAGCAGCGCACCACACAAAGCTTAGGAGAGCCTGGAAATGCTGGGTAGTCGATGATTCGAGTATGACTCTTAGTCCTACGTCTGATGGTAAAAGACACTCCCGAAGGAGAAAAAACCCTGCCCGTAATGTCTAGGGCTTGCACGTCAGAAACCCTTCTGCATGATATCAGACAAAGGAGCATTGCCAGTTTTGCTGACAGTTCCTTTCTTGACAAGTACTCATTAGCCTGCCAGGACAAAAACAGATTAAGCACTCTATTCACATCCCACAGTGCCGAGTACCGAGGTTCTGGGGGAAGCGATAAGCGGAGACCTCTCAGGAGCCGGCAAACAAAGGGATGTTCTCCCACCGGTTTGCCCTGAATCGGGGCATGCCCGCCGAAATCGCAGACCGAAAAGTGTTCACAGAGCGGTAGGCTAGACCTTGCTGGGCCAATCTTGCCAAGAAATTCAGAACGTGTACAATGTCTGTGCCCACGGGATCACAACCCCGTCGCATACACCAACTACACCATCGTCGCTAGGCAGATCGATACCGCTTAATGGTACTATATGACCAGGCCTTGGACAAGAGGCTCTCAGCGAATTCTGACAGGCCCGGGAGCGACCATCTGCCCCTGTAATCCTCCACGCCATGAGGCGCAGGGATCCGTTGAGCACCATCTGATGAGGGAGGTGGTCCGGACTGAGAAGAAGCTGTGGAAAGTGGGGGAGTTGGATTGGAAAATCCCAAGAAAGTTTCAGAAGAACTGGAAACCAAACTTGTGACCTCCAAATGGGAGTGATGAGAACCACATTCGCTTGCTGCCGCCTGACGTGAGCTGACACTCGGATGATCATCGCGAAGGGCGGGAACGCATAGGGATGTTCCTGCGTCCAATCTTGCAGGAAAGCATCCGTGGCCACTGCCAAAGGATCTGGTCTCCAGCTGAAAAAACGAGGAAGCTGATAATCCAGTCTGGAGGCAAAAAGATCCACAGAGAAAGGATCCCAAAGGTCCTGCACCAGAGAAAAAACGTCCGGATGTAATTTCCACAGAATGGAATCTCTGAAGTGGCGCGATTGCCAATCCGCCACCAGATTCTCCCGACCGGGAAGGTACTCTGCCATCAGTGAAATTTGGTGTTCGAGGCAAAACTGCCAAAGATTCGTCGCCAGATCCAAAAGCACCTTGGAGCGAGTGCCCCCTAGGCAGTTGATGTACCTGACCGCCGATATATTGTCCATTTTCAGAAGGACACAAGACTGGATCCGTGCTTTGGTCCAGCAACGCACGACGAAGGAGCCCGCCAGGAACTCTAGAAAATTGATGTGCAGCGCTTGTTCCTGCGGCGACCACGAACCCCCTGTGGAAAATTCTCCACACCTGGCGCCTCAACCGGACCTGCTGGCGTCTGACTCGATAACCAGGTCTGGGGCGGAGCCGAAAATTGCCCTCCCATTCCAGGCTTCCATGTGAGAGAGCCACCAACTAACTTCTTGTTGTGCCTCCTCTGACAAGGCAACTGGATGGGAATAAGGGAGCCCTCTGCGCAGATGTTTCGCCTTGAGGCGCTGCAAAGCCCAATAATGTAACTGACCTGGGAATATCGCCTGGATGGAGGCTGAGAGCAACCCCACTGTTCGTTCCTTTGGTCAAGGTGCGCCGCAGCTTGTGACGGATCTTTGCCAGCTTCCGCGCCGGTAGGCTGAGAGTCGCCTCTGTCGAATCGATCACAAACCCTAAAAAGGTGACTTTCTGAGCCGGAACTAACAGTGATTTCTTGGTGTTTATTACAAATCCCAAGCTCTCCAAGAGATTGACCGCTTGCTGCAACTGATCGCGAAGCAACCGTGGGTCCGGAGCCAACAAGAGCATGTCGTCTAAGTACACAATTAGCCGGGTCCCTCGCGCCCGCAGGAACTCCACGACCGGTTTGAGCACCTTCGTGAAACACCAAGGGGCGGAGGAGAGCCCGAAAGGGAGTGTGGTGAAGTGATACACCCGACGGCGCCACAGAAACTGCAGAAACCTCCTGTGAAGTGGAAAAATAGGAATGGCCAAGTAGGCATCCTTTAAATCCAACCGGACCATCCAATCCGCTGGTGGCAGTACGTCCCTTAAGAGGTGAATTCTCTCCATCTTGAAATGGCGGTATACCAGACTATTGTTGAAATCGCGGAGGTTTAAGACCGGACGCTGCCCCCCATCCGTCTTGTCCACCAAGAACATGTTGCTGAGAAAACCCTGCGGATGCAAGACGGTGTGACAGATAGCCCCTTTGTTTAAGAGCGTGGAAATCTCTGCGTCTATTAACTCCTCTTCCTGCTGTGAAAACCGAATGGGGCTGGTGTCATGTTCCGCTAGGTTAGGGCATCCTGTTTGCCTGCGGGAGGGTCTGCTGGCTCCGAGACACATGCGGAAATCGGAGCACCCGACTTCCGTTCCATGGAGGTCGGCAGTCTAGTGATCCAGCGCGATATTAGCAAACAGCATTCATACACCAAATACTCACTTGGGCCCATACATTCATACTACGCTAATACTTACGCTGGGTTTTATCAGTTGTACTCTTTTATCAAAATCCCTGCTACCAATTACCTTCTGATTGAAGAGTAATGACTTACCAATGAATCCTTTGCTAATTGGGAAGTTTAAAATGAGTGACATTCATTATAGTACATAATCCTGAAATAACCACTGAGTCAGGAAGTTTTAAAATGTTTATCTAAAGATTTAGCAGAGTAAAATACAGAACCACACGGTACTTAATCGCATACCCAAGATGAAGTATAGAATCATTGTTACTAATCAATGACGGTCCCTCAGAAAAGGAGAGGATAGAGACAGCAGCACAACTAAAGGTTGCATTATATTTACCTAAGTGCGAGAAACAAACCCCTTTGGCCAAGGAGTTGGAAAGAATAGGACCCAGGAAGGATGAAGAGCAAAGACCTCTTCCAGGATCAGGACAGGACCGGTAACCTCTCTACAACGACGCCTGCGTCGTTCCCTCTCTGATACTCGGCTTGTCCTCGATTCTCCCGTGCCTTCCTTCTAATGGACTCCGCCGCCCCTCCTCAAGACCTCTCTGGACAGCGGTTCAGTCTGCAATCGATCAGCTTGGCAGTCTGGAGCTAAGAGCTAACTAATTAGCTAATTCTATATCTATTATACCCTTCTACGCCCATGTACCTCCCCTTAATGTTGCTAAAATATGGGACCACTACTTCTGATTGGACAGGGACAGGGGGTGGATTCTCACACCATATTGATTTGCCTTGTATTTCTGAAGCCTATTGTTTTTAAACTACCGCCCCTTCAATTTAATACATTTGCTTTATTTCCCACCCGTCTCATGACAAAATTTAGAAATTTATTCATATAAAATGTTGCTTTTCGACGAGAACATCTTGGTATGTAGTGGTGTCGGCCAGCAGGTCATGGCCTTGGGTGATGTCCAAGCTGACTTCATCTTTTTCTTTCTCGTCTGCCTCTCAGGGCGCATGTGCGGAATCTGTATGCCCACTCTTTCTACTCTATTCCCATTTAATTATAACTTCTATCCCACATTAGTAGCGTTAGAGAAACGACAGTTTAATAATGACATGAGAGCAAGCTGAAGCATGTGAAAACATCAAGCAGCCATTTTAATGCACACTGTGCAGAAGCAGAAATTTCCCACCAAGCAAAGAAAGACGTCACAACACGTGATGTGGTTGGGACATGCGCAATAGGGTTCCCGCACTTTAGCGGCCATTTTGGATTACGGACAAGCGTTATTCATTAATAAAACACATAGGCAAGCATCCTTACTATTTGTGTAGTGTATGCAAGGGTTAGTAGAGACAATACAAATTTAATAAATTAATACTATGAGGAGGTTGCGTACGAGTCCTTGCTCCATCAATCCCCTCTCTGATGGCGTTTCTGAGCCATCAAAATACTACCCACAATCAGATGCCAACTTCTAGCAAATAGTTTCACTCTTATTTTTACATTTTCTATTTTTACCATCTCCTTTCAATTTCTTGTATAATTCACTTCTCCATTCTTCAAGTTCTATTTCATCTAATTTTCTCTTCTTTCCTTTTCCTGTCACATTATATGTTCCCTTCTTTCTACAACATTTGCACCATATTATTATTGTCAGTGCTATTATTGCTATCCCTGCTAAGGGTACTAATATTTGACCTATAAGTCCTTTTCCTACATTAGCAAACCAGGTACCAATTGACGCAATACTACTTGTCAATCTTTCCCATACACTATCAACTTCCAGTGGTTTAAGTTCCTTCTCAAGTTTAGTTATATTCTGTATATACGTTCCAATTTCTGCACTCTTATCAGGAATATAAGTGCAACAGTGTTTCGTCTTCAATAATTTACAGACTCCGCCCTCTTTTGCCAATATAATATCAAGAGCAAGTCGATTTTGCATCACCATAGATCTAATTGCAACCATCTCCGCATTAATCATTAGAAAACCTCCAGCAGTATCCGTTGATAAACGATCAACCACTCTAGACAATTTACATATTTTCCTTGAGTTCAGAATTATTCCCACTGAAGGTATCAATGCACCAAATATATCACCTACAATTTCTGAAAAACTAGCTTTTACTACGTATTAATTCACTATTGTTTTCATTGCTCCCAGTGTTTCTTTTTACGTGGTATATCTTTGGAAATACTATTCCAAAATAACAACTTCCATACCACCGTGCAGGAAGCCTAAAGTAAGCCTTATTCCCACACACATAATAGATTCCAGGAAAAACTGAATCTGTTCCTCCTTTGATTCCCCAACCTCCAAGAATTAAGAAATTGTGTTCACACTCACTGGTACCGATGAAAACATTGTTATAATCAGTCTTTAACCTATGAAGACAAATTTTTCCTGTCTTTACAAAATCCAGAGCCATAGCAGCTTGAGCCTTGCCAGGTGTATAACTCCCTTCTTTTTCTGCCCAAGGTGGTAAATGAGCCTTATGCTCAGAAGCTTTCTTTTGAAAATCTTGTCTTCTATCTTCTACTAAATTCAAAATTATCTTTTCTTCTTCATATAAAGAACATGTTAGATTGTGTCTATGTGCATGTGTTATGTCTATTGATTTCATTGTTAAGAAAAATTCTCCCATAAACTGTGCGTCTTGACTACTAAGCACTGGGTTCATATTCTTTCGAATTGGAACCTCAGAAAATATCACATCTAGGTTTGAATAATAATACTGAAGTCTCCCTGTTCTATAAAATAAACTAGACAAAACACTACATGATATACCATATGTCAGTGGTAAGTGATGATACGTTAATCCTTCTGCTACTGATTCAGGTAACTTCATACAGACATAACAATTGCTAACTTCCATTGTGTCTACATATTGAAACAATAACTTTGTGAAAACGTTTAAACTAGTGTCGTTATCAGCTATTTCATGATGAAACTCTTGTTCATTTTCTGCCATTAGCTCTACTCTATTGCCCTTCATGTTTGCTGTCCTCTCCTTAGTTTCATTATTAATCTTTTTATCCATTATCATAAGGTAAGGAACTGCTACAATCAGGACTAATCATACTATAAGCACCATTACTAGACTACATATGCATATTGCACAGCATCTTCTACAACATTTCTGTTTTGGTCTCCCAGAAACTCTATCGTCAGGCATTTTTCGACAAGGAAGATCGCTCTTCTTATCTATTTTCCTCTTTTCTTTATATGACTCTTTTGCTTAATCAAGGCGGTCTTGTTTCTTTTTCGTACGTCAGTTCTGCACTTGTTCCTTCGTCACCACTGTCACTTGACTCTGAACTTTCGTAATCTTCAAGAATGATGTAAGTCCAATGAGGACCCTTGAATTTGTTATTCACAAGTTTTAGTCTTTTACTTCTTCTTTTCTCAGTTTTATTTTCTTGTTCAGTTTGGCTTGTCACTTCATTTACTTGATCTGGATCTTCACTTCTGGTTGTTATGTGGTATTTTACTCTTTTAATGACACTTGGCCAATGATCTCCTTTTCTTGTCTTCTTTGTTTGTACTGTTTCTTTATCTTCGTCTTCAGAAATCTTTTTATTTTCACTGCTTAGCACTGTTTCTTTTTCTGCAATTATTGTTCTTCTTGTTTGCTCTTTTTCAGGTCTGATTGGTTTCTCTTCAGCAGCTCCACTGTTAGTTTCCAATTGGTGACCTTGTTCTTGATTTATTTCTTCATGTTCATGATTCTCATGATCTTGTTCTTCTGTGTACTTTTCTGGATCTAACTTGTTCTGATCAGGGCTTATTGCACTTTGTACTTCTGCAGCCTGACCGGATTCTTCTAAACCGGTCTGTCCCTGCTCAAAATTTATTAGTTCTTCGTTAATTTGAGCCCAGTTTCCTTTCCCTATCTGACCTTGCTCAGGTTCTCTTATTGTCTCTTCTTCTTTTTCCTGAGCTGCTGCTTCTTCACCTATCTGATCTTCTTCAATTTCTTCCAATCTTGTTTGACTTCTTGTTCTGTGGTAAATTTCAGGAATTTCTACCACCGGTATCCAGTCCTGACTTGCGCTCGGTTGTTCTTCTGCAGCTTCTCTTGAATCTCGAGCCTGAGATTCCTCAGCTGGGCAACCTTCAGCTCCCTCAGTGATTGATGCTGTCTGAGGATTTTCTTCTTCAGGATCTGGTACTCTTTTGGTGTGGCTTACATGAATCCAATTAGGAAATCCTGCACACTTCACTGCTGTATTTGTAGTCAGTATGACTTGACAAGGACTGCCCCATCTAGGTGATAGACACGTTTCTCTGGTGTGATTCTTCACTACCACCCAGTCACCAGGATTCAGATCATGTTCTTGTTCAGGCTGCCTGGAAACTGCGTCTTCTCCAACCTGATGAGTGACAGAACGCACTAGGTAAGCCAGTCCTTTACAATAGTCCAGAACCATATCATCAGATATATTCAGCAATTTGTTTGTGGGAACATGTGTTTGTCTCATTGCTCTTCCCATCATTATCTCGTGGGGGCTCAATCCCGTATTTCTGTCAGGTATGCTTCTGAGTCCCATTAAAACAAGTGGCAATGCATCTGGCCATTCTAATGATGTTGATGCACACATTTTTCCCAATCTTGACTTTATAGTGCCATTCAATTGTTCAACCACTCCAGAAGCCTCTGGACGATATGCACAGTGCAGTTTTTGTTTAATTTGGAATGCTTCACAGATTATTTGGATCACTTCACTGTTAAAATGTTTTCCTCTATCTGATTCCAAAGTTACTGGGAAACCAAACCTAGGAATGAGCTCTCTTAGCAACAGTTTTGCGACTGTAATGCTGTCACATCTCCTGGTAGGGTAAGCCTCCACCCACTTTGAAAACAGACACACTATGACTAGTACATATTTCAACCCTCTGCATGGTGGTAACTGTATGAAATCGAACTGGAGTCTTATAAAAGGACCCTCTGCCTTTCCAATTTTTCCAAACCAATTATTGTCTTCCGCCCTGGATTATGCATCTGGCAAGTTAAACATCTTTGGCAAAGACTCTCTGCAACAGCCCTGAACTTCGGATTGTACCAGTTTTGTCTAAAAAGCCTAATCATTGCATCTCTCCCTATGTGTGTGTCCCCATGATACATTCTGGCCATTTGTGAGAGTAAACAGTCTGGCATAACTGGTCTGCCATCAGCACTAATCCACACTTCATCATCTCCTCTTTGGGAACAACCTACTTTGATCCACAAATTCTTTTCATTTTCATCAACATCATCTTGTAATCTTTTTACATCATTCCAAGTTTCAGGTGGCATATACAGCATAAGTTGGCAGCTGATTCCCATTCTTTCCACCCTCTTATTGACTGACAATCTATTTTTGGCACAATGTTGGGCCACCAGATCTGCATATCTGTTGCCGACTACCACCCAGTCATCTCCTGACTGGTGTGCGGCACACTTCACCACAGCCAATTCTTTTGGTGATTGTATTGCTTCCAGTAATTCCCTTACAAACTGTCCATTTTTAATGGGGGATCCTGAAGAAGTCAGGAAATCCCTCTGCATCCATAGTTGGCCATAATCATGCACAACCCCGTAACCATATTGGCTATCTGTAAATATAGTTACTTTTTGATTCCTCCCAATTTTGCAGGCTTTTATTAATGCAATCAATTCAGCTACTTGTGCAGATTTGACTCCTGGTAAATAGGATGCTTCGACTATTCCAGTTAATTCACATACCGCATAGGCAGCAGTTAATTTACCATCTTCATGTCTTTGACATGAACCATCAACAAATAGCTCCCTGTCTGGCTTTCTGAGGGGCTGTTCTTCTATATCTGGGCGAGGTTTCGTACATAACTCTGTAATCTGTAAACAATCATGTTCATTTTCTTCGTCATCTTTAATTTTCTCATGATATGGGTCTGGTAGTAAGGTTGCTGGATTTATTATAGTACACCTTACCATGGTCACATTTTCAGCACCCATTATTATTCTTTCATATTTAGTCAGCCGACTAGGAGTAAGATGTTGTGTTCTGGTTCTTGTCAATAGAATCACAACAGCATGTGGAACAAACGCCTTTACAGGATGTCCCATCACAATTGACTCACTTTGTTCAATGCTCAAACAAGTAGCTGCCACTGCTTTTAAGCATCCTGGCAACGCGGCTGCCACTGGGTCCAATGTAGCAGAAAAATATGCTATAGGACGTCTGTCTAAACCGTGTCTCTGGGTTAGGACAGAAAGTGCACAATTTTCTCTTTCATGACAGAACAATGCGAATTCTCTTTTATAATCCGGCATGCCTAGGGCTGGTGCTGAGCACAGAGCATTTCTCAACTTTACAAAAGCTCCTGCACTCTCACAATCCCAATCAACTGGGTCCTTTGCTTTCTTTCTTGTCATTTGAATTAGGGGCTTCGCTAACAAGGAAAATCCTAGTATCCATTGTCGACAGTAACCTACTATTCCTAGGAACATTCTCACTTCTCTTTGGGTTACAGGCATTTGCATTTTCTTAATCAATTGTACTCTTTCCGTGGTTATTCTTCTTTTTCCCCTCTCAATTTGATGTCCCAGATATTTAACAGCTGTTGTACAAAACTGCAACTTTTCAGGTGAGACTTTGTGCCCTTCTTCTGCCAAAAGATTTAATAGTGCTATGGAATCAATAGCACAGTCCTCTCTGGTGTTCGATGCCACCAACAAGTCGTCGATATATTGCACTAGGACTGAACTTCCTGGCATCACTAGTTTCTCAAGGCACTTTTTCAGTATTCCGTGTACCCCTGAGGAACACGATTCCATACATAGACTTTGTTCTCAAATTTAAATGAGAAGAGATACTGGCTATCTGGATACAATGGTATTGAAAAGAACGCTTGACATAAATCAATTACTGTGAACCATCCTGCACTCCAAGGGATTTGGTATAGAATTGCTGCAGGATTTGGCACTATAGGACAACATGGTTCCACTATTTTATTTATTTTTCGCAGGTCCTGAACAATCCTATATTTTCCACTAGGTTTCTTTAGTCCCATGATTGGTGAATTACATGGGCTACTCATTACTTCTTTTAGTATATTTTGTTCAACCATTTGATTAATTTCTTCAATGACTCTTGCTTTTACTTCTGCACTCATTTTGTACTGTCTGGTATTTGGGAAAATCGCACCTTCTTTTACAGTAATTTTAACTGGGTCTATTTTAGCCATAAGTCCTACTTCTTTTCCTGTGAAATCCCATACTATGGGGTTTACTGTACCTTTTAATTCTTCTGGCAACTCGTCTTTTGTTAATACCGAAAACATCTCATCTACTTCTGTACCCTGTTTTGCAATCATAATTTTATATACATGGTCTTCATCTGGTGTCTGAACTGCCACACCATCCGGTGTGCAAAATATTGTGCAGTTCATTTTGCACAACAAATCCCTGCCTAATAAGTTTACTGGGCTAGAATCGCATACTACAAATTGATGCATTTCTCTGAAGTTTCCGATTTTAACTTCCATTGGTTCGGTAAGAGGTGTTCTAATCCTTTGATTAGCTACTCCCACTACTTGGATATTTTCACCAGAGAGAGGAAGGTCTGGAATGTCTGCTGTTCTTACAGTAGACCGGGTAGCACCAGTATCCAACAGAAAAGTGATATCATTACCTTTCACATTTCCTTCCACATATGGACCTGACTGATCTACCGATATGGATGCGCCAAGTACGCACTCCTTCTCCTCCTCTCTTAGGCACCGTCATGAACTGTATTGACAGAAATCGTCCTGTAAAAGAAATTGTGAGGTTATATAATCATTCTTACCACTTCCTCCCTGATATCCGATGTCTTTACCGTGCTTTGCTCTGCTTACATTACCCTGAATAGGTGCAGGTGGCAACTGACTCTGAGGATTTACACCCTGCTGTGAGTCATTCTGCGTCTGTGGATTTAAATTTTGATTTGGGCCATTATTATTCCGAATCTTTTTACATTCATCCTTCCAATGTCCCAATTTCCGCATCCATGACAAGGAAATTTCTTTTTTGCTTCTTCTCTACTCATTCGTCCTCTCATTTTTCCACCATTCCCAGTATCACCACTCGTTCCAGAATCCTTTCCCTTATTTTCACTCGGATTTTCCAAATTAATTCCCTGTTTCTCAGCCATTTTCACCTGTGCCCACATTACCTTCTCCTGTAATTTCTTATGCCTATCCTCAATATCATCTCCACAATATTTTGCATATTTCAAAATTTCATCGATAGGTTTCCCTTGCCAACACAGCATGTGTTGTTTAATCATCTGACAAATCTCTGGCTTTAAACCGTAAACAAATCGATACACAAACTGACTCATGTTCTTGTCTCCAATGTCCTCAAATCCACTATACTGTTTAAATACCTGCAATAAACGCTCATAGTAGGAATGTACCGATTCATTAGCTTCTTGGGTAGTTCGGTCTATTTTCACCCAATCTGTTTCTTTCGGTGGTATTTTCCCTTTCAGGTAAGTTATCACCTGCTGATACTTTTTCATCACATCATTTGACGGGGCCCCTGTTTTCGGATCTCTAGGATACTCGTCACTTGGCCAATCAACTGTAATTTTACAATCTGTCCACAAATCGGCAGATACCACTATGTCAAACAAACCATCTAAGTCCTTCAACAATACCTTTGACACCTTCACAAACCTTTCAACCTGCTTGTACCATTCAATTGGTTTTTCTCTCAACTTTGGAAAATCATTCGTAAATGACAAAATATCCTGTCTGCTCCATGGGACATGTATATATCCTCCTCCCGCAACTTCTCGCAGTGGGTACATTTGGTCAGCTTTCCCTGTTTCTTTCATCACATATTCCGATGCTGATCTACTGGATCGTGCTTCTTCCTTTTTCTTGGCCCATCTAGTTCTCCATCTATCTAGGTCTCCCCATTTTTGTAGAACTATCATTAATTCCCTTACTTGTAATTTTCTTCCAGAGGCATTCATGTTTTCTAAATCTTTTTCTGAAAATTCTGCTCTATAGGGTTTCTGCAACACCTTTGATCTCCCTATTTCTATTCCCATCTGTAGTGCTAAATTGGATAATTTTTCATGGAATAATCTTACATTTCTTGTAATACTCCTGCACATAAATAATAATTCTTCATCATCATAGGTATTTAAGCGATCTAGTCCTATATTTCCTGCTATTAATTCTTCTAATTCAACTTTCAATTTATGAATGTCTATTATTTTTGGAGGTGTGCACTGTTTATCTGATTCTTGTGCCCACCTTTCTAAATCTTCAGGGGTGACTATTGTGGCACTTTTCGCTCCTAATGAAGTTACTAGACTTATATCTTTTGAACACCCAGGTGTAGTTCTCTTGGGAGTAATATTGACAGAATCTCGAATTGGTAAATCCATCAATGATATTGTGGATTCGCTGTCACTGAAGTGATCTTCAACCATTACTTCAGGTTTTGTAGCGTTTACAGGAGTAGGTGCAAGTATCGGTGGAGGACAGTTTCCCTGAGTACCATATAATGGAACTACTGGACCAATTGTTACAGGTATGGTCAATGAATCAGGATGTACTTTTATCTGTGTTATTTTCTGTATTAATTCTGCTCTGGTCTTCTCTAGGGCTTCCCTTTCTTTGTCGTGAAGTATTCTACTAGGGGTGAATTCATGCATTACCTGTGGTACTAATGGGGTTTTTAACGGTGGTGCACTTGGGGTGCATCCACTTGTCCCTTCCTGATATGGTGGGGGTTCCTTAACATTTCTTCCATAAATTCGTCTTCAGAATCGTCACTTCTCATTAAATGTTTTGTCTTTTCTGTACATTTACTTCCTAATTTTTCCTCTGCTGTTAACAATGGATATAGTCCTTCTGTAATCATTGCCCTTCTCCATTGTTTCATCTTACCGTCTCTAGACTCAATAACCCCTATTACTCCTGGATCGGTCACGCTCAAATGCCTCGGTTTCCCATTCCTCTAAGGCTTCGTATTGAGTTAACCTAGGTCTGGGTTCTAGGTCATTCATCCTCAATCTCAAATTTTGAAGAATTCTTCCATTGAAGGTACCATTCTCGGGAAATGCTAGTATTCCATCATTTTTGGTATATTCTATCCATACACAAGTATGATAACCTCTCTCCATCATCATAAATGAAGCTGGCGTTTTAGCTGGTGGAATGATAATTCCTTCCCTAGTTTTGATTGGTTTATCCTTTTAAAATAGTTCTTAATCTTTTGCAGAAAGGACATTTTTCTCTTCTCTCCGTACATCTTGAGCAAATCTCGATGTATAAAATTATATTCTGCAAAACCTAGGAATCTCCTATCCGGACGAGTTCCTGTTAAAGTCGGACCGCGTTTTAACATGCAATCTCTACCCACTAAGATTTTAGCTTCTAGAATATCAACCAATCAAGTGTCTGCTATCTTTTATTCCTGAGCCAATCCTTGCGCGGCCTTTTGGTGACGTTTGTCTGTCAACCCCTCCTTTATAATCTGCTCTTCACTGTCCCTCGCTGTTTCAACCAATCCCAGCGCGGCACCTGTGACGTCAGTACTGCTCCTGACCCCTCCTTTACAAGAGTCGTTCCACACCCGCTGATTCAACCAATCCCAGCGCGGCGTTTTCTGACGTCAGCTCCCTCTCCAGCAACTGACCCTCCCTTTACAAATTCGTACGCAAACTTATTTTCTCTACAATTCTTAATTGAATTTCAGTAACAACATAAAACATTCGCTATCGTGCCAGTTTCTCTAAATTCGAAAAAGATAGTTTCTCTCACACTTAGTAAAACCTTTCCGTTTACTAAACATACACTACGAGTAAAACCCTTCCGTTTACTTTTCACACAAGCTCCAAAAGTACCTGTTACTTCTTCAATGTTACCCTTTCTAGGTGATATAACATCAAAATTTCACCAGCGTACTCTTTTGCTATTACTCATACGCATAGGCGGTTGTTAGAGGGGTCATAACTGTGGGGGACTAACAGGAGATTCTCCCGCTCGCTTTTAGTTTTAAAATCGCTCTCTGTATTGCTGCTAGTTGTTTTTAACAAAACCAATGTAATTACTGATGCTCTTTTAAAAACTTGCTTTTTTGCACGGGGAAGCTGTGTTATAGCTCGGGGAGGGCTCGAGTGCGCCTGCGCTGGGTCAGCGCTCTAGCTGCTGGGTCACGCCGAGGGCACATAAAAACGTCAGATGACGCGACCGCGCAGCGGTTGTTAGAGGGGTCATACCTGTGGGGGACTAACAGGAGATTCTCCCGCTCGCTTTTAGTTTTAAAATCGCTCTCTGTATTGCTGCTAGTTGTTTTTAACAAAACCAATGTAATTACTGATGCTCTTTTAAAAACTTGCTTTTTTGCACGGGGGAGCTGTGTTATAGCTCGGGGAGGGCTCGAGTGCGCCTGCGCTGGGTCAGCGCTCTAGCTGCTGGGTCACGCCGAGGGCACATAAAAACGTCAGATGACGCAACCGCGCAGCGGACGCGCGCAGCGGGCGCGCCAAAGGCGCGCCTAAGGCAAGCCCGTCTGCGCCCGTCCGCGCCCATCCGGGCCTAGGGGCCAGAGCCCCTGCCTCTACACTTTTAACCCACTATGGTTACACTTTTTCACAGTTGAGACGGTTGAACAGACCCCTGGAACCACAATGTTCTCACTCGATCATATTAGAGGATGGACAGAAGAAGTGCTTACATTGTCATTTTGAGCCTTCAATGTACACCCATACCCCAGCCCACTCAGAGAAACATTTTAACTTACTGCTGTTAAACTGCAGATCACTACCGAAACATGCGACTGAGATCTCTTTACTGCTATCTGACCGTGATCCAGAAGCGTTATTCCTTACGGAGACTTGGCTCTCTTCAAGCTCAGAACCTGATATTGTCAGAGCCCTTCCCACGGGCTATTCAATCCAAAGATTAGATAGCAATTCCGCCCCCCTTACCCATTTTTCTATCATTTATAAAAATTATATGACCTGTCGTCTTTTAGGTAGCCCTATAGCTGAATGTGAGAATGTCCATTTCTCTATTGAATTTACCCCCTCTCTTTCTCTCTCAGGAATCCTTATTTATCGCCCGCCCGGGGCGCTGGGTCAATTTTGTAATTCCTTACTAGAAGCAACCCTGTGACCTAGCTAACACCAATGCTAATTTTACGCTCCTTGGAGATCTCAATCTGCACTTTGATGAGCCCTCTGCATTAGTTGCTATGGACCTTGCCCAAGATCTTGCGTCCTACCAACTTCAACCCACACATTTTAAAGGACATCTTCTTGATCCATTTTTCTCCACTTTGAAAGACGTTACAGGAAAACCCCCTATCCCCCTCCCATGGTCGGATCACTTCCTAGTTCCCTTCCTATGGTCCCCTGTCATCACAGAGGCTCATACCAAGATCTCCCGAACATTCAATCGGCAGTGGTCTAAGGTCCCAGTGGAGAAATGGTCCCATGAATTGAGTAAGACCTTCCCCGTCTCTCATACTAATCCGGCCACTGCTTACAACTATTTCACTTCATGGATTGAAGACACCCTTAACCTGGTGCTCCCAAAAAAACTGATAAAGAAAAAACTTCGAACCATTAAATCAGGATGGTTCTCACCTGAATTACGCCTTCTCAAAAAACAATGTAAAAGGTTGGAGAGGATCTGGAGGAAAGATTTTTCCCCTAATAAGAGACTAGAATATAAAACTACTCTTCGGATGTATAAAGTGGAGATCAAAAAAGCCCAAGCCTCATACTTTGAGGAAAAGATCCTCCTCGCAGCTAATTCTCACAGGGAAATTTTTCAGATTGCCAAAAAGTTGTTAAGAGTATCGGACCCACCACCAATTCCTGATCTTTCTGGACATCGGTGCAACGATCTTGCACAATTCTTCTTCTCCAAAGTGCAAAATATCTTAAAAATCCTTCCTGTGAAAGACAATGCATACATTACTAATGCCATCACTCCCTTCCGAGATAAATACGCACCCGGTTTGGAGGCTTTAGAACCCCTGTCTTTGGACTCCTTGTTGTCTATTCTAGCCTCTATTAAAAGTGGATCGCCACTTGATCCGGCACCTTTTAACATTTTGAAATCAGTAGCCCCCACTATCGCTCCCTACATTCTTAGTGTGATCAACGTCTCTCTTACCTCAGGCGTGGTCCCTTGTGAATGGAAAAGAGCCATAGTTAAAGCTCTATTGAAGAAACCTCATCTGGATCCTAAGGATCTTGCCAACTATCGACCTATCTCACTCCTTCCTGGAGTGAGCAAGATCGCAGAAAAACATGTTAATAATATTCTTTCTGCGTTTCTTGAGTCACATGATTTGCTCCACCCCTCACAGACAGGCTTCCGCCCTCGCCAAGGATTTGAAACTGCTCTGCTTGTGGTAGTGGAGGAATCAAGAAAGATCCTTGACTCAGGAGGCTCTTCGGCCATTATTCTTCTTGACCTTAGCGCCGCATTTGATACGGTGAACCATCAGATCCTGGTTCACCGTCTCGGGAACATGGGAGTGTCGGGTTCGGCCCTTTCCTGGCTTCAATGTTTTTTGGAAGGCAGGACTTTTCAGGTGTTCGAAGAGGACACTTCCTCAGACCCTCTACCTCTGGTGTGTGGAGTGCCTCAGGGCTCTTCCCTGAGCCCAACCCTTTTTAATGTCTATATGGCCCCTCTGGCGGACCTGGTTGCCCCCTTTGGAGTCCATATTGTGTCTTATGCTGATGACACACAGCTAGTGGTGGCATTGAATCAAGCTGACAAGTCACCCACTGACCTCCACACCTGTTTGGAGGAAGTGGCAAAATGGATGAGTCTGTCTCACCTTAAATTGAACGGTGAAAAAACCGAAATTATGATGCTTGGTAGTTATCAAAGTGCTAATTTGAATGCCCTCTGGCCATCCTGTATGGGCCCAGTCCCGGTCTCTAAATCAGAGCTAAAAAGCCTTGGCATCTGGCTTGACCAAGATCTGTCCTTCAAAACCCAAGCTAGGAAGACAGTTGCCTCCTGCTACGGTTTGCTTAAAATGATTCGTAAAATCCTTTCTGTGCTTCCACACTCAGCAAAAAAACTGGTGATTCAAGCCTTGATCCTTTCCAGGATCGATTTCGGCAATGTTCTCTATCTTGGGGCCCCCAAGGCAGTGATTGGGCGACTTCAGACTGTTCAGAATTTTGCAGCAAGACTGCTCACCGGCACCAGCCATCGCTGCTCGGCAAAACCCGCATTGCGCTCCTTGCACTGGCTCCCCGTCCAGGAGAGGATTCACTTTAAAGCTCTTTGTGTGGCCCACAAATCTTTGAAAGGGGAAGGACCACCCATTACTAAGGATTTGATCCATTCGTATAAAGCTTCTAGACATCTCCGCTCTAATACTCTCCATTTAGCGAAAATTCCGAGAATTAAGAAAGCGAGAAGTGGAGGTAGGCTTTTCTCATACAATGCCTCCAGGTTGTGGAATACCCTTCCACTCTATCTCCGAAGTGAAGTGAACCACCTCAGCTTCCGCAAACAGCTGAAGACGTGGCTATTTCCATAACCCCTCATGTCTATCACTCTGACGCCGTCTAGCGCTGGGATGCTCCCGGGTAACCACGCGCTCTATAAATCCCCTTTCAATTCAATTCAATTCCCTAACCAGTACTGATAGTCCTGCTTAACTTTTCAGTACTTATTCTGCCTGACAGATAACCTCACTGCAGTATGGCTTCCACTTACCAACCGCTATTCTATTTTCCCTGGGGAATTCTGGACAACATAAAACAAACTTTGAATACACGGTTGTTAGTTCATAAAAATAAAATTCTCATTACCCAATTAACAAAGAGTAACCATCCTCTGATTACCAGAAAACTGATCCAGCGCGATATTAGCAAACAGCATTCATACACCAAATACTCACTTGGGCCCATAC
Source organism: Calotriton arnoldi (assembly GCA_963921515.1). Taxonomy (NCBI): domain Eukaryota; kingdom Metazoa; phylum Chordata; class Amphibia; order Caudata; family Salamandridae; genus Calotriton; species Calotriton arnoldi. The sequence goes on along the minus strand of CAWUFW010004651.1, from coordinate 554,631 downwards.
ATTCATACTACGCTAATACTTACGCTGGGTTTTATCAGTTGTACTCTTTTATCAAAATCCCTGCTACCAATTACCTTCTGATTGAAGAGTAATGACTTACCAATGAATCCTTTGCTAATTGGGAAGTTTAAAATGAGTGACATTCATTATAGTACATAATCCTGAAATAACCACTGAGTCAGGAAGTTTTAAAATGTTTATCTAAAGATTTAGCAGAGTAAAATACAGAACCACACGGTACTTAATCGCATACCCAAGATGAAGTATAGAATCATTGTTACTAATCAATGACGGTCCCTCAGAAAAGGAGAGGATAGAGACAGCAGCACAACTAAAGGTTGCATTATATTTACCTAAGTGCGAGAAACAAACCCCTTTGGCCAAGGAGTTGGAAAGAATAGGACCCAGGAAGGATGAAGAGCAAAGACCTCTTCCAGGATCAGGACAGGACCGGTAACCTCTCTACAACGACGCCTGCGTCGTTCCCCTCTCTGATACTCGGCTTGTCCTCGATTCTCCCGTGCCTTCCTTCTAATGGACTCCGCCGCCCCCTCCTCAAGACCTCTCTGGACAGCGGTTCAGTCTGCAATCGATCAGCTTGGCAGTCTGGAGCTAAGAGCTAACTAATTAGCTAATTCTATATCTATTATACCCTTCTACGCCCATGTACCTCCCCTTAATGTTGCTAAAATATGGGACCACTACTTCTGATTGGACAGGGACAGGGGGTGGATTCTCACACCATATTGATTTGCCTTGTATTTCTGAAGCCTATTGTTTTTAAACTACCGCCCCTTCAATTTAATACATTTGCTTTATTTCCCACCCGTCTCATGACAAAATGTACAATTTATTCATATAAAATGTTGCTTTTCGACGAGAACATCTTGGTATGTAGTGGTGTCGGCCAGCAGGTCATGGCCTTGGGTGATGTCCAAGTTGACTTCATCTTTTTCTTTCTCGTCTGCCTCTCAGGGCGCATGTGCGGAATCTTTGTCACACAAGCTTTCAGTTCACCAAAACCCAGGCCCAAGTTTACGAACTAATAAAAGTCAAAGAAGAAAACATTAAAATCACAAATAAAATGTTTCACTGTATGCCCACTCTTTCTACTCTATTCCCATTTAATTATAACTTCTATCCCGCATTAGTAGCGTTAGAGAAACGACAGTTTAATAATGACATGAGAGCAAGCTGAAGCATGTGAAAACATCAAGCAGCCATTTTAATGCACACTGCGCAGAAGCAGAAATTTCCCACCAAGCAAAGAAAGACGTCAAAACACGTGATGTGGTTGGGACATGCGCAGTAGGGTTCCCGCGCTTTAGCGGCCATTTTGGATTACGGACAAGCGTTATTCATTAATAAAACACATAGGCAAGCATCCTTACTATTCGTGTAGTGTATGCAAGGATTAGTAGAGACAATACAAATTTAATAAATTAATACTATGAGGAGGTTGTGTACGAGCAAGTCTCATTTATGAGTCCTTGCTCCATCACTAGCTTCGCTCCGGATGCTACCTCTGCGGCGTCCAGCGCTTCCGGGGGAAACCGCATTTGAACCGCGGTTTCCGCCCGATTGGCGCTTCGGATTCAGTGTTTCCAGTTGCTTGCATCCCTGGACCAGGTATTCCTTTCCGCGCTGGAGCGCACTTCCATAGCCTTGCCGTTCTTTTTCCTAGCTGCGCTGGAGCTCGTTCCTCAGTTTGCCGCGCTGGAGCTCGTTTCAGTCCTGCCTGCACAATCCTTTCCGCGCTGGTGCGCTACACTTAGCTTGGCTCGACTTCCATTACCACGCTGAAGTGTTTCTCTCAGTTTACCTTTCTTTCTTTGCCGCGCTGGAGCGCTGCTTTGCCTCAATGTTATATCACGCGCTGGAGCGCTAATTTACTTTATGGTTTGTCCGCGCTGGTGCGCTGCTTTTCCCCACTATTGAATCACGCGCTGGAGCGCTATTAACTTTATGGTTTGCACGCGCTGGAGCGCAACTTACCTCACTGTTGTCACACCGCGCTGGAGCGCTTATCTTTATGTTATTGGTTGCGCAGGAGCGCTTGTTGTCTGCTTAATCCAAGCTCCACACCGGGGTACCTGATTGGTTCCTCATCTCAGGAGCGCTATCCACGGTGACTCTACCGTGTGGATTACCTGGCTTCGTGGTGTCTTCCTGACAAGGTAAAGGCCGTTTCGCATGTGCATTGTATGGAGGAGCAGGGGGTGTGATTGTGTGTTTGTGTCCTTACTAATAGGGGCTGTTCTTTCTCTTCTCAGTTACCGGTGCTCACGGATAGTCCCCAGACAGAGGGAGGTTCCTTAACCGGGCTACTAGAACACCACAGCGTTATTCCTGGCTTCCTTCCCTGTGCCCATCGCCATCCTAGCCTGTTTTTAGTCCAGCTGGGGTAAGGTGGGTCCGGTGGTGGTGGCTCATGTCGTCTCTGCGAGATTGCTTCACAGGTTAAAGGTAAGACTTGTGGGGTACTTGACAGCTGGGCAGAAACGTCTGCTTTGGTTCGCCGCAAAACTCGATCTGAAAGCCTTGGACCGTTTGCAACACCCAAGCATCTGACGTGACTGTCTTCCACACATTCAGAAACTCGGACAACCGGCCGCCCACTTGCACCAGAGAATCGGTTGAAACACTTACCGGTGTTAGAGGAGTTGTCCCCTCCTCGGAAACCACGACCTCTGGAGCGCCTCCCTCGTGAAGGGTAGAAGTTGTTGTAGCGTGACTGGGTCTGGTATTGCCCTTGCCTGGAGCCTTGCCCCCTGGAGTTCTGGGGGGCCTGGCCCCATGGAAAACCCGGGAGGAAAAAACCTTTTTTATCGAGGTCTGGGCTTTATCAAGAGACGTGAACGTGTTCACGAACTTGCCCAGCTCTTTGATAAATGGTTCCCCGAATAAACCTCCCTGGGCCACTGCCCCCGCCTCGGAGTCGGCCAAATCCCCCAATTTCGGGTCCACTTTGATCAAGAAAGACCGTCTGCGTTCGGTGGAGAGCGCACAATTAGCGTTCCCTAGGAACACCACTGCCCGTTGTGCCCAACCGGAGAGCGCTTCTGGAGAAATCAGTGCCCCCGAACTCTTGGCATCCTCCGCCATGTCTAGAATCATGGTGAGGGGACCCAGGGCATCCAGCAGTTTATCCTGGCATGCCCTCCAGGAATGATCTATGCCCTTCTTTGGGTCCTTAATAAACTTTGCGAGAAAAGTTGCCATCCTGGGATCTAGCTCCGGGGTCTGCGCAACTTTCCCGTCAAGGGAGGGGCGTGAGCATTCGGAGCGAAGATGGCTACGGGCCTCTTTGCCCATGGGGGTACGGATCCTACCTGCCACGTAGCCGGCGACCTTCGCCGAAGGGGTCCATTCAGAGGACCGGGGGTGCATTAACAATTCAGGGTCCAGCATATCGGATCCGTTACTCGGCCCTTGAGGCTCCGTGGTGCCTGTTGATGCTGCCGGTCGCCATGGTCGTGATGGACCGGGCTCCTCATAAGTGTCTGCCTGGGTGTCATCCCCAAACCCCTGGGATGGACTGGGTGGACTAGCAGGAATAAGTGAAGGGAACGGGGCTACAGGGGCTGGCGGTGGGTTCTGCGCCAAAAAGGCTGCTCGTAAACGTGCGAACGCGTCCTGATCTACCCCGTCCACTTTGGGACGTTTCGCTGGCACTGGGTCACTTTCATGCGCACCTTGAGGCGTGTTGGGGACATTAGGCACTGGTGGGGCCCACTTAGCGCAGAACTGTTCCAGCTTTTGCGACAAACGCTCCTCCATGGGAGCCATGACCTCTTCTACTGCTCTGTAGATGGACGCATCAACCGTGTCGTAAAACTCATCATCCCATGGTAGCTGGGCTAGGAGATCCTCCTCCCACTGCATGTCAGTCTGTTCAGACATGATAGCGAGTACAAAGACTCTTATGCACTGGACCAGCAAGCTATTGCACCAGTGACACCCACACAGCCTTAAAGACTGCTTATTACAGCGCTGGGGACCAGCAATTCAAACCGGGCACAGCCCCACTTAGAAGAAGAGGCACCAAGTTGAGGCCTCTGGGACACCACCCTGCTCAGGACTAGAAAGAAAACAGGCTTTAAGTATAACCCTGGGACAGTGTCCCTGCAGGCCCCAATTCAGCTTGCTATGAAAAAAATGTAAATACACCCAGCGGGCGTCAATAAGGACCACACACACACCTACTCAGAAACGCGTTCTGAGCGTCAAACGTTGGCCGGGAGCAGTGCTCTACAGACCCTCTTTTGATTGCGTAAGTCTCCAGGGATGGCGAGGCTTCAAGCAACGGCGCGCGGAATGCGAACGATCTCCCACGGGGTTCGAATTCCGCGCGCCGTTGCTCACAGAGACGTCGACGCGTCACCTGTTTTGGTTGCGCAAGCGGACCGCGGCGATGAACGCTTGCGCAACAAAAACAGGTGAGAAAAACACAACGCGCTCACCCCGGGCCGCAAGCAGCACCGGAACGCGATCGACGAAAAAACAGTGCGATGTCGCAGAAAACCCTGCAACCGGTCACTGCCCAGCCTGAGGGTAAACGGCAACAGCGCGCACAATAAAACTATTAACCCAATAGTACTGAAATTAGCCACAATTACACATATGTGAAAGTAGCAGTGGCGGGAGGCAGAAACGCGGTCCCGCGACTGCTAACGCAATTAATTAACACCACCGTGACTGAAAAACCATAAGGGAAAAAAGAAACACTCATCTCATGGCTGCGTAGGAGCAAAGAAAGAGGATGAGCAAGAAGTTGAGGAAGGACTATACCGAGGACCCAGCGTTTGGATTGGTTGCTTGGACTGAGGGATATGTTGTCCCTTCTTTCTTTTTTGTTAACCACTATCCCGAGGGTGTTTGGGAAATGTGGTTTTGAGTTTGAAGTTTTAAAATGGCTGCTATTGGAATAAAGCAAAGAGAAAGCATAATCCGAAGCCACCGGTCCTGACATAGAATCTTGTACCGCAAGACCCCACGAAATCTTACATGATACAGTTAGCAGGCGACCCAAATTTAAGCTAACATACCCAGCCATTTGCCCCACAGCCTGTGGTATTTCTTCGGGCATCCCTGTGCTTCATACATAGGTTTTTCCTGTGCAGCACACCAGTCTACCCCCTCCCGCCATTTTTTGAGGCTAGGTGGAGCGGGACGTTTCCAGTTGGCGGCTATGTCTCGCTTTGCTACAACCATAGCCGTGTTAAAAAACAGCTTCTCGTTTCTGGACCCATCCAGCCCATCCGTGATCCCCAGGAGTGTGTGCCGTGGGGAACTTCCCACCCCAAGACTTCCGTGAATTCCTCCTCAATGCCCCCCCAGAATCGTGCCAGTTGAGGACATGCCCAGACCATATGGAAGAAATCCGCTTGATCTTGGCCGCAACGCGTACAGGAGGCAGTTGGGTACAGGCCAGCCCTGTGAAGGCGAGCAGGGGTTAAGTAGGTGGCATGCAAGTAGTACAGTTGAATCAGGCGGAGTCTAGCCGATGCAGTGACCATCTTAGGAGCCATGAGTGCATCCCTCCAGTCCTCCTCGTCCAGTGGACCCGCCCATACCTCCCACTGGCTTCTGAGCCGGTCTAGTGTGGTTGGGGTGTTGTTGATTAGTGTACGGTAGATGCGGGAGATGCCCCCATTCCCCAAATTGCCCATATTAATCTGCGCCTCAGGAGGGTTGTATTCTGGAACCGCTGTGCCGTCAGGTATGTGCGAATGGAGAGCGTGACGCAACTGCAGGTACTTGTAAAATTGTGATGGGTGTAGGGGATACCTGGACTGTAGGTCTTGGAAGGAGCGTATGTGGCCACTAGCCCACACATCCCCGAGTTGGGAGATCCCTATAAGGTCCCAAGATTGAAATCACCTCAGCCCACTAACCTCCCGGAGCCAAGTACCGTGCCAGAGAGGCGTATATTGGGTTAGTTTGTGTCCACTGGGTGTGGCGCAGTGATGCCCGCCAGGCCAGAAGCACGGTACGTGTCACTTCCGGCAAGGTGTTCGGTATGGGCCCTCCGTACATCATAGATTGAATTCGAGGCAAACCCAGCTCGAGCCTGTAGGCCGGATCGGACCATCCCCCATTGAACCAGTCGTGTATTGTGAGGAGGCAGGTCGCCAGGTAATATAAGTGTAAATTGGTCATCCCCATGTCCCCGTCGAAGGGCGGGATCCGGCAGCGGGTCAGAGCTATACGGGGCCTCCGACCCCCCCAGAGGAATTTGGTGGCTGTACTGTCTAGCTCCCGAAACCAGCAATACCAAAGGGGATGATGGACGGAGCGCTTGAGCAAATCAAACACTCACCCCCAGTCAACTGATCTGGGTTTAATCCATCATCATTCTTTAGCTCACTCCACCACCCCAGTTCAGACATGGCCATATGCAAATCAGTCTGACCCTGTGCCTCATGGGAACAGTCCAGCACCGAACTGCCAAGCCATGTCTTCCCTGGACAGGAAACAAGCATCCTGGGACCGGTTTCTGGCTAATCAGCCGTCATCAGCCAGGCTAGCTTGAATCCAGTGGCAGAGTGAGCAAGGGACCCACGTCTGGGCATACCCTGCCAACTTAGGGCGAACAAAGCAATACCAAAGGGGATGATGGACGGAGCGCTTGAGCAAATCAAACAAACACTCACCCCCAGTCAACTGATCTGGGTTTAATCCATCATCATTCTTTAGCTCACTCCACCACCCCAGTTCAGACATGGCCATATGCAAATCAGTCTGACCCTGTGCCTCATGGGAACAGTCCAGCCCGAACTGCCAAGCCATGTCTTCCCTGGACCGGAAACAAGCATCCTGGGACCGGTTTCTGGCTAATCAGCTGTCATCAGCCAGGCTAGCTTGAATCCAGTGGCAGAGTGAGCAAGGGACCCACATCTGGGCATACCTTGCCAACTTAGGGCGAACAAAGCAATACCAAAGGGGATGATGGACGGAGCGCTTGAGCAAATCAAACACTCACCCCCAGTCAAGTGATCTGGGTTTAATCCATCATCATTCTTTAGCTCACTCCACCACCCCAGTTCAGACATGGCCATATGCAAATCAGTCTGACCCTGTGCCTCATGGGAACAGTCCAGCCCGAACTGCCAAGCCATGTCTTCCCTGGACCGGAAACAAGCATCCTGGGACCGGTATCTGGCTAATCAGCCGTCATCAGCCAGGCTAGCTTGAATCCAGTGGCAGAGTGAGCAAGGGACCCACGTCTGGGCATACCCTGCCAACTTAGGGCGAACAAAGCAATACCAAAGGGGATGATGGACGGAGCGCTTGAGCAAATCAAACACTCACCCCCAGTCAAGTGATCTGGGTTTAATCCATCATCATTCTTTAGCTCACTCCACCACCCCAGTTCAGACATGGCCATATGCAAATCAGTCTGACCCTGTGCCTCATGGTAACAGTCCAGCTAAAGAATGATGATGGATTAAACCCAGATCAGTTGACTGGGGGTGAGTGTTTGATTAGCTCAAGCGCTCCGTCCATCATCCCCTTTGGTATCGCTTGTTCGCCCTAAGTTGGCAGGGTATGCCCAGACGTGGGTCCCTTGCTCACTTTGCCACTGGATTCAAGCTAGCCTGGCTGATGACGGCTGACTAGGCAGAAACCGGTCCCAGGATGCTTGTTTCCGGTCCAGGGAAGACATGGCTTGGCAGTTCGGGCTGGACTGTTCCCATGAGGCACAGGGTCAGACTGATTTGCATATGGACATGTCTGGACTGGGGTGGTGGAGTGAGCTAAAGAATGATGATGGATTAAACCCAGATCAGTTGACTGGGGGTGAGTGTTTGATTAGCTCAAGCGCTCCGTCCATCATCCCCTTTGGTATCGCTTTGTTCGCCTCTAAGTTGGCAGGGTATGCCCAGACGTGGGTCCCTTGCTCACTTTGCCACTGGATTCAAGCTAGCCTGGCTGATGACGGCTGAATAGCCAGAAACCGGTCCCAGGATGCTTGTTTCCGGTCCAGGGAAGACATGGCTTGGCAGTTCGGGCTGGACTGTTCCCATGAGGCACAGGGTCAGACTGATTTGCATATGGACATGTCTGAACTGGGGTGGTGGAGTGAGCTAAAGAATGATGATGGATTAAACCCAGATCAGTTGACTGGGGGTGAGTGTTTGATTAGCTCAAGCGCTCCGTCCATCATCCCCTTTGGTATCGCTTAGCTCCCGAAACCAAGCCCGCGGGAAGCAGAAGGGGGTATTTTGGAGGACGTAGAGGAATCTGGGGAGAATCATCATTTTAAACAGGGCGACCCTCCCCAGGGGATTTAGGGGGAGCATCTGCCACTTGTGGAGGTCTTCCTTCGCCTTTTTCACCAGCGGGGTGATGTTGAGGGACCAGGCGAGTTCAGGGAGCAGGGCGACCCAGATCCCGAAGTATTTGAATGATTGTCGCCTGAGGGGTATTGTGGATTGCCAATCGTAGCAGTCCCTCGCCAAGTGTAGGGGGAACAGGACTGACTTACTGTGGTTAAGTCGTAGGCCGGAGGCCTGCCCGAAGGAGTGTAATACCCGGAGGCAGTGAGGGCCGGACAGAGCTGGCTCCGCAAGAAAATTAAAACATCGTCTGCGTAAAGGGCAATTTTGTCCACCTCCGAGTTGGGCCACTCCCATCCCCGGATGTGGTCCTCCGACCGAATCAGGCCTGCCAGGGGCTCCATCGCCAAGGTGAAGAGGAGGGGCGAGAGGGGGCACCCCTGCCTCGTCCCTCTACGAATGGGGAAGGCCTCTGATAATGCCCCGTTGACTAGCACCCGAGCTTGGGGCCGGGCGTAAAGAACCTTCACCAGGTTGCGAAAACATGGGCCGAAACCCATCTCCTCCAGCACGCCGCCCAGGTATTGCCAGTCCACAGAATCAAAGGCCATCTCGAAATCGACGAGAAGAAGTGCCAAGTAGGGGGTGAGCAAGTGGCAGTGTGCCAAGGCCAGATGGAGGCAATGTCTAGTCCCTCGCATGGGCATAAACCCACACTGGTCCGGGTGAACCAGCTTGGTGAGGTAGGTCCTCAGCCGTTGAGCAAAAATTGTAGCGAATATTTTAACCTCCGTATTTATGAGCGAAATTGGGCGGTAGTCCGCACAGCGGGGAGACGGGGGTTGTGTTTTAGGGAGAACAACAATGGTGGCCATATCTGTCTCGGGCGGAAAGGATCCCTTCTCTAGGGCCTTGTCGAAGAGATCTGCAAGGTGTGGGATAAGAGTCTCCCGATATGCAGCGTAGTACTCTTGCGGGAGCCCGTCCAGGCCTGGGGTTTTGCTCGACGAGGTATGTGCTATCGCTTTATTAATTTCCTCACGGGTGATGGGGAGGTCCAAGTCAGTGGATTCGGCAGATCCTAGGCGAGGGAGGTGGGTACGGCCAGTGCTCAGCAGGTCAGAGAGGGACATTTCGGGGCTCTGCGCCGAGTAGAGCTTGTGATAGTAGGAGGCAAAGGCTCGAGCCATTGCCAAAGGGGATCGATGCGCTAGACCGTCCAGGTCTACAATCTCCGGGATAATGCGGTTGGCCCGCGGGTATGTAGCTAATCTATGGAGGATCTTCCCATTCTTGTCACCCCATCCGTACACCCTAGCTATGGATGATCTCCAGAGGAGCTTGGCTGCATCCAGGGAGAGTTGCTTAATTTCGGCCCGAAGGCGTGCGAGTTGTCTCTCTTGGGTGGCATCGCATACATCAGAAGGAGATTGCTCAAGGAGCAGCGCTTGCGCCTCTCGCAGGGTAATCTGGTGTGCCTGGGCTTGTCGCTGTCGTTTGAGTTGGCCCTTGGCGAAGCCTCGGATGGTGACTTTGCCTGCTTCCCAGAGGGTACCTGGGGAAGGAACAGAGCCGGTGTTGGCAAGGAAGTACTGTTGGAGTTCTATCCCCACCACCTTTCTAAATTCTTTCTCCTGGAGGAACCAGGCGTTCATACACCAGGTTGTGCGGGTCGAGGGGGGAGGGGCCCCGATACTGAGAAGCAGTGATGAGTGGTCGGAGATACCTCTAGGAAGTATACAGATGTCTTGGATCGTCTGGCAGTCGGTGGAGGGGATGAATATAGCGTCTATGCGTGCCTGAGTATGGTGTGCCGCGGATGTGTGAGTAAACTGTCTGGTTTGAGGGTGCCAAATTCTCCACGCGTCGCACAGGCCCAGGGAGTCGGCCCAGTTTGTTAATTGTTTTACGTGAGCAATTCTAGAGGCAGATGGTGGGCCTGTAGTGTCGAGGTGTGGGTTGGGAACCGCGTTAAAATCGCCCCCGACTATTGTGGTGCCCAGGGGCAGGGAGGTGAGGAGGACGGAGGTGCGCTCCAAGGTCGTTGCGAGCATCGAGTAGATGGGGGATTTCCGCCCAACGATCCGCAGAGAGCCACGTATCCTCCCTGGGGGTCGTGAGTGGCCCGCGTGGGCACAAAGGGAAGAGTACACCTCAGAAGGATGGCCACCCCCCGGGAGCCCCGGGCAAAACCTGAGTGCCATACTCTATCGTACCCGTAGCGTGCCAGGAAGGGGCAGTGGTTCCCCACCAGGTGAGTCTCTTGGAGCAGGAGTACGTCAACACACATGCGTTGGGCATAGCGCAGGACAGCCGTCCGTTTGACTCTATCTAGGAGCCCATTAACATTCCAGGACAGTGTGCGGAGGGAAGCTCCCGGAATGGTTGTGTCGGTCATGGTGGCTGTTGGCTGGAGTGATGGTTCGCCGCACCTTGGATAGCAGTGGGTGCGTATGGGGTCTGGCGCAGGCGCGGGATAGCAAGCATGACTGCGCTTTGCAGGTGGTACGTGGGAATTTCGTAGTGTGCGTCAATGAGGCTGGTGAAGCAACACATCAAAAGAACATCAACAATGGGACAACGGTCCCAACCCCTTTCCCTCCCCCCTCCCCCCACCCTATACTTTGAGAACAGAAGCATCTGTCGTCCCAACTGCTGCAAAATAGGAACCAAACTAAAACGCTCAGGTTGGGTTGCGTGGAGGACCCCTCCTTGTAGACGGATGTACGGTATCTCGGCAGAGAAACAAACGGAGTGGAGCAATAACTCTTCCGTGGCGCCTTGCCACTAGGTCGGTGAGGACACGTCCCTGGATGGGGCTGTGGAAGCCCAAGTTCGTCAGGGCGCCGCCGGACAGGTCTTTAGGAAGGCCATGCTTCAGTTCCGTGCGGCTTGAAGAGACGGATCAACGCGGGGTGCAGGTGATGTTCCAGGGCGCATAGCTTCACAGCACAGCGGGGTCTCCGCCCATGATGGCCACGGGAGGCGCTTGCCTGCACCCCAATTCTGCTGTGTGAAGCTTACCGACTTTATGTCAAACTGAGAGGCGGCGCCGACCTCCCAGACCACAGTCTCTTCTCCATGGGTTCTCAGAGTGTTGGGCTACGGGACAAGTCTGAGTCCGCAGCTGCCAAGCCCCGGTGGCCCAATGAAAGAGGTTCCCTGGATGAGCCGCTGGTCGTGTGATGTCTGTGGCGAGTTGGAGTTCCCGGGGGGCTAGGAGAACCTCTGAGCCTGTGGGCTGCCAGGCTCGATGATCTGGGTGCCTCACTGTGGGACTGACGCCTCCTGCGGGACTGTGTACGCCTCCGGCGCTGTTGCTTGGGGGATTGAGGCCACGTGGATTGGAGGCCTGGGGGCGTGGGAGACGGGTTCCGTCAGGACCCGAGGGGACGTTCCTCCGTCAACCACGTCCAGGCGGCCTGGGGCGATTCAAAGAACTGTGTCTTGCCCTGAAAGATGACGCGAAGGCGGGCCGGGAATAGGAGTCGGTACTGAAGGCCAAGAGTCCGCAGTTTCTTTTTAACTTCCATGTAAGAACGGCGCTGATCCTGTACCTCCTTGGTGTAATCGGGGAATACCATGATGGTGTGGTTTTGGAACTTGAGGGGTCCCAGGGAGCGTGCCTCACGTAGGATTGCGTCCCTATCCTTGAAGTTGAGAATACGGGCTATGATGGGACGATGCGGTGCCCCAGGCGGCGGCTTGGGCGCCAGGGACCAATGGGCTCTCTCCACTGCGAACCATGTGGAGAGTGCGTTCTTGGGCATCCAGGAGGAGAACCAGGATTCGATGAAGGTGGACATCTGTTCTTTCTCAGTACCTTCAGGGAAGCCCACCAGGCGGAGATTGTTGCGGCGTGAGCGGTTCTCAGCATCCTCCGCACGCCTATGGAGCTCCTTGGTATGCGATTGCAAGTGGGCTACCTGTTCTTATAATTGATGGATGTCATCTTCCGCTGTGGAGAGGCGAGATTCAGCCTCCGTGATGTGGGCAGTGGCGTTGCGTAGATCCTGCCGAATAAGGGACACGTCCACCCTGACCTCCCCAATCTTTCCCTCCATCGAGGCCTGTGACGCGCTGATCGCCTGTAGGATAGCAGCCAAGTCTTTACCTTGAAGAGGGTGTCCGCCTTCATCCTGCCCCGTGGGCTCGTGGTCTGCTGTGGTAAATTGGTCAATCTTTGTTTGTGTGTGGGTGGCCGCGGATTTGGAGCTCCGGTCTTTCCCCATGACGGGCAATGAGCAGTGCGCTGGCGGAGGGCCGGGGTCAAGGCAGAATTGGTGTGGTCCCCGCGGGCTGAGGCCGGTTAGGCACCCTCAGTGATGAGTCAAAAGTCCGCCAGGGTCTGAGGTCTCGGCTCAGGGATTGGGTGCCTCTTGAAAGTAACGGCTGGTTGTTCAGTTGTTTGTGGGTGCTTCCCAGGATGGATGCCAAAGATCGGTGTCGAGGATGAACGGAGGGGGAGGGGGGGAGGGGAGACTCCACATCAACGTGCCAGGGTGCGGGTCAGGGCCGGTGCGATTCTGGCAAGCAAGCTCGGGTGACTGATGGCCGACAAGGCCCGGAATAGGCACCACTGGGACCGGTGAAGGGGGAACAGTGGAGGGGGCCCTCACCCAGGACACCACGCTGCTCGGTGGATGCTGCTGGTTCCACCACCCTAGCAGACAGCCCGCGTTTCACAAGGGGCGCCACCTCAGCTGTGTCCCGATAACACCCGCCGCCGCTACCGCACCCACCAGATACCACAAGAGCTGTAGGGTCTCCCCAGGCCGTTGGGATCGCACCCGGTGGGTTGGGGCACCCCCGGTCGATAGCCGCGCCCTGAAACTGGATGGGTCGGCGGGAAGGGTGGAGACGCCACGGATGTTCTTGCCCTCCGCCGCCCGAAATGGCGGCCGAAACTGCGGTTACGCCGCGGCGCGTGGTCGTTCCCTGCGGGGTCCGGTTACACACAGTCTGTGGGGCCCGGAGTCGGAGCAGGGCCGTGGGACCAGGGTCACAGTCTTCGGCGCCGGTCGGGCCACGGGAAGTGGACCAAGTCTGACCGCGTGAGCCCAGGTGATCGATGGCCCGCCGGGCCCGGAAGGGACACCGTAGGAGCAGGGGGGGGGGGACGGTGGAGGGGGCCCTCACCGAGGACCCCACACTGCTCGATGGATGCAGCCGGTTGCACCCCCCCAACGGGCGGCCCACAGTGATGGGGAGCGCCGCTCGAGCTGGAGCTTCAAGTCTGGCAGTGTGGGCCCGGATGACTGAGGCCCGCAAAGCCCGGACAGGGCGTCGGAGGAGCAGAAGAGGGGGAACGGTGGAGGGGGCCCTCACCCAGGACCCCACGCTGCTCGATGAAAGCAGCCAGTTCCACCCCCCCAACAGGCGGCCCACAGCGCATGGGGAGCGCCACTCGAGCTGGGCCCCGGCACCTCCCGCTGCCACTTCTGCACTCACCGGGTGTTTCTGGAGCCTCCGGGCTCTCGCAGGCCGCAGGAGTCACACATGGTAGGATGCGGCGGCGCTGATCAGCAATCTCTCGGCCAATTCCTTAGGAACAGAGCACACGGATACCTCGGCATGACGCCTTCGCTATACTAATACCAGTCTTATTACGCTTGGCTTGGGTATCATAAATCCCCTACTGGCTAACCACTCGACCATTCCTGGACGGGACATCGCATAACAGTGCAACACCCCTACTTGAAGGCAGATCGCGGCTTATTCTCCCTTTATATATTCTCCGGCCGCTCACCTCCAAAGGAAGCCTGAGCATCCACACAATTACCAGGCACCATCGATTTATCAATACCAGCAACTTCCCAGACACTTGCTTTATTGCTTAGTCCTGATGATGATCCCCTAACCCTGTAGGGATCGAAACGTCGTCGACACTTGCATCTTAGCTCTATACTGTAAATTGAAATTAATTGTGGAGTATAAGATGTATTTTTGATTGTGACTTCTGCTTATTTACATTTTTTCAATTTGAAAGTCACTTTTAAGTCACCTGCCTGTGGTAAGGAAATCAGCTGATTTCCCAATACCCTGTCACGTCCTGCTCACTCACCTTTTTCATATATTGTTTTGTTGTAATTAATTTGTGAATAAAATCCTTAACTGTCAATTGAGACACTAATAGACCCAATCTTGATTGTGAAATTGTGGTACTTTACTAATTTACCTTGCAAGGGACCACTGTCTCTTTCAGCGCGTGGGTCTGGCAAAGCCGATGGGAGGGGGGGCCGGCAGCTCCGCAGCTGAACTCGCTCTCCGCCGCCCGAGGTGGCGGCCGAAACCACAGCCTCGCTGCAGCGCAGCCCGCGGCCCGGCCCCCGCAACGCCGGGCCGGCCCAATGCACGGGAGCTGTCGGCGCCATGCACCAGTCCTCGACCCTCAGCCCGCGAGGGCCCCACCACGGATAGTTTGGTCCCCGGGCGAGGAGCAGGATATGGTGACTTTGGCTGAAGTCTGCGAGGCCCGTTGTCCCGGGCCCCGGCCGGGAGAGGAGGTCTCCTTCATGCGCCGCGTGTGCAGCCGATCTGTTGCATGGATGCTTCCTTGCGCGGCCTCCGGCCCCCACCGCAGTCCCAGGCCACCGGTGGCACGGAATCGGGTCTCACTTCTCTCGCGCTGAGGCAGGTTAGTGTACCTCGGTCCTGGGATCGGAGGCCGCCATCTTGAGGAGCGGTGGCGCCGTGGTGGCCCGGCTGGTGTGGGAATGCGGTATTTTGAGGGGAATTGCTGCCGTGGTTATGCGCCCTGAGTTGTAGCAAGGCGTTGGTGGCAGGAATGGAGAGTGGATGGCTGCCCGTACCGGTGGATTGTGGTGCGGATGACGGAGGGGTCCGGAGCACTCTTAGAGTGCGACCGCCATCTTGACGTGCCAAGCCACGCCCCTATTTGTCCTATCTTATATAATATCGACAGCCAGTAACCTGTCTAGGCCTGTGATATAAGCCAGCCCCCCAGAGGCACCATCGGGCAGAATAGACCGGGCATTAGACTGAGACTCAGTTACCATTCGGGGTTCATTCCCAGAACCTCCTTGAGCCGTCGCTCCCGGGGTACCATCCATGCCAGCCCCAGCTATTGAGGGTGTGCTGGTTGTATAGAGCATAGGGCCATTATTGCCTATAATTTTATGCAGCAACTCGCTTTCCTCCAGATCCTCCTGATATGCCGAGGTGATGCCCCCCGTATTGCCCCCCTTGCCTTCAATTGAAACTTGGTCAAGTATCTCAGAGCCTAATTCATACCAGGGTTCAGTGGAGTTTTGGCTCCCTGTTCCATCCTTGGTTTTGAAGAAATCCGTGGTCGCTGGTTGGGGTAACTTAGGGGTAGTAGCTAGGTCACCCCCTGCAGGTATTGCCCCCCCTTCTTCCACTGCCTTAGATACTATTAATTTCCAGCCCCCGGCTTGTACTCGTTCAGTTAAGTTCCTCCGCTTCCCAGCCCCCATGCTTTCTAGCTGCTTTTTCAAGAAGCGGAGCTGGTTGGGCTTACCTGCATTCACCTCGGTGCTAGCCGGTGGAGATTCCTGTTTTTTCCCATGGGGTTGTGTTGAGTTCCGACCCGCAGGCTCCTTGGCTTGCCTCGTAGTCTTAGGAGGCATTCCCCTTGTCTCTACTGCTGAGATAGTATCAGTAACTGCTGCCTGCACCCTCTGGGCGAATTCCCGACTGACAGCTGCAGTAAGATCCGCCCACAACCTCAGAGCGCCGCAGAGAGACCGAACCAGCCTTATGGCCAGTACGCCTCCTCACGCCGAGGTTTCTCTTCTGATCCACTTTGAGAGCCACGCTGCGCGCTCCCGCTAACCTCCGTGCTGGAAGGCCACTGCTGATTAGATCCGCCCGCGTCAAACAATCCGATCAGGTCTCCGATGATCCGCAGAACAGGCTACTCATCCGTGACCTGCAGGTAAGCCTTTCTGAACATCCTACGGGTGTTTCGGGAGACAAAGGGGTGGGAGCTCCGCTGCGGTGATCCTAGGCGATCGCCATCTTGCTTTCCCGTCACTAGCTTTTGACCACAAGGTTGTGAGTTTCTATCACAAGAGACTGCAAGGCCGTACCAAATTGCTTGCATTTTTAAAAATTTGTTATGAGTGCCATAGCCCAAGAGATGTGTGGTAGAAAGCTGGTGTTCCGCAAGTGCCATTGGGGTTAGGGTGCCATATTAGCAGTGATAGCCAGTGAAATTTGATAGTGGTGGAGCATAAATCTGTCTACCAGTAAACCATTCTAGTAAGGCAATCTAATGACTCCATTCTCCCCACATGCAGCTTTTAGGCCTGAGAATTGTTTCTAATAACAAGCCAATATGGTGCATTTTCCAGCAGAATTTCACCAAGAACGCGAACAAAAAGCCATACCTGGAGGAAACCCTATAGAGACAACCATGAACTACTTCAAAGAGTTCCTGGTTGATGCCAACTATCAGTCATCAATATAGAGAAAAGACTAGAACGTCAACGATCTAGTAGCCAATCGTCAGTCAGAGCTTAGAAGGAATAGAGTAGTTCCAGAGAATCCAACTTATGACTACAGAGCTAACATTTCAAAAGGACTAAGTGTAAGAAATTGGTTTATTAATTGAGGTGGATGACTACCCACTTCAAGGAATAATCACAACCTTTGTCAGCGTGAACCCTTGAAATCACTAAATTAATCGTTGCTCAACCCTTGCTAGCTATGGCACAGAGCTGACAAGCTTAACATAGGGCAATGTGTATGCAGTACCAAAACAGCAATAAAGTTGAAATGCAAACCAATAAAAATCAGAAATTGAATTGGAAAATTATAGGAAAATTTAGTATTTAAAATGGCAAATGCAAAAAGGGTAACCTGACATATGAATGCAAGAATGATAAAGTGCTAATTATAGTCAATGTTCGCAGTCGGCCAGGACCTAGGCGCAATTTGAGTCTGTCCTCGAAGAAGCACGAGTTGGATACACCAACCAGGCTCGTCCTGGTCAAACATTTTACCTTCTGATTTAGAACGTGCCAATCATTGTTGGGACTCTCAAGTCCAGGATTCTTCTGGTGCTGCATGTGTGTTGAGGAGGCAGGGCACTGCAGCTACATTGATGCAACAAAGTGTGCCTTTCCTGCCTGTAGTACAGGACGCCCTCATTTTTGTTGGGACTCTAAAATCCAGATTCCTCTGGTGCTGTATATGTGGAGGAGGCAGGGCACAGCAGCTGCATCGGTGCCTGTTCTGCAGTCAGTGCAGTATACACCCGAGTGAAGACTGAGCCAAGAGGGGGTCCTTTTACCCACATCAGAGCCCACATGAGGCTGAGTTGGGCCATCCCTCTTGGTGTTTTGGGATGCGACCTTTACTCCTACTTGGTTGGTACAGTATGGCAAAGAGGAAAGCAGGAGGTGATAGTCGGCCTGGTAAGAGTCATACAAATGCTAACGCAATTACAATGCCATAGGAGCAACAGAGTTAGAGAAATAGTCGGTTGAGGAGGGATTAGGGTTAACGCAGAAAACACTTTCAAATGCTCTGATAGCACACCCTGCAAAAAGTATTAATGTTTGTTTCTCATCTCAGGCTGCCCCAGAAATATGCAGTCTGCAATTTTGGAAAGTACTGGCATTCATTGTCCGCCTTTACATAACCCATGTGTTCACACATCACAATTACTGATTGATATATAAGGTTCACAGAACCATGTGATGGAGCAGGGTTTTGGGAAAAATAAAACCTGCTCGGATTGAACCCTCAGTAACATTCATTAACAATGTGCTGTGAAATTTTTATTAAAGAAACGCTAAAATAAGGGGAAATGCTTGTGCGCATGCGTGTATTAATGCATGGAACTAGGCCGCAAATGCTTTTAGTTAAAGTAGATAAAAATACTAATGCGGCTTTTGTGCACGTTAATAATATTTTGCTAGGAATAACACGGGTTGCGCATGGGATAGTGCAATGCTGTGATGGTGTGCAATGAAATTACATTTCATGAAAATAATAAATGTTTGTGTTTGTTTTCTGTAGAAAAGAAAGCATGGGCCTACTTTCCTGCATGCCAGTCTGGGGTTAATATTTGGTAGAAAAATAAAAATGACCAAAAGATGGTTTCGAGAGAGAAGAGAGAACGCAAAGGTTATGCGTGACCTTCATAGTGTACTGTGTGACTGCCAAGCTACGGAAAAGAAATTTGATAAACAGTGGAAGCGAACAACTTCCTTCACGAGATGGCAGAGGCAAACAATGGAAGCGCAAAGACTTGTTACATGAAATGTGCTGCAGGAAATATGTACTATGATTGTGTTCAAAGTTGTTTCCTGGGAAGAATCTGTCGTAATGCTGAAAGTTTAAGACAAAAGAACATTGAATAAAATGGTCATGCTGAGAGTGGTGTGACAGTACACCCCCATCCTTAGCCAATGAGAGACGGAGTTTATTCTCATATTGAAATAAATGTGGGTTGGACATTTGGGTTTTTAGGGTATAATTGAGGTGCCCGGTTGGTGGGGATGAGGAGTAGGGTTTGGTCAGCTAGCCGGAGATCGTCGCTGTCGTCAGTTTGCTGTTTCCAGATAGAGGCCTACCTGTTTCCTGATTCCTGACTTAATCTTTGCCACTCAACTCTCCTTCAGGGGCCTTACTGCCCTTTGGCCAGAGGGTAGATTTCCTTGATTCTTACTTGGGTTAGTATAGATATAATCCTGAATTTGCATATTCATTTGCAAAGTGTATTTTGTCTCTGAAACTTTTCTCTCTTTGCCTATCCACTCCTTCAATGCATTGTTTATTTGATATGAGTTTGTTTCTATACATTGCTAATACTTTTTCTCCGTGATAATCTATGTATTTGCATTGTATAACGGTACTTGATGAGCATTTATTTCACATTATTTACGATAAACATAAATTACACACTGAGTCTGTTAATATTTAGTAGCATTGATGAGTGCATATTATTGTCATCAACTATTCAACTTCTCAAGGTTCATCGCCACAATTGTATTGTAAGGAGGTATGCAGGTTCTAATGTGTATTTAGTGAATAAGGTATAAACCTTGCATCACACTGAACCCAGCGTGAAGGGATTAGTTGGGTAAAGTAAATGGGCCTATGTTTGTATAGAATTATTGATCCCTGATCGCTGGATCAGTTTTGGTAGCAGAGAATGGTTACTTATTGATTAGTTTGGCAATAATTATTGATTGATTTATTGGTTATTAATATGAAAAGTTAGTGTCTTTGTTTTATGTTGTTTGGAAGTACGGGTACGGAGTTACCTAAGATCCTAGGATGATGTTATTTTAGCCTAAGTGGAAGAGGAATAGTGTGGAAAAGGTATCACACTGCAGAAGTACTTTGTCTGTTGTCGTAATATCGAACAGCGAAAGGCTGTTGATGTTATTTAGGGACTTATTCGAGTAAAAGAAAATTGCATGAAATAGTGAAAGGTCCGCTTCCGAAACTCTGGCCTTACATCCCCAAAGGAGTACCAAGACCTCTTTCTGAAAGGAAAGTCCTCTTCCGAAACTTTGGCTAGTATCCCCAGAGGAATACCAAGACCTCCTTTAACTTGATTGAGAGTAGAGTAGCGCTGGTCGTTATTTTACTAGAAGTAAAAGAAAACTCTTCGAATGATCGAACTATCTTTTTTACTAGTGGAGCAGACAAAGTAGCATTGTTTTGTGTTTCTAACAAGAATTTAGTTAAGAAAACCTAGAAATACATTGCCGTATTATTTTGTAAAGGGAGGGTCAGTAGCAGGAGTAATACTGACGTCACAAAAAGCCCCAATGGCATTGGTCAGGCAGCGGGCGTATAGTGAGTCGTGATTGGTTGGTTGCTGTGAGCCTCGCTGGCATTGGTCGAGATAGTGGATACGTAGTGAGCCGTGATTGGTTGGTTGGTGTGAGCCGCGCTGGTATTGGTTGGGATTTAGCAAATAGAGTGAGAGGATTTACGGAAGTTTTTCCCTTGTTTATTTTTGGTTTATTTAGCGAGAATAAAAATGCTTAAAATGAAGATGGTTATAAGAATAAAAGATTTCTTCAAAAATGACAAGTCGATGGTTACTAGAGAGGGACTTCCTGTACCTCCTCCAAGATCGCCTGCGTCGTTTATGATGTTGGAACGTGGGTATCATACATGTACATGGTTAGAGAATTGGATGAGATATACGGAAGATGATGGAGTTTTAGCTTTTCCAGAGCATGGTACATTTAACGTAAGGATTTTGGAGAATTTGAGGAGCAAATAAATTCATTGAAACCAAATACTAGACCTATGCAATATGAAGCGCTTGAGGAATTGGAACATGAGGCATATAAATGGGAGAGAGACCGGAATGGAATAAAATACAGGAATATAATATCAAGGTATTCTGAGGCTAGATGGGATGATCAAATGAAAAGATGGAGGAGAAATGTAATTACAGATGGATTATATCCAGTAATAGTTGCCGAAGATCAGGCTGGAGGCAAATGTAAGAGGAAAAGAATAATCCAGAGACTTCAGAACTAGATATAGACCCGGATGAGATTGATGATGAGTTAATGGATGAAATACTATTAAAGAGACCTCCACCATATCAGGAAAGTTCAGGGGAAACAATTCCAAATGCATCACTAATTGAAATACAAGTTCCTCAGGTTCCACAAGCTTCACAAACTCCGCCAATTTCACAGGTTACACAAGTTCCGGTAGCCTCACAAGTTTCATTAGATACTCGTGTGTTGTAGGAGAGTGAGATTGATATTTTGAATAAAACAAGAGAGGAGTTAACTCAGAGAATTAGTCAGATGAGTCTGAATTCAGAAGCATTATCGGTACCAGTAACAATTGGTCCTATAGTTCCATTGTATGGGGAGAGTCAAAATATATCGAGAGTACATGCATTGACAATTCCCGTGAATGTCAGGAATGTTAGTGGATCGGAACAAGTTGAGATGATTGATCTTCCAGTAAGTGAAAACGTAACTGAAACACCAAAGAGAAGTGTGCAGATGGATCCTAGAAAAATAGTGCAAAATGTCAGAGGAACAACTCCAATGTCAGGGAGTTCGGTGGGTCCTTCACCAGAGGAGTTAGATGACTGGATAAGAGGAATGGAAAACAATAAGTCTCAATCGAGTATAGATGTAGGTAGATTGAGAGTGGATCTGGAAGAAATGATTATTGGTACAATAAGTCCACAGAGACTGAGTAAGTACCAAGATGAAGAGTTGTTATTTTTGTGTAAAAATATTACATGGAAAGCAAAGAATCTACATGAGAGGTTGGCAGAAGCTGCACAAGAATATGGAGTAGACATAGAAAAATCTAAAGTTTTGCAAAAAACGTATAGACTGGATTTTACTGATAAAGATTTGGAGAGTTTGAATACATCTTGCAAACGATTGAAAATAAAATAATTAATGAATACTTTGAAAAAAATGGGGTGATTTAGAACGGTGGAAAGGTAGATGGGCGAAAAAGAAGGAAGATATGCTTGCAAGTAAAAATGCGTCTTTATTTCTTTTAAGGGAAACAGAACAGGCTGAAATGGTATGCCCGATGAGAGAAGTTCCAGGTGGTGGATATTTTCACGTTCCCTGGTCAAGACAGGATATATTATCCTTTACAAATGATTTTCCCAGGTTGAGAGAGAAACCTGTTGAGTGGTACAAACAGGTAGAGAGGTTTGTAAAAGTTTCAAAAGTATTGTTGAAAGATTTAGATGGCTTGTTTGAAATAGTAGTTCCAGCTGATTTATGGACTGAGTGTAAAATTACTGTTGATTGGCCAAAAGAAGAATATCCTAGAGATGTGAAAACAGGAGCACCTTCAGAAGAAGTGATGAAAGATATAATCAAGTAATTACTTTCCTGAAAAGTAAAATTTCTCCAAAAGAAACAGATTGGGTTAAAATTGACAGGACAACACAGGAACCCAAAGAATCGGTACATGCTTATTATGAGAGGTTGTTACAGGTGTTTAAACAGTATAGTGGTTTTGAGAGTATAGGTGACAAAGATATGGGACATTTTGTATATAGGTTTGTTTTTGGAT
The DNA here is from genome assembly GCA_963921515.1 of Calotriton arnoldi. Lineage (NCBI taxonomy): Eukaryota > Metazoa > Chordata > Amphibia > Caudata > Salamandridae > Calotriton > Calotriton arnoldi. Next base: position 532,324 of record CAWUFW010004651.1, on the reverse strand, counting down.
TAAAACCCGAAATTAGTAACATGATTCAGCAACATTTGATTTGTTGGCAGAGTAAAACAGTTGATGAGATTCTGAGATATGCCAAATATTGTAGTGAGGATATTGAATCAAGGCATAAAAAGATGAGAGAAAATGATGTGGGCACAGGTGAAAGTGGCAGAACAGAAAGATGGAAATAATGGTTCTCAAACACGTTTTCAGATGAAAGGACAAAATCAAAATTCCCAGAATGATCAGGTATCAAATGGAGGTAGAGGAAGTATGAATAGAGAAGAATTGAAAAAGAAGTTTCCTTGTCATGCGTGTGGAAAGTTTGGACATTGGAGGAATGAGTGTAAATCTTTGTTAAGAAATAATGGAATGAATCAAAATTTCAATTTGCAGATGCAGAATGAGGTAGTTGTGAATCAACAACAGCAACAACAGCAGCAGGTAGTTACATCACAGGTACAACAAGTACAGGTGCCACAAGCTCCTATGCCAAATAATGTGAATGCTCAAGTGCAGAGATACAGTGCGAATGCTGGATTTCACGCAGGTGAACAAGTTGGTAAGAATCAAAATGTACAAGTGGTTTCACAATATTTGTTACAATGTTCAGAGAGTGATTCAGACTCATCACAATGACGGTGCCTGAGGGGGGAGGAAGGGTGCGTGCTTGGCGCATCTCTAGAGGTAGATCAATCAGGTCCTTTTGTTGATGGAAAAGTGGAAGGTAATGATGTTACATTCCTTGTGGACACTGGTGCTACATGTTCTACTGTGAGAGCAGCAGAAATTCCAAACCTACCCCTCTCAGGAGAAACTATCCAAGTTGTAGGAGTCTCAAAAAAATAAATTAAGACTCCAATAACAAAACCAATAGAAGTTCATATTGGAAGATTCAGAGATATGCATCGATTTGTAGTATGTGATACAAGTCCGGTGAACCTTTTAGGCAGGGATTTGTTATGCAAGATGAATTGCACCATTTATTGTACGCCAGATGGTATTGCTTTTCAAACACCAGATGAGGATGTTACTTTTAAAATGATGCTAGCGAAGCATGGGCCAGAAGTGAATGATTTGTATTCATTACTTACAGAAGAGGATTTACCTGCAGAGTTGAGAAATGCAGTAAGATCTGATGTATGGGATTTTACTGGAAAGGACATTGGTTTAATGAAGGGTGTGGATCCTATTCAGATTACAGTTAAACCAGGTGCAGTATATCCAAACACGCCACAGTACAGGATGAGTCCTGAGATCACAGCAGGAGTGATTCCTGTAATTGATCAAATGATTGAGCAAGGTATTCTAAAAGAAATATTAAGTAGTCCTTGTAATTCACCTATAATGGGGATTAAGAAACCAAGTGGAAAATACCGAATAGTACAAGATTTGAGAAAGATTAATAAGATTGTGGTACCTTGCTGTCCAATAGTGCCAAACCCAGCAGTGATTCTTTATCAAATTCCTTGTTTGCAGAATTGTACACAGTGATTGATTTGTGTCAAGCATTTTTCTCAATACCTTTACATCCGGATAGGCAATATATTTTTGCTTTCCGGTTCGGAGACCGTGTTTTGGCATGGTGCCGAGTTCCTCAAGGGTATACAGAGAGCCCTTCGATTTTTAATCAGATTTTGAAAAAATGTTTGGAGTCATTGATCATGCCGGAAGATTCAGTGTTAGTGCAGTACATTGATGACCTGCTAGTGGCATCAAAAACACGAGAGGCCTGTGTGACAGATACAATTGCCTTACTGAATCATTTGGCACAAGGTGGGCATAAAGTGTCACAAGCAAAATTACAGTTTTGTCAAAAAGAGGTCCAATATTTGGGACACAAAATTGAGAAAGGAGTTAGAAAAGTTACGCAAGATCGAATTAATGTGATTTTTCAAATGGGTCCGCCTAAGACTCAAAAAGAAGTTCGAATGTTTTTGGGAATGGTTGGATACTGTAGATAGTGGATTAGTGGGTAAGGTTCACAGAACCATGCGAATGACTCAGTGAGCCCAACACCTGCTAAGAAAACAAGCATTGGCAATGCCAATTGGTCTCGCCTTTGGAGAGCTATTGGCTTTGTCAATGTGTTTTGCCGATGTGTGCGGAAAAAAAACCGATCTGAAACGATAAAAAAAGTGAAGCAATGCCGTTGCATGCGGGGAAAAATGCAGATCTGAAACGATAAAAAGAAAGTGAAGCAATGCCGATGCGTGCAGAAAAAAAAGGTTTGCCTAAAAAAGTTATTGTTGATAAGAAGTTTTTCGAAGCAATGCAATGCTGAAGCTAAAAGCAATGCAGAAAAAAAATTCAATTCCAATCTGAAACAATAAAAAGAAAGTAACTTAAATGCCAAAATTAAATGATAAAAACATAGGGCCTCATTTATGAGTTTTTGCCGTATGGCAGCGCCACAGTCCTTCCTGCTGCCTTGCTCTACGGCAAAAGATAAGGGCAGGAATGCGCTTTATCTATCAAATAAGGCGCATTCCTGTCCTTTTCCCCTGTGCTGGTGCACAGTGGGCTGCCATGCGCCAACGCAGGCAGTTTTGCACCACGGTGCAAGGGTGCCTGCGTTGCGGGGATGATTATTTTTGTGCAGGCAGGGAAACCTGGTGGCGCAAGGGGCTTATAAATAAGACCCTCAGTGTTAATGGAGGCAGAAGTATAGTGCGAGAAGTGGAGGGACACAAATTAAATTAAATTAATGAGTACTTTGTCCGTGCTGCAGAAAAGTAAAAGGAAGTGATGTCAGACGTATGGTGGCCAATTAGGATGCAGCTACAGTGACGGAAAATCAATCCTTGAAATGATAGTTGATGGCGAGGCGTCAAGCCCTTTACTGTAATACAATACCCCTCGCGGCAACAGCACATGTGCGGTGTTAGGCAAGACCTAAAATGGAGAGGCAACAGTTAGAGGTTTTAAGCCATTAGTGCTCTATATAAGTGTACAGCCGCAGCCCGTGCAGGTAAGGGCGGTGGGGCCGGGTGAGGGGGGATTTCGACAGGTGAGGGAATTCCCTCGTGGTAGTCTGTCGAATCGCCCCCCAACCAGGCCCCACCGCTCTTACCTGCGCGGGCCACAGCTATAAGTGTAATGCTCCCAGCTTTACATTTATGCGCTAGACTAAACTGTAACATGCCCTTAATGCAGTGTTCTTTGACCTCCCACAGAATTTACCATTTGTGTTGAGCGAAACTTTTGATGCATACGCTGCATCAGTTCACTGCGCCTTGCTTCTAAGAAGTATCATTCTTTGTTAGCGTGAATTGCTTCATGATCAGTACCATCTCAGTGCTGCAACAATTTTCGCCATATGTCGTCCGATACTGCAGGTCTTGGTGAATCATAAACGCGCTTGCCAATGGGTAACACTATGACAATATTTAATTAGTTGGAGCATTTAACGTCCTTTGGAAAATGTATCAATTATTAGTTTGGTAGTATATTTTCCAATTATACGCGTGTATGTAACAGATCAGGGGCGCAGCTAGACCGAACTTCGGTGGGGGGGGCTAACACTCCCAGCCAGGGCTGGCGCTAGCACTGGTCCCACATGATGCAACAGTCTTTTTTGGCGCCCCCTCCCCCATTTCCTCCTCCTCCATGAATTCCCTCACTACCACTCACCAATAATGCACCTCATCTCTCTATAGCACTGTAGGAAAGTAGGATCTGCTTTCATGGTCACCCCCACTTTTTGCTGGTGTCATTATTTTTTTCTGACTGGGATCTTGCTAATCAGGACCCCAGTCTCTGTTCTTCCTCCCTAAATTGGACATGGTGAGTACTTGGGTACCCCCCAGATTGGCTACTGATGTACCCTTGTAAGTTCCTAGTATATGGTACTCGGGTACCCAGGGCATAGATACACCAGGGGTCCCCCATGGGCTGAAGCATGTATTATGCCACCCATGAGGGACCACTCAAATTGTGACTACAGGCCTGCCATTGCAGCCTGTGTAAGCTGTTGCTAGCACCACTTACAACAGATATAGGTTTACCTATATCTGAGGTCACTGCACTTGAAACCTATAAGTCACCCCTAAGGCAGGCCTTTCAATCCTGAAGGCAGGGTGCTCGGTTCTAAGTATGAGGGTGCCCCTGTATGAGCAGGGCACTCCTACAACCTTCGGAGTCCATTCTCCTGGGTTGTGAGTGCATCAGCCATTACGATACATAGAGTGGCCATGCGTCATTACGCGATGGCCATCTCTAAACTGGCTGAAATAAACCCTGTTGTGTTTGGTATCAAACATGTTGGAATCATACCCCAACACCATAAACAGTGTTGGGAATATGATTCTATGCACTGTAAAGCTCCTCCGGGAGGCCCTCAGTGCTCCCGGTACCAGTTTTCTAGACCCGGACAGCAAGCTATGGCTGCTGCCGACCAGAGACCCGATTCTGCCCCCCTGCTGCTGAGCCAGGCTCAGGCAGGGGAAGGCAGGACAATAGGTTTCCTGTCTCAAGGAGGTGTAACCACCTCCCAGACAGGATTTAGTGTATTGGGACAGGGTGGGGGCGCTTGCCAGCACCACTGAGACTGCTTGAAGGGCACATTTGGTGCCCTCCTTGCATACTCCAGTTCAAACCAGCTCAAAGGGCTGTTGGCTCCCGCTCTGGTGTGAAACTGGACAAAGGACATGGGAGTATCCTCCCCACTGTCCAGACCCTCCTCTGGGAGGGACCCCTGAATCGTCCCAACTCTTTCCTTAGGGTACTTAAGTGCTTACCTGTGGGTGGGACCCTAGATTCGTCGTGGGGCAAGATTCAGATCCAACTCCACTTCATCTTTGACTTTCTGGGCACTCTGGACTTCGCATTGGGAACCGAGACTGCAACTGGGAAGACTCTTGCTGCTCTTGGTCTCGTCGTTCTGCAAGTCTTCTGCAGCGTCTGTGCCCGTGCTCCATACAGGTTCTTCACAGGGCCTGTAGACATCCAAGACACCCAAAGGAATCTCCTTTGGAGTGAAGGAGTCACTCCCCTGCATCTGCAGGCACCGCACCGCAGCTGATCGGTTTACTGATCCTGGTCTCCCATGGACTCCGAAAGGCTCAGTGTGAGAGGGATGGGCGGAAAGTAAAGCGAGGAGGTCTTATGTGTGGCTGAATGATGGCTTCCTTTATTAAAATGAACCCAATAACAAAAGAAATAATCCAACAGAAGAGTCAGGTAGAGTGGGGTTCGGACGTCGTCTGCTTCCGTTATGCTGGTGGTGAATCCTCTCCTCCTCACAGGGCGACGGTGGCACAACCCTGGGGTGCAGGCGGAAACAAAAGGAGAGAAGACAGTCAATGTAGCTGTCCCGTAAGGGAAAGGATAACGTGAGGTAACTCACGGTCCACCACCTTAGGTCAAGGAAACCACTGAGGGAGTGAAGGGATGTAAAGGCAGGGAAGCGGGTGAAACTTAGAGGGGGGGGAAAGACCAAAACAAAAAGGAATGACCTTTTTTATTCAGGTCCTTCTTTACACCGGGCTCCTTATAATATCAGGAGTTGGTTACTGTCTGACAAGCCCCCACGAATAGGCCAGAGTACCAACCGTGTAGCAGAGGGTTTCTAACGGGCTGGTGCTAGTGCTGTACAAGTTTTCAGGGTGTGCGCGGGAGTGGAACTGTAACAAGGGGGGGGGGTGTAGGAGTCGGTGAAATTTTGGGAGAAAACCGTGACCACCACACTACCCCGTGTCCCCCGAGTCCCTTAGACTCGCCTCCCCCTTACCAGGTTGCAATGTCCCCTGCCCTGTTTCACGTACCGCTGTGGCCGCAACTCTCCTGAGCTGCGGCGGCGTTGAGGCGTCCTCCGGGGGTGTCTACCACTCTTCGGACCACTCCTCCCGCTCGGCTTCGCCTCTCTCCTCGTCCTGCTGGGAATCCTCGTCTGCTTCTCGTCCTGGCTCGGTAAGGCTCTCCGCCTTCTCCTCAATACTCCACGCTCCTTCCTCTGGCGCTCTCCTTCCGATTTCTCCCTCCTCGGCGTCTTCCGGGTTTTCAGCCAGAGTCTCCGCACCTTGAGCCCACGAGGCGTCCTGCCATTGGCCGTTGTGTTGAAGAGGGCGTTCTTTGTCCTGTATGGGAGAGGAGCCGTAAGAGATTAACTCTTTCCGGGCTACACCCGGGCTAGCGAAAGGCATTCCTGGTACCCTAGGGGGTTTAGTATGGGCCACGGGCGGGGTGATGTCCCGGTCCTCCTCACATCGCCCTTCCCTAACATTCTTGCCAGCAAGAACAAAGTCAAGAGGATACCGGGATAAATAGTCAGCGTTGGCTTGATCCCTACCCTTCCTGTGTTTGGTGTGGAACCGATAGGGCTGTAATGCAAGGAACCACCTCAGTATCCTGTCGTTATGCCCCTTATTCCTGGATAACCACTCTAATGGGGCATGGTCAGTGAAAAGGGTGAATTCCCTCCCCTCAAGGTAGTATCGAAAGGAATCAACCGCCCATTTGATGGCGAGGGCCTCCTTTTCAATAACCGCGTAATTTTTCTCCCGAGGAAATAGCTTTCGGCTTATATAGAGGATGGGCCTCTCCTGTCCCTGGGAATCAACTTGGGACAACACCGCTCCTAAGCCTGTGTCGGACGCATCTGTTTGTAGGATGAACGGCTGAGAGTAATTGGGGCTCAGTAACACTGGGTGGCACGTCAGGGCTTGTTTTAACCGTTGGAAAGCATGGAGGAGAGGGGGAGTGGGTTGTCTCAGCTCTTTTTCTGTCGACACCTTCTTTTGTAATAGATCAGTCAAGGGGGAGGCTATTTGGGAAAAGTTAGAAATGAATCGGCGATACCCCAAAACCCCAAGAAACGCTCTTAACTCTTTTTTTTGTCTTGGGAAATGGGATGTTGGAAATGGCTGCTACTTTCTCGGTCTGTGGTTTTATGTACCCTTCCCCCAAAAGGTAACCTAGATACTTCACGGACTGGGCAGCGAGTGTACTCTTAGCTGGGTTTATGGTTAGACCTGCTTCTTTCAAGGCTTGAATTACTTTTTCCAAATGGTCGAGGTGTTAGGCCCAGGTGGAGCTGTGGATAACGATGTGGTCTAGGTAGGCAGCTGAAAACTCAGAACAAGGTTTTAGAACCGAGTTCATCAGGCGTTGGAATGTGGCAGGAGCCCCATGGAGACCGAAGGGGAGAACGGTAAAATGGTATTGACCGCTGGGAGTCGCAAAAGCCGTTTTCTCCCGGTCTCCAAGCCGTGGGGGCACCTGCCAATATCCCTTGCACAAATCAAGGGTGCTGATGTATCGGGCAGTACCCAGACGCTCCACCAGCTCATCGACTCTCGGGAGTGGATAGGAATCGAAACAAGAGATCTTATTCACTTCCCGAAAGTCGATGCAAAACCGGATGGACCCATCCGGTTTGGGCACCAGAACGATTGGTGAATTCCATTCACTATTAGAGGGTTCGATGATGCCCATTTTTAGCATTTGTTGTACTTCGCCCTCTATCGCCTGTCTACGGGTCTAACGCGATAGGGGCGTAGTTTCACTTTCGTACGTGGAGGGGTCACAATGGCATGTTCCATCAAATGGGTACTGCCTGGATGCAGGGAGAACACCTCCTGTAGGGATCGTAGCTGGGTCTCTAGCTCTCTTTTGTTGGTTTCTGGGAGGTCCCTATCTATGCTTTGCACAAACACAGGTTCAGGACTCTTTGTAAGCCCTATCTGTACCGGAATGGCCCCCTCCCACTTCTTAAGCAGGTTGACATGATATATCTGTGTCTTTGTCCATTTTTGGGGATCCAATTCCAGGCGATAGGTCACTGGGGTAACCTTTTCCACAACACGATAAGGGCCCTGCCATTGCCCCAACAACTTATGGTCGGAAGTGGGCATCATCAAAAGAACATAGTCATTAATGTCAAATGTGCGGGTTTTGGCTTTTTTATCATATTGTGTCTTCTGTGCTATTTGGGCTTGTTAGAGGTGGGATTGGACAATGCTGCGGATCTGACCCAGATGGGTTTTCAGATTGAGTATGTACTCCGGGAGAGGTTTCGTCCCTTCTGGCTCCTCCTCCCACTCTTCCTTCAACATGTCGAGCAACGTGCGAGGCTGTCTGCCGTACAGCAACTCGAAGGGTGAATACCCAGTGTTCCTTTGGACTTTGCAACGAATCGCAAAGAGAGCCAGAGGGAGCATGTCTTCCCACTTCTGCGTTTCAAGGTCCAAAAGTTTTTTTAGTGTCGTCTTGAGGGTGGCGTTATAGCGTTCCACCAACCCATCTGTTTGGGGGTGGTACGCCGAAGTGCGAATCTGTTTGATGTTCAGGGAGAGGCATACCTGCCTCATGAGGCGAGACATAAAAGGGGTTCCCTGATCCGTGACCAGTTCCCTGGGAAAGCCTACTCTCGAAAAGATGGTGATCATGGCTTTGGCTATTTGAGATGCGTTAGGTTGGCGCAAGGCCACCGCTTCTGGAAAGCGGGTAGCATAGTCAACCAACACTAACACAAATCGACATCCACTACGAGAGGGTAGCAAGGGGCCTATGAAGTCTATACCAACCCTGGAAAAGGGTTCCTGTATGATAGGCAAGGGACGCAAGGGTGCTCGTGGTGGCAGGGACCTACTGTTTCTTTGGCATATGACACATTCTCTGCAGTATTTTCAGACCTGGGAAAATATGCCAGGCCAATAGAACCTTTCCAATATTGTCTTTTCCGTTTTATCCTCCCCAAAGTGCCCACCCAATAAGTGACTGTGGGCTAAGAATAAGACTTTCTCCCTATAAGGTTGGGGCACCAATAATTGGGTTGGTAATCCCCTCCCACCCTTACGATAGAGCAGGTTTTTTCTGACAAAAAACTGGGGACCTACTTGCTCAGGATCCTCTTCGCTTGTGGCCTTGTTCCAGGCCTCACGTAAAGCTGGGTCGTCCCGCTGGGCCTCTTGAAACCCCCGTTCGTACTGCCACACCGGGGTCTCCTTACTTTGGGTTAGAGCGACCCTTGTCCAATTCCTTTTTTCTCTCTTTTTTTGCTTGCCACTTTTCCGATATTTCCCCGGGGTTAGTTCTGGTTCTGTCTCCTGTGAAAAGGGTGCTGACCTCCTCCATTCCTCCCCTTCTGCCCAGGACTCTTGTATCATTTTAGGCATATGGGGGTAATCGTTTCCTAACACTAGAGGTTCGGGTAAACGGGGAATAAGCCCTACTCTCAATGACTCTGCTTTCAAGGACGGGTCATGTTGGATCTCAATCTCTGTGGTGGGATATTGATGACTGTCCCCGTGTACGCACTGTATGGTGACGTATCCTGTAGGTTGTGGATGCCCCCCCGGGATGGCTTGTGGTTGGATTATGCTTTGTAAACAGCCAGTGTCGATCAAAGCCTGTCTTTCCTCCCCATTAACCCCGTACTGCTCTATGGTAGGGAAGGCGTGCGCCAGAGGAACTACAATAGTAGTTGCGCACCAGCCCCACCTCCATAGGTTCCTCCCTCTGAGAACAAAAACGGGCTATGTGACCTACGGTTCCACAATTATAACATTGTGGTCCCTGTTGGGTAGGGACCCGGGGTGGTGGTATGGATGGCCCTGGTAGAAGGGTAACTGTTTCCGGCTTGCATGAGGGGTGGAGTGGTTTGTGGGGTTTCATAGGGGTTCCAGGATGTTTCCAGTGCATGTCCTCGCGTCCCCTTTGGGGTTCTTGGGCCCTGTGAAAAGCACTGGCAATCTCAATGGCTCGGTCCAGAGTCAGGCCCGTGTGTTGTCTCACCCACTTTTGTATATTCGGGTACAGGGACGATGGGTATTGTTCTAAATAAACCTTCTCCATAATCTCATCCTTGGTTGATTGCTGCGGCTTCAACCACCTATCAGCCATGTCCCGTACTCTATAGGCTAAGGCACGGGGAGTTTCCTGAGGACCTTCCTTGATTTGTCGCAGACGTAGGTGGAAAGTCTCCTCGTCTATGCCCATTCTCTCTAGTATGCTTCTTTTGATGTCGTAAGGGGTAAGACCCAAGGGGTTAACAGCCTGGTAGGCCGCTTGGAGATCCCCGGATAACAGAGGGCCCAAGTATTGCCCCCATTTGTCTTGGCCCCAACCTGCAGCCCTGGCCATGCGTTCAAAGTTCGAAAAGAAAAAATCGGGGTCTTCTCCTCCCACATACTTCTGTAGGACTACCGAGGGGAACTCCGTTGTAGCCCTCTGTTGGCTAAGGGTGTCGGCCAGCTTCCCTATGACGGCCTCTTGGGTCTGGCTCTGTTCCTCAAGGGACTTGTGCATCTTCTCCCGATCCTCTTCGGCTACGGACAAAAACTTCTCCATACACCGTTCCAACTTCTCTTGGCTTTCTGCCATCTTTCTTACGACTGCCTCCATTTTCCCGGATCCCACTTCTGACACCAGATGTGAGAGGGATGGGCGGAAAGTAAAGCGAGGAGGTCTTATGTGTGGCTGAATGATGGCTTCCTTTATTAAAATGAACCCAATGACAAAAGAAATAATCCAACAGAAGAGTCATGTAGAGTGGGGTTCGGACGTCGTCTGCTTCCGTTATGCTGGTGGTGGATCCTCTCCTCCTCACAGGGCGACGGTGGCACAACCCCGGGGTGCAGGCGGAAACAAAAGGAGAGAAGACAGTCAATGTAGCTGTCCCGTAAGGGAAGGATAACGTGAGGTAACTCGCGGTCCACCACCTTAGGTCAAGGAAACCACTGAGGGAGTGAAGGGATGTAAAAGGCGGGAAAGCGGGTGAAATTTAGAGGGGGGGGGGAATACCAAAACAAAACAGAAAGGAATGACCTTTTTTATTCAGGTCCTTCTTTACACCGGGCTCCTTATAATATCAGGAGTTGGTTACTGTCTGACAAGCCCCCACGAATAGGCCAGAGTACCAACCGTGTAGCAGAGGGTTTCTAACGGGCTGGTGCTAGTGCTGTACAAGTTTTCAGGGTGTGCGCGGGAGTGGAACTGTAACAAGGGGGGGGGTGTAGGAGTCGGTGAAATTTTGGGAGAAAACCGTGACCACCACACTATCCCGTGTCCCCTGAGTACCTTAGACTCGCCTCCCCCTTCCCAGGTTGCAATGTCCCCTGCCCCGTTTCACGTACCGCTGTGGCCGCAACTCTCCTGAGCTGCGGCGGCGTTGAGGCGTCCTCCGGGGGTGTCTACCACTCTTCGGACCACTCCTCCCGCTCGGCTTCGCCTCTCTCCTCGTCCTGCTGGGAATCCTCGTCTGCTTCTCGTCCTGGCTCGGTAAGGCTCTCCGTCTTCTCCTCAATACTCCACGCTCCTTCCTCTGGCGCTCTCCTTCCGATCTCTCCCTCCTCGGCGTCTTCCGGGTTTTCAGCCAGAGTCTCCGCCCCTTGAGCCCACGAGGCGTCCTGCCATTGGCCGTTGTGTTGAAGAGGGCGTTCTTTGTCCTGTATGGGAGAGGAGCCGTAAGAGATTAACTCTTTCCGGGCTACACCCGGGCTAGCGAAAGGCATTCCTGGTACCCTAGGGGGTTTAGTATGGGCCACGGGCGGGGTGATGTCCCGGTCCTCCTCACATCCAGCAACACAGGGGGTGGTTCTGCAACTCCCTTCGAGGCTTGACCTGTCTTCACAGCAAGTTTGAAACCAGTACCTCTCGTCGGAACCTCTGGAGCAGTACCCCTGTGCACCGCGTCAACTTGCCGTTGCCAAGGCTTGTTGACTCTCTCCTCCAGAGATCTTCGGGCTCCAAGAAGCTCCAGCCTCACGCATTTCCTGCAGCCAAGATCTTTGCCCTCACTGCATCCTGCGCACCGTGGCCCTTCATCCCTGGCGAGCTGTTCAAGGTCCGCTTGCGACGTATGTGCCTCTGGCCTGTGGGTCCTCTCGGGGGTCTTCTTTGGCTCCAGTGGGCTCCCCTGCTTGCTAGGGGCCTGCTCTGACTTACCTGATCGTGGTGAGTCACTTGGACCTTGCTGGTCCGAACATTGCGCCTTTTTCAAATACTGCGCCTATTGCCGTTGCCAAGGCTTGTTTGTGCCCCTGGCGGACACTGACCTCCTGGCTCTCAACACCCGACGTGGGACAGCTCGTAACCGGCTCCTGGTCATCCTCAGTGTCGCCTGGTCCGCACAGCTGCAATTTCAAGGGCACTGTCAACTTTCCTGCATCTATCAACATTGGTGGGCATTCGTCTTGCCTCCTGGTCACTCCTGAGTGGCATTGACTCTGTCCCCTCTGCTTGCAGGTTCTTCTCACCTTGAATCCATCTTTGGGTTCCACCGGACTCTTTCACTTTCTTCATCTTTACTGAAGTCCTCCATTGTGGTCTACAGCTATTTCCGACGCAATTTCACACCTATGCACCCGGCTTCCCTGGTGTAGGTATCCTGGTTCCTGGGGTATCCACGGGTGGGGTGACTCTCCAACCTTCCATCTTCCACTGGGTTTCTTCAGGGTCCACTGGGAAGGGTCCTTCTTCTTTAAAAATGCAACAGCGACTTACCCATTGACTTGTATTGAGAACATGGTCTTGTTCCCACTCTGCCCACAACCTTCATGGGGTTCCTAGATACTCACCTTGGGTGGTTCCTTGGGTCCCCGACTCTTCTACGTCCTCTGGGTCCAGTCTCGACTTGGGTCGTGGTTCGCATTCCACTATTTTAGTATATGCTTTGGTCTCCCCCGGGGACCACTGTGTATTTTTGCTACTTACCTGTTCTATTACTGAAGTATTGTGTGTATTGTGGCTATATCACCGGGTAGGAGATATTGCGATGTGCCAGTGAGTGATTATAATAAATACCTATTTACACTGTGTGGTGCTTTTTCACTTAACTCACACCATGAGATCACGTACTGTTAAAACAAGCTGCTTTACACTCCTTCTGGACTAAGCCTGAAGGCTGCTCTCCACAGCTACCACTTAAAGAGCTTTCTAAGGTTGTCTAAGACCACTAAAATCACCATAAGGGTTGTCTGGATTAGTGCAGGGTGCTACACTTACATAAGTGAGCACCATATACTAAGCCAGCCTCCTACAAGCACCTTTCTGACAAACATTTCATATTTTTATAGCGCTACTTATAGTTTACTCACACTCAGTTCTGTGATCTGCATGGTATACGGTCTTTGTAGCAGGCACATTAACCTCTGAACTGTGTGGGTGGCAGGAGTGCCCATGTGAGTGCACGGTGAGCGATGCAACAGTGTGAGAGTAGGGTAAGAGGAGTGACTGCAGGGTGAGTGAGGTGACTATATGAATTTGGGTGCGGATGTAAGTGCAGAGTGGGGCGAATTAATGTATAGTTATTGATGGGCTTGTTTGAGTGAGATTGCAGATTGAGCAGTGAGGGGGGCAGGTGATGAAGTGTCACATGAGTGCAGGGTGAGTAGTGTGCTCGTGTGACTGCAGTGTGAGGTACAGGGTGAACAGAGCAAGTGCATTGTGAGTGCAGAGTGATCACTAAGTGCAGGGTGAGTGGGTGAATGGTGTGACTGCATGGTGATCAGTGTGAGTGCATTGTGATCGCTGTGAGTGCAGGGTGAGCGTGAAAGTGAAGGGCGAGAATGAGGAGTGAGTTATCTGAATGCAGGGTGCATTCCCAGACACTTGAAGTAACTCAGCATGTTATTGACGGCGGCGTAGGGTTTCAGATATAAGTTAAACTATTGCTATTATGGCATTAATCAAGGATCGAGGGTGGAGGAAATAAATAATGTGCTGTTCCTGCAACAAACTTCCAGTCTTATGATTAGGGTTGCCAGCTCAATATTTTGATGTCCCAGACGGTACAAAAATAAGCCGTCACCTAAAGCCGTATTTTCAGCACTTATCTGTGCATACTTCGAACAGCAAATATAAATAGAAAGCACTTTTAATTGTGTTCGAGGGCTGCCTGAATGATCCATGACTGATAATTAAAGGGAACAAAGACAGAAAAGTCACATTACAAATGAATACATACATTTTTATTTATAACCCTATTTAGTGTCAAGACGAGGTCTTTGCAGGCTCTTTAAACAACACATGCTGGCCTTTTTCTTTTGGCAACCCTACTTTATATTCTTTTTAGGTCGAGCCTAGCGCAGCGCGCAAGCGCTGCTTAGGAGTGACCTCTTGGAATCACTGTACTTTTTGTAAAACTCGTGCATGTACTGCACTGTTTCCAATGAGCACTCGTGCATGTACGGCATCCACCTTGCGGGAGCGAGCAGCGGCGCCATCTGTTTCGAATTATCGCGCCCGCGCTTGTTTCCATTTGCCTGTCTCGCGGTCGCGTTAATTGTAAACAGATGGCGGTCGCGTTCACTTTTGCGGCCGCGCGTTTCCTGATAATTCTTATAGCTGTCTCCAGCAACGATTGATGCCGCGCTTGTTTATTTAGTGCTGGATTCCATAAGGACGGCGCGCGCAGGGGCCACCTGTTTTTTTTACTCATTAGATTTCAGTTTCGTGCTTTTCCCGGCCGCGCTTGTCCTTTTCTTTCTTTTGCATTGAATTTCTTGCCGCCTTTGTTCTCCTTTTCTTGCTTTTCCGTTTGTTACCTATTATACTCCTCAATCTCTTATGTATTTCTTTCAGTTTGCTTTCTCGCCGTTTGTCGCTTTTTAATATAACATTTTTCACACTCTTTAGTTTTCACTATCATAGTCACCGTCTCTCTTTCTCCACCACCACTCATCATACCTTTTTTTCAAATTTTATTTTGGATTCTCAACCTCGTCTTCTCATCCATGTTGTGTCTTCTATCTGTGCGTCGTGCCTGTAACCTTTTTACGCTCTTTCGCAGGTTCCTTCGACTTGTAAATACTGCGATGTTCCATCAGTGCTCAAATACGCATACATGTGTCTACTCTAGACCCTCTTGTACTCTCTCTTTGTCGTTTCTTTCCTATCAAGCGTGGTCCTTTGAGTCGCGCTTATCGCACTCCAAAAGGCAGCGTTCGGCAAACAGTCTTTTTCATGCAAAAACATACATTTGCTCATTGTCACATAAACATGTTTTCATTTCACACGCGTGCAACCGCGGAGCGTCCCCTGGTGCCATCTGTTGTCCGCGAGATAAGCCGCCCCTGCTGGGCCGGGGACCTAACAGTCACCCCTGGGTAGGTAGTGATGTCACCTTTCTCACAGAAAAATAACGGCCATTTGTTTGTACGAACTAGGGGGTTACGGAAGGGTCATGGCGTGACCTCTGAAGTCTCTGCGTGCTTTAACGTAATTTAGGAATCGTTAAGACAGGGACACATTTGGTGTACCTTTATCTTTCAATTTTATGCTTTAGGTTTACATGTAATCGTTCAAAAATACCGATTTTTGTTATGTTTCTGGTGTTTTAACTGTATTTGCCTGAAAATACTGGCCAGGTAGGTGAAATATTGATCAAGTGGCGACCCTACCCTTCGGTTGGCGTTAGGGTTGACATTTTTCTCTGAGAAACTGGAATAACAGTTTGTATGAAACCGCCTGAATTTGCTTTTAATACACAAGTCTACCTCGTTTTGCTTCAAACCCCATTTAGAAATGAATTGTCAGTGACTCTAGACAGTATTAACATTCTTTTGACATTTTTTCATCTTATATTTGTTGCTTTCATTTGTATTTGGAAGGGAAATTTACCCGATTTCAATGACTGTCCTGGTTTGTCTTGGCATGAAAACGCCAGCCAAACCAGTAAACTACTGGCCCAGCATAACACTAGCTGGAGTCTTCAGCTCTGCTGTTGGGTGTCATGGCCTCTCGCTGACAGAGCCCAGCCTCCCCGGGAGCGGCGCCATCTTTCATCCGGGGCTTCGCCTAGCTCGGCTAACCTAGGCTTGCCTTTAGGAAATGTGCTGTGTCATCTGTGGGAAATGTTAAGGCGATCCACCTGCATGTCCCGAAGAGGATTACTCCAAAGACAGATGAGGCTATTTTCCGTCAAACGAGGTAAAGACTCACTCAGGTGTCCCTGGCCAGTCGTCAAATCACTGTCTTTCCCTATAAGGCAGACTACCTTAGTTCGGTCCCATACACCTTGCTCTGTCAGCATTAGGATGTGGAGGTCATAAGACATAAAATCTATTAACGTCTGGACTGTGAAGTCAGAACATGATGCTGTTACGGGAGTGTGCTTGTAATACTATAATGTTATGTTTCACTATGAGTCGCGTGCTACCACGCGACTCATGGTTATTGTTGTGCATGTTTTCTTTGTACATTCTCGAGCGTTGCTGCTCAATTGCGAAGAATCCTAGCAACGCCAGATTGGACGTTGGATTCTCCGTGGCTGGATGGCTTCGGTCGTGGGTGCTTTACTCAGGAAATAAATCTTCGAAGAAAACCCAGAATTTCTCCTGTTTTCTTTACAATAGTGCTCTAAGGGATACTGTCTTAGGCAGAGAGTGGTTCACAAAGGCACAGTAGCGAGAGTGCAGCGGGATGGTGTGGTCTCAGCCCACATATTGGACTCAGAACATCCTATATGACTGGCTTTTCTATAAGTTTCTGTAGCCACACAGTCGGTAGCGGTACTATTTCATACTCTGGCCGCAAACAAGAATCTTAGAGGCCTGAATAGAGTATCTGCTCAACTGGCCAAAGTGACTGCAGCCCACCCGCCCCCACCCCCACAGAGATAAGCACCCCATTATCCCCAGTATATCAGAGGGCCCTGGCCTCCCATGGCTCGATGCGCGCAGTGATACTTTCCAACACACACCTAGTTAGACCTCCTGGGTGCAGTCCTTGTAAAAGCAGCAGCCTTTCTGCACAGGCACTTGGATGATGTGAAATGCCACTTCTGCGTCTCATTCTCTGGAGACGAGGCAAGACCTAGAAATCTTTGGGTCCCCCATTTTTTCTAGAACGGAGCCGGTTTAAAATTGAGTAGCTCATTCTTTTTTTCCTGATATAGAGTGAATTTGCTCTGAAAACGCTTCCTCCTGAAGTGAAATCCGTTCGTTTAATAGTGATACAGCACGCCCTCTGTTTCAAAATTCGCTCATCACTAACCTGGTAGGCCAAACTGGGACAAACCAAAGATTATCCCCTCCCCACCATGTCATCGGAATTAAAAGTAAGAAGCTAAAAGGCCCAAGAAACAAAACAAAAAAATCTTTGTCAAAACCTACTTGAAGAAAAGTTATGTCACACACATTCCTCGCAAAACATAATTTCATTGTTGAACAGCCCAGGCACAGTAACTCCCTGTGCTCAGCTCCTCTTTTCATAATTCATGTAATACTCAATCTGTTTACCTTCTTAGCCAATCCTTGCTACGAGATGCTTATTTATAATCTAAATATGCTGTTCCACGCCTGAGGGCTAGCCTCTGTCCCAGATGGTGGTGCATCATAATGTGGGCCACCTTTCAACATGGGACTGCGCCCCCAAGTCCAGGCCGTGACGTGACTGACAGCTGTATTCAGGATCAGACCGGGATCATAGTCCGGCGCGGGCAGCAAACGAAAAAGTGGCCCACACTTGTGGATAATGACTTTTCATAACATGTTGATTAGTTGGTATCTGATGAGTCATTTTCCTCTCTCTTAATTTCCTTTTCTAGTCCCCTCTTTTGTCATTCTTCTCCACTCTGCACATCTCGCTTTTTCTTTTGATTCCAGACTGTGCCCCTCACTCATTCAATTTTGTAACTCCCCTGCCATGTCTATTCCGCCATCCCTTCGTTAATTTGTCCTAGGATTAATGTTTTTCACAGTAAAGTTATCAAAAGCGAATTGTGCTGAGTTGTCAAAAAAGTGTTATTTTTGCTCCATTTCATTGTTAACCTTATTTATTTATTTTCTCTCAATGGATATTTGGGACCCCCTCACAGTTCTGAAGATGACAAGGTAGCAGCAGACACCCGAGGCACATCTGTCTCCTGCAGGAGACAAAAATAGAGGCGCTTAGATGGCCGCCACTTGTAATATGGCTCCTGGCACAACCCCCTTTCACTCCACTCCCATGTGGCATAAGTGCAAATGTGATGCTCGAAAACAGGATCACCACATCAAAGCCTCATGGTGGCGCTCACTGAATCCGAATTGGTGGGGGGGGGGGGACTCACTAGATGCTGTGCCTGCTCAGTTTGGCCCATTGTCTTACTGCACATAACAATATACCACTCGGGGTCTTCACTTGGTCACACTGTGGTCTGACCTCTGTTCTAAGACTGCAGAAGCCTTTGGGGTTGTGTGCCAGTGGCCAAGACTTCCCAGGGAGATGTTGGGAGTTTATTTGCAACTGAAAACAAGCATTGGCATAGCCAATAGGTCTCGCTTTTGGGACCTTATAAGTATTTAGTTATGCAGCACAATATCCTTGGTGCAACAACATCAACTGTTGCATGGCTAAACACTTATAAGGTCCCAAAGGCGAGACCTATTGGCTATGCCAATGCTTGTTAATGAAATGCATTCTCACACTACAGCAGTAAATGTAAAATGCAAATGTAAGGAATAGGCAGAGTGGGGGCCCAGGGGGTACTGGAACTAGAAAAAAAACGAAGCCTCCGTAACCAGTTTACAAAGGTATGCAAATGTGCAAATGGTCTTTAAAGACCTGTGAAAAACTCGGGTGTGCCGAAGATAAGACTCCAGAGACTGCCCAGCCAAGACCACAGCAGCACGAGCTGCAGCAGCCGGGCTGAGACACATGATGGGGGGGCTGAAGCCCTTTTAGCCCTATGGGCATTGCGCGCCTGTAACAGATAATGTGTACGGTGTTTGTTTAGTACATACAGACCCCTGCGATGGGGGGAGGGCACCCAACACTTCGAGATCCCCCATTCAGTCCAAGGCCAATGAATATCGGTGATGTATGGCAGACCCAGTGGCCATTCACCTTCTGCTTGGAGCTGGGGGCTCAGAGCAGTCCTTTGTTAAAATAGCGCCCTGAGCGGAGAGAAATCTGGTGCCCTTGCCCATGCTGAGAAATTAAATGAGACAGCAGGGGGGGCTTTTGCGTTCACAGGTCAGTCCCTGGCTGAGCAGGGACTGGCTCCTGAAAACAAACGTCTCCGGACCTCCCCCAGCTCACCTAAATCACTGATCGCTTAGATGCCCCATGCTGATGATGGCTTTGTTGGTGTGTGTCAGCAGGGGTGTGACGGTGACGAGGGCACAAGAGGGGGCTAATAGAGTGTTAAAAACATTGCCCATGGAGTGATAATGAAGGATTAAAACCACTTACTGGCAAATCGTACAGAAAGGAGAATGCAGGGACACAGACAGGGCTGGAGCAAGATGACAGGGGTGCTGCTGTTGGCATTTCCTTAATCCACACAGCTCAGTGCGCCCTGCGACTGAGCCCAGCTCGCCCATGCTAAACGCCGGCCCAGCTGGGGAGCATCAGTTTGCATTACGCCAATTAGTACATAGATATGCGAGAAAGAAATATATATATATATATATATATATATTCACTGAAAAACCATAGGTTTTAGGGACAGTTATAGTTAGTTGGACATTGCACTCGTACAAAACCAGTGAAATTCCCCGTTATAGTTAGTTCAGCTAACTATAACTCGCGCCCCGCAATGCACTGCTGATGACGTCCCATATTACATCACTCATGACATGGTCAGTGACATCACTGATGACATCTCAAATGACATCACTGATGACATCATCCAGTGACTGTGTGTTTCTGTAAAGTTTAAATATTTTTAATATATATAGGGAAAGGCGTATTGAAGAATGAGTGGGTGTATAAGTGTCTGTATGGATGATTTAGTAGGTGCGTGACTAACTCTATATGTGAGTGATTAAACGTATCTTACTGAATGCATGGATTAGTGACTAAACTGGGTGAATGCCTGTATCCGTCTGTCTATTGCTGTGTAAGTGGCTGCATGGGTTTGTGAATAGCTACATGAGTGTCTATATGAGTTATTGATTGGTTGTCTGAGTATCTGTATGGGTGCCTGAGTGTTTGTGTGGGTGGGGTGTGTGCGACTCTGTGCATAGATGTGTGAGTGGGTGATTCACTGGGTGGATGGTTTCAAGAGTGCATCTGTGATAGACTGTATGGGTGGGTAAGTGTGTGTAAGAGTGTGTTAGTGAGTGAATGTATGTCCCAGTGGTACATGTGTGAGTAACTACATATGTGAAAGGCAGTATATATGTGTGTTGGAGTATATAAATAGCTATAAGCGAGAGTGTGTGATTGTGAGAGTGACTGTATGGATGAGTGTGTGCTTGTATCAGTGATTGTATAAGAGCGTAAGAATGTGCTAGTATTTGTATGAGTAAGTGAGCTGGTGTGTGTATAACTGTATAGGTGAGTAAATGGCAGTGTGTTTAATTATTTGCATGACTGACTAGGTGTGTGAGTACCTCTATGGATGAGTGGCGGTGTTTGAGTGTCTATATAGGAGTATGAGTGCATATGATAGTCCTGTACTGAGTGACCGTAAGTATGAGTGACTGTACGGGTGAGTGAGTGGATGTGTGTAGACCTAAGAATCAGTGAGTGAGTATGTAGTTATTGGTGTTGGAGTGTCTATGGTTTTGCGAATGGCAGTCTGTAATTTAGAGTGAGTGTATCAAAGGTTATATTAGGGTGTGAGGAGGTGCATCAGATTATCACGTGGATGATGTCATCAGTGATGTCATTTGAGATGTCATCAGTGATGTCACTGACCATGTCATGAGTGATGTAATATGTGACGTCATCAGCAGTGCATTGCGGGAGTGCGAGTTATAGTTAGCTGAACTAACTATAACGGGGGAATTTCACGGGTTTTGTACGAGTGCAATGTCCAACTAACTATAACTGTCCCTAAAACCTATGGTTTTTCAGTGAATTTGTAAAGTTTTTTAAATGCT
Source organism: Calotriton arnoldi (assembly GCA_963921515.1). Lineage (NCBI taxonomy): Eukaryota > Metazoa > Chordata > Amphibia > Caudata > Salamandridae > Calotriton > Calotriton arnoldi. The sequence continues at coordinate 511,583 of CAWUFW010004651.1, read as the reverse complement.
AATTTCTAACTATAACGTGCTTGAAACCTATGGTTTTTTCAGTGAATTTCAAAGGTTTTTTAAATGCTAATTCCTAACTATAACATGTCTGAAACCTATGGTTTTTTTCAGTGAATTTCAAAGGTTTTGTAAATGACAATGTTTAAATGTATTAAATGTTATATTTATTTTTTTGATACTGATTTACTACATTTTTAAACTATTTAGTTTTACATATTTTATTTTTTAAATTACATTATACATTACATTACAAAATATACTTTCTCAGAATGAATTACTTTAGTTTAAATACTTTGCAAATAGGCAATAGACTTTTAAGTACAGTAGTTACAGTTGTTGCAATGGGCAACACAATTTCAAACACAATGCAACATTGAGCTCAATGTGAATTTCTAGTTAAATGCAATTAGTTACTTTATGGATTACTTTTCTAACCACAGGACTGGATCCTAGATTCAGTCCTGGGACATCTCCTGTAAACAGTTGAGTAAAAGCGTTTTGGTTACAGTAGTGATTTTTAAGGAATATTATTGTATTTTAAAAGTTGACACTTGGAAACCTTTTCACATAGAATCACCAATGTTATCCTATGGGAGGAAATTCACTTGGCATGTAAGTAGTGTTATCGTTACTTTTTCTTACTCAGTGGTGGATCCTGGATCCAGCACTGGTGCATCTCCTGTAAACAGTTGAAAGAATGCGTTTAAGTCATACAGGCGATTTTTAAGGAATATTTGTAGTTTGTGAAAATCGACACTGAAACTTTTCTGCTGAAAAGCAGGCAATGATATCGTATGGAAGGAAATTCAAGTTACTGGTAAGTACGGTTAAAATTACTTTTCAGGATCAGTACTGGGCTCAAAGATGCAGAACTGAGGTCTCTCCTGATAACAGGTGAGTAAATCGGAATTCGTGAGTTCGGCTGATTTTAGAGGAATATTATAAAGTTCCAAAACTCCACACTTAGAAGAATTTCCAAGTGAAACCAGTCAATGTTAGCCTATGGAAGGAAATTCAAGTTACTGGTAAGTACGGTTAAAATTACTTTTCAGGATCAGTACTGGGCTCAAAGATGCAGCACTGAGGTCTCTCCTGATAACAGGTGAGTAAATCGGAATTCGTAGTTCGGCTGATTTTAGAGGAATATTTGCACAATGGTGAAGGAAGGGGTGGGGCCTGAAGTGACATGTCTGCAAACACGCCCTGTGGCGCGCTTTAAGTTGGAGAATTAATTCCTCCTCAATCCCGAGGGTCCCTAGGGCCAACTGGCCCACCAGATACCTCCAGTATGCGCCAGAGAGCTGCGTTGCAGAGAGGTGTTCAGAGGCCACGCCCTTTTACAACACTCTGCAACGCAGCTCCGTGGCGCTTACTGGAGGTACCTGGTGGGCTAGTTGGCCCCCAGGGACCCTCAGGATTGAAGAGGATTTAATTCCCCATCTTAAAACGCGCCATGGGGCATGTTTGCACACATGTCACCTGAGCCACGCCCCTCCCTTCACCACTGTACAACGCGCCCCGTGGCGCGTTTTAAGTTGGGGTATTAAGTCCCCTTGAATACTGAGGGTCCCTGGAGTCCAACTAGCCCACCATGTACCTCCAAAAGCGCCACAGAGCTGCGTTGCAGAGAGGTGTAAAAGGGGCGTGGGCTCTGTACACCTCTCTGCAACGCAGCCCCCTGGCGCATACCGGAGGTTCCTGGTGGGCTAGTTGGCCCTCAGGGACCCCCAGTATTCAAGGGGAATTACTTCCCCTTCTTAAAACGCGCCAGGGGGCGCATTTGCAGACTGCTGCAGGGAGGGGCGGGCCTCCGGCACGATGCCGGTCTTTTTTTTTTTTTTGTTGCTTTGTTCTGCCCAGGGGTCCTTGTGGGACCCCCTGAGCAGACCTAGGGGTCAGGGTGTTTCTACCCTGCCCCCTTTGTGCGTTTTGCGCACTTGTTTCTTGTTTTTGTTTTTTTTAATCGGCGGGATCCGCGCACCCTAAGCGCATCCCGCCGATTTAAAAAAAATAAAAAAAAAAAATAAAAAAAAAAAAAAAAATGCTTTTTTCTGTCCAGGGGGTCCTTGTGGGACCCCTGAGCAGACCTAGGGGGTCAGGTGTTTCTACCCTGCCCCCTTTTGCGTTTTGCGCACTTGTTTTACTGCTTTCTTGTTCCTCGGTTCTACCGAGGAACAAGATGGCTGCCAACACTTCCTGGTTTGGAGTGTTGACAGCCAATTAGCATGCAGCTCGTGGTCGGGAGGGTGCGCGGATCCACCGCGGCCATAGATATCGAAACGTTTATTTTGGATTTTCTCAGCAACTACTGAACGGATTTACACCATTTTTAAAAAGGGTGCTTTCTGAACCAAGCACTACCTTTTGCCAAATTTGGTGTAATTCCGTTCAGCAGTTTTTGCTGTAGCCTTGCATAAAGTTTCCTATGGGAAATTGATTTTTCACTCTTATTTTTTGAATTTCTCTCACAACTACTGAACGGATTTACACCATTTAAAAAAAGGTCGCTTTCTGAACCAAGCGCTACCTTTTGCCAAATTTGGTGTAATTCCGTTCAGCAGTTCGAGCTGTAGCCGTGGCTAAAATTTCCTATGGGAATTAACATGGAGAAAACACGTTTTGGGACCCCCTTTTCTCGGCCCCGCTTGATGAATCACCCTGAAACTTTCAAGACAGGAGCGGACCGGAGCGCCCCACTAGTTTTGAAAATTTCGCGATGATTCGTCAAACGGCGCCAAAGTTATTGGGAATAGAATGTTACGGATTTCCTATGGATAATAGGTCCTAACTATAACTATCTACTGGCGCCCGCCAGTAGATAGTTGCCTCCAACAATGGATGCCCACACAGGTAAGTTTCTGCCATCATTTAATGGAGACTGCAAACGGAACAACTTTGATGTAAACAGCCATTGTAACACTTAACAGCCGACGCGTTTCGGGCTCCTGCCCTTCTTCTTAGGCTTATGTTGAAGATGGCTGCAAGACGGGAAATGTTCCTGTATTTAAACAAAAGTACTTGCCCCAGTGGGCGTGTCCACCGCTTGGATGTCTGGTACTTGGTTCATTTCATCTTCCTCAAGTGAGACGCCTTGCAGTCATACTATAAAACAAAATTAAAATCCACAGTGGGTTGCTGGCACATCACAAAAATTGTCCCGCCGACTTGTTTTTAGTCCCCATTCTCGGCACCTGTCCTTTAATAGCACACGCCGGTTGACGTGGCTCCGGTCCGCTCCTGCAGCGGGGCTTCCATTACGGCTGAGGCCAGCCGTTACAATCCCATCAAAAAGTTGCTTCCAACAATGGACGCCCACACAGGTAAGTTTCTGTCGTCATTTAATGGAGACTGCAAACGGAACAACTTGGCTGTTAAGTGTTACAATGGCTGTTTGCATCAGACGCGTTTCGGGCTCCTGACCTTCTTCTTAGGCTTATGTTGAAGATGGCTGCAAGACGGGAAATGTTCCTGTATTTAAACAAAAGTACTTGCCCCAGTGGGCATGTCCACCGCTTGGGTGTCTGGTACTTGTGGTTCATTTCATCTTCCTCAAGTGAGACGCCTTGCAGTCATGCTATAAAACAAAATTAAAATCCACAGTGGGTTGCTGGCACATCACAAAAATTGTCCCGCCGACTTGTTTTTAGTCCCCATTCTCGGCACCTGTCCTTTAATAGCACACGCCGGTTGACGCGGCTCCGGGAGAAGCCCGCTGCAGCCAAAGCAGACGGTGTGCGCAACCGCTGACCCACAGAGTGTGCACCACCCCGCAAATTTTGGGGGCCACGAAAGTGGAACAGCAGCTGTATATAGGATCGTGGACGGGCCCACCTGTGGGGTCCATACAGGACTTGATTATGTGTTACCCGCACTACACTTCCCAGAAGGCACAGTTTCATTCGAGCCTCCTATCGGGGGGGTGTGTCAGAAGTGGGTCAGCGGTTGCGCACACCGTTCCATTAAAGCCTCTGAAGAGAAGCATATGGTGCTTCGAAACGCGTCAGGCAAAACCACTATGGAGCGGCTCCTACGGGCGGTTCCCCGTCCTTACCTTTACATGAATCAAGCTGTTGCTCGAGTGCTACTTACAGGTGGACAACCTTGGAGCAGTAATATATATATATATATATATATATGTGTGTGTGTATATATGTGTGTGTGTATATATATTCACTAAAAAAAACATAGGTTTCAGGCACGTTATAGTTAGAAATTAGCATTTAAAAAAAACCTTAGAAATTCACTGAAAAAACCATAGGTTTTAGGGAAAGTTATAGTTAGTTGGACATTTCACTCGTACAAAACCATAGAAATTCCCCCGTTATAGTTAGTTCAGCTAACTATAACTCGCGCCCCCGCAATGCACTGCTGATGACGTCACATATTACATCACTCATGACATGGTCAGTGACATCACTGATGACATCTCAAATGACATCACTGATGCCATCATCCAGTGACTGTGTGTTTCTGTAAAGTTTAAATATGTTTAATATATATAGTAAGTAGTTTATTGCGTTAAATGTGCCCCTATTGTCTAAAATCACTCCTAAGTATTTATATTGGTCTACCACTGTGATTATCGAATTGGCCAAATGCCAGCGGAACTTGGAGGAATCCTTTCTTGGATGAATCCTCATTACTTTTGTTTTGTCACGGTTGATGGATAGACCATTGTTTGCTGAATAACTGCTAGTTGTATCTATTAAATGTTGGAGGCCAATGGGGGTTCGACTCAGCAGCACTAGGTCGTCAGCATACAGGAGATTGGAAAGTGGCAGCCCTTTGGCGCATGCGAATTACATGTGTCTAGTTCCAGCGATAAATCAGACATGTACAAGTTGAAAAGTGTTGGCGCCAGTACGCACCCCTGTTTGAGCCCCATGGTTGTTGGAATTTTCCGGGACACAAACCTGCCATCTCCAAGTTTGACTTGAACCCATGTTTTTGTATGGAGGAGTATTAGCTGGTTATAGGGAAAGGCGTATTGAAGAATGAGTGGGTGTATAAGTGTCTGAATGGATGATTTAGTAGGTGCATGACTGATTCTATAAGTGAGTGATTAAACGTATCTCACTGAATGCATGGGTTAGTGACTAAACTGTGTGAATGTCTGTATCCGTCTGTCTGTTGGTGTGTAAACGGCTGCATGGGTTTCTACATGAGTATCTATATCGGTTATTGATTGGTTGTCTGAGTATCTGTATGGGTGCCTGAGTGTTTGTGTGGGTGGGGTGTCTGTGACTCTGTGCATAGATGTGTGAGTGGGTGATTCACTGGGTGCATGGTTTCAAGAGTGCATCTGTGATGGACTGTATGGGTGGGTGAGTGTGTGTATGGGTGTGTTAGTGAGTGAATGTATATCTCAATGGTACATGTGTAAGTAACTACATATGTGAAAGGCAGTATATGTGTGTTGGAGTATATAAATGGCTATAAGTGAGAGTGTGTGATTGTGAGAGTGGCTGTATGGATGAGTGTGTGCTTGTATCAGTGATTGTATAAGAGCATAAGAATGTGCTAGTATTTGTATGAGTAAGTGAGCTGGTGTGTGTATAACTGTATAGAAGAGTAAATGGGAGTGTGATTAATTATTTGCATGACTGACTAGGTGTGTGAGTACCTCTATGAATGAGTGGCGGTGTATGAGTGTCTATATAGGTGTATGAGTGCCTATATAGGTGTATGAGTGCATATGATAGTCCTGTACTGAGTGACCGTAAGTATGAGTAACTGTACGGGTGAGTGAGTGGATGTGTGTGTAGACCTAAGAATCAGTGAGTGGGTATGTAGTTATTGGTGCTGGAGTGTCTATGGTTTTGAGAATGGCAGTCTGTTATTTAGAGTTGGTGTATCAAAGGTTATATTAGGGTGTGAGAAGATGCATCAAATTATCACATGGATGATGTCATCAGTGATGTCATTTGAGATGTCATCAGTGATGTCATCAGTGATGTCACTGACCATGTCATGAGTGATGTAATATGTGACGTCATCAGCAGTGCATTGCGGGGGCGCGAGTTATAGTTAGCTGAACTAACTATAACGGGGGAATTTCGATGGTTTTGTATGAGTCAAATGTCCAACTAACTATAACTTTCCCTAAAACCTATGGTTTTTTCAGTGAATTTCTAAGGTTTTTTTAATGCTAATTTCTAACTATAACGTGCTTGAAACCTATGTTTTTTTCAGTGAATTTCAAAGGTTTTTTAAATGCTAATTTCTAACTATGCCTACAAAGGTAGGACATGTGAAGAAAGAGGAAGAAAAGCGCAGAAAGAAGCAAGACAAATGCAGAAAGAGGCAACAGAAGTGCAGAAAGACGAAGAAAAGTGCAAGAAGAAGCAAGAGATGTGCAGAAAGAACCAACAGAGGAGCAGAAAGTCCTCCTGTGCCCCCAACTTTTTGCTGACGAGTACTGGTGGTAACTAACTCTGATTAACGGGCCCTAGAGCCAGTGCTATGCTAAAAGACACTTAGAATACAGTGAAAACACCTACATACACTAGGGAACACTATGCGTTGGGGTACCCCTGTGATTAGCATGACCTCCTCTGTATTTGCCATGAGTTAGTGCCTGGGTCATTAAATGAGTACATGGGTACTGACTGGATGATTAGAGTACTGCAAGGAGAGTGGATGGTGAATTTGTAAACGCTTGTGTTTTGGCGGAGTGATTGGATAAGGACATGGAACTGGTTGGGTGATTGGAGGAATGCATGGGTAGTGACAAGGAGATGGCTGGACTGCATCAGTAGTGCTCAGGGGATTGTAGCAGTGCATGTGTTAGTGCCTAGGTCATTGCATAAGTACATGGGTAGTGACTGGATGATTAGAGTACTGCAAGGAGAGTGTATGGTGAATCTATAAGTGCTTGGGTTTTGGCGGAGTGACTGGATAAGTACATGGTGCTGGCTGGGTGATTGGAGGAGTGCATGGGTAGTGACAGGGCGATGACTGGCCTGCATCAGTAGTGCTCAGGGTATTGTAGCAGTGCATGAGTTAGTGCATGGGTCATTGCATGAGTGCATGGGTACTGACTGGATGATTAGAGTACTCCAAGGAGAGTGCATGGTGAATTTATAAGTGCTTGGGTTTTGGCGGAGTTATTGGATAAGTATCACTCTCTTGACGGTTGAGTAGGAAAGGTCTGAATACAGAAAGATGAAAATACATATGTGTCTGTGGCAAATGATTAACCTTACAGGGATCCTACTGCAGTCCCTTAATTGCCACAGGAAATATTGCACTGTATCATCCTAGACCTGAATTACTGTAGGAGGCCAATGAAATAGAGGCTAGGCCAGGTAGACGAATAAATAATGTACTTGAATAGTAGGAAAGTGATATAGAAACACCAACACAATAGAATAAAGTACTTTTCAAGCTCCCGTGATGAGGTACTAACTTATTTTACTTGAGCCACAGGGGCTCATATGTTGCTAACTTGTAGCATTTAATATGTTTTAAAAGAAGGGTGTTTAAATTTTAGACCCATGTAATCAGGTGAAGTGGGAATACTGCATTCTTCAATTTGGGAAAAAGAAGAGGTCACATTTCAATAAAGAACACTACATCATTGCAGAGTTAATAGTCCACCTCTTCTCTCTGAACCCAGCAGCATGTCTAAATTCACACAGAAGTCTTTTTATCTCTAACTTCAATATTGTAAGGCTCTATTGCCTTTCAGCTGTTTGTGCTATGCCAATAATATACTGTACATTTGTAAAGCGCATCCTCCCACTTCAGAGCATCCTGAATAACAGATATTTGTTGTGATGTAACTACGTGGTACTCATGTGTTTGACCTCAGAAGGATGAAAGGCTGAGTGGACCCTCCAGGATTCAAACCTGTGACCATGGTGTCAAGCACAGATTCCTCAAGTGGCTACATTAGTCCATTCAGTTAGCAGACCATGCCAGATTCAGACAATCTTACATATATATTGGCATTCACTTTTCACAAAGATGGGTGAAGTATTCCAACTCTGCCCAAGCCATATTGTCTCATCTCCCTTGTCCTGCTCCCTGCAGCCGGAGTCAGAGGTATTGACTTCATACATGGTGGCCACGAACATACTTCAGGAGTCCTCATTCTGTTGCCTACTGTTCAACACCGACATGCACTCCCTGTTGCATTACTCAGTGCAAGGTGAACTTCTAAATGTATACCCACAATATCAAGGCAGATGTCCCACTGAAAAACAAATCAATGAACTGAGCTAACGTTTTCAATTGACCAGACCGTTTGTTTTACTGGATGAAAGAGAGTTGTCTCTGCAGGACTAAAATCAAGATGGAGATTCTGGTGCCAGATGAAGTAGAGTCTCACTCTCTGGCTTTTGAATGGTCTCTCACCCAATGTATTCCTCTATCTGCCTCACTGACAGTAGGAAGCTCTGAGTTCTTTCAGATTCTGAGCTGTCATTCACTCCCCTGATTAATGCAGTGGTCAGAGGTGTAAACTTGCAGCTTTCCAAACCTGAGAAAACACTTGTTGTCCTACAAAATGACCACTGAGTGGGGTTGATGAAATGTCTAGTTTTGACACTATTTGAATACTATAACAATATCTCACGCTATCTGCCCTGAGCTGTGGAAGAAACTCATCAAATCTAAAATCTGTGTGCTAGAGTGTTCAGCAGTCTATGAAAGCACAATCTTATAAAACAATCCCAAGATCACACCACAGACTCCCACTGCATACAAAGATCAAGCTAGCAATCCTCAGCAGTGAGCACCAGGGCTTTAAATGGGAAACTGTAAGTGCAGGTACTCACTAAATTGAGCTGTGGACGAGGGGTGGGTTTGGGCAGAACTAGGGGCGTAGCTACAAGGCAGGGCAAGGGTGAACGATTAAAGGGATCGAGATTTTAAAGTGGTATTTCTGGTATCCGGAGCATTCTTTTTGTCCTTATATGTACGAAAGTGTCAATTTAATATCATCTTTCAGATTTTCCATGTGTATGGATTATCTCAATGCATGACACATAAAAAACATTTTGAAATTCTTTATCATGCACATTAACGGATAGTGTGGGCACTTGAGAACGAAAAAAGGATGTACCACGATCTCATTCTAGCATCTGTGGTTTTCATTTTCTAATGTTTAATGCATTATAACTACGGTGCCCAAAAACTTCAAAGCATATTACACCGACCATGCTGTCTTCACTTAGTTTACTTTACTCCATGGCTTATACATTGGGGATGATAAACCATAAAAAAGTAGAGTAACTCCACTGTCCTTATCCCTAGAATTAAACACGGCACTTTGCAATCATTGGTTTAGCCCAAACCATTACGATACCGCACTTGCACCTATGAGAATTACCTGGGCCGTTTTTTTCATTAAGATAAAACGTAAATACATTTACAAAACCATCAACAGCAGAGCCTCGATCTATTCGCCACAAGATGTCTTTTAATACAAGCAGTAGATTCCAGTGAGCAGAAGGGTAGGTAGGTTAAACAAAATAGGCAGTTTTAATGCATACCTGTAGAACAGCCTTACGTGAGTATTCCACGGTATGTCCTTTAAACATGTATCGCTTGTACAAACCTTAACATGTTTTAGAAGCGTTTAACAACTTAAAGCCATAGCAGGAGAAAATGTCTGTTACAACCTTTGCAAAGGGAATGGCCTCTTAATGACAAGGTACATTTGTTTGCAGACAGTGTGGCCCCCCACCACAGAAAAAGGCAGATCCCCACTGGTGAGTCGGGAGGCCCCCCCTGGGCCTGGACCAGTGGCGTAGCTAGGCGTTGTGCTGCCGGTGGCGGTTACTGCATTTGCTGCCAGGCGGCCGCATGTAAGGGGGGGGGTGTTGGCGAGTCCCGCAATGGCCGCCCCGCACGGCTGCAGGTAAGAGCGAAACTCGTTCCGCCCGGAGCAGACTGCACCCCCTACAAACCGCTTGGTACACCACTGCCCAGAACTGCTACAAGCTAACCCTGGTTAGTACGATTCAGAGACGGGATAGGATTTCCTGATACACGGCCTGTGGGGCTGGCAGCTATCTATATACCAGCGAAGGTGACTGGAAACAGCACCTACACATGCAAACACGCACAGGAACATACTGGCACTTTCACACTCACACGCTTTCATAGCAGTCAATACAGTGCATAGCTTCGCTGATGTCCGCTCTGCTGTGCCTAGCTTACCACACGCTCTGCTTCACTGTCACTGTTTCACCCTCTTACACCTCAGCCTGGTTACGGAGATGTACTGGCAAACCCTGCTGCAACCGTGCGGCTGTTGTCATCACTTAGGTTTCCCGCGAGTCGCGGTAAGCAGTGGATTCTGCCTCTGAGACTGACATGCGTGTCGGCAGCTATTCAGGAGTACCTTTATATTGTACTGAGCTTGCTACCCGTATAAGTACCGGTGCTCTCCTTGGCCAAGGAGAAGAGCTGGTCGGTACTCAAGGGGTGAAAATTCAGAAGTGCTGGTACTCAGTACAGGTGAGTACCGGCCCACTTTGAGCACTGGTGAGCACAAAACCCAAGGGATCGAGGGCTAGGCTGGCTTCAAAAATGCCACTACACGCCGGCTAGATACAGTCAATCAACCTACAAGCACCTAACACATGGAAGCAAGTCCCAAGGGGTAGGGTGTGCTTGTGGAATGCCTTAAATTCTGCACTGAGGGCAAAAAATGCATACTTCCATATGGTGCTTCCTCTGTCCCAAAAGAATCCAATTTGGAATTACTTCCTGCAATGGGACACTACTGACTGTCCCTTTTGGTGGAGCTGTGAGACTGACGCTTTACTTCACCTATGGGTGCTCTCCGTGATTAGAACACAGGAGTTTCATGTTGAAGTCAACCTCACCTCCTATTCAGCCTCCGTTGTAGGGTGTGATACATTCATGAAAATGAGCTCAATAATCAAACAGGCACTTACAGTCCAATAAACCCATTCATCGTCAATTGCTTTCCAGGCATTAGGGCAGTTAGTTTATGGAGATCGAGATGAAATAGTTGCCAGACACTAAAAATAAAAGCTAATTAAAGCAAACACATTCTCCCCAAGTTGTGGTCATTGACGTAATCAAAGAACAAGCCCTACGTGCCACATACATGGTCTTAGGCCCTCATGACAGATAGCCTTTGTATTTCCGGATCAGAAAGTGTAGTTTCCACTTGAAGAAGAATTACAAGTTATGAAGTGGTAGCACCACATCTTTGGATTTCCTAACAGGTGCATTTCACCAAGAAAATCCTCAATAAGAAAATTCTGGCAAAATCCCGCCCAGATTCGAGGAAAAACTCTTGGAATCTGATCAAATACAGATGACTGTGATAATTATCTAGTCAACTGAGAAACTTGTAATTCATAGTACTTCTGCAGCCTAGAATAACCGAAACGTATGGTATATGCAGGGACAATGGGATTATGCGGCAGGGGACCAAATTATGCAGTATGGTCAACTAAATTATGCGGCAAGACAAGGCAAATTGTGCAGCATTAATGCTGCACACGTTGTGATAGTAGTATCTCATTATTTTTTTTTCATTTTCCTCACACTATCTGGTCAAAGGTTTCGTCTCATTCGTATCAGTTTGACTCCCAAATACAGAAGTAAGCAACAGAAAGGTGACCAGTCAACCTTTGCAAAGGTCCTTCTTCTGTGTGACAACATTGCCATGTGTTTAATAACTTTTGATCTGTGTGAGACAGAAACATTTTTTGTTAAAATCTGCAGATTATGCAGCAGATGATGATTATGTGGAAAAATCATGCGAATCCATAATTATGCAGAAAACGACACAGCCGCACAATTTCATAATTCCAGTGGCCCTGAGTATCAGTAATTCTGGATGAAGGCAGCGTCCTACAAATCTTGGACTGAGGGCCGGCAAATATAAAACGGGAGGAGAGACGTTGCACAGACCTGGGAGCATGTTAGCCACTTATGCCAGCTTTTTGGTCGATTCTGAAACCCAAAGACACTAATGTCGAGAACCCCGACCAGTAAAAAGGGCGCTCACGCCCGGCACTGTGTTTATCCCCATAGCTCAACGGAGGGAACCCCATTTAACCCATATTCAGAAACGCGGTGCCTCAGCCTAGGTCTCTAGGCCGCCTGGAACAATTCCGTCAAATGGCGGAAGATCCAGAAATGTTGGCAGAAAATGGCGCACGTGTGAGCCAGGGACCTGTGAAGCTGTGGTCACCTTGTTGGGAACAGCCTCGAGTGCAGGTATGTAAGTGTGTGTGTGGGGAGGTGGGGGGCGGAATCACGTCCCAGATATGCGAAGGCTGCTAACAGCACAGGACACCAAACTATAATTCATTGCAGCGATTACAAAATCTGTTTGAACATCTCTCCGGGGAACCTGCTAAAATGCAACTCGTGTGGAAACCTAATGAGAGGTCGCCCATTGACTCACCGGGTCCCGTGTAAGCAGTCGTGCTCGTGGAGAAGAAAGTCGAGGCTGGAAATGTTAATACATGCAGACACATGTTCCTCTCGGCACGGTGAGCTTGTTTCATTCTTCTCTGGAATTAGGTTAGGCCGCAGCCCCAAACCGGTCTATACCGGCCCGCACCCGTCTTCGGGGTCTGCGAGGTGGGGTATGCGGCCCCTCATCCACAGGTGGGAGACCGTCATGAGACCGCTGTGCTGCAAAAGGGGACAGACATTACCACCCTCCCCCGTAATTCAGCCATCCCAGCAAAAGAAACCAACCAGACAACTGTACTTGCATTAGAGAAATGACGGCATTCTCTGGCCGTATTTATTACACTTCATAAACACAACGTTAAACGAAATTTTTTATAGTTGTCTTGATATTGCATAATATTTCCAAATATATTTACACCAAATGAATACAATATTCTCACACTCCATTAGGAGTCCTGCTTGACCACCTCGCGGCTCCTTGTGGTATCGTCTACAAGGCGCACTTTCCACTCCAACCCGTTGCCAACCTGTTTTGTGGTCAAACATGACTCCTTAACTGCCACAGGAGTAGTTGGTTCCCCGACCAACTATGACTCAGCAGGGGCGCAGGCATGCACCAGGTGCTCTCCAGGATAAGATAACGCCTTTTAAGCGCTGTCCTGCCGCCCCTGGAAGCCGCCCAGGTGACCCTGCCGCTCTCCTTGACCAATCACAATTAAACGCGGGAAAGCACCCTGTGAAAAATCGAAAGATGCTACCACAGTTAGGCTGCAGCCCCAAACCAGTCCATACCGGCCCGCACCTGTCTTCAGGGCCTGCGAGGTGGGGGATGCAGCCCCTCGTCCAAGAGCATCCTTTGCAACTGTCGCTGGTAGTTGAGTAACCGCAGAAGACACGTGCTGTCTGGTAGGCGGGGGCAACAGAAATATCTTGTGATATGAGAGGTTTATTACAAAATGGCAAAGTTAATTACTGGGTATAAACATCTACTACATCTGTATTTTGCGCCCTTCCCGTTATCAGCTTAGGAAAGCTGGAGTCTTGATGGACTGGTTTGTGACCGGTCTGGTCGTCTCCACAAAGGTAGGGCTGTGTCTCTCGTTACAGGAAGGTCGCCCCTCTTGTTTTACGGATTACTATGGTCAGTTGTGATGATAAAAAGCTTGCTTCACCGGCCCACAGCACTGCAGCTACACAGAGCGGACTCCTGCCATTATGAGGATATTGACGACTCATTAAGGTCATATAAAAATCTCAAGTGTCTTAAAACAAAGTTTTCATTACTCAACCCAAGGGCGCATATTTTTTTCGATTTAAAAAAAGCCAGAGCCAGCAATGTCCACATTTGAACCGGTGCCTTTAAGTCTGCACAGCCCTCTGTGGCGTACACTGTGCTGTGAGCTGTATCTTACCAACTTTCAATATTCGATTGCACATTTTCAATGAATTCTGTGTTGGAGGCATTCTAACCTGTCCATCTAGCGTTTAATACCGCAGTGCCATTTCTAAGCACTACAAATTACCAGCGTTTATCCTGTAATATAATAATGCTGGATTTATCGACTCTGAAGCATGAGAAGCCGATTTGCCTTTGCTGGGTTTCAAGCTCATGATATCTGTATTGAGCACTTACTTCACTGAGCCATCTTACAGGCTGTGAGCAATGCCTATTTAGGTCGAGCCTGGGCAGCGCATGTGCTGCTCTGCGAGGCATGCTGTATTCAGGTAGGAACTTGAAGCTCCGTCCACTCCCTGCCCATATTTTTCATTGGCTTGTCATTGTCCTTTGTGAATGTTGGCTTCTGATTTGTTGAAGGCTTATTAGTCCCTCCTTAGTACCTCCCTGTCTTCTGTTGTTACCTCCCATGAGGACGGGCCCTTTTACACGTGTCCGACTCCTAACTCGGGAGCTTTCATTTGCTGTTCCTAGAGCTATTTACTTAAATAATGTACACAACAGCCCTTACCGGACGCCAGCTTCAGTAATGGTGTCTGCTTCCTAACAGACTTTTGCATTTGCATTTCTTGTTTTATTTGCGGCTCACTACACAACTTTTTTTTCTTTCAATTTCTTTACTTTTAATTTATTTACAATGGCGACTTTAGTAACTCAGCACTGCGCCTGTTTAATGGGTGTTGCGCTATTACTTTTAAATACGCTCCGTTCCCCCCCTCCCCCGCTGCACGGACACATGTGAAGCGGGCTCTGTCTTAGTTAAAGAAATCTTCTTGGACGCTTCCTTCTTTGTTCCCCCTCCCTCCCCCATTTATACCCTTCGTGTGGCTTGTTTTTTTTTTTTTAACCGGACGCAGTGCTTTAAATGGGCCGGTACTCACCGGTACTGAGTACCGGCACTTCTTATTTTTATCACCCTGAGTACCAGCACTTCTCTACGGCCGTGGAGAGTACCGGTACTCATGGAGGGTAGGCGCATTGGCCTCTAGTGGTAGTAGCCTGTCTCTTTGTTCAGCCAAATCACTTTTAAAGCCCTGAGCTGAGCCCTAGCTGAACTATTGAGCGTGGGCTCATTTGCATGATATCCCAGTGTTCGCCGTCATGCTCTGTTGCAAGGAATCGAGGCAGCCCAGTTACAGCACAATGAGAAAAGCCATGGGAGGTTAAAAGGGCTTTAATCCCACCTGATTCTTTTGTGTGAGTGTCTGCTTATGTGGGTCTGTTTGCCTGCTTGTGTGTGCGTGTTTTTGTGAGGAATATTACAAAATAAGGAAAGGTTAAAATATCACCGTTTGACTTTCATTTTGTATAAGGAATTAACCTGATTTGTTTACAAAAAGAAATTTCTCGTGTGTATTGCAACTAGTATATAAGCCGATAAACTTTGCATGTTTTGCATTTAGCCCCGCCCCTAGCCCCGCCCACTCACCACATTTAAATGAGTACCTGCACTATTTTTTTCCCATTTAAAGCACTGACCGGACGCAGTGTCCTCTTCATGGTGTTTGCATTTTTTTTTGCATATTGGGGCAGCATATCCATTAATCTGTCCTCCGCAGCACACACGGTGCTACCTCAACTCCGGTTTCAGCCAGTGCTCCTGCAGCTGCCCAACACCTGCCTTCGCCACTTTTAGGCTTGCAGCCCAGCCATAATAGGCTTCAAGCAAATTCCCCCCGCCCCTCCTCTCCTGCATGGATGCCACGCTTCATGGTTCACAAAGCGGGCGCTCTGTTAATTAAAGAAGAAATCTGCGAACACTTCCTCCATTGTTTCCCCTCCCTCCCCCATCCATGCCCTTCGTGTGCCTTTTTTTTTTTTTTTTATGGATGCTGTGTCCGCAACATAGTTGACTTTATTTTTCATTGTCATTTCCCAGTTCTCTCTGACTCGAGTTCAGCTGGACATTGCCATTTACAACACCAATAGCTGTAAATCAAAGAAATGCGAGACCTATTGCATTTCTAATGCTTGTTAAATATTAAAACGTGCCACCAGCAGTGCGTGTACATGTGGCATTGCCAGGCGGTGCTTTAATTAGGCAAATATTTGATGTTGAAAACTGTGTGAAAGTAAAGCTCGAGAAGACATCCCTCCTCACACCTTGATTCATAGCTATGCCCGGCGTGAAGGGTTGTGGCTGCAATGGGTTCAGCAAGTGCAGTGGCATCGATGCTGGGTCCATTGAATCCTGGTAATTCCTATAGTTTACTACCCTAACAGCAGCCAACTGGACCATTTCCATTGCTTGCACCAGGGCCCATGGCATCTTTTCTACAGTACTGCCAGCCTGTCCTCCATATATCCCTCCTGGTAGATAAGTCTGGTGCCCATTGCCCAGCATGCCCTTGACCACCACTTTGCTGTCAGTCAGAATTGTTGCTGCGCATCCAGTGCCAAAGTATGTTCGATGCTGGGGCAGGGAACTGCATGGGATGCCTGGAGCGAGCTGACATCACCAGCAGCCTATCCTCTCAGCCACAAAAGAGCAAACAAAGTGCAGGAGCTTCTGCGACGTGCTCCCTGGGCATAGGCAGCATGCGGAATGCACATGTAAAGTCAAAGCCTAGGTGTAATACTGGCATATGCACTGGACCGCAAGGTGTAAACTTGTGCCAATCCCTCGATTCTAGCTCTGGGATGCAATAGAACTTACAACTATGCAAAACAGTTTGAAAGGAAACTGGTGGTCTTCATTGCAAGGGTTCGCTCCTTCAGGCTCCAGTCATCATTAGGACAGCGGCTAAGGGATGGGCGAGTACAAGCAGTGACGAGGTGCCAGCCGACACCCTTGTGGAAGATGCCCTGGGCCCAGGTAACCATAGGGCGGCCTCTGTATGTCAGGGATGGGCACCGAGTCACGACACATGGGAGTCGCAGAAAATTAAAGTACCCCCACTTTGAAATAAAAACTCTGGTGGCAAAAAGCAAACAAAGCAAGTGAGCCGACCCGTCCCTAGAAGAGCTCCTGTGTCTCTTCCATCCAGACATCTATCCATTCATCCTTTCAACCTTCCATCCACCCACTCACTGATATCCACAATTTCACCTTTACATTCTTACATCCATTAATTTTTTCATACATCAGTCTCTCCCCATTCCATTAATCCATCCACTCTGCCATCCACCGATCCATCCATCCACTCTGTCATCCATTCACTCTGCCATCCATTCATCCACTCTGCCATTCATCCATCTATCCATTCACCGTGCCATCCATCATCATCCTTCGATTCACTCTGCTATCCATCCATCCTGCCCACACGCTGTCATCCTTCCATCCATCCGTTTATTCTACCATCCGTTCACCTGTCCATCTATCCAATGATTCACTGATCCATCTATTCATCCACTGGGACAACCTGACACCTGTCTATCCACCTGTCCATGCACTTATTTTACTCATTCATCCATCTACCCACACATTGATCCACCTACTGATCCCTATATTTTCCTTCAATTCAATATTCCGTTCCTTCTTTCCTTTTCTATTTACCATCTTTTGTTTTTCCTTGCTTACACATGCTCTTCTATTGATGCTGAATTCCTCCATCGTGTTAATTATGAGATTTTGTCTGCCGAGTGTCAGACAGAAGAGGCCCATAAAGTGCTCCACCTCCTCTGCAGCTGCAAATGCTGCGACGCCCCTGACGACCCACACCGACAGCAGAAGAGGGCATCGATTGGCCCCAGCAGGACAATGACAGCCAGCGGGGAGACTGGCATAGGGTTGGCCACCGCTGCCCAAAACTGCCAGTCACCCCTCCCCGGGCCACTCCCACCTACACACTGCCCATCTCTCCATAAGCCACCAAGCCCCTGGCTGCCTGCACTCGCTGTAGTCCAGGCTCCGCGTGCTACTGCCTCTCCGGTTCAGGGAAGCGATCCAGGGAAACCAGTGCAGAAATCCAGGAAGCCAAGTGCGTCACCCCCAACACAGCGCGCACAGCGTAATAGTGTCACGGGCCCGTGGCAGCTGCGCTAGTCAATAACTTTCATCCAGGAAGCCAAGTGGAGAGCGCGCCTGTAAATTAGGCTCTGTGTTTTTTCAACAACTCAGTGATGGAAATTGAAGCACCCAGGCAACGTGCGTCGTACATCCGTGTGACATGCAAAAGAGACAAGTTCCAGTAGAAACAAGGGGAGCGAATCAGCAGCGTCGCATGGGCTGCAGGGGAGAAAGGAGCCCAACAAGCAGAAGGCAGCTGCAGCCTGAGGAGAGGGAGCGAGCGGCAGTACCAGGGTAGCCGGTGAGGAGGAGAGTGAGCAGCGCCAGCAAAGAGCAGAGGAAGTGGGGCAGCAGTGGTCGAAGAGGGGGAAAAAAAGTAGGGGAATCACAGGGCGAGAATAACCTGAGGATTGGGTAAGTGGGCAGAGTCAGATGTATGGCCAGAAAGAGCAAAACATCCCAATTTTTAGTATTTTTTGGGCATTTCACTGACCAGTTATAGCTTATTACGTTATTTAATTCAATTAATGGATACACTGCTTATTTAAGGTTTAATATAAGTTATTGACATTAAAATACATTCACAAAGTGGGATATGTTTCCAATCACAGAATGTCCCAAATACGCTTAAAAGTGAAATCACAAGCCATTTGTCTCCAAGCCATGCAGTTTCAGTCATCCGCACTTCTCCTCCCTTTTCCCACCGGATCAGTTCACACATGAATGGCAAAATATCGTATTTTGCAAATATTTTCCACATAAATGTAGCTCTGCTATATTTG
Organism: Calotriton arnoldi; assembly: GCA_963921515.1. NCBI lineage: Eukaryota > Metazoa > Chordata > Amphibia > Caudata > Salamandridae > Calotriton > Calotriton arnoldi. The sequence goes on along the minus strand of CAWUFW010004651.1, from coordinate 492,982 downwards.
CCACATAATACATCATCTACTGCATAATCCGATGATTTTAACAAAAAAATTGTTTGTAGCTCAAACGGATCAAAAGTTACTAAAAAATGTGACTTGTGTTGCTGCAAAGTGGAGGGCCCTTTGCAAAGGTTGACTAGTCACCTTTCTCACTGCTGCATTTGTATGTTCCACTGGTACTAATGTTAGTATGTGTAAAAATATCAAAACAATAAAGTATCAGAAAATATACCACATTATGCTGCAGCCTTTTTTTTGCTGCATAATTAAGTCAACACTGCAACATAATTTTGTCCTCCATTACTGCATAATTCCAGTGCCCCCCAAAGCAGGCAGCACATGTGAAAAGTGCTTGTGCATGAAGCAGAGAGACCGTGAAGTTTGCGAACTTAGTTTGGTGTGCGTGCAAATCCTGCATTGCCGATCCCTGGAGAGTTGCACTTACTACTGTTGAAACAAAGCTAATGGAGGTACCAATGGGCGAGGCGGACTGGCCTCAAAGGTCCTGTGACCTCAGTGACATCACTGTCACTCTAGGGTTTGCTGTTTCATAGGCCTGCCTGCAAGACGGGAGGTGAACTTCAGAATGGATTGTGGTGGACAGGCCTTCAAGATTAACCCACTCTTGCCACCGCTAGGGTCCACCTGCTGGTGTTAAGACATCAGGGCTTCTAAGGTCTAGTGGGGCCTCCTAAGGTCTAGCATGGGAATGTGCTCCGCCAGGAGAGTGGTCTAGCGGACTGGTCATGAAGGCTGAATCTGTTTCCCTAGTTCCAAATTCCGCAGCCCTGGCCATAGTGCCACATCCTCTCCCCCACTGAACACCATACTGCCCCACTGAGAGAAACTTGCACGGCCTTCAGCTACATTCCAATTGTGCCCCGCTATAAACACCTTGATGCGACTCAATTCAAATTATGCACTAGACAAGAGTTATATGCTGCCTGGAAAAAAGTAACACCATCCTGGAAAAAGCAAATACTCATAGGGAATGAAAGATTAAGTAAAGCATGTGAAATGTAAGCAGGAACACCATGGTTACCGTAACGCTTTTACACTCATTTTTCAGAAATCAACGAGTGTTTTTGTCTGAAAAGTTAAGGGCATGACTACAGGGTCCCAAAGGGACCCGTTTCAATATCCATTGCTTATATTCTTCCAGAAAGTAAGAAGTATGAGACAGATCCGCGGTACACATTTTATAAACTAAAATAAGGAAAACAGCTGATAAGGAACACATTAAAAAAGTTTTCCACTCTAGGCATCAACAAGGTATTGCAGTACCTCCAGGAATGGTGCATTTCCCTATCTGGGGAAAACAATGTTCAAAGAAAGACGAGAAAACAAAAGTAGCACTTCACTGGCAAACTCTGTAAAATGGCGCTAATGTGTTTGGGTGTGAATAAAACCAATCTGGCTACTTTGCGACCACTCTGTCTTGCTTTGTTTAGTTATTTTTCATATTTTTAACCTTTTTTTTCTCTCCGTCACTGCACTTTGGAATAGAAAAATTTCAGATAAAGACGACATTTGCAGCGTAAGTGTTTCTTTCTTTTTTGGATCCATTTCACAGAGGAACAAATGAAGGAAAGAAGAGGAAAGAGAGGGTAAGAGCCGTTTGTTGAAGTCACAGTTTTCAGTAAGTGAGGAGGAGCGAGACCGAAAGAGAGAGAATAAGAGGAAGAAAGAGCGGGGGCAGCTGCCAGCGGCAGAGCAGAAGTGGACACTGCCGTTGTCTTCTCTGGGCAAGAAGGAAAAGACAGAGTTCTTTTCCGTCTCTGCCTACCCCGCCCATCTTTAACAGCCATGAAAAGCTGTGCTTTATCTATAGGCCATGGCTCTTTCTGCCGTCCTGGAACGCATTTTAAAAATAAAAAAATTGGGGGACAGATTCTATTAAATTTAAAAAGGTGGGTCACGCCGTGCCCAACCGATCCCGCCCACTTCGACCACTGCGCGGCTGCCATGAATCAGGTGCTGCACGGTGTGAAGAGCTGTTCTGAGAAGAAAGTAAAGTAGAAAAAAGCGAAAGCCGATAAGTCCCAGGGTGATACTCCAGGGAGTGAACAATTTGCAAAAAGGATGGACCAGGAAGACAAATTACCCACTGGTAAGCAAGGAATTTTACAAGACAACCGATTAGACCAATGAAAAGTGATGGGAGGAGTCAAAGCCCACAAAGTACATACAACAGATCATCCTGACAGTGCAACCCCTGTCTAGGCTCGACCTAAAAAGGGGCACAAGGAGATCAAAACATCCAAAGACAGACAAATCCCTAGAGGTTACCAAGAGCAGGCCATGCTCTGAGGGGTTGCAAACAGCAAATGAATTACAACTTCTACAGGGGCTTGAGTCAGCTTTGTCTAAAGGCCTGGTGGGTAATGTTAAGATATTGGATGAGGTTTGCAAACCAATACTAAATCCTGTTTTACATGCTCTAAAAACATTAAATGTACTCCTTGTGGAGGTTGTAGCTGAAGTAAAGTTTCATACATCCATACAAAATGGGTGGTTGCCCCTAAACAATGGTGTTGTTGATGGGGGAATAAGACATAATGTAAATGAAAATGTTCACAGCAGAATTATTAATGTATCTACTAAATCTAGCACTTCTGTAGATGATGCATCGCCATAATTAAGAAGGGACTAGCACTGACAATCTCAGCTTAGGGGTACGGATAATTAAAATTTTCAAGGCCTTTGTTTAGATCTCCCCGAGTCGTTCAACAGTGCTACAGCTACCCCCTTAGGCAACCTCCCTTGTGATTATCCTTAAGAACTTACCTGATTTAAGTCCAATGCAGAAAAATATAATTTTCACCTGAAGAATAAAGTAATAAATTGATTGGGAAAGACCCTAGGCAGAGTGGATAACCTCTTTAGTCCAGTTATAGGAGTAAGAAGGGTGCTTGGGTGGCCAACAGCCTAAAAAAAGCTGAGGGCGACTGCTTAGTTTTGCAGCATAAATCTTTTCTGGATTCACATGCTGTGCATTATTCCGCCATCTAGTGGTTGGGTCCGGAATTGTTGTATTTGTCCCTTTTATTTGTTGTTGTTGGTGGACGTCGATGTACCTCCATTTGGTGTCCCCTTGTGACGTGGCCGTGCTTCCAGTGGAAGCTCCCACCTTTGGTCGCCATCTTCAGATTCTGTTTTTTCGCCGTTGAGTCTGGATCAATACGGAAGGAGCTCCAAGGTTCGGAGGGAAGAATCAGCAAAAAACCAGGACATCGAATCAAGTTACCGGAGAGCATCGAGAGAGGAAGGGACTACCCTACCGACGACTGGAGAACAATGCGCGTGCAGGGGGCTCCCTGTGGGTGGTGATGGAAAAAACACAGTTCAAGTTCTGCCAGAACTGCTATCACAAGTTGTCCCAGAAGGACCAACATCCAGTATGCCACCTCTGCTTACCGGTAGACCACTGAAGTGAAGATTGCAACGCGTGTTCTGCATTCACCCCGAAGACCCTTAGGGTGAGGGAGAGGCAGAGAAGAGCCAACTACAACATGCAGGGCCAGAGTGCAGCACCTTCGTTACAAGACCTGGGCCTCTCGAGCGAGGAAGAGGACAATGTTGCAGAAGGTCCTGAAGGAGAGTCTGAGACCGACGTCCAAGTGGTGGAGGTCGAAAAGAAGTCTTCTAGAGAGGTAAGAAAGCTATCGTCCTCGAAGAAACTAGCCGAGTCTCGAAAAACAGACTCAAGGGCCTCAAAGGAAGCCTCAGCGTCCAAGCATTTGATGACCGCAGCCATGTCCTGAGATAAACATACCGTAGGATCGTTTGAAAAGGTCTCCGTAGCGGGAAAGACCCTCTAAAGATCCAAGACGTCGAAAGACGGTCAAGGAAAGGACGCATCAACGTCAAAGTAAAAGAGGTAAAAATCCGCCGGCATCATCCACAAAAGAGCCCTCAACCTAAAAAAGAAAGGCCGAAGTTCTCGATGTCGAAACACATGCGTCTGAGATCGAAAAGAAAAGAAAGAGGCTTGAAGACAAAATGGCAAATTATTTACAAAGAAGCCTGAAACAATTTAAAATACCGTCCAAAAGCTCAAAAACACTCCAGAAAAATGTCAAAGACATAGAGCCTCCCTTAACCCCTGAACCTCAGGAGGAACAGGAAGAGGAGTTCTTTTTCGAGAAAGTAGAAGAACAAACATACATAGGGTCAGAAAGCTCAGAGTTCCACAAGGTACAATGGCAAGACCTCGACACAGATTCCCCAGAAGAGGCCGTCGACGCCTGTCCTTCGAGGCCTTCTCCACCAGACGATATTGGTATGTACAACCAAGTAATTAAAAAGCCAGCAGATACATATGGAGTCCAACTTGAGGAGGAAAAACCTCAGTCATGCTTCTTATTACAAACTCCTCTGATTACACAATCTAGGAACCAATCCCTCCTTATGTTACCAAGTGTGCTAGATCAGGGAAATTAAGCTTTCATGGAGCCTGCCACATGCAAAGCAGTTACACCTAGAGAGGGAGAAAAAATACAAACACTCCTCCAAGGACCCAAGTTACATCAAGTGGTCAGTGCCTGCAGATTCCATAATAACATCCACAGCCAGGAAGAGGGCAAATGTGCCAAGTACAACTGGACCTCCCCCAGATAAAGAAAGCAAAAGAATGGACCTTATGGGCAGAAAGGTCGAGAGAAGTGTGGTGAACCAATGGCGCATTGCTAATTCAAATGCTGTGCTCAACCGCCATGCATATCAACACTGGGAGGAGATAGGAGACCTGCTGAAGCATCTATCAGAACAATACCAAAAAAGAGCAACACATTTGGTAGAAGAGGGGAAGAACATAGCCAATACGTGCCTAAAATTAGCCATGGATGGTGCAGGGACAACAGGCAGGCAAATGATGATTGGCATCATGAAGAGAAGACATGCATGGCTACGTATCTCAGGATTCATGCCAGAAGTGCAAAACAACATTCTGAATGCTCCGTTCAATGGGGAACAGCTCTTTGGAAGCGTGGTAGACGACACCCTAAATCAATTAAAAGAGGACAACGAGACAACAAGATCAGTTGGGGCTCTACAGTTCAAAGGTGGCATGCATAGAGGAACCACCCCCTCAAGAAGGCCAGTGAAAGGGGGAATCTACACCCCACAACTTCGCATCAAACCTACCAGCAAGCTTACCAGGGAGGAAACCAATCGCAGCAGTAGGGACAGCAACAAAGTTGGCATTATCAGCAAGGAAGACAGTCCTTTCGAGGACGTCCTCATGAAAGAGGCCAATCTCAGAGGGGGGGGCTCCCCCTAAAACCAAGTGACTTAATGTCAGACACAATACACATCCCAAAAGACCACGGAGTGTGCCCACAAGGAAGAAAAAATGAAAAAAATCTGAACAAAACCGGCAGTTACTCTTGCACTCTACACCAGTAGGCGGCAGCGGCGGCCAGCATGGATCAGAGGTAGGGGGCGGGGGCAGGAGAGGGGGAGGACGCTGGGAAAGCGGGTATTAAAAAATAAAATAGAAAACTTACCTTCTTGTCACTTCCTCGCCGCGTCTCTCCTCTGTAGTCCTCCCTCGCTGGACTGAACAGGAAGCACACCCAGGCTCCCAGTCAGCCAATCACAACGCTGCCTTAGCAGCGGTGTGATTGGTCTGAGCGTCGTGTTTCGGCGCTCAGATGCTGGCTGGGAGCCTGGGCATGTCCTACAGTCAGGCTGTAATGCAGCCTGCATGGAGAACATGAGAAGTGTGCAAGACTGTTTGGCCAAGCAGTCATTGCACACTTAGGAGGGTGCTACCACTCCGCCCCTGCCCCCTCACGCATAGCTGCAGAAGTAGGAGAAAATAAAATAATATTAGCACGAGTTATTATCATTTTATTTTCCCTTTATTTCACTGCTAACAAGCAGTGGGGCGACGCCCCTCCGCCTTAGCGGAGGAGCCCCCACTGGTAGGAGGTAGACTAAAACACTTTCTTCCCAAATGGCAACAAATCACTTCGGACAAATGGATTCTAAACATAATACAATACGGTTATTGCATACAACTAATCAAAACACATCCATACAGAGGCCCAAGAAGGAAGGTACATTCCAAGGAAAAAACAACACACTTACTCAAAGAAGTAGAAGAAATGTTGACAAAGGAAGCAGTAGAGTTAGTGCCAAACAAGGAAATAAACAAAGGAAATTACTCCACATACTTCCTAGTTCGAAAGATAGACGGGACCCTATTTTGGATCTAAGGTTCCTGAACAAATTTATAAAAACTCAAAAGGTTCAAGATGACAACCCTACAGGAGATAATACCACAACTACAAAAAGGAGACTACATGGCCACAATAGACTTAAAGGATGCCTATTTGCACATCCCCATGAACACAAAACACAAAAAATTCTTAAGATTTGTGATCAACAAAACGCACTACCAATTCAAGGTGCTAACCACCGGTATAAAATCGGCATCAAGAGTATTCACAAAGTTCCTAACAGCAGTGGCTGCATACCTCAGAAGACAATGAATACATGTGTACCCTTACCTAGACAACTGGCTAGTAAGGGCAAACTCATACAAAACCTCCAAACAGCACATGCAACATGTAATAGAGACACTATACCAGCTGGGATGCTCCATCCACTGGGAGAAGTCATCCCCGGAACCAGAACAGGAGAAAGTGTTCTTGGGGGCAAAAATAGATTCAATCCAAGGGAAAGTTTTCCAGAGCGAGAAGAGAACAGCAGCACTGCTGAAGGAAACCCAGCTATACCAGAAGGGGCAAGCTCTGACAGCAAGGACTGTGGGGAAGCTGCTTGGTATGATGGCTTCCTGCATCCACTTTATACCATACACATGACTACACATGAGACTGTTGCAGGAATGGCTTCAGGTTCAATGGTCACAGGCAACAGGGAGTTGGGAAGATCTTGGGAAGATCTAGTGGTTGTCACGCAAAGGACACAGGAGGAGATAGCATAGTGGAACAGAGCAAACATAACACAAGGAAGACCTTTTACTCAACCAACTCCAATTGTAACCATAACAACAGATGCCGCCCAGATGGGATGGGGAGCACACATGAACAACCTCAAAGTAAGGGGAGTGTGGAAGGAGCAGGATGCAATACAGCACATCAACATCCTGGAATTAAAGACGGGTCTCCTAGCCTTAAAAGCCTTTCAGAAAGACCTCTGGGGGAAGACAATACTAATACAGATAGACAACACAACCACCATGTTCTACATAAACAAACAGGGTGGAACACAATCAATACCACTCTCAACACTAGTGCAACAACTGTGGAACTGGGCAATTCCACGGGAAATGAACATTGTAGCAATGCACCTACCGGGGAAAGACAATCTAGAAGCGGACAGACTGAGCAGGCAAACTTCATGGTCATGTAAACTGAATCAGTCAGAACTCAGGAAAAAATTTCAAAAATGGGAACTCCAGACATCGACCTCTTTGCAACTCCCCAGAACACAAAATGCCTACGCTTCACATCGAGGCAACACTACCAACAGTCCATAGGGAATGCACTATGGATAGACTGGTCAGAGATATTTGCATACGCTTTTTCCCCGATAACACTGCTTCACAAGGTGATCAGCAAATGCAGAACCAGCAGCATGAGGATGATACTAATTGCTCCACAATGGGCAAGACAAACCTGGTTCTCGGAAATAAAGGAAATATTGCAGGGGACAATTGACAAATTGCGAAAAAGACAAGACTTGTTACGATGCAAGAAGGAAGGGTCCTTCATCCAGAACCAGAGGCCTTAAGCCTGGCAGCATGGCTCCTGAGGACTTAGAGTTTGGACACCTAAAGTTACCGGAGAACACAATGGCAATCCTAAGGGAGGCAAGAAGGCCTACCACTAGGAAGTGTTATATGGCAAAGTGGAAACAATCCTCTCTATGGTGTCTTAAGGAAGGGCTACTCAAAAGGAACACAAAGGATAAAACAGTGCTAAGGTACAGAACACATTTACTGGATTGTAAGCTTACCTATGCATCGCTAAAAGTTCAGGTAGCAGCAATAGTAGCATATACAAAAGGGCCACACAGGAAGAAGCTTCTTCACTTTACCAGTGGTCAAGAGGTTCCTAGAAGGAGCGAAAAGAATCCCCCCCCCCCCCCAAAGAGGGTACCTGCACCCACTTGGAATTTAAATATGGTACTCTTTCGACTAATGAAGGCATCATTTGAGCCATTCCACAAGGCCAAGCTACAAATGCTCATCCTAAAAACAGCATTTTTGGTGGCGATAACATCACTACGTAGAGTAAGTGAGTTACAGGCACTAACGTTACAGGAACCCTATTTTCAAATACATAACGACAAAATCGTCATGAGAACGGATCCACAATTCATGCCAAAGGTGATCTCACAGTTCCATATGAGTCAAAACATACAGATACCAAGTTTCTTCCAGAAACCAAAAACACATGCAGAAAGGATGTTACACACCCTTGACGCTAGAAGGACGGTAATGTATTATATTGAAAGAACAAAGAAATACAAGAAAACAAAACAACTCTTTATATCATTTGCAAACAGTTTTCTAGGGAGACCAGTAACCAAGGACGCAATTGCAAGATGGATAGCACAAACAATACAATTGTGCCACAAAGAAGCAGGGGAGACATTACAAAGGGCCTCAGGGGCACATTCGTTAAGGAACAAAGGGGCAGCTATCGCCTTTCTAGCAAACACACCACTTCAAGACATCTGCAAGGCAGCAACATGGTCTTCAGTGCACACATTAACAAAACACTACTGTGTGGACATTCAAATGAACAAGGAAGCCCAATTAGGACAAAGGGTCTTACAACATCCATTCTCAAACCAACGCTCAACTTCAACCCAGCCGCCACTGTAGTAAGAAACCGCTACAAAATCTATGCACAGCATGTGAATCCAGAAAAGATTCATGCTGCAAAACGTATAGGGGCATATGTACAAGTAAATGACAGAGCACAGCGTTAGCCTTCTTGGCTTAACGCCGTGGTCCGCCATCTCTGAAACGCAGGGCTGTACCGTATTTACAATACGGTGCAGCCCTGCATTTCCCCTTGCGTCGGCGCTAAATTTAGCTGCCTAGCACCAACACAGGCACCCTTGCACCATACTACAAGGGTGCCTGCGTTGTCGGGAATGATTGATTTATGTGCAGGAAGGTGTGCCTTCCTGCACATAAACAATCTTAAATGGCGATTTGTAATTTCTATGTGTGCTTCTTTGTGCAGCACCCATAGAAGTTGCAACTCGTCATTTTTAAAATGATTGTTTATGTGCAGGGACACCTTTCTGCACTTAAACAATCATGCATGGTGTTTTGCTGTTTTTATGTGCTGCACGATGCAGCACACATAAAAACAGCAAAAACAAGGAGAAATAATGCATTTCTCCTCGTTCTGCCCTGTTAAGACCAGGTTTTCTCTGGTCTTAATTTTGGCACTGCCCCGCAGCGTCAAAATCAATGGGTGTTGGGGCGGAACGCCCACCGCAATATCCATTGCTCACCCCTTTCACACTAAGTATAGCGTAAAAGGGGGCCTTATTTACAGGCAGGGTTAAGCCACATTAAGTGGCTTAATGCTGCCTTGTAAATAAGGCGAAGCCAGTATCGCCACCGCACCGTCAAAAAAGTGACGCTATGGTGGCAATAGGGGCTTCTAAATATGCCCCATAGTTTCTTACCTGTCGGTTTAGTTTTGCAGCTTGAAGAATTTTCTGGATTCACAAGCGAACCCATCTCAAATGAAGATGAAAAAAGGAGGAGAAGAGAAAAAAAAAGAATCTGAAAATGGCGACCAGAGGTGGAAAGGTTCCGGAGGAAGCACGGCGACGTCGCAAGGGGACACCAAATGAAGGTATGTTGACGCCCACCAACAACAAAAACAAGCATTTGCAATGCAATAGGTCTCGCATTTGCTAGATTTTAAGCTATTGGCATTGTAAATGACAAGGCCTTTTATTGATCTGTTTTGATAATTAACACAAAAGGCGTTGTCATTTACAGTGCCTATTGCTCAAACTCTTGTAAATGCGAGACCTATTTCACTTCAAAGAAGCTGCCGTCATTGTCCCAGGCTGCTTGGAAAGTGAAAATGGACATGGTGGGCTGAATGCTGCAGGAAAGCGTGTCGTGCCTGCAGTAGGCGACACTCATTAAAGAAAATAGTGCTTGCAGACTAAATAAAACATACCGTATAACAACAGAAGTAAAAGGACCAGTCTTCATGGGAGGTTACACATGAAGACAAGGCAGTAGTAAGGAGGGACTAACACGCCTATCAACCAATCAGAAGCCAGGATTTACAAAGGACAATGACACAAGCCAATGAAAAATATAGGCGGAGTGTGGGCGGAGCTTCAAGTCCATACTCAAATATATCATGCTTCGCAGAGCAGCGCATGCCCTGCCCAGGCTCGACCTTAAAAGGGCAAATGCAACAATTCCGGACCCAATCACTAGATGGCAGGATAATGCACAGCATGTGAATCCAGAAAAAATTTCAAGCTGCAAAACTACAACGACAGGTAAGAAACTTTACGTTATCAACTTCAAGGACCCCTCGACTAGTTAGCTACCTGCCCTTTATGGTAATATGCTGTGATTTCACACAATCTACCATTAGAGCAGTGCCTTAGGGATATTTCTATTGGCCAACTGTGTTTTAGTTCAGCAAGACACCCAAAGATCTAGAGGATAGGAAGTTTCAAATTACATTTTGTCTAGCAATAGGCTGCTTTTTGCTGGACCCAATACCTCATTCTGGCTGTGAACTAAGATCACATACTGATTGCTGACAGTTTGACTGGGATAATGCCTGTATATAGTGCAGAAAAGGGAACTATTTTATTTATTTTTCGGAGTTTTATATAGCGCGAACTTGACCCGAAGGTATCGGGTATCAGAGCGCTTTACATAGCACCAGTTGCGTTACATGAGGACACATTCATTTTTTTGTTAGGCAGGGGGAGATTAAGTGATTTGCCCAGAATCACAGGATGTTCAGCTTCATTGCCGAGACTCGAACCCAGTTCCCCAGATTCGAGGTCGACCGCCCTAGCCGTTAGGCCAACTCCTCTCCCCTACAACTATAGATGAACTAGCTAATGCAACCCCATCCAAGGGTAAAAACATAACTGTTGAATTGGATAAATTGTTTCTCAGGATGAAAACCACCAAACAGTGGAAAGCTGTGTTAATATGGCGAATAGTGGCTAGATTGAACATATGGCACAAGATATTGAGATGACAAGTTGGAATGTAGCAGGTTCAATAAACAAATTGACAAATCCTTACTGGGCTGCAACCAATAATCTGTCTCCAGGAAACTTGGGCCCTACACCCTGTGCATCTAGATGGTTAAATTTTATATATTGTACCTGCAATTCGGCCCAAGGTAGGTATAAAGGTGGTCAGTTAACTTTTTTTTTTTTCTTTATTGAATTTAGATACAAAATAGAATTACATCTGGTAGTCCACAGTAAAGATGATTCATATCTTCCGTTTACAAGGACTGGGGTCCGTTCGAGACTGTTATATCAACATACATAATCTCTAAAGGACAACAGAATACAGTATTCACAATAACTCTTAATTCCAGTGTCTAAATATAAAGAAGTATCCCTATGGGGAGTATTGTGGGGTTTGGGGGGGGGGGGGTTAACTCGTGCCCTGGCCTAGAGTGCGGAGGTATTCACAGAAGTGTGACCAAATATCCTTGGGGCGAGATGTGAGGGGTTGTAAATTAGCATAGTCTTCTCCCAGACTCTCACATCTACTCATGTTCTCGAGCCATTCTGGAGGATGGCCTGTCCCCTCACCATCTCAGAGATATCTCCTTTTTGCCAAGTAGTCATGCCATGGAAACCAGTCGACGGATCCCCTGGGGGACTTCATGGGTGTACCCTAGTAGTGCCACCACCGGGTTGGGGGTCATCTTATAGTCGGTCATGTCTAAGATTTGCTTATATATATATTCTCCCAATAGTTGGCAATCACCGGGCATGTCCAGGTTAGATGGGCAAAGTCTGCTCTGGGGGCTTGGCATTTTAGACATTTGTCAGATCTGGTAGGGTCAAATTTAGCAATATCTTTTGGGGTGAGGTAGCACCTATGTAAGTATTTGAAGTGTATCAATTTATGCCTTTGGTTGATAGAAATGCGCTTTATTTCTGCACAGCAATAACCCCCCACTTGGTCTTTGAGCGGGACTCCCAGTTTTTTCTCCCAGACCTCCCGCACCCGGGTGGTTGTTTCCGGCTTCAGGGCCAGACAGGCGTGGTATTACTTAGATGTCATATGTCTGCCATCTGATGCTTTAATCACCAAGGGCAGGGGTGAAAATTCCTCCGGCGTGAGTGGGTATAAGGGATCTAAGGGGGCTCTGGAGTCTTTTAAAGACAAAGAGATCCATGTAGGAGGTGTTTTGCGCTTGTGTGTTGTCCGTTAGCTGTATGACGTGGCCGTTGGGGAATAGGTCGCCACGGGTAGATAACAAGTGTTTGTGAAGCGTACGCTTAACTAGTACTTCCCTTGTAGGGGGGATCCATGGATTATCAGAATGGCGTCAAAGTAAAGGGGACCTCCCTGCAGCATGCGTCGCATCCTGCGCCATGCCCAGCAAGCCGTTGAGACTATGTCTTCGGTTTCTAATGGTATACCCCGGGGCAATATCTGTGAGTGGAGTGAGCATGTTCTGGGCGCAGGTACGGTATGCGTGCATCTGGGTGATACCAATGATATGTGTAGCGGCACCGGGCCGCGAGGTAATAAAAGCTGAAATCTGGTACCCCAAGGCCTCCGTGTTTATAGGGTAATGTCAGTGTTTCCCAGCGTACCCGGGGGCAACCCCCCGCCCAAATCAATCGCAGTAAAATACCTCGGAGATTATAGAAGAAGGATTGTGGAAGTGTAATGGGGATGTTGGTGAATAGGTATAGAAAACGTGGCAGCACCATCATTTTAATAAGGGCCACTCGCCCCATCAATGAAAGGGGCAATTTTATCCATCTGTCTACTTGTGTGTTTAGTGTGTCCACTGCTGGTCCATAGTTGCGCCGGAGGACCTGTTCCCTATCCCTGGAATTTGGATACCCTGGTATTTGATACAGTCTGTGTTCCATTCAAGGGGGTATTCTGTCAACAGGGGTTGGGTAATGTCCGTGTGTGGAAAAAGCTCAGATTTTGTCCAGTTAATGCGGAGCCCAGAGAGTTGGCCAAATCTAGCTATCTCCTGCATGAGTGGAGGTAGGTTTTCTTCGGGTGTCGTATGAACAGTAAAATGTCATCTGTGTATAGTGATAGTAATAATGGGCCATGCGTAAGTTGGATCCCACGATGAATATGGTTGTCCTGTAGTGCCCTTACCAGTGGGTCCATTGCGATTATGAAAAGAAGGGGGGAGAGTGGGCATCCCTGCCTAGTGCCATGGAATATAGGGATAGCGTCTGTGAGTGTGCCATTTATCCTAAGACGGGCTGTGGGTTTAGTATACAATAGCATGATCAACGCTAGAAATGAGGGGGGTATTACCAGTTTTACCCAGACGGCTCTCAAGAAAGGCCACTCGAGCGAGTCAAAGGCCTTCTCTGTGTCCAACAGGGTCACCACAGGCGGAGCGTGGGTGGCAGCTCGCCTGTGCTTAAGGGCTCGTTATATAGGGAGAGAAGTTACGGGGCGAGTTGCTGTTTAAAAGTCTTATAGAAGGCTCCAGTTAGTCCATCCTGGCCTGGTGCCTTGGACCCATCCAGGGCTGTAATGGCCGACCCATCCAGGGCTGTAATGGCCTGTGTTACTTCTTCTAGTGTTACTGGTTCATTGAGAAACTCTTGTTGCACATTCGACAGCCATAACATGGCAATGTCTGCGAGGTAGGAGGAGATTTCTGAAGAGCTACACGCAGCATTGGGGGTGTATAAGTTTTGATAGTAAATTTTGAATTCATGTAGAATGTTTTCGCTGCCTGTGATGGTGACTCCTGAGTCTGAGCATAGCCCAGCTATATAGTTTTGCTGCCTGTTCGGGATTTGTAGGCGAGCTAACATGCGACTATGTTGTTCCCCCTCCCCATAACGGCGTGCTTCGGCATGTTTGTCCATGTACTTTGTCTCTCTCCCTGCCAGGTCGCGGAACTCGGTCAGGAGGGTATTTCGCTAATGTGTCTGATGTGTGTCATCCCCCACAGCTGTTCGATCCAGATCGTGTAATGCACTTTCGGTTTGTTGTTGTTGGGAGCGGATATCGCGCATTATGCCTGCATGTTTAGAGATGCACACTCTGCGGATACAGGCCTTAAAGGCCTCCCACAGGGTTGCCTGGGTCGATACTGTGCCTGTGTTTAATTCAAAATATTCTGTGATGGAGGTTAGCAAGTCATTATGGAATACTGGGTCCAGCAGGGCTTCTCCTTTGAATCTCCAGCTATAGGCCGCAGGGCAGCTATATGGAATTTGTAACTGCAATAAGACTGGGATGTGGTCAGACAGCGTTCGGGGGAGAACTGTGATGTTGCTGAGCCATTGATGTACAGTTGTCGAAAGAAACCAGTAATTTAGTCTGGACCAGATAGCATGGGGGGAGGAGTAGAACGTGAAGCCTGGAGTGCGTGGGTGGCAAGTGCTCCACGTGTCCAATAGATCGTATGAATCTGTAATTTGTCGGAATGCTTCCCGGGCGCGTGTCTTGCTAACGGGTTGTGTAGTGGTTGTGTCTGTCTGTGGACAGTATGGCATATTCATATCACCCCCTAATATTAAATGATTAGTCTCTAGGTTGTCCAGGTGTGTGTATAGCTCCTGAAAAAATTCAGGGTCGTCGATATTGGGTGCGTATATATTGACTATTAGGATCTTTTGGTCTGCCAATGTACCCTGAACATACTGGCATCTACCGTTTGGGTCTGAGTGCTGGGCCTTGGAGATGAATGGTACACTTTTATGAATCAATATACTGGTGCCTCTGGAATATGTACTGTAGCAGGAAAAGTATCTATACATTCCCCACTGTTTGACAAAGAGAGGGTCAGTGCGTGGGGACAGATGGGTCTCCTGGAGTAAGGCAATTTTAACATTGTCTGTTTAGGTATGAGAGTACATGCTTCCCTTTCCGCGGGTTGTTAATGCCGCGAATATTCCAGGATATGAGAGAGAATTCTATTGTCCTAGGCATATCTTGGGTAATTTACAACTAAGGGTGTTGTTGGACCTAGTGACATTGTGGTTTGGTAGCATGTAATTGGGGACATGTGCAATAATACAAGACACTTTATAGCTATTATTCTAATAACAAAAATAAGCAATCCCCGGCTATTCCATCCCCCTCCCACACTAGATTTAACTTCATCCAGTGATTCCCATATATTCTAAAAAAAACAAAGTAAACCAAACAAAAGTGTTCCCAAGTTAGAACATTTGGCGTTCGGCAACTCCGTCAAGGCAGCCGAGTATAACAGGATAGGTGCTACTGTATGTAACCAACCGCTTATTTGAGTAGAGTCATATGCGCCAGTTTTTGAGTCTTTGGTATTATCCTTGTGTAATAGGCTTCCCCGGGTATGTCGGGGCAAGGGAGTCAGAGAACTTCATGATGACTCATATCGCGACGTCTTGTGTTGCAAGGGGCGAGTGGTGCATATGCCCCTGAGCGCCCAGGCGATGACCGGTCATGCAATGGGGGCTCAGCATGCATTGCTTTACAGAATGCTACAGCATCTGCAGGTGTGTCTAGAATTTTAGGGCTCCCTTTGTATTCCACTCGCAGGCGTGCTGGGTGTAACATGGTATATTTGATGCCCATTTTACGGAGTGTGTTTTTAACATCACTGAATTTCCGTCTGGCCTCTTGAACCATGGGTGTGAAATCAGGGAATAGCGAAATTGTAGCGCCCTCATGCTTTAGAGGACCCTTTTCACGCGCCATCCTGAGCGCAGTATCTCTGTCCCTATAGTTGATTAGGCGAGCTATGAAATACCAGGGTGGGGCACCTTGCGGAGGACACGGGCCCAGTGATCAATGTGCCCGTTCCACTGCATATGTGGCAGAGAAGCTGGTGCGGTCAAACATGTTGATTAGAAGTTGCTCAACAAAGCCCTCTGGGCGCCCCATGTTCGTGGTTTCTACTATTCCAGAAATGCGTATGTTGTTGCAGCATGACTTCGCTTCAAAGTCCTCCTTCTTTATGGCTATTTGCTTCAACACACGTTCCATTTTCTCCAGCCTTTTTTGCGTTGTAGTGGAGGTGTCTTCCAGGTCCGAGTCCCTCTTTTCTGCCTCCCCGAGGCACACCCCATGGCTGTCAATCCGCTCGCCCATCTTGTCGATGTGGCCTGCGAGTGTGTCAAAGTACGCATCCATCGCATTGAACCCCGCCTTGAGCTCCGCCATCAGGGTTTCCATATTGCCGGTGGAGATACCGTCGTGGCTTTTCCCGGTAGACTCCTCGGTGTCCGAGTGGGAGCCACTGCCTTCTGTGGGCTTTGTTCGGTCGAACGTAAGACGCCGTTGTTTGGGGTCAGTGCGGCCCATGTTGGTTGACTCGCCGCCGGCCGCCGACAGATTATGGGGATTCTCTGCGTCGTTCACTTCTCTAGAGGGCGCTAATAACTTTGAAGTAAGGTGGAGTGTATTTGAAAGGGGGCAATGTCTGTGTCTAGGTGGGGTTGTGTGCCCTGGGTCTCTGGTCAGGGCTCTCTCTGTGGCAGCGATGGCAGGGCCATACTTCCTGCGTGGTCCGCGTGATGGGAGGAGAAGGGGGCTAGCACGACAGGCCTTCTCTATATTGCCTGTTTATCTCCTCGCCTGTTGTGCCACCTGTCCTCCTTCGTAGTGAATAGGTGCTGCCTGCCATGTGTGGTGCACTTCAGTGCAGAACAGAGGATGTGCAAACGAGCGTCGTCCTTACCGGAATGGGGCATCAGACCGTCTATGGTGTTTCACCCCTTGTCCTGCTGGGCCAGCCTGCCTGGGTTCTGGTTTGCCAGCAGCCTCCCTGCTGGGCTCCGTAGGCCTGCCTCCCCGCACACGCAGGTCAGGGCTCATTGTTCCTGAACCTGGATACGGCCGCCGGCAGCGCCTCCACTCATTCGGCTCTGCACCCGGAGGGTAGAAAGGCGGCGGCAGATGTAGCTGGCGTGTTCGTCGACGTGGCCCAGCGGCCCCAGCCTCAGGCTCATCCACGGCCCCTGTCGCCGCAGGGCCTCCGAGGCAGTGCCGACGAAGCCTGCCTCTCCCCCTCGTTGATGCCGGGTATGTCTCCGGGGCCGCTTTCACATCGCCCTCGCGCCACCCGGCTGGTCCTCGGGAGTCTCTGCTACTCCCACATGGCCTCGACACCTGGTTAACTGTGGTTTCTGAGGCAATTGGCAGTGGAGGCGGGCTGCCTACGGCGGAGCCTCACAAGTGAGCAGCCATCTTGGTGGTGGTCGCGGCCACGCCCCCCTGATCAGTTGACTTTGATAAGTGCTTCTATTGTTGTAAAGGTGATAGTTTTTTGGGCGATTCACTTGACTTCCAAATTTTATGTATTTACGTTGAGGGTACTGGGGAAATGTTGCCGATATATTTCTATCAAAATAATTTTAAGCGTAGTAATGTGAACATCAAAAATTCTTTAGATATTACACTGGAGAATGCTGTGATGGACGTCAGAGCAGAATATCACATTATTTGGACGAGTGATTTTAATGTCAGATTGTGTTCTATTAATGACAGTGCACTTTGTGCTTTGCATAGTATGGATGGTGAAGCACATTCAAACTTTTCCCATGATCCCTTTGGTACAGCCCTTCATCATAATATGATGAAGTTTAGCTTAATTTTTGAGTTAGCCCTCGAAACTTTGGTTGCGCAAGCTGCCTTTATAGGTAGAGGAAGGGGAAGAACAATAGATTTTATTATAGTCACAAAAGACATGTCATTAAAAGATTTTAGGGTCGTTCTGAGCTGTCTCAGCGATCATAACTTACTTGCACTCACTATTGTACAAATTATTATACTGGCTAGGAATATCTTCTTGCTGTCGCTTTATGAGAATAACAAGAATAAAAGCATGCTTCTTGAGTGGGATACTTTAAACAAGCCCCAATTATTGTCTAAGCTAATACCTAATTTGTATGACTTTGCTATCTGCTTAGAGAATGGTGGGGATCCGGAAGCTCTATTTGAATCTTATTTGGCCAATCTCCAGACCACTAGAGAATTATTGACAGGCCCAATAAAGGCTGGAAAACCAAAGGGGAAAACGATTTGATGGACTATGTTCATCAACACATCGTCTTTTTGCAGTCCTTAAAAAATCCTGGGTTCCACCTGAGGTGAAGTTTTATAGATCACAATATAAAGAGGCGATATGCAGAAGGAAAGAGAAATTAGGAAGGAGGCCTGGGTGCAACTTAATTATGCTTGCAGCAGGAATGATTCTTGCCTATTTTGGAAGGTAGTAAATACCTCTTATTTTAATCTAACTCTTAACGACATGATGGATACATCAATTCCAGCTGAGGCATGGGTGACACACTATTCCAATGTATATGATTGTGTAAATGAGGCATGAAGCACTAGTGTAGAGTGCTGAGTGCCATGGGCAGGATAACAACCCTTTGCAGTTTGATCTAAATGAGGCCACCAAAGCTATAACACGTGGTTTGTGTAGCAAGGCTCCTGGTCTCGATGGGGTCTCGTTGGGCATGTTCATAGGAAACTTGTACCTACGGGCCCTGTTCTTAGTTAATGTCCTGCAAAGTGCCGTCTTGGTTGGCCCGCCAAAAGCATGGTCCGGTTCAATAATTGTATCTATCTTTAAAAAAGGTGAAAAGTCGGATCTTAGGTGTTATCTTCCTATGTCTTTGCTGGACTTCACAGTGATGAGTTTGGGTAGGGTACTATTAGATAGATTGGAAACTTGGGCGAAAGACAATTCCATCCTTTCTGAGGTCAAGTATGGATTTTGGGAGGGTCTTGGCACTATTGAGCAGTGCCTGAACCTTTATCTTATTTTCAATAAATATACGAGGCTCAAGAGAGTTAGTATCCACCTAGCTTTGAATGGACCCTAGCTCAGCCTTCAACTGTGTACATCGGTCAGGGATATGGAATTTGATGTTAACAATGGGTATGTAGCGCCCATAAGTTAAACTCCTTAGACAGTTACACGTGGACGTTACTGCAGAAATTAGGCCAGGTCCAAGGGGGGAATGTACAGATCCCATTAGGATTGGAAGGGTGGTCAGGCAAGGTGCTGTCCTGGCCCCCTGTCTTTTCTCCTTATATATTATTGACCTTGAGTGAGTTTTAATTGAGACAAGGGTGGATACACTTATGGTGGGAAAGAGACCCATTTCAATATTGTTGTATGCTGATAAGTGTGTTTTAATGGCGCAGCAAAAAATTGCTTGATCTTTTTCTAAGTTCATGGATAATCTTGAACTTTCGATAGATATTTCGAAATCAAT
Source organism: Calotriton arnoldi (assembly GCA_963921515.1). NCBI lineage: Eukaryota > Metazoa > Chordata > Amphibia > Caudata > Salamandridae > Calotriton > Calotriton arnoldi. The sequence continues at coordinate 473,542 of CAWUFW010004651.1, read as the reverse complement.
TGTTATGGTGTGCGGCCCCAGAAACACTAACATGAAAACACATACCATCGAAGGGATACAATTGGCGAGTGTACCAAATTTCACCTATCTTGCTGTTCATTGTACACCAAATGAACTGTTTAGGGATATTTGTGTATGCTTTTCATCCTCTCCCACTTATACCTTCCATGTTCAGGAAACTCAGACAGACTTCAATGACCCTAATTCGGATCGCACTCACCTGGGCTCGTTAACCATGGTACACAACACTGCTGGAACTCTCCCTAGTACCTCACGAGAAGCTACCCAATTATCCAAATCTTCTCTCACACAGCAAGGGCAGGGTGAGACATCCCAAACCTCAAAAGCTCAATCTTGCAATCTGGCTCCTGAGGCCATAGAATTTCAATAACTCAATCTATCTGACGAATGTATGACTGTTCTCAAAGAGGCAAGGAGACCTACCACAAGGGCTTGCTATGCAGCAAAACAGAATCAGTTTGTGCATTACTGTACAACACAGCACATTAACCCATCTTCCCCAAAATAGCAACAACTAATATGTTACCTGTAACCACTGTTCCCAATACTGCGCGCACACCTACCTCTATTACCTGTAGCGCGCAGTGCTGTGTGTGTAGCGTGCACACACACAGCACATCCCGCGAGAGTGTTCGCGCCGCTGCTTTTAAAAAGCGAGCGGCGCGAAAAACAGGTGTTTCCTCGGAGAGCGGCGGAATAGACTGACTTCAATAGAAGACGAGGGAGCGGCAGGTAAGTCTAGGACACTTGCTTTCTTCTTTTACATGTAGAGTCCGGCTGCGGTGCATACTGTGTGCTTTTGTTTAAGTATTCATGTTAATTGCAGAACCGTCACGAGCTGCAATTAACATGAATACTTTAAACCAAAGCACACAATCTGCCCACAGCCGCGCTTAGGTAACAAAAGAAATTCAGCAAGTCTACAAACACGGCGTGTAAAGCTCACGCCGTGTATGTAGACTTGCTAAATTTCTCTTCTTAACAGAGCTGGGCTGTGGGGTGATTGTGTGACTTTGTTAAAGTTTTCAGGTTAATTGCAGCTCCAGACGGGCGCTGCGATTAACCTGAAATCTTTAACAAAGGCCCACAATCACCCCGCACCCCAGCTCTATTAAGAAAAGAAATGCAGCAAGTCTACAAACACGGCGTGTAAAGCACACGTCGTGTTTGTAGACTTGCTGAATTTCTCTTCTTAATAGAGCTGGGGTGCAGGGTGATTGTGGGACTTTGTTAACGTTTTCAGGTTAATTGCAGCTCCAGACGGGCGCTGCGATTAACCTGAAATCTTTAACAAAAGCCCACAATCACCCCGCAGCTGCGCTCTATTAAGAAAAGAAATGCAGCAACTCTACAAACACGGCATGTAAAGCACACGTCGTGTTTGTAGACTTGCTGAATTTCTCTTCTTAATAGAGCGCAGCTGTGGGGTGGTTTACACTTTTCAAACTTTTCTGTGCTTGGCATAGTGTGCCACCTGACTTGTATTTTCCTGTTTCTGTCATTGCTTCCAGATATGATACAACAAGTAACATCATACCCAGGGCTTTAAGTGGGATGAAAAAACAGGGGGGTCTCGCAAAGGGGCGTGGCCAGTGTAATTACGGGCGTGGCTTAAGACACATAAGCTAAAAATCTGTGCTTAGCATAGTGTACCGCCCGACTTGTATTTTGCTGTTTCCGTCATTGCATCCAGATATATGATACAACAAGTAACATCATACCTACAAGTCAGGACTATTGGCTTTGTCAATGGTTGTTAGTTGCATAAGATGAATAAGCCGCAACTATGGCTTGTATGTAATATTGAAAAAGCTTCCACTTAAAGCCCTGGTGACACCACGACAATGTTGCTGCTCCTAAGTTTCAAAAAGAGAAGGGAAATCCAGAGAGAAAATGACTCTAAAGGATTTCCCTTCCCCTACAAGGCTCACCTGGCATGACGTCATGCCCTAACTTCTCTACTAGTGAGAAGTGAGCAGTGTGAGCATGCGCACATCGATGTGCCTGCTGTCACTGCAGCCTGAAAAAAAACGGACCGCCTGTGCCAGGGCACAATACAGAGCCCGATAGAGACCCGTTTCAAAGCCCCCTTTAAAAAACTGCTGGTGCTCAGCATCGGTGAGACCCGGCCCACTTAAAGCCCTGATCATACCTACAAGTCGGACTATTGGCTTCGTAAGTGGTTGCTAGTTGCATAAGATAATTACGCAGCAACAATGGCTTGTATAAATTAAATCCATCTGAATTTGAAAACAGCAAAACTCTCCAGCCATCTTTCTAGTTGTGATGAGGCTGCTAATGACAGAGACTTGCTTGAGTGTCTGTTATGGTCACGCTGGTAGTACAGTTTTAACAACCCCTTTAGACAAAATGTGACATTTTAACCAGAAGCAGTTTGACTGTTAATGAGATTCCCTTTTTTGTACTTGCATATATTAGGGCGAAAGGGGGTGATCTTCTGTACAAAATTCAGCTCTGAAGTTCATCAGGTCAAGCAAACTGTCTTGTGATAGGAGCTTGCCATACATCTAGTAGTGCAGCTTCCGTACTGTGGTTGGGACAGAAAAGTGACTGATGGGAATTCAGCAGTTGGCTTGCTTCTAAATATTGTTCAAATTGTAGGGTGGTTATTCTTTCCAGGTTTAATGGGGTCAGAGGATGGAAGAAAGGGGAAATGTATGTGGTATTTCTCTATTTTTTTAATGTAGGTGCTCATTATGGCAAGTCTGAAGAATAGAGTAGATGAACCTTGACCCAGTGAGACACTGATAATGGTAACAGTAGTCTCGAGCAGTGGAGGAGCAGAATCTTTTTTAGGGTCTTAATTATTGTTCAATTATCGTCTTGAGAAACTGACATCTAGAAAGAGTGTGTTTTTTATGCATGATGAGCTGTGACCTGAGCATTCCACGGGACTAGGTGATGTACCAGTGCAGTGATGGTGCGGGTTTTCACAGATATCTTGTCAGCGTTGTAATGTTGGTCTAAGTGTGTATTTTTTCAAGGATTTGAAAGTTGCATAGCAGTTCAGTGATCACTTTTCTCACCTATAAAAGCCTCTAGGTGCACTGCTCACTCTGTCATCCCGTTTCACTTCATCTGAAAGTTTTCTTGTTAATTGCAGCTCCAAACGGGCGCTGCGATTAACCTGAAAACTTTTAACAAAGGCACACAATCACCCTGCAGCTGCGCTCTATTAAGAAAAGAAATGTAGCAACTCTACAAACATGGCGTGTAAAGCACACCCGTGTTTGTAGACTTGCTGTATTTCTCTTCTTAATAGACCTGGGCTGCGGGGTGATTGTGTGACTTTTTAAACTTTTCTGTGCTTGGCATAGTGTGCCCCCCCGACTTGTATTTTCCTGTTTCTGTCATTGCATCCAGATATATGATACAACAAGTAACATCATACCTACAACAAGTCGGACTATTGGCTTTGTCGATGGTTGTTAGTTGCATAAGTCAAATAAGCAGCAACTATGGCTTGTATATAATATTGAAAAAGCTTCCACTTAAAGACCTGGTGACACCACGACAATGTTGCTGCCCCTGAGTTTCAAAAAGAGAAGGGAAGCAAGTGTTAGTGAAGAGAGTACTCCCGACAGACGGATCAGTCATTTACACACTTGCAGCTGCCATCTGCTCAGACCTGCATCTTGGCACGATTAAAAATCTTGGCAAGGCCTAACCAGCCTTCCACCCTTCTTAGTTCGTTCAGGTGAGCACGGTTACATAGAGCCAGCGTTTAGAAATGACAAGATGGCGAAAAAGGCTCCTTATAGAACCCCCCAACGTCGATATGCAGAGACGCTACTTCTGAAGCATTGCCATACCACACTCGCTGTCTTTGACATATCTTTTGTCCTTTTTTCTTCCACTCCCCAGCTGCTCTCGCCGTCTCCTTCTCTTCTTTTTCTTCTTCCTCATATCAGTCCCGCTCCACGTTTACCCACTGTCCCCTTCTTCCACATCCCATTTTTGTCTCCATTTCCCTCTCGCTGCCTGTTCTTTGCTTTCTCTCTTACCGGTTTTCCATTCTCCGTTCTTCCTCCCAGTTCTCCAAAGCCTCTGGCTGCCTTTCTCTTTCCGTCCCTCTCTTACCAATTTCTCCATTACCCCCTTCCCCATTTCTCGTCTTTGCGCCCTGACTTTTTTTCTACTTTGTTCCTCTCTCCCCCTTTCTCCGCCACTAAATCCAATTTCTCACTAGTCTCCTCTCCTTTTCCTTCAGGCTGCTATGTTACAATTTTGAAAACACATACCACTATCCCTGAATATTAGATGGAAGCACACTTAGAATTTGGACCAGTGTGCCTCTGCAGTGTCTGTGACCTGGCCAAAAAGGACATGAAAAAGCTGAAATTGGATCATAAATCCAAAGCTGTTCTGATCAGGGGCCCCAGAAATAAGTTTGGCCCAGGGCCCTCAAAATCCTTAAGATGTCCCTGTGCATTTGTTAAAGTTTTCATGTTAATTGCAGCACCCATCATGAGCTGCAATTAACACGAAAACCTTAACAAATGCACATAATCAGCCTGCAGCCCAGCCCTATTAAGAAAGGAAATGCAGCAACATAGCTGCCAAGGTTTCAAATTGCAATGTGGGACGTTTTCATAATTTCACTGTAATTATTAGTGCCATTTGAACAGGGCCGGCTTTAGTGCTGGTGGCGCCTGGTGTGACAATGTTTGTTGGCGCCCCAATGACCACCTCCGCCATGGATACTCTCATTACCAACCTTTAACAGTGCCCCTCAAGTCCATAACCCCTCTCTCTTTCATATTTATTTTGTTTAATAGCGCCACTCATACCAGTGTAAGGTGTTAAGCACTTTACATCGCATACACATTACACAGAGACACTGAATCATAGTGTGTAAATCAATGTATAGGAAATGTTACATCAGACAGAGGAATAAAATTTGTAGGAGGCACAATCATCCATACTGGTAGCCAGTATAGTTTAAAAGTTCTTGGTCTGAAGATGCACACACTGGGAATTTAAAACATAACACCATGGCTTTACTGATAAGAATTGATTTCTACCCAAGTGAAACCTTTTTGCAACATTAGGATAATGAAAGACTAGGGGGAAAATTTATAATGTTCTAATCTATACCTTACAGTTTTCATGCAGCTCTTAGATAGTTAATACCTCACTGTTCTATATTAGGATTTAAACTTGTAAACTGCAAGTATCAAAAGGGGCTCTCTGGCAAAAGCAGTAATGCGCTGACCTATTTACATTGCATGCAATTTGTGATCTGCATGGTTCACCTGCTTTACATCAGGCATTTTAACCTCCAGCGCAACTTTATGATGAGTCAAAACTTCCACTAGACGAAACTCAGATCTCTCTGCAGCAGGCCCATCAATCACCAGAGTTAGCTTGTCATTTTTATGGTTGCCTGAAAATTGCTGGAGGCAAGGAACACAGCAGCAGGTGCTTTTAAAACTGTATTGTACTTGAAAACACGGCGCCCTTCCAAAGACAGCGCCCGGAAACATATAAATAGGAGAAATAACACCCCTCTCTCCTCCTTTGGAATTCATGAGGGATTAATTTAAAACACTGAAAAGTTTGTCATTACACATGCAATTTGGTATGTCGTCAATGTTTAATAGAGGCACACCAATTTATTTTAAATGCACTGCTGCGAGCATGTTTTCTTTAGCTGGAGTTAAAGATTCAAACATAGTTCTGTTGCAAAAGCTTGCTTTTATTTCATCTGCAGTTGTTTTTGAGAGGTTTTAGCCTTTGAAAGACCCGCTCAATCACTAATGTCGTTCTCCAAGCAGAAACCCTAGTAAAATGCAGGTAGTATCGTCCCTTCTTGCCAAGTACTATTAATGTTGTAAATTACGTTGTCAAAACTCATAAATTACCAGACCTGAGCGACCGACTCCAAGTGAGCTCTTCCTTTCAGCATGGCTCTGGAGACAGTCCCATCTTTTCATATCCTGCCTCTCTCTCTGTAGAGATGACTGTGCGACCTCCTCTGCTCTCCCAATAGTCACGCATGAGGGCAGGCAGTGGTGTGCAAATAAATATAATTGCCACTGTGCCTAACTAGTGAGTTCCTGTTGGCAAATGGACACATTCACATGACGCCAATGTCACGTGATGCTGCCGGCTCGGGCTGCGTGACTCTCAGCAGCAATATGCAGCCAGCCCAAGTCAAGCGGAGAAGGCAGAGCCCAAGTTTTCTGGTACCACATTGTGCAATTTAATTCAGCCACTAAGTGTACATGTCCTATTCATTGTTTGTAACTCTTAGAGCCCTTGCTAACAAACTTGTCTTCAATTGCAGGTTTGCAGTCTGTATAGCATTTGAATGGTCAGGCGTGAGTACCCACAAAGACAAGGTATTTCTGTTTATGTTCCTCGTTGGATTGGGGGTTGCTGGGTAAATAGATTCAAAATCTGCACCCCTTTTCTTTTGCAGGTTTGTGAGACCGTACTACGAATACAATTGCACAGGCAGAACAAACAGGTAATTGTTTGGTAGAGTTAAACTGGTGCATCTTGTACATTGTAGTATAACATACCTTACCCATGTTTTCTTCTGTTGCAGGTTTCGCAGACAGCATCACACACATTTAAACGGGCATACACGAGTACAAGCAGAACAAACCGGTAATTGTTTGCTAGAGTTAAACTGGTGCATCTTGTACATTGTAGTATAACCACATACCTTACCCATGTTTTTTTTTCGTTGCAGGTTTTGCAGACAGTACCCCAATCATTTGAACGGGCGTACGTGAGTACAAGCAGAACAGGTAATTGTTTTAGTAGAGTTGCCTTATGGTGCACATGGTATATTGCTGTATCACAATGTGCTGTAACAATCTTTACTTCTATTGCAGGCTGTACGGACTGTGCAACATATAAGTTTGGAAGGGCAGAGAACAGAAAAATCCAGGTAATTACACTCTACGTTTTGCCGGCGATGCCTCAGTACTATGTGACAGATAGCATTCATGAGCATAGGCATCAACCTTAGCCATGTTCCTCTATTTTGCAGGCTTTGTGGCACAGCAGGATAAAACCGGTTTGCACAAAAAATTTCAAACGCAAAGCTGTAACTTCTGCAGAGTGCGGTGCTTCACCACAAAGGAAGAAATGTTGCCTTGTATTCAAGGAAGAGTGGATGAAAGAAATTGTGGAGGCTGAGACATAGAAATCACGAAGCAAGGTTCGCGTGCAACTTGGGGAACTATTTCAATACAGTCCAGAGGTGGGCTTGACTTGCAAAGCATGTGCCGAAGCCAAGATTGTTGGGGACCTTTCTACAGGGAAGAAATGGAGTGATGGCTGGAAACTGGATTACATGAAACGCCATCTAATTAGCAAAGTTCACGAGTCTGCCTTGGTGATATTGAGAAACAGAAGTGCTGCTGCCAGATTTGGTTATGGAGTGCGGACAATGCTGACAGAAACTGCCACCGACAAAGCAAACAGACTGGAAGTGGTTGAACGACAAAGATCCCTGCCTGAGGAGATAAAGATTCTCATCAACAACGAGTTGCTGACAGTCAAGATGAATACTTCAATGTTGTCTGTCCAAGACATCCATGACCACCTAGCTTTGTATGTGAAGATACCAGACAGCTGGAGCAGCAAGAACTATGCCTTTGAGTTCCTTGAGGCCATCAATAGCATGATACACTGTGAAGCTATGGCAGAACTTCGTAACGCTTTGTATCACACATTGATAATTGATGAGAGCACAGATATTTCTGTTACTAAAATGCTCATCCTGTACTTCAAGTTCTGACCTGTAACATCAACAGAGCACAAAACACTGTTTGGGGGCATAGTGAAGCTGATTAGTTGTAATGTGTAATGCTGAGGCTATCACTACTGCTGTGAAAGAATTCTATGCTGCCAATGAACTGGACCTTATGAAAATGGTCATGTTCTCATCCGATGGTGCGTCTGTGATGCTGGGTAAGAATAATGGTGTTGCTACTCGCCTCAAACAATCCATTCCTCATCTAGTTGAGCAGCATTGTGTCGCCCATTGAGAAGATTTGGGAGTTGATGATGCCTGGAAGAGGGTTCCAGTGATTAAAGAGATGGAGACATTATTGAGGACTGTCTACACTGTGTTCTCCAGATCTCCTGCAAGGAAGTCCAAGCCTGATGAAATCGCATTGTCACTGAATGTGAAGTGGTCTCTTTTCGACCATTGAATGAAGTCCGGTGGCTTTCAAGCCCTTTTGCAGTTGGTGCACTAATTCGGAATTACGAAGCTGTTCTTAAGTACTTTGAGCATGAGAAAGTTGAGGAGAATGATCCTGTTGCTAAATATTGTTACAAAAAGCTATCGGACTCAAACTACCATATTTCCCTTGCGGTACTTAATGACATTCTGGGTGAATTCACATCTTTGTGCAAACTGTTCCAAAAACTTTCTTTGACTACTGTTGAAGCTGTACAGTATACAAGAGCAAAGATTGGCCAAATTAAGGAAAAGTATTTAGGGGACACTGTCTTTTGGAGCAGCACAGTAAGAGATCTGATGGTGTTGTACAAGGAAAGGCAAGAGTTTGACAGTGGGCCTGTTTTATCTTTTGTTTCTCTTCTTTGTGAGCACATGCAAAAAAGGTTCCCGGAAGATGAACTGAAAGAATGGGCAAGTTTTGAATTCCAGGCAATTTCAACACAATCACATTTTGATTTTAGGACTGAGAATGTACAAAGACTTGTTGAAAAGTATAAAAATGTCTTGGTCCTGGGTGATTGTGAAACACCAGAAGATGTTGTTCGACAATACAGAGAATATAAATATGTGGTGGCGGAACATGTAAAGGGTGGGTTATTTACCACCTTTCAAGACATGGTTAATTTCACTGTACGCAATGCTGCTCAGTATAGTGTGGTGTCTCAGCTTGTTGATGTCTGCCCAACATTTCAAGCATCTAGTGCAGATTGTGAACTAGGATTCAGCCTCATGAACACTATCAAGAGTAAATTGAGAAATAGACTAGAGCAGAAGCATTTGGATATGCTGATGAGGGCAAAGGCCTACCTCCTGAATGGGAAAGTTGATCTCAACAGAGTTTATCAGCACTGGAAAAATGGCAAGGATCAACGTGAGAAGCAACCATGTCACCCATCTAGTGATGGTGCTTGACTTGTGTGAACGGCCCTCTCCCACAGTCCATGTTTGCCTGGATGTCACACATTTCACAAACTATGTCTGACGGTATAGCCCGACATTACTCAGTAGCTTGCACATCAAATTGTAAATACGTTATGTAATTTTGTAACTTATTGGCTATATGTAATCTTGTATAGGCTCTCAACATTTGCCCACCCAATAAACAGTGCTCCAGTTAAGAATCTTTAGTAAAATTTTATGATGGTCTTGTGCTTTTCGAAACCTGAAGTGTACTTGCCTGTGTAACCAATTCATGTCATGGCGTGTGTATCCAAATTGCAAATCTGCCTTAAGCCCCTTAACGTGGCGCTGTATGTGTAGAAATGCAACGTCTTTTCAGTTTTTTAAGCAAAAGTTTGGAGTGATATTTGGTGCTGCGCACATGCGCGGTCTGGTTCCTGGCGCACATAGCCATGGATGCAGCGCACAGAGGGAAAAAATTAGAGGGAACATTGCCTGTAACACTTACAAAAGTCACAGTTAGCATACACCTATAGCTGCTATTGCAGTATATTTACAAAACAGGAAACACCAGTCACTTTTCCGCATTCCTGTAATCAAAGCCTTCATGGAAGGATTAAAAAGAGTCATTCCAACACATACACCTCCAATACCAGTGTGGAATATAAACATTGTCTTAACACGACTTATGGGGCCACCATTTGAACCACTGCATCACTGCCAGCTACAATTCTTAATGGAATATGGCTTTCCCTGTAGCGATAACAAGTATAGCATGGATGTATTGTTAAATGCATCCAAATTTGTTATGCAAAAGCAAAAAAAGATACTAACAACTCTGCCAAGAGCTCAATCAACAAGACAAAAAGGAGCAACCATGGACTTTTTAGGAAATATCCCTCCTAATGACATTTGCAAAGCTGCAACATGGATAAACCCACACATTATTGTATGGATGTTCAATCAAGACAACAAGCTCTAGTTGGACAACCAGTCCTCCAAACATTATTTAAAACAATCGCCCCATCGCATGCCTAAAGCCACCGCTTGGAGGGGTGCTACTTTACAGTCTATGCATAGCATGTATATCTGCAGCCAACACATGCTACGAATGGATCTTGTTACTTACTCAGCAAGTATCAGTTTGTAGAGTGTAGTGCTGCTGATTCACATGCACCCTTTCCGACAGGTATTAGATGGTGAAAGATACCTACAAACACAGCATGTTCAACAGTGAACCCTTACTATGCAGACTATATCCTCATTCTGTACATGGCAAGGGAAAAACATTCGCAATGCCTCGAGGGGGAGGACAGATGACGCACTATGTCAATCGTAAAACTTCCTCGAGGAAAAACAACTTGCAGAGTCCAGGCACAATACTAGATGGCAAGAGTATGCATAGCATGTGAATCTGCAGCACTATATGCTATGAATAGATGCTTACAGGGTAAGTAACATAATCCTTACCTCTGTCAACCACAGAAGACATAGAGCCTTATTTGAATTTTGTGTTTCTAATGTTTGTCATATATTTTATTTAGTAAGATTTAATTTTAATGTTGTTCATTTTCTTGTGTCATATCCAGGAGGGGTCTATAGAAATGTGTAATTGGATTTGTTCCCGTGATGATCGGTCAACCCAGTCCACTTTACACCTTTTTTTTCTTTTGTAATCTGTATAACAACCTGATAAAGTAGTACCTGGTACCCTTATTAAGGACTCTTGATATAAGTCGAGATATAAAGCTGCATTGTATTATCTCCAGCTTCTACAGACTGAGAATGTTTGCTTTTTGATAAGCAAATTTATTCAGACAGTGGTTAAGTTGAGAAAAGCGGTGAGTAAATCAACTTAGGTTTTATAACTATGTTTATATAAATTAATGTGTTTATACTGTTTTAACTTTTATGGCAACTTTTGCTGAATAAATGTATTTATGATGATGAGCTACCATCTGGCTTAGTCCTTTAAGTCCCAATCCACCACAGGAGTAGACTTTTAAAGCCCCCCAGGACCTCAGCGGAGGCAGTTAGAGACTCAGTATGCCAGGCAGAGGCCAACAGCAGGGACCAATCTAGGTCCAGTGGCCACTGATCAGATGGGCAGTTGCAGGAAAAGGCCTCTTGTAACTTATAGCTTGAACAGGGGGTCAGACATATGCCCCTAGCGCCCACCTCTTTGTCCTGAGTACAAGAGAGAGTGGGTCCAGTCCATAGGGCTCTTCTCAAATGGCAGGTTCAGTCCTCTTCAGATCTTCCTTGGGTCCACAAGTGTTCTGAAGTGGGTGCCTGGAGATGCCACATTTATGCTTGGTACAAGCATACGGGGGGACTCCTGGACACACCCTTACCAGTGGTGTAAAGGTTCCCAGGCCAACCCTACCTAGTTTGGACATTTTTAAATGGCAAACATCTTTGGCCATACTAAACCTGGGCTCTGAGGGCTAGGGGTGTGTGTGTGTGGGGGGGGGGGGTGAGTGTACTATAGTGATTTTAGTGTCTTCTCACATCTAACACTAAAATCCAGTTTGAGGCAGCTACTCTACCCAAAATAAACGCAGAGACAGAAGTCTGGTAGAATAAAAGTAGGGTTTTCCAGCAACCAGCAATAGATACACAGGAGTTGTTTTGACGTACTGTTTCCCTTACTTTCAAGTGCGCTCTGTGTTATATGAAAACGAAGAGACAAAAGTCTGGTGGAACAGGTCCTTTAACAACCAGACAGTGGATACACAAGAATTATATCAGCATCATGTGCTCTGTCTTTCAAATGCGCCCCAAAGTTTTATGTGTAAACCGAACAAACTGGACAAGCAGACTTTGACACTTAAGCAGGATTTGACACTGTAATGTCAAACAGTGTGCGCACAGCCTCTACTGTACATATTTGTTAAGGTTCAGAGGGGTCACCTCTGCCCCTTCAGGTCAGCCTATTATTTGCTCCTGGGAAGCATTTCACACCGTTTTAACACCTATTCAAATGCTAATCCCTGGCTGATAGAAATTTGAGAGTCAATTCAAATTAGCATCTAGGAACTTCAGGCATTGAAAAGGTAACTTTCTATAAGTTACTTTTCCTTGATATTTATAAAAAATCTGAACACCATTGAATTGGATTTTAATAACTATTGACAATAGTTGTTTAATTATTTTTCTAGCTAGTCCCATCCACAAGATACAGTATTTGGATGTTAATCTGCACTCTTGTTTTTTTCTACATGGGATACTAGGCCTGCCATAGTGAAAATAGCTTTTTGGTGCTTGTCACTGTAAGGAACGTTTTTTTAAGTTGTAAAGTTACATAGATCTCATTACATATAGAACAAGATCATCACTATAGGATATCAGACTGTGGGCAGATCTCAAAGTGCCCCTGCTCGCCTAAATGCTATGAAGAGTAAGCTATAGGTAATACTAGGGGGAGATTCCAGCCACTAAAATAATGTATCTATTGTATGTATGAGAGTATCCTCCTCTAGGGAGGCTAATGGTAGAACTATGGCAAACTTGGTAGGGGAGGGGGAATCTGAGGGGAGGTGAAGGGGTATAGTAGTGTCTGCGAACAGGAGACTAAAGTGTCATTGTATATATATTGTATATATAGAGGACTGTGGTAGTTGTGCACTCGGTCCAATATCTGCTAACCGTGTCGGGGAATGGTCAGGTCTAGGTGGGGGGGGGGAGAAAGTCCTCCACTCCCCTCCCATGGTATGTAATTATATATCCAGTAATTACAATCCTGCGGGATTCAGCAAGGAAGGTTTGGTTCGCTGCTCCGATATCATGGAGTCGGAGAATTGTCTTGTTCAGACCTCATGAATTGGGATAGCTGTGCATCCCACATTGGGGCTAAAGGTCATCTGCATTGGCCCCTAGCCTCTTCTCTGTGCAGGACCATCACCTCTGACTTACCTCATCGCCTCACCTCTACTTCAATGCTGCACTACTGGGAGGGCAGCATTCTTCCACTTCAGCGTTATTGCCAGTTTCGCTAGTGCAAGGCCAGATCAATATAGTGGAAGGTGGTTTTGTATTTCTTCAGTATTTTGTAGATCCCCAAGACTCCTACCTCCCAGTTAACTAATGAGGGTCGGCCTGTGGTCTCTGAGGGCTTTTGGAAGACCTCCCGCCAAAAATGGGAGAGGGTCGGGGAGTCCAACAGCATATGTTTGAGGTCAGCTGTCGAGGAGCCACAACAGACACAGGTGCCTGGGGCACCTAAGACTATATGATGAAGACATAAGGGTGAGAGGTAAGCCCTATGAAGGATGTAAAACTGTATCAGTTGGAAACAGGCATTCCGGAAAATCCTGCGGGGGTACTCCAGAACCCACACCCACTCTTTTTCATGCAATGCTGTGCCGAGCTCTGCCTCCCACTTTCCGGGAAGCACTGAGGGGAGAGCTTAGTATGGGTCACCAATGCCATTTGGGTGCTTGTCACTGTAAGGCCATTTTAACCGTAATATCTGCATGTCTTACTTTTAAAAACCATGCACCCTTCCTTGTGCACTACAAGGCCCACATGGGGTGACTTATTAATATTTAAAAGGAAGATTTTGACGTGTCAAAAGGGTTTATTTTGACAGGTTGAATTGTAGTGTCTAAACTGCCACAGTCAGGCTTCAATGGTAGGCCTGAAGCCATCTTTTACACTGTTACTATAGTGAATGGCACAATAGGTGCTGCAGTCTACTAGTGACATTTAACTTACAGTCCCTGGGTAAATTTTGTACCATATACTAGGGACTTATATGTAAGTTAAATTTACCAATTATGAGTATACCAATTTTATCATGTTGTAAGTAGGAGCACAGGCACTTTACCACTGGTTAGTAGGGTTAAAGCGCACAGAGTTATAAAGCCAGCAGAAATATAAGGTCCAGCATAAGGTGAAAAATACGGGGTGACCATGCAGCAAGGGCAAATTTCCTACACTAAGCCACGGAATTTCAAGGCCCAGAAGAACATCTCCTGTGCTGCAGTCGAAAACTGACACAGCGCATTTGTATGGCGCCACTGACTCAAACAGTTTCTATCGGCAAGGTGTATGGGTGTTTAAGGATTAAAGAGGCCTGCAATGCATTCTTTTTTGCACCCGCTTACAGGACTATTATTTCAACAGCCGATTATTTACCAAATATATTTTGCATTATGCATATTCCTCCTAAACATATATTGGCAAGTGAGTGGTGTTTCCTCATGTACTTTTTATGAGCTACATACTGTAAATACTGCCACATGTTAGAGGTTGTGTGATAATTGGCAAAAAAAAGGTTTTGAATACTATCATTGGTTAGAATTGCATTCTCATATATCTAATTCTTTACACATACTGAAAGGGAGGGAGCGACAAAGGGATTAGAAAGCAGGAATATACACCTATGCCAAACATTTCACTGTTGTATGCATTCCTTAATTCAATGACTGCAATTGTGTAATTTGTATTTGGATTTTGTAAAGCTCTCTTTCACCCTTACTAGGGTATCAAGGTGCTAGAACTAAGGATATACACATGCACCAAAGCTACAGAAGGCTACTATTCTTGGGGGGGGGGGGGGGGATAACCAGGTTTTTAGCAACTTCTTAAATATTAGTAAGTCAGATTCAGTACTAAGGTACAGGGACAGCTAATTCCTCCTGGCTGCAGATGCAATAGAGAAGGCTCTGTGCCCAATCAATTTTAGGAGAGATTCTGGAGTCACAAGGAGATGACAATTGGCAGATTTTAATGCATGAGAAAGAATGTACCATTTGAAACAATGCTTAAGAGGTGATCTTCTGGGAGGATAAATACTTTTGTGGAAAAAAGAAACCAAAGTGTCTTTAAAAGGGTACACTTCTTCACCAGTAGCCAATTTACAGAAGCTAAAACATGGGAGGTATGGTCCCTACAGGTAATGGCACATGCCAACCTAGCTGCATAATTCTGAATCAGCTGTAAGTAATGGATCATTTAGGATGTGAATCTTTTGAACAGGGCCAAAAAAGTAAAAGACCCGCTTCAGGATATGTATATGGAAAAGACCACCTCTGAGACCAGGTCCACTAAAGTTAGTGCAGAGTCGATTCTTATTCCCAAGTTCTTTACCACTTTTACTGGAATGGTAACTGGACTAAGTGAGGAAGGCCAGTGGAAAAGTTCAAAAGCTCAGGGGGCACTGGAAAGCACAACATTTCAGTCTTGCTCCCATTAAGTTTGAGAGAACTTCTGCACATCCAGCACTGTGCACTGAAGAAGATGCCATCATGCAATTTAGCTACAGCAATCAAGGGGTCACCTTCAAGTTTATTGATGAGTAATGCATGTATGAAAGAAAAAAAAGTTGAATCCAAAAGACTCAACTAGATGAGCCAAGCGAATAACTTAAAGCTTAAAAAGCAGTGGGGAAAAAATAGAACCCTGAGTCACCACGAATGGGCAAGGTGTTACGGAGGGCTCAAAGCAGCCCAAGCCATCCGAAAAGATCTCTGATATAGAAAATTGGCAAACCAGAGTAAAGCCTATTCCGTGATGCCAAGTTCAGAGAGCGGGTCAGAAGAACAGGATGAGTAACAGTTTCAAAAGCAGCTGTTAGATCTAAAAGGATCACCACACCAGGTATACTGGCATCAGCAGTATGCTGTAAATCCTAAAGCACTGTGACAGTGGTGAGTTCAGTGCAGTAACCTGCACAAAATCCCATCCGGCAGAAATATAAGAGCCCTTTATTAGTCAGAGAGTTAGAAAGATGGTGCTATATGGTTTTCTTCAGTAACGTGATGAGGAAAGGCAATTGAGAGATGGATCTATAATTAGACAGTTCCACAGAATTCAAAGGTTTATTTGATAGGGGGTTACACATGCCATTTTTAAAATATCTAGGACACAAAACCAAGCGATGAAATCCGCGGAAACAGATAAATATCAGAAATTGAACCCTTTTGAGGAAATAGAAGCTCTAAAAAGATCTTGAAACTTGAAGAGCACCTGAATTGGAAAGTCACTATTGATCACAAGTCTTATTTGCTTTTTTATAATCAGGTGTACTTTGCATGATGGGATTTGTATGCCACATACTGTATGATATGAGAAGAGAAAACTACGAGTCCCAACATGCATAGTATTTACGATTGAAAAGTCAGGATTCACAGTGTTACAATTCTCATGAAGCGCACAACAGGCAGCAACTGGGGATCGCCCACATTACAGTCCTGGGTGTCATGTTTAATACTGGAAGCCCTACAGTCAGAATTGGCAACAAGACAGGAGCCAATGTAGCCGAGTGCTGTGTGCAGAAGCCGGAGAAGCAGTGGCTCGGAGCCAGCTCAGAGCCTTGGGAAATCAGCAACTTTGAAGCTAAGCAGCAGAAGATGGGAGTGGAGAGGCAGCAGCTCTGAGGGCATCACAGCAACGATGTGGAAAGAAGGAGGAAGTGCTTTTCAGCAGCAAAGACCCTTTTATAAACGGCAACTAGAAGAACAGCCAGTGGTTTACGATGCGTAACTTTACCATCATCGTCTCTAGAAGTGATATTTAGTGGGGACACAAAATTGGCCACTGATAAAACCGGTGGAGCTACCTATATAGGGCAATCGTGAAGAGTAAATGTGTGTGTATATCCATTTATAATTGATAGTTTTAAATGCAAAAATCTCACTTTTAGAATACTCCACAGGCGTCAGACTAGATTTGGAAACTTTTCAGCAATGCTCCAGCGTGCTATAATTAGGTGGCGCCATGTGGCACAGCTGTAGCTCCATTCCAGCCTGGAAATGACGGAGCTGAACACTTATAAGCGCTACCCTTGCGTGGTGACATCCTTTCTTACTACACCTTTCGATGCGGCTCCTTTGCTCCTCTCACAATTTTGTCTGTTTCTGATGACTTTTAAAATAAAAAAAACAGTATGCTATGGAACAATATCGCCTCCTAAAACTAAAGGTTCAGACCTAGCTTTGACTGTAGAAAATAGATGTCATTCATGACCTGGACGAGGTGTGCCTCTGGTGTTTAGGTCAGGCCATGACTCAACTTTGTGCAATAAGTGCACCCTCATGCCCCCGAAGACGATCGAGGACCAGGAAGCGAAACAGTTTATCTCCAAACACAAGGAGAAATCATTGATCTTACCTAAGTCTCGCTTTTTCTCCAAATCGAGGCAGCAGATCTGCTCCTGTGACATTGCAACATCAAGTCTTTTACATGAGGTGTAAAACCGCGATCAACTTCACAGACAAAGTCCTCCTATAAGTCAAAGTCCAAATGTAAACACAAGAAGGTGAAGTGGGACTTGACCCCATCTTGCCACTTTCTATCAAAAGAAAAGGTGTGAGGGCATCATGATGTCAATTCATCTCCCTTATGATCTCCAGTTGTGGAGCAAAATCCTCAGTTGGTTCGGAGTGCCCCAAATTTTCCAGGCCATGGGTGACACCACAGCAGATCAAAGCCTTTAAGCAGGCCATGTTACAAATATTTGACACTCTTTCAGCTCCCTCTGGTGTGCCTTTGGGCACCAAGGATCTGCAGGGGTCATTGGTTGGGTTACCGCTGGCGGATCTGTTCTCTGCACCGTCTGACCCCCCTTGGGCCTATCACAGGCACTCCTCTGGTTCCTGGACTTACGTCCACCCTGGGGCCATGACCTATGTTGATCCCTCCCTCATCGACGTCCATACTGACGCTACCGGTGAAGGAGCCAGTGCTGGTTCTGACGCCTGACCCGAACCGACTTCAGCATGATCCTGCCCGATGTCGCTCTACAAAGTTACTAAAGCCCATCTGGTCACCATACGCCCCAATTCCAATCCTATACACCTACTAGAGCGGACATGTCCTCAGAGGTGCCATTATCTTTTCGGCCCAGATCCTGTCCAAAGCAGAGATGATGATGGTGGTGATGGTGATGATTTACACCCATTATGATGATAATTTTTACATGGACTTAAGAAAGGCCAATCGATTTGATATTTTCCCTGATACATAATTGAACTAGTACTTTGGAACTCCAACGAATAGAGTTCTTCATTTTCACAGGTATATCAATGTACAGCGGAGGTCTTGGACCTGCAACTACCCTCCATTGACGTTAAGACATATGTCCTTATGGAAATCTTACAGCATGGAGCAGCCACATCTGAGCCCTTGGTCCTGTTCATTGAGGCCTTCACTGACACTTTAATGTCTGCTTGGTGTTTTTGCCCACTCGTGAATAGGCAGGTGGCCAGACATCACAGTACTTATCGACCCTGATTTCCTCACTAAGCACCCTACTCCAGTAAGTCTGGTGGTTCAGGCTTCAACCAGCAAGTTTAACCCCAATTCATTCCCAATGACTCCACTGTATAGTGAGTATAAGAGGATTGAGGCGTTCTTAAAATTAATGTTCTCTTCAGTTAGCCTAGTATTGAGGTCAGTCAGTATCGTTTGTTTGCTTGGACAGATATACGCATGCCCCTAGGATATGGCCAGCAAGGTCTTGCTGGCTATCCCAGAAAACCTTACGGCATCACTAGCTCAAACCATTCAGGTTAGTCAAGATGTGGCCAACTACATGATTTGTGCTGGCCTTGATACTACTGATTGTCTAGAAAGGGTATTTGGCACTAGTCTGGTGCTTTGCCACCATATGTGGATGCACTCCACAGCAATCTCTTGAGACGTACAGGCCCCTCTCATGGATATGCCGTTTGATGGCTCACGCCTGTTGATGGAAATAGTAGATACTGCTTTCAAACATTTCAAGGAGAGTAGAGCCACTGCACATTCTCTGGGTCTTTTCACCCCTGCAAAACAGTTTCTTCCCCATTTTAGGAAATTCAGAGGCTATTCTAGAGGCCTGACAAATAGGCAACATCAGTCTCCCCAACCTCTGCTGCAATCACCCTAGTCCTTTCGAGGCCGGGATGTGGTTCTGGCAGGCTACATGCTGGCCATCAAGGGCACCAGGGTTCCCAGTATCCTTCTGCCGCTGCATCAGCCACCAATCCACTTGAGCTTGCCATTAGTGGCGCACAAACACCCTGTGGGAGGCAGGATGCAGCACTTTCTTCCAGGATAGAGATCCATCATGTCTGACAGATGGGTCCTTCAGCATAACTATGCCCTACACTTCCTTCTGCTCCACCGAATATTTCCCGGACATCAGAGCGAACCTCAGGGGAGCACCTATCCATTCTATTGCAAGAGGTGCAAGTTTTAATCTCCAAAGAAACCATCAAGAGGGTACCGGACTCAGAAATAGGAGAGGGTTGCTACTCTTGTTATTTCCTTATACCTAAGAAGAATTGGAGCCTTTTGCTCATCTTAGATCTTTGTCCTCTTAATGCCTTCCTGCGGAAGGACAAATGTAAAATCCTTACCTAGGCCGAGAATCTTTCTGCTCTGGACTCCAGAGACTGGATGGTGTCCTTGGACCTGCAAAATATGTATTTTCATATCTCCTTCCTGAAGTCACGCAGACGTTACCTGCGGTTCAAGGTAGGCCAGGAGCACTTTCAGTTTGCCAGGCTCCTTTTCAGCCTCACCAGTCCCTTGTTCAGTAAAGTGATTGCAGTGGTTGCTGCCCATCTTCGGAGATTAGGGATCCCAATTTTCCCGACCTCGCCGACTGGCTTTTGGAGGTGGGCTTGCCACAGTCAGTCGTTGACCACCTCCAGACAGTGGGAAACCTCCTGACATCATTGAGGTTCACTATTAATGAGCCGAAGTTGCCCCTGACCTCTTTACAGAGGAATCCTTTTATTGTAGCTGTCCTGGATACAGTACAGTTTGGGGCCTTATCTGCATTGCAACAAGTCTAGGACATTCGGGCTATGATCCCAATGTTTCAGCCTCAGTCCTGGATCTTTGTAACAACAGCTCTGTGGCTTGGTCTTTTAGTCTCCTATATCCTTCTTGTTGAATAAGCCAGGTGGCACATTCAGGTTCTACAAAGGAATCTGAAGTTCCAGTGTGCCTAGCTCCAGGGAAAATTGTAAAATGCTATTCAGATTTCAGAGGAAACTGCACACTATCTTAAGTGGTGGCTGCTCGATTGCCATTGGACTGATGGCAGAGACCTCTTCCTTCCCCACCCAGAGTTGACGGTGGTGATGGATGCATCACCGCTGGGTTGGGGAGGTCATCTCAGGGAACCTGAGATCAGAGGACTCTGGTCTCCAGCAAAAACCCTGCTCCATATCAATCTGCTGGAGTTACTTGCGATTTGTTTGGCATTAAAGGCCTTCCTGCCATCCATCAATGGGAGGCCAGTGCAGGTTCTCACTGACAACACCGCCATGTGGGACTGCAACAAGCAGGGCAGAGTGGGGTCATGGGTCCTGTGCCAAGAGACTGTGCCTCTGGAATTGGCAGGATTTCCCTGATAGTGAACCACCTGACAGGCTCCTTGAATATCAGGGTAGACGAGCTCAGCTGGCGGATCACGGCAGATCACGGCTGGTGCCTGCACTCTGAGGTGGCACAGGGCATCTTCTGGCACTGGGGTGAACCCTGGCTAGATCTTTTTGCCACTATCGAGAAAGCACAGTATCAAAGTTTGTGTGCGCTGGAGTTTCAGCTGAGACATTTGCTGGGAGATGCATTCCAGCTTTAATGGAACACAGGACTAATGTACACCTTCCTACCACTGCCTCTCCTGCACAGAGTTCTGAAAAAGATCAGTAATAACTGGGCCCAAGTCATCCTAGTGACTCCGGATTGGCAATGAGAGTTTAGTACCTGATGTTTTGGGCATGAGCATCTGCCCTCTGATCAATGCTTCTTCTTGACATCTGCCTGGCTGCAACGTGGGCAATGGTGCACATGTTTATGAAACACTATTGCCTTGACATCCAGGTCTGACGGGAAGAACATTTTGCCCATTCGGTCCTGCTGGACATTTTGGTCCGAGTCCACTCCACAGACTGTCCCCCTTTTGGATATACTGCTTTGGTATCTATTCTAAAGTTGAGGAGTCTGTGATTAGACGTAGCTATCAGACAAATAAATTATTTACCGTAACACTCTTTCTTGTGGATACAGTAGCTAACCACAGGTTCCTCACCATCCTCCTACCTTCCTAGTCTGTGGAGTGGCCTCTTTTTGATGTCTAAAAATGCCCCAAATTAGGAATCTGCACACTGCTACAAATGATTGTGTTCTTCTTCGCGTCTGAGGACGTGGAAAGAGTCCAGCGATAAACTGATGTCAGCTTGCAAGGGTGCCACTTATATGTGGCTCCATTCTGTCATTTCCAGGAGGTACAGAGCCGCATAGTGCTACCTAGGAGCACACAAAACAATTACTGAAAAGTTTGAGGATCCAGGTTAATGCCTGGACAACATTTTAGTGGCAATATTTTAAAAGTGAGGAATCTGTGGTTAGGGTGTGCAATAGAAATACATATTTAAAAAAACAAAGGTTACAGTGACATTATAGTTGGGTTCAGATTTTACACACAAAGAACCATAGAAATTCAACAGTTACAGGTACCTGGTGACATCACAGATGACATCTCAAAGGACATCACTAATGACATCCAGTGAGTGTGAGTGTTTTGTAAAGGTTTCTGACGTGAAAGACATACTGAGCTACTGCATAAGTTAAATTACTATTCTTTCTGTACTGCTAATGTCATCTACGCTGACAGATGTCCCCTGCTGATGTATATATATGTATGGTAGTGCTTTGCAACAGTCTAAGCTGTTCATTGAGGCAATGGCTGAGTATAGTTGTGTTTTACAACATACTGACCACTTTACTCAGACCTCTCTCCTTTGTGATGAATGAGTGTAGTAGTAGTAGTAGTAGTAGTTTTCAATAAATTCATCTGTTCACCAAGACCTCTCTCTAGGATGATGGCTCAGTGTAGTAGTGGACAGCTAAAGACTGACCTCTCTGCTGGCAAGTTTCTCCAGAATGAAGAATAATGTTCCGCTAAGACCTCTCTACGGGGTGTGTGTTGTAGTGGTTTGGGTAAAACTGACGTCTGCACTAAAGCCTCTTTCCAGGTTGATGAATGGTCTTGTTATGGTTTGCGATAGACTAGCCTGTACGGTTTGACGTCTTACTTTTTATCATTAGTGTGTAGAGTAGTGGTTTAGAAGAGACAGGACTATCTGCTGAAAACTCTCTCCTGGGTGATAAGTGAGTGTAGCTTTTGCTAAGGTTATAATGAGCTCTTTGCTGTACATCTCTCATTTGTCTCCTTTTCTTGTTTAAAAAAAATATTAAATGGTATTTTATGAAGTATGTTGAAGTTTACTTTGCTGGATGATGTCATCAGTGATGTCATCAGTGTTGTCACTGACCATGTCATGAGTGGGGATGTAATATGTGAGGTCATAAGCAGTGCATTGCAGGGGGCATAAGTTATAGTTAGCTCAGGTAATTATATCTGCTGAAAAAACAAAGGTCACAGGGCCGTTATAGTTAGAAAATAGAATTAAAAATAACCTTAGAAGTTCACAAAAAACCAAAGGTTACAGGGATGTTATAGTTAGGTTCAGATTTTGCACACATAAAACCATAGAAGTTCAGCAGTTATAGTTAGTTATGTCAAAAATTATAACTCATGCCCCAAGGTAACTATAACCTGTGCCTTTGCCATGCACTGCTAATTACCCCACATATTACATCAGGCATGCCATCTTCTCTGACATCATTGATTATACCACTGCAACATTTGCAATAAAATTATTAATGAGAAAACTGTGCATGGCGGGGGCGTGAGTTATAGTTTCTTGACATAACTATAACAGCTGTCTAGATGATTTGTGCAAATTTCATATAAAGTATTGTTTGTTAACATGCAATTTCAGGTTTCCAACATATGCCCATATGTATTTTCCTTTAGAGGTTGCCAAATATCAAGCGTTGTATATATGTATATAAACAACATTAAGAATAAATTGATACTATATTTCCCAGAATGCATCATTAAGTGCAAGATGGGTATCATGTATATAAAGAAAAATAGTTGAAGGACTCACTGACCATGATCAAGACTCGGAGGAGTTGAAACGCGTAGGTGTTTGCTACGTGCCAAAAATAAAAATTGGATTATATCCTTGGAGACTGGAGTGCAGCGTTTTTTCTTCCGTGGGAGACGTGGAAGTGGATGGGTGATATATATATATATATATATATATATATATATATACACACATACACACACACACACATACCCTACTGGCGGTTTCGGAAATATATATATATTATACGCACATTACCTACTGCGGTCGCCAGTATGTAGTTATAATTAGAACCTAGTTTCCATAGGAAGAGCGTTTTTTCCATTTGCCAATAACTTTGGCATAGCTGCCAAGGTTTCAGAATGCTATGTGTGACATTTTCATAATTTCAGTGAAATTATGAGTGACATTTCAACGACTAGGAGTGACACAAAAATTAATGTCCGGTGTAACGATTTATTGGAAGGCAGTTTTACCTGTGCTTTCGCGGCTCTTCTCCGCGCACTGCGCAGAGCCAGCATGGCGCGATCGTGCTTTACGTTTTCAATGACTAGGAGTGACACTCGCACTCCGGAGCGCCTGAGCGAGGCCTCTCCGGCGCCATGCTGAGTGATGCTGCCGTCCAACACCAGTAAATTAAAATATGCGCTCCGCAGCGCACTGAGTTAATTATTCATGCCTCGGACCGACGCCCGGGACGCGGACAGCACACACAGTGACTGCCCGCCGGCACGCCTCCACTAGTCCCCGCTTCCTGAATCCGACCTCACTCAGGACCAGTCAGGACATCCCCCGCCGGCAGCACAGCCAGTACGCTGCAACACAACCACTGCTAAGGGCAGCAGGCCCCGCCCGGGTGTCTCGGTATTGGGCACAGGACACTGCCTCGGCCGGGGGGGAGGGGGGGGGGTTGACATCAGGCCTGTCTGTAGTGAAACTCAGTGACAGCCGCGCCTCTGGCGGGAATTTCAATGCAGCTGCAGGGCTATTAAGATACATTGTAGCAGGCAGCAGTGCACAAGTCAAGATCATTAACTGTTTACTGTCTGAGCCTGTGTTGGTGGCAGTGCCCGGGCCGGCAAGTCTCTGGGGAGCAGCAGAGTCATCGCACAGGTGCGCCGGGGCGTGCGCTAGCAGACTGGCGTAGCCAGTTTCAGCCCTGGTACAGCAGAGTGAGACTGTGGCATTAGAATGCGTGACAATGCATTTCAGTGCGGTAATGCGGAACACCACACTGAAATGCGTTAGAGTCACGCCTGGTGCGTGATACTTGGCAGGCCTGCTTTGGAACTGTTAAGCGGGGGCTGAGAAAAAAGGAGGGTCCCAAAACTTTTTTTCCCCATCTTAATTGCCATTGGACCTTTAGACATGGCTACAGGCTAAACTGCTGAACAGAATGAAACCAAATTTGGCAGCTATGTAGATGTTGGTCCAGGGAAGTGCCTTTTGGTTATTTGGTGTAAATCTGTTAAGCAGTTTTAGAGATATTAACCTAAATCCAAATTTGTATATCTAGGGACGCCAACACTTCAAACCAGGAAGCAGAGTCCCAGAAAAAAACATTTTAGAAAAAAAGAAAAGGGGGCATGGTTGAAATACTCTGACCCACTAGGCCTCTTGGGGGGGGGGTGCGGGAGTTTCCACAGGGATCACACTGGGCCATAAAAATGTTTTTTTAATTTGTGGATCCCGCCAGAAAAGAAAACGAAGCTCCCGACTTCATTAATTATTAGCTCCCAGGTGGCCCAGGTCCCAGGGTCAGTTTCGAAATAAAGGAAGTGGGAGCACAGGCCCCCCTCATGGGGCTTATTATGCCCCAGGGACCGCCACCTCCCGGTACCTCACCTGTCGCGGGCACTAGGCCTACCCACACAAGTGAGGTACCATTTTTCTCGGAAGACTTTGAGGAATGCGGGGTGGGTGGAATTTTGTGGATCCAAGCAGATTCCAGAACTTTCCACCACAGAAATGTGAGGAAAATGTTTTTTTTTTTACCAAGTTTGAGGTTTGCAAGGGATTCTGGGTAACAGAACCTGGTGAGAGCCAGACAAGTCACCCCATCCTGGATTCCCCTGGGTGTCTAGTTTTCAAAAATGTATAGGTTTGCTAAGTTTCCCTAGGTGCCGGCAAAGCTAGGGTTCAAAATCTACAGCTAGGCACTTTGCAAGAAAAGGGTCAGTTTTCACTGTGAAAATGTGGTGTGTCCACATTGCGTTTTGGGCCGTTTCCTGTCGCGGGCACTAGACCTACCCACACAAGTGAGGTACCATTTTTCTCAGAAGACTTTGGGGAATGCGGGGTGGGTGGAATTTTGTGGATCCACGCAGATGCCAGAACTTTCCACCACAGAAATGTGAGGAAAATGTGTTTTTTTTTTTTTTACAAATTTTGGGGTTTGCAAGGGATTCTGGGCAACAGAACCTCGTGAGAGCCAGACAAGACAGATGCCTCAGATCACAAGGGGCAAAAGTGATGCTTTCTCAAAGAGTCTCTAAATCAAACAGTGGGGTAGAAGCTTTGCGGTGGGAGCTACAAGGCTCTGGAACTCCCTCTTGCCATCAGAAATCTTCCCTCCTTGACATTGTTCAGGAAGGCCATTAAGACCTGGCTGTTCGTCGAATAGTGTTCCGGCTCACCTCCACTGGTTCTGCTAGCGCCAAGACATCGTCTGATATTCGTGCGCTGTATACATTTTTTAACATAACATAATAGTTTTCAAAAATATACAGGTTTGCTATGTTTCCCTAGGTGCCGGCTGCGCTAGGACCCAAACTCCACAGGTAGGCACATTCCGAAAAAAAGTCAGTGCCTAGTGGGCTTTCTGCCGCCCTGGGGAGGGGGGAAATCGGGGACTATTGCGCTGATATGCCCCCGAGGGGGGAAGAAAGACTGTGGCTATTCTTTTGGGGGGGTGGGGGCATTGGGATGCCCATTCTGGTCAGCCTCCACCCCTGCGTATAAAAAGCCCAGCATAATTACTGGTGCATAGTGGGCTCTCTGCCCCCCCCCCCCGGGGGGCAGATCAGGGGCTACTGCCCCCATCTGCCTCCTGGGAGGGGCAGAAAGACTGTGGCATCTTTTTTGGGGTGGGTGGGGGTATTGGCATGCCCAGTCTGGGTAGCCCCCACCCCGAACTTTGGGGGAAAAAAATCCCTGGTGGCTAGTGGGCTTTCTGTCCCCCCTCCCCCCGGGGGGCAGATAAGGTGCTATTGCCCCATCTGCCTCCCGGGGGGCAGAAAGACTGTAGCACTTTCTTTTGGGGTGGGGGCATTGACATGCCCATTCTTGGCACGCCCCACCCCTACATATATATATATATATATATATATATATATTTTAAAAAAATCCCTGGCGCTTAGTGGGCTTTCTGCCCCCCCCGGGGGGCAGATCAGGGGCTATTGCCCCCATCTGCCTCCTGGGGGGGCAGAAAGTCTTTTGTTTTCTTTGGGGCGTAGGGTGGGGGCATTTGAATGTCCATTCTGGGCAGCCCCCACCTCGGGCTTATAAAAAAAAATCCCTGGCATCTAGGCAGATTGGGGGATACTGCCCCCATCTGCCCCCCAGGGGGGACAGAAAGACTGGAATTTTGTGGGGGGGAGGGGTGGGGGCATTGGCATATTGGGCAGCCCCCACCCCTAATTTGCATTTAAAAAAAATCCCTGGTTTCTAGTGGGCTTTCTGCTCCCCCCGGGGGGGCATATTGGGGGCTACTGAAAGACTGTACTTTTGCGGCGAGGGGGTGGGGGCATTGGCATGCCCATATTGGACAGCCCCCACCCCTAATTATAATTTTAAAAAAACAACCCTGGTATCTAGTGGGCATTCTGCCACCCCGGGAGGGCAGACAGACTGTCATTTTGCAGCAGGGGGGTGGGGGCATTGGCATGCCCATATCGGGCAGCCCCCACCCCTAATTCCAAGTTAAAAAAAAATCCCTGGTGTCTAGTGGGCTTTCTGCCCCCCCCCCCGACTGACTGGGCCCAAAAAAATATGGGTGGTGCAAAGGCCCTTGCCCAAGGGGCCGCTCCCCCCTCCCTGGTGCCTAGTGGGTGGATCCCTGCTTGGGGATCACCCTCCTGGGGCGATCCCCAAGCAGGGATCCACTGGGAGATTCTCCCCTTTCCAATGAAACCTCTCCAGTCTTTCTACGTGCTCAGGGGGCTGAGATAGCCCCCTGAGCACATAGAAAGCGAAACTGAAATGAGCCTGTTGGCTCATTTCAGTTTTGGTTTCACTGAAATGACGTCAGCGCGACGTGCACGCTGATCGTCATTTCAGGGAAACCAGGGGAGCAGCCTCAGGAGCTGGGGAAGCTCTTCCCCAGCTCCCGAGGCTGTTGGGGGGTAAAGGGAATCCCTCTGGTGCCCGCACTAGAGGGATTCCCTGTGCCATGTGTGAGGACGGCCGGGGGCCGTCCGACGCACCGAATGGGTTAACTATGTTGAAAGCAATATACCGTTACATCACAAGGGACCCCTCTGGTTGCAGGGATATATAGGGTTTGTAGGTTCATCAAGAACCCGAGGTACCCAGAGCCCATAACTGAGCTGCACCTTGCAGTCGGTTCTAGGTCTCGCCTAGGCAGCGTATGCGCTATTTTCAAGACATGTGGTATTCAGTCTATGGACTTTACACATTCTCAGCATTTTCCATTGGTTCTTTCGTATGCCTTTACAAATGCCTTTATTTTCGTTGGTCAATAGCAAACCTTTGTCCAGCCTTTGGACTGTTTTGTTCCGGCCTGGAGACTGCCCCTGCTACATGAATCCTTTCACTATGGGCCATATATTTTGCTTCAGTGCTCTACTTTGTCTTTCGCTGCCTCCTGACTGCTGCTCCCAGTTCACTTAATCTCCTGTGCCGTTCCCACAACAAGACCTCCCACCCCTCGCAGCTTGTTTTTATTCTGAACAGCTGCTCTTCACTCCATCTTCTGGTCTGCAGCTGCCTCCTGCTCCCTATGCCCTCCCCATTCTCTTCCGCCCCCATTGACGATGTGACTAGCAGGCTGGACATTTGTTTTAATCTAATACATACCAGTTATGTTATAGGTGCACCTTTTTTCAATTTTTATTTAATGCACACGTCCTCTTTTTTTTTTTTTTTGCATAAGCGTTGCCGACCTCCTAACGGCCGCCCCGCACAGCATATGAAAAGTGTCTCTATTGAGCGCATGCTCATGTGCTTTTATTAAATACATACCCGTTATTAGCGCACCTTTAACATTTAATCCACGTGCCCCCTTCATACTGTGAGAAGTTGGCCTGGCATATGCTGTCCACTAATTATAGTGGGCACCTTGCTCCAGTCCAAATCGACTCTTATGGTAGATAGGTTAAAGACAACCTTATTGAAAGCTATCCTAGTGGTAGCTATGGAGAGCAGCCTTCAGGCTAAGTCTTGAAGGAATGTAAAGCAGCTTGTTTTACCAGTCTATAATCTCTTGAGTGACCAAATGAAAGAGCACCACACCAGGTATATATTCAAAATATATGTATTTATTACTAAACACACCCCTCTAGTCTCTTTATGAGGCTAGAGTTCGAAAATACATAGGTTATAAGATCTTAAATCACAGTAATAGCACAAATACACGTTTGGGCCCTAGGGGCGTACCAAACCATATACCAATAAAGTGGTATGCGAACCACGACTGAACTAGACACTAGGCCTAGAGCCTCTAGAAGTGCTTGGACCACAAGGAACCACCCAAGGTAGTGACACAAGGGACCCACGGGAGACGCGTGCAGTGTAAATACACAACCGCGATACGCCGTTAACTTCTATGGAGAAAGTCGGGATCGGGAAAATAGAGGAAAGGGACACTTAAAAGAGGACTAGGACAAAACCCTTTGAGATCTAGGACTTTGAAGAGTCTCTACCCACGGGAGCACCGGAGTACTCGTGTTACCTCACCCAGGGAAGCCGGGTGCATAGGTGCCTTTCGGGGTCGGGTTTCGTCGTCGATTCGAATGGCGATCTGCTGCAAAGTGCTGCTGGCGGCCAAGAGAAAAGTGTCCGGGTGGATCCAAGAGTGGATCGGAGTTCTGGTGAACCTGAAAGCAGAGGGGACAGAGTCTGGGTCACTAGCCAGTGACCAGGAAGGCGATGGACAGATGCCCACCGATGTCGAGTGCTTCAGGTGCGTTTACGGTCGTCTTGACTCTTCAGCCACGAGGTCCGGGAGGCGTTGTCGGCGACCAGGAACAGGATTCGGGCTGGTGCTCGATGTCTGTCGAGTGCTGAGGTGTCGGCGACCGGATTGGACCCAACAAGCCTTGGCAACGGCAAGTCTCGAGTAAGATGTAGATCGTCGATGGTGCAGACCAGCTAGGTCTGTGGAACTCACCCAGCGAGGGTAAGTGAGGGCAGGCCTGGAGCAACCAGGATGCCAAGTAAGGAAAAGATTGGCCTTCGTGAAGGGCTACTAGCCAACGGGCTAGCGACCGCGAAGGAGCCTCGTGACG
This sequence comes from Calotriton arnoldi, assembly GCA_963921515.1. Lineage (NCBI taxonomy): Eukaryota > Metazoa > Chordata > Amphibia > Caudata > Salamandridae > Calotriton > Calotriton arnoldi. The sequence goes on along the minus strand of CAWUFW010004651.1, from coordinate 443,987 downwards.
CCGCACGTGGAGCTGGCTTACAGGACACTCGTGGAGTGGGGGCCAGTGATCTTCGGTGCAGGTGGTGCTGGAGGCTAGGGCTACTCGGAGCCCAAAGCACGACTTCTTGGGAGACCCAGAAGATGGTGCACTTGCAAATGTGCTCGGTGTCCAGGGGTCACGGTCTCAAGTCACCCACGATAGCCACGGGCCTCAGCTTTGCTGGGGACTCAGGGTAGCCTCGGGGAAGTCTGAGAATCTACCTCTGGTGATGCGATGACTTCGGCGTCCGACGGGAGCTTCAGTAATGCGAACCGGACAGATGCTTCTTTGGTGCCTGCCAAGCAGGGGAGTCACTCCTTGACCCCAAGGGAGATTCTTCAGTCCTCTAATCTTGTCGTAGAGCGTCGAAGGTCCAGGATTCAGTTTCAGAGTTTCGTCCAGGTATAATCTGCTTTGCAATGGTTCCCCCTCTTATACTAAAAAGAGGGGATGGACTAGCTCTATGACCCCACCTATGGGAGGGTCAAGGGAGGGGTGGATACACCCACTTCCCTTTGTCCAGTTTCGCGCCAGAGCAGGGGCAGGTAGCCCCTGAGCTGGTTTGAACTGGCATATGCACAGAGGAGCCTTTTGCTCCCCCAGTGCAGGACTTCAAAGCACTCTAAGAGTGCACCCACCCAGCCCCAATACACATTATCCTGTCTGGGGAGGTGGTCACACCTCCCTGCAACAGGAAACCTATTGTCCAGGCCTCCCCTGCCGGAGTTTCGTCCAGCAGCAGGAGGCCAGACTTGTGTCTGTGGCAGCAGCATCCATTTTGTGATGCCAGGGCTTCAGAAAGAAGTTACCGGGTAAGCCAGAGTTAACATGTCTTTCCCTCTAGAAGGGTGGAATGCTACCCCCGCCGCCAGGATTGGCGGGGGGGTAGTATTCCAAGATGTTTGACACCAAACACGACATGTTTAGGTGCAGCCATTCCAAAGTTAGCATTTTACCGCGAGGATATAATGCGCTTAAGAGTATATGGTCAGGCTGCACTACAAACAGCATCAGAGATGGTCTCCGAACGCTGCAGAGGGGCCCTGCTCATGCAGGGGCACCCTCTCACATAGGAACCATGCACTCTGCCTCTAGGATTGATAAGGCCTGCCTTAGGAGTGACTTATAGGTTTATATGTGTGTATGTATTTAGTGATATAGGTAACCTATATCACAGTAAGAGGTGCATGCACCACCCTACCCAGGCTGCAGTAGCAGACCTGTGGTGTCAGTTTGGATGGCCTTACAGGGGTGGCATAATACATGCTGCAGCCCCTGGTAGGCCTCTGAGGTACCTATGCCCTTGGTACATAGTATACCATATACTAGGGACTTATTAGGGCACTCCAGATTCCAATCAGAGATGTGCCTAAGGCACATGGAAACCTTTTTACAGAGAAAGCAGATAGACTGGGGCCCTGAATAGCAGGATCCCAGTCCAACTAAGTCATAAACCAGCAAAACACCATAAAAAAAGTGGGGGCAACCATATAGTCAGATTCCACCTTCCTACACATACTTTTTGCATAAGAACAGTGCAGCGCCTGCCTCATGGCCGCCGCGCTTCATCTTAAATCATGGCAGCTGCACAACTTTCTGCACCCATTTCTGATTGGGAAACTTTGCGGTAAATTAACTCAGAACTGAAAGCAAACATCAACAACATTACAAAACGATTCATTTATATTTCACATCGTGCCACTTATATAAACATTAAAGCTTTACGTTTTACGCATGTGGCATATGAAAAGTGTCTCTATTGAGCGCATGCTCATTTGCTTCTGATCTTCAGCCTGCTTCAGGATTTTGTGCTTTGTGCGTGTTTGTGCGGGATAATGGAGGTGACCCGTGGTTGCTTCCTTTACCCAGTGTTAGTGATGGGACAGATTCAGGTTCAATGCGGCACGACTGTGATGGCAACAATACAAGTATCTGTTGGTTACTGCTGTAAGAGGACTGCTTGGCAACACAGCTTTTACTAACAGAAAAAGGAACGACACAGGAAAAATTCATAAAATCGGCGCACAGCAGGCCAGCCCCCTAATTCACAATGCAGGAGACTGACATCTCTAATCAGGTCACACGGACCCCATACGGCCTGGCCCTTTTGCTCAGGACAATGCATTTTCCAGCTACTGCTCTTTCAGTACTGCCTTACAGCCGCATCTCTCCCCGGATCCCAGCTGCCTTGCGGCGCACTGCAACTGTCCCTTCCCTTCACCCATTCTTAAGTTACATTTCCCGCTGACCGCCCTTCACTCTGTGTTTGTGTTCTTCTTTTTTGTGGCCACCCGCACCCACCACCACCGTCGTACAAGCTGGGACCTTCCAGGCTCTCACTGCTATTGTGCTTTCACACCACAAACTAGGTAAAATTGATCTTTAATGTAGTGTTAGCTGCACAACATCGTTTCCATCTCTCCCTGCAACTTGCATGTTCAGATAGCCTGTGCCCGCCCACCTTCATAATTTACTTTTATGCCCCCTCATTACTTACTGAAATAATATTACTATTGTGTTTTCCCCCAATTACAACATATTATAATAAACATCTGGCTGCAATATCAATGCAGCACATTAGAAACAGCGCGCCCAGGGTGGTTGCTTTTATTGTTCCATTGTTGTCTCTGAAAACAATCACCCAGACGCCCTATGCAATGCAATAGGTCTCGCATTACTGAAAGTTTGAGTTACTGGTGTTGCATTATTATGGGTAACGCCAATTTTTCAAACTTTCAGTAATGCCAGACCTATTGCATTGCAAATTGCTTCTTCATTGTGTACCGGGTATACAGCAATAAATTTGGTAAAATATAAAGAGTGAAAAATAGGTATCAAGGAAACCTATGTATTTCTGAAATGGAAACAAGATATGGAGTTTAGAAGCAGTGGTTATTTGAGCATCTATGAATGTGTGGGTACCCATATTAGCCTGTGAATTGGAGGGTATTTTTTAAAATGGCTTCTTTTTTACACACTGTCTTACATTTGGAAGGCAGAAATACAAAGAAAGACAAATGGCAATAACACTTTTTTTTACATATATTTGTATTAGCAGTGCAGTACCTGAAGTCTTACTTATGTGCATTTTAATACGACACCTTGCTGATACTTGCTTCTTTTTTATATATCAACCAAACATTTCCCTTTCCTCCCCCATCCCCCTCCCTTCCAGGCGAAACAAGATCCGGTAATCATACAATGGTGGAAACTTTGTAGTGTAACAAGCAACAGCAGGTACTTGGGCTTTAGCATATTCTTCATTTAATCACATTCTCTACTGATATCAGGTCTTCCCGGGCACTAAGCTCTGCTATCATATGCCTCCATGCTTTCAGATCGTCTTCAAGCTTGTCGTCTCGTCTGACTCTTTTCATTCTGACTTCTTCGGCTGTGGCCATTTCCACCAAGTCTCGCAGCCATTCCCCGTGACCTGGAGGACACGGGTTCAGCCATCTAATCGCTATACAGCGCTTTGCCAGAACCAGCCCCAGGTTCAGGAATCTTCAGGTAAGTTTTTTATTCACTGAGGCAGGTATAAGATCCAATAATATTTCACTTCGTGTACCCTTGAGATCCCATCCTGTTACTCGCTTAAGGGTAGTAAGTGTCTCCTCCCAATACGGTCTTATGTCCCTACATCCCCAAACAACATGTAGAAAATCTGCTTCAGGTTCCCGACAACAAGTGCACACATCAGATCTGGTGGGGTAAATAGTGTGCAGGACCTTAGGGGTAAGATATAACTGATGTACGAAATTATATTGAATCAGTTTAAACCTAACATTCGAGCTATGATAATTTTTTTGCCAGTCTCGTTGAGTTATGTCATACTTAATGCTTTCCTCCCATCTGGTGTGTGCTTTTGGGATGATTCTGGGAGCGTTCTCCCTTATGGCCCTGTACAAATGTGTAATGAGCTTTCGACCCCCTATCATGTCAAGTAGTCTACTCAGTGTCTGGGAGGGACAAGGCAAATGGTAATAACACTTGTTCTACTATTCTGTGTTCCCCTAAATCTTGCGATAAAAATGGTACCTCTCTTGTGTGGGTAGTCTTAGTGCCTGCAGCAGGAAACGGCCCAAAACGCAACGTTTACACATTACATTTTTCCACTTAAAACTGACCCTTTTTTTTTTTTGCAATATGCCTAGCTGTGGATTTTGGGCCCTAGCTCAGTCGGCACCTAGGGAAACCTAGCAAACCTATACATGTTTGAAAACTAGACACGCAGCGGAATCCAGGTTCGGGTGACTTGTGTGGCTCTCACCAGGTTGTTACCCAGAATCCCTTGCAAACCTCAAAATTTTCCTAAAAAACATTTTCCTCACATTTCTCTGCTGGAAAGTTGTGGAATCTGTGGGCAGCCACAAACTTCCACCCACCATTCCCCCAAGTCTCCCGATAAAAATGATACCTCACTTGTGTGGGTCGGCCTAGTGCCCGCGACAGGAAACGGCCAAGAACGCAACATGGACACATCACATCTTTCCAGTGAGAACTGACCCCTTTTGTTGCAATGTGCCCAGCTGTGGGTTTTGGGCCCTAGCTCAGCCCAAACCTAGGGAAAGCTAGCAAACCTGCACATTTTTGAAAACTAGACACCAAGGGGAATCCAGTATGGGTTGATATGTGTGGCTCTCGCCAGGTTATGTAACCTAGAATCCTTTGCAAACCTCAAACTACATAAAAAAATGAAACATTTCCTCACATTTCTGTGATGGAAAGTTCTGGAATCTGCGGGGAGCCACAAACTTCCACCCACCCAGCATTCCCTCATGTCTCCCGATAAATATGGTACCTCACATGTGTGGGTTGGCTGAGTGCCCGCGGCAGAAAACGGCCCAAAACGCTATGTGGACATTTCAAATTTTTCCGGTCAAAACTGACCTTTTTTTCCAATGTGCTTTAGTGTGGATTTTGGGCCCTAGCTCAGCTGGCACATAGCAAACCTGTACATATTTGAAAACTAGACACCCAGATTAAAGCAGGATGGGATGACTTATGTGGCTTTCACCAGGATATGTTACCCAGAATCCCTTGCAAACCTCAAACTTTGTCCAAAAAAAACTTATTTTCCTCGCATTTCTGTGATGGAAAGTTCTGGAATCTGTGGTGAGCCACAAAGTTCCACCCACCCAGCATTCCCCCAAGTCTCTCGCTATAAATGGCACCTCACTTGTGTGGGTAGGCCTAGTGCCCGCGACAGGAAACGGCCCAAAACGCAACGTGGACACCACATTTTTCCAGTGAGAACTGACCCTTTTTTTGCAATGTGCCTAGCTGTGGGTTTTGGGCCCTAGCTCAGCTGGCACCTAGGCAAACCTAGCAAACCTGTACATTTTTTAAAACTAGAGATGCAGGGGAATCCAGGGTCAGTTGACATATAGCTTTCATCAGGTTCTGTTACCCAGAATCCCTTGCAAACCTCAAACTTTGTCAAAAATAAACATTTTCCTTACATTTCTGTGATGGAAAGTTCTGGAATCTGTGGGGCACCACAAGTTTCCACCCACCCAGCATTCCCCCAAATCTCCCGATAAAAATGGTGCCTCACTTGTGTGGGTAGGCCTAGTGCCCGTGACAGGAAACGTCCCAAAACCCAATGTGGACACACCACATTTTTCCAGTGAAAACGGACGCTTTTTTTGCAATATGCCCCAATGTGGATTTTGAGCCCTAGCTCATCGGGCAGCTAGGCAAACCTGTACATTTTTAAAAACTAGATACCCAGGGGAATCCACAATGGGGTGACTTGTGTGGCTCTCACCAGGTTCTGTTACCCAGAATCCCTTGCAAACCTCAAACTTTGTCAAAAATAAACATTTTTCTTACATTTCTGTGATGGAAAGTTCTGGAATCTGCCGGGAGCCACAAACTTCCACCCACCCAGCATTCCCCCAAGTCTCCCGATAAAAATGGCACCTCACTTGTGTGGGTAGGCCTAGTGCCTGCAACAGGAAATGGCTCTAAACATATTGTGAAGACATCAAAATTATCTATCACAAAACGACCTGGTTTTGCAATGGAGTCACCTGCGTTTTTGGTCCCCGGCTTGACGGCCATCTAGAGAAACCTACTAAACCCAAACATTTCTGAAAACGAGACACCAGGGGAGCCCAGGGCGTTGTGGCTTTCGTTGATCTCCCAACATTTTCCTACCCAGAATCCCCTGCACACCTCAAAGTTAGCTAAAACTTCACATTTTCCTTGCATTTTGGTCTGGGATCACCATGCCAGCACATATTTCCTACCCCCCAGCGTCCCCCTTGGTCTCCCGATAAAAATGATACCTCACTTGTGTGGGTGTCTAATGCAGAGTCAGCCTAAAAACCTATATAAATAAAAAAAATAGCTCTTAGAGCTCGCTGTGCTATCGCCTCAATCTGTACGTTTTTGGCCCTTCCCAGTCTCAGGCCCTTGGCCCTCCCATACAAGTGAGGTATCATTTTGCTCGGGAGACCAAGGGGAACGCAGGGTGGTAGGACATTTGTGCCGGCGTGGTGAATGTGACCTGATTTTGCAAGGGGGAACCTGCGTTTTTGGTCCCAGGCTCAGCAGCCATCTTGGGAAACCTACCACACCCAGACATTTCTGAAAATGAGACACCCGGGGAAGTTCAGTGATGTGTGGCTTGCGTGGATCCCCCAAAGTTTTCTTACCAAGAATCCCCTGCAGCCCTCAAATTTAGCTAAAAAGTCACATTTTCCTCACATTTCTGTGTGGGAAGATTGTGAGATCACTGCGCCAGCACACATTTCCCACCACCCAGTGTTCCCCGATAAAAATGATACCTCACTTATGTGGGTGCCTAAAGCAAATTCAGCCCAAAAACGTATGGAAAAAAACCTGCCCTTTTGGACCCACTTTGGTCCCCCCTCAGTTTTACATTTTATACGTTTTTAGGTTCTCTGCTTTGAGCACCCACGCAAGTGAGGTATCATTTTTATCAGGAGACCGAGGGGAACGCTGGGTGGTGCGAAATTTGTACCAGCGCTGTGATCCCATAACTTTTCCACACAGAAATGTGAGGTAAGTGTGACTTTTTGTCTAAATTTGAGGTTTGCAGGGGATTCTGGGTAATAAAGCGCTAGAGGATCCACACAAGCCACACTCCCAACCAAGCGGCATCCATGCACACCACAAGCCTAGCTCCATCCACGCACACCGCCAGCCAAGCAACAGTCCACGCACATCGCCAGCCAAGCGACAGTCCACGCACACCGCCAGACATGTGCCATCCACGCAGATCGCTAGCCAAGCGACAGCCCACGCACACTGCCAGACATGTGCCATCCACCCAGATTGCTAGCCAAGCGACAGCCCACGCTTACTGCCAGCCAAGCGCTAGTCAACGCATACTGCCAGCTAAGCGCAAGTCAAAACACACCGCCAGCAAAATGCAGGTTCACACACAGCCAGCCAAACGCCAGTACACACAGACCATCAGCCGAACTCCAGTCCACACACACACAGAAACTTTTGCTAGTGTCTAGTGGGTTTCTGCCCCGCTTGGGGGCAGATGAGCCTAAAATATTGCTTATCTGCCACCAAGGGGGGGCAGAAGCGGGCAAAATGTGTGCACAAAACAAAGGGAGCAACCCTTGCGTAAGGGCCTGCTCCCTGACATGCCCATAAACATATCTCTGGTGCCTAGTGGGCTTTCTGCCCCCCGGGAGGCAGATCGGGCGTTATTGCCCCTATCTGCCCCCCCCCCGGGGGGGCAGAAAGACTGTGGCTATTTTTTGGGGAGGGGTGGGGGCATTGGCATCCCCATTCTGGGCAGCCCCACTCCTGAACTACTAAAAACAAAATAGTCCCTGGATTTCAGGTGGGCTTTCTGCACCCCCTGGGGAGGTGGATCGGGAGCTATTGCCCCCATATGCCCACGGGGGCAGAAAGACCGTCCATTTGTTTTTTAGTGGGGTGGGGGCATTGGCATGCCGATTGTGGGCAGCGCCCACCCCTACACTGGCTAAAACAAAATACTCCCTGGTGCCTAGTGAGATTGTGCCTATTTCTTGGTGGGGTGGGAGCATTACATTTTTGGGGGGAGGGGTGGGGACATTGGCATGCCAATTCTGGGCAGCCTCCACCCATAAAATAACAAAAATTTAATCCTTGGTACCTAGTGGGCTTTCTGCCCCCCTCCGGGGGGGGGCGATCGGGGGCTATTGCCCCCATCTGCTCCCCAGGGGGGCAGAAAGACTGTGCCTATTTCTTGGTGGGGGGGAGCATTACAGTGCCCATTCAGGGCAGCACCCACCCCTAAATTTACATTAAAAAAATTCCTGGTTCCTAGTGGGCTTTCGGCCCCGCCGGGGGGGGCAGATCGGGGTTATTGCCCCATCTGCCACCCGGAGAGGTGGGGGTAAAAAGACTGTGGCTATTTTTTGGGGGGGTGTGGACATGGTCTTGCCCATTGTGAGCAGCCCCACCCCTCTTTTACTTTAAAAAAAAAAGCCCTGGTGTCTAGTGGGTTTTCTGCCCCCAAGCTGATCGGGGATAATAACACCCGTCTGCCCCCCAGGGTGGGCAGAAAGACTGTCCCTTTTGTGTTTAGGGGGTGGGGGCATTGGCATGCCCATTTTGGGCTGCCCCCACCCCTACAATTTGAAAAAATGTATAATCCCTGGTGCCTAGTGTGCTTTCTGCCCCCCAGGGGTGAAGATCGGGGGCTATTGCCCCCGTCTGCCCCCAGGTGGGGCAGAAAGACTGAATATGCCCATGGAATAATTGTGGGAGCAAAGGCCCTTGCCCAATGGGCCGCTCTCTACTCTCTTGTGTCTAGTGGCGAATCCCTGCTTGAGAATCACCCTCCTGAGGCGATCTCCAAGGAGGGATCCACTAGGGAAGAGTACCATTGGAAAGGGGGGATTTCCAATAATACCTCTCGCATCTGCCTTGGTGCTCGAGGGGCTGAGATAACCCCACAAGCACATAGGCAGTGAAAGTGAAACGAGCCGATCGGCTCATTTCATTTTCAGTTTGATCGTCATTACACTGGAAAAAAAATGCCTCAGGCTGCTGGGGAAGCTCTTCCTCAGCTCCCGGGGCTGAAAAAGCAAAAAGGAAATCCCTCTGCTGTTTACAGCAGACGGATTTCTGACTGGTGTGCCGAGGAACGGTTACGTTCTTGGCACACCAGCGCCACAGCAGAGGACGTAACCGTTAACGTCCTCGGCATGGAAGAGGTTAACCAGGATTGTTTTTATGATGTTAGACAGCACTTTTTCACTTAATAAATTGTTTGTTTTGTCATTTGGTTAAGCTTAAGCACTTAGTTGGTTATGCACAAGCACTTTGTTGGTGACTTAGGTATGCCATCCTTTAACTGAATTGTTTAATTGCTTGAACGCATTTTCATCATCATGGTCGTTTCTCCCCATTAGGAGACATCGCTATTTTAGTCAATTAGTTTGATGTAGACACCTAATAACAAGCAGCACTGGTCAGTTTGTTATCGAATGCTGCAAGATAGTTTCTCTCATTCGAGGAATAGTTTTACTCAGTGACCATAGAGTGCCATTAAATCAGGGTCACCATTCTCCATGTTACGTGCATTTGTTAACTAGCACACTTTTCATCTAACGAATTGTGCTATAGCACCCTTTTGGTGACCCAGGCTTGCTAGCTTTTAATCTAATGATTAGTAATTGTGAAAGTATTTACATCATTATAGACTTTTTTTCTCATTGGGGTGAGCTGTGACTCTAGTCAATCAGTATAGCCTCGACACTTGCTTATATTCCACTGTTTACTGCATTTTTGTAATCAGTGTGTATCCCTTTCTCGTGACTTGAAAAGCTTTTTTATTCACATGTTTTTATACATAATTGTAAAGCTTTAATTAACCTTACAATAAAGATCACATTTAAATTCACATTCCTAATTGCATTTTGATGTTCTACTATACGCTTCCTTAATGGGAACCATGGTGCTGCTAATATATATTAAGTTGCAAGGACAACAAAGTAAATATACACAAAAATCAGGCAGAGCAAGTCAAAAAAGTTTGATGGATCTTTTTGCACCATTGGAAGAATAATACTCATGAGTATTAACCGTGAACTTACAGGCCTTACAGTGTCCTCACCTGAAAAAGCCATTGGTCTTACATTAACATATCACCCAGGGACTTGCCCCTTCTGGAGGTGATAGACGGCCTAATGGTTAAGTCTTCGTCAATTATGTTGTTCTTTCTTAGAGTCAACCAATGTTTACTCATAATCTTATGAATGATTTGAGAAGATCTGTTGAATGTGGAAGATATCCCAGACCTCTTTGAGGAACAAGAGGAGAAGGAAGATCTCCAGATAAAAATCGAGGAGGCATTCTTGCAGGAAAGTGCGAACTCCAAGGCTGATGCCAAAGCAGACAAGCTCCCACTGGCCCAGCACCCAACAACAAAGGCTGCAGTGAGTGCCACTCTCCTGCAAGCTCCTCAGCCTAAGGAGGCACCAGCTTTGCTCTCCTGTGCTTCATCAGAGGACTCCAGTGTGCCACTGCCTCGCGGCCATTGTGGGCACTGAATTTCTAAGCCGGCCCCAACACCCTTGTCGCAATCGGTGACAAAGTCCTCCTCGAAGCCTTGTGCATCGACATCAGCCGCCGCCTCGGCGCCGGATCAGAAGACACCCTCACTGGCACCGAAGATTTCAGAGCCCAGACGACCGGAGCCAAAGTACTCAGAGCCGAGATCGATCGAGCCGAGACGTTCTCCGGCGCCCTCAGGACATCAACCCTCTGCAGTGCCTTCCTGGCCGCCGTGTACAGCAGCAATTACTGTGGCCTCTGAGGATCTCAACCAACTGGTTCTCCAACGGCTTCAAAAACATCTATATACCAGGCAGAAACAGATCCACATTCAGCCTGCCACTGGTCAAATCCTTGCCAAGCCTCAACAGAAGCCTAAAGATGCCATTCCTCATAATAAGGAATTGACTTTTGAGGAGGCCATTAGCCCACCTGAAGAGCCAACGCATAAGAAGTCTAGGTGCCATGACAGTGGCACTTCTCCACTGCTTCTTGGTCCTTCCCAACCTCCTCCTCTCCCGACTCCTACATCTCCACTGCTACCTGTGGACCCTTAGTCACACTCAGCACAGGGTTCTTCACATTCAGGGGGAGGGGACAGCCTGGGCTATCCTATGATCCACCCTACAATCCTCGGGCCCCTGAGCCTGGGACGATTGTGGCATGGAGCCCCCAACTGACACATATCCAGCAAAGCCCTTGCCCCCAGACGGTACCATGAGGTCCTACACAGAGCTCCCACCTTTCAGAAGGTGGAACTTCATGTCCAGCACGAGGAAGAGACTTCCTCATAGAGACCCTCTCCACTACACAGCGGTCACTACAATCCCATATGAAATGGTATGCTTAAACCTGCTGGGGGTATCTTTAAGGAGCTGGGGAAACCGAGGGTAGTCTCGCCTCGGGTGGAAAAGAAGTTCAAGACTTCTCCCTCTGACCCTCCCTACATCAGGGACCAATTACCGTCCAATTTCCTAGTGGTCCACACTGCTAGAAAGCATGCTAATTCACAGGGACCCCGCCGACCAGGAGAGTAAAAAGATCGGTGTTGCGGCACAATCTGCCACCCATTGGCGCATCGCTAATTCTATAGGGCTTCTCTCCTGGTAAAACTGAGCTCACTGTGACCAGATGGAGGACCTCATCCAACATCTCCCAGAGCAATTTCGGAAACGTGAGCAGGAGTAGGTGGTGGAAGGGAAGATTACTTCCATTACAAGCATCCGCTGCGCTCTAGATGCTGCGGACAATGCTGCTCACAGCACAAATACTAGTGTCCTGCTATGGTGCCAATCGTGGCTGCGATTTTCCAGCTTTAAGCTGGAAGTCCAACAACACCTCCTAAATGTGCCCTTCGATGTGGAGCATCTCTTCGTACCCCAAGTAGATGAGATGCTAGAATTCTTTTTTTAAAGGACACTGCCAAAGCCATGGGGGCCCTCTGAACTCTAGCTTCTTGTGACTCCTTTCGCTGCACCCAGTATCGTGGTGCAGCAAAAACTCCCACTACTTTCACCTGACAACAGTAGCAGACTCCCTTAAAGGGTTACTGTAGGGGAGGCTACAGGGTAAATAATAGTAAAGGCGGAGGAAATGGCACAGCCTCCAAAGGGGCTGCCGCTACAAACAGTGATGCTCTTACCCTTCCCCAGATCATGCACCACCTGTCGGGGGAAGACTGCAGGGTTACCTGCACCGATGGACAGAAATCACCTTCGATCAGTGGGTTCTGTGCATGATACAGGAAGGGTACTGTTTAGAACTCACGCACACACCACGAAACATTCCACCCCACGAACACAGACTGTCCTTAGAACATCAGTGTCTGCTCCAGGAGGAGATGCATGCGCTACTCGTCAAGGGGGCCATGGAACCAGTACTACTACAACATCACAGCACTGGGGTGAACTCCCTACACATTGTAAGCCCCAAAAAGGACCGTTCCCTCATGCCTATCCTCGACCTCAGGCCCCTCAACAAGTACATTCTGTCAAAGCACTTTCACATGGTTACACTCCAGTATGTCACCCCCTGCTACAACAAAACGATTTCTTGACCGCCCTCGATCTGAACAATGCTGCTTCCACATACCTATCCACCAGGCGCATCGGAGATACCTGCAATTCGTGGTGAGTGCTAACATTATCAGTTCAAAGTGCTACCTTTTGGGGTTACCACAGCCCCCAGGGTGTTTACTAAGGGGCACATGTATCAAAGGTTTTTGCGATCGCAAACGGTGCGAATCGCAAAAATCGGCCGTTTGCGATCGCAAATTGGCCTTTGGAGATGCATGAAAGTGTTTCCTATGCGCAATTTAAGAATTCGCAATTAATTGCGAATTCCTAAATTGCGATTGCATTTAAGGAATCGCAATTTGCGATTCCTTAAATGCAATGCTAGAAGCACTTTCAAATAGCGATTTCGCTATTTGGGACCGCAAATTACAGACAAATCAAACTTGTCTGTAATTTGCAAAACCTTCGAAAAATGCTCTAAAATGCATTTTTTTAAGTTTTAGGTTACACACACACATGCCCTTGGGGCATGTGTGTGCGTAACATGGGTGCACATCACAATTTCAGGGGTGCAACAGGGTGTCATTTTGACACCCTGGCACCCTTGAAATGCATTCTCAATTTGCGATTCTCTAATTGCGAATCGCTAATTGAGAATGTCTTCCCATTCATTCCTATGGGCCTCTAGGCCCATAGGAATTAATGGGAGGTATTCCTTAATTGCGACTCGCAATTGAGCGAGTCGCAATTAAGGAATGTTTAGGAATCGCTATTTTTATAGCGATTCCTACATGCATAGGCTTTTGCGATTCCTTAATTGCGATTCCTTAATAATCGCAATTAAGGAATCGCAAAAGCCTACCTTGATGCATGTGCCCCTAAGTGCCTAGCTGTGGTAGCTGCTCACCTCAGACGAAGCGGCATCCACGTGTTCCCCTAACTTGAATACTGGCTGATCAAGAGCGCCACACGCCAGCAATGCCTAGCGCACATTCAGACCACCATACAACTCCTTCACAGTCTAGGTTTCACTATAAATGTGACCAAATCTCACCTGAGTCCTGCCAAGTGCAACCCTTCCTCGAGCCATTCTTTTTTTTTTTTTTTTAACAACAAATTTTATTGATTTTCAAGGTACCAAATGGACAAGGCCCAGCGAGCTGCGAAGCATGTATAGATACAAAATACACTAGCAAGGCACCGTATAACATCCCTATGGTGTCTGCAGAACTGCAAACCCAAACCCCCGCCCCCAACCATGCACCATACATCGCTTATACAACATTATACAAACGTAGTGTAATCTTGCATCTTCACCTCTACACGACCCCATGAACCTATATCGGTGAGCTGCTCACAACCAGCCTATCAATTGGATCTCGGGGAGCCACTGACTCCAGGAGTGACAAGTCTATGCCACGGTACGTGGCCCATCTGGCCCAAATCTTTTTATGTTTTTGCGGACATCCCCGAGCCTGAAATACTGCCACTTCAGCGGACAGGCACCTATCCATTGCTTTCTTCCAGGGACCTATACTGGGTGGGAGTGTCGCCTTCCAATGTTGAGCAATGTCGCGCTTAGCTAGTGCAAGCCCTAGAAACAATAAATGCCTTTTATATCTGTTCCCCCCAATGTCCTCGGTGCTTTTCGGAATATCAGTCGAGGGTCTGCAGGAATGCGCCATGCCAGCACTTGCCCCAAGCAGGACCTTATGCCCGACCAGAAATGCTGCAGTGCCGCACAAGTCCACACAGTGTGGAGGAACGACCCCTCATCCGAATCACATCGGAGACACATAGGGGACTGAATAGCCCCCATCTTGCAAAGGCGCAGACGTGTAAAGTAAATCCTATGGAGATATTTGAACTGGATCAATCGATATCGGGTGGAGACCGCAGAGTACCGGGGGCTAGCCAGTGCCTCCGCCCAGTCATCATCTGTCAGTGTGGGCACATCTGCTTCCCACGCCGCCCGGGTCCGGTGTATAGTGGTTGTGGAATGTGTGATCAGTGTTTGATAGATTTGACGAATCTTGTGGGCACCCAGGTCCCCCATGAGCAACCGGCCCTCCAACGGGTGGAACTCCGGGAGACCTGTGAGGCCCCGTATCAGAGGGGATATAGCCTGTCGGAGTTGCAAATATCTGTGGAATTGCGTTTTATGGAGGCCGAAATCAGCCTGTAGCTGCTGAAAGGATTTGAGTGTGGACCCCCGCATTACATCTCCCAACACAGAAATCCCAATGTCATCCCACCTACGGAAGCCCGCCAGAGCCGCGACTGGCCGAAGGTATGTGCCGCGCCAGAGAGGCGTAGCACCGGTGAGTTTGCCCCACCAGCCCATCTGTCGGACCGTTCGCCTCCAAATCTGAATGGCCGTCCTACATGCCGGGGGGAGTTCCGTCAGAGACGAGGAGCTATACAGAAAGTGGAGTAATGGGGTTTCGGCCATGAAGAGTCGTTCCACAGCGTAGGCTGGGTCCGATTGTGAGCAGTACCACCAGTCATTTATCACCAGGAGATGCGATGCCCGGTAATACGCCTGTACATCCGGCGCCGCTATCCCACCGCAATAGGTGGATTGGATACAGGTCGCAAGCGCCACCCGAACCACTCCCCCCAGAGAAATCTATTGAGTAATGCATTAATTTGACGAAACCAGGACGGGGGATTGGAAAGGGGTAATTCTGCAGCCTATAGAGCAGGCGAGGTAGAGACCCCATTTTAAAAATGGCCGATCTACCATATAACGAAAGAGGGAGTTGGGACCATACCGTCGTCTCATCTTGAACTGTAGTCAGTAGCGGCGCAATATTCCGTGACCATGCTTCAGTTGGGCACCGTGTAATAACCACCCCAAGGTATCGGAAGCCTGACTCCGCAATCACCAACTGGGAGGCCCAAACTTGGGACCACTGGTCTCCACAGATCGGAAATAATATGGATTAGGATGGGTTAGCGCAGAGGCCGGAGGTCTCCCCGAAGACCCTCAGAATCTGCAGCACCCGGGGCCCGGAGACCCACGGATCCGACGTAAAAAACAGGGCGTTGTCAGCGTAAAGCGCAATCCTATCCGAGCATTCCGGAGACCAATCCAAACCCCGCAGGCTAGAGTCCAGACGGACCCACGCCGCCAGGGGCTCAATAGCCAGTGCGAACAGCAGTGGGGAGAGCGGACAACCCTGTTGAGTGCCCCTTCGAATGGGGAAGGGAGCTGAGCATCGGCCAGCCACTCGGACCGATGCCGTGAGGTCCGTATAAAGCAATTTCACGTAGGCCCGGAATTGGGGGCCCAAGTTCACCGCTTCCAACAACTTAAACCGGTACGTCCAGCTTAGTGAATTGAACGCCTTGTCGATATCAGCCAACAGGACTGCTGCGGGACGTCCCAGACGGTGAGCCTCCGCCACCGCGTTGTGAGCTCGTCTGATATTATGTCTGGTAGAGCGTTGTGGCATGAAGCCCGACTAGTCCGGATGTACCAGCTCCTCTATACAGGTACGGAGGCGGTCCGCCAGGATCTTCCCTAGTAGTTTGGGCTCAAAATTTAATAATGAGATGGGGCGATAGGACCCCGGATCGTCCGGTGGGCGGCCCGGTTTGAGAAACACCACGACCTCCGCGGGTCTCCAATCCAAAGGGAGAATATGCTGCTCCGAGGCGTCATGAATCACCTCGAGCAAATGCGGTCCCAGAGTCTCCAGATGAGGCTTCAGGAAGTCGCATGGGAACCCGTTCGGGCCCGGCGCACGGCCAGGGTCGATGTTGGAGAGGGCCGACCGCAATTCCTCCATCGAAATGGGCTCCTCCAGGGCAGCACGCCGCTCGTCCGATAGGCGGCGGGGAGGGATATCCACTAAAAAGGCATCTATGAGGGATTCGGAGATGACCTCCCGTTTTTCATACAACCCCGCGTAAAAATCAGCGAAGGCCTGCACAACCGCCTCAGGGGATGTACAGGCAACCCCCGCGGGGGACCGCAGAAGAGGTACCTGCGTCGGGGCTACCCTAGCCTGGCAAAGTCTATGAAGCATTTGACTAGACTTATCGCCCCACTGGTAAATTCTATGCTGGGTGGCCAGCCAGGCATCTTTGGCGTAGTCTATGTGGGTTTGATGGAGCATTTGTTGCACGTGCAGCAGATTCCGGCGGGCCACGGGGTCTGAGCCTCCCACCACGAGGGATTGAAGTTCTTCCTGCCTATTCTCCAGGTCATATACCTGGGCCAGGCGGCGACGCTTTTCCCGATGCGATAGCTTATATCTGCACCCGAAGTGTGGGCTTAAACGCTTCCCATAATATAACTGGGGACTGGCAGGTGCCGGCATTGTATCTGAAGTAATCAGTGATTGCCTGACTAAGCATCTCCCTGTATGCCTCATCACGGAGCAGCCAGGGGGACATGCGCCACCGATAGGGGGCCCTGTTAGTTAGCAGTCGCAATTTAAGTTGGATCGGCGAGTGGTCCGACAGGCCACGGGGCAGAATGGATGCATGTGCCACCCTGTGCATATAGCTATGTGGAAGGAATAAATAATCAAGACGTGAGAGAGTGGGTTGAACCGATGACGCGTATGAGAATCCAGCGTCCGCCGGGTGTAAGGCACGCCACGTGTCCCCCCATCCCAGTGTATGTGCAAGTACATTCAATTTGGATGTAGTGGGGGGTGTATCAGGTTGTCGGGCTCGCCACCTATCTAATGGACCCATAGTATCATTCCAATCGCCCCCCAACACCACAAGGCCACCCGGGAGGTCCCCCCAAAGCTGCGTTATTTTATCTATAAACGTCTGACCGAGAGGCGGAGGGGCATATACGCTACCCAGTGTGATGTGTTCGCCGGCCAAGGTACCCGAGACCACAGTGTATCGACCCCCTGGATCCAGCCAATGTCGTGTGATTTGGAGGGGCACCCTACGGTGAATGAGTATGGCTGTACCCCGTGCCCCCGTGCAAAGCCAGAATGATATACTGTGGAGTAACCGTAACGGGCGAGGCATGGGGCCTTCGTGCCCAGGAGATGTGTTTCCTGGAGCAATAGGACATCTGCTGCATACCGCTTTGCCTGGTGGAGCACTGCCCCTCGTTTAACTTTACTTAGCAAGCCTCGCACATTCCAGGCAAGAACGTTAAGCTCCCCCGGAGGTGTGTTACCAGTCGTGTGAGCCATCCCTAGGTGTCCAACTAGATAACTGCAACTGAGGCGTGCAAGGTGAAGCAATGTGATTAGTGCATGGTGCGGAAACATTCAATGAAGAGAAAAACAACTGAGAAACTGTCCCTCGTCCCCCCCCTGCCCCCAACCCCCATACTTCCTGCAACACAGAGTATCTGTCGCGGTAGAAACCCACCCCAGGCCCCCAACAGGATGACCCAAGCGGTCCCTCCAATGGATCCCCCACCCAACTTACCCAACATCACCCAAAACGTCCAAGGCGAGCCATGTTCAGATCCCTCCAGGGCCTGTAGAAAGACCCCATCTTTATGACCCAATCAAATTAGTGAGCGGCCACCGCCCTTAGGCAAACCCGCCCCAGGAAGGGAATATAGGGAAAACAAGGCAAAGTAACCCAATGCAGTTCAGTCTCCAGTGCCCGTCGGTTCTGGGGCACGCCAATTGGAGCGGGATCGATGTCGCCGAGATGTCGCACCCCCACCCTGTCGACCACTCCGATGCGAGCCCTGGGAGGAGTCAGAGTCCACCGGAGGCGGTGTATGAGGTTTAAGAATCCGTCTCTCGTCAGTCCACGCAAAGACTTCCTCCGGGGTTTCAAAGAAAAATGTTTTTGCATTGAACATCACCTTCATCCGGGCCGGAAACAACAAGGCATAGGATAGATCTAGTTCACGGAGCCTTCTCTTGGCAGCCGCAAAAGATTGACGCTGTTGCTGCACCAACTTGGTGTAATCAGGGAAAACCATGATGGGGCGCGAGTCGAAGACCATTTTATCTTTATGGAGCCTGGCATATCGAAGTATGGCGTCCCGATCCGCGTAATTAAGGATTCTGGCTATCACTGGCCTCGGGCGTTCCCCCAGTGGCGGTTTTTTAGCCAGAGCACGGTGGGCCCTCTCAACCACGAAACAGGAGGACATGTCTTCCCGGGGCAACAGTGACTTTAGCCAGTCTGATATGAACTTGTCCATGGAGGCCCCCTCGCAGCCCTCCGGAAAGCCCACCAGGCGCAGATTATTGCGGCGGGCCCGCCCCTCTGCATCTTCGACCCACGCCGCCAGCTCCTGCGATTGCTTGGTCAATTTGTCCACTTTGGTCTGTAGTCCCGCGACAGAGTCCTCGACAGTGGAGACCCTGGTCTCTGCTTCCGTGATGCGGTCGACCGCCTTCCGCAGATCTTGGCGAAGGAAAGACACCTCTGCGCCCACGGCCCCGATCTGGGTCTTGAGGGCTGTCCGCGCCTCGAGCCATTCTTGACTCGTGTAGGGAAAGCTTACCCCAGCCCTACAAGGATGCAAGCATTCCAAACGTTGCTGCCTCTTTTTCAACCAAATCGTGAGATAACATTCAGGACAATAATGTGCCTACTAGGCATGCTGGCATCCTGCATTGCCATACCTCCTCACACCAGGTTGTACATGCGTCCATTACAGCAGTACCTAGTGGCATCAATGATCTCAGGCAGAAGATCATTGGGAAGATTTAGTGTTGATTTGGGACCCTACTCATCGCTTTCTGCAGTGGTGGAATGCAAATAACCTGTTGCAGGGACGGCCCTTTCTTGACCCAGTTCCGCAAGAGACCATCACAGCAGACGCCTCACTCACTGTCTGGGGGGGCGCATCTACAGGACCTCACTGTCCAAGGGGTACGGACTCCTGCACAACAGGAGTTTCACATCAATCACCTAGAACTGTTAGCTATCCAACTGACCCCAGGGCATTCATTCATCTCATACAGTGATAGGTGGTTCTGATCTGGACAGACAATACTACTGCCATGTTCTACCGCCAAAAACAGGGGGGAACGCACTCACTCCAGTTGTCTGCATTAGCTCAGTCCATTTGTCATTGGGAGATATATCACAGGGTGCATCTCCCCTCATTGCCTCCCTCCATCATTGGGGGTTTGTCGTACAGTTCCTATTACTCAAAGAAGACTGTGCGGTTATACAACATATGCCTCAAAATATGGGGACTGAGTCCACGCATATCAGAATATGTTGGCCCAATTCCTGGCTAGCTCGCAGTGCACCATCTGGACCCCTAAACCTGACAGGGTACCAGGTGGTGTCTGCATCCTTAGAACATGACCGCTCTGACTCCCCAAGGAAATCGTGGAAACAGATCTACCATTTTGTGTTTACCTAAGGCATGCCCAAGGGGAGACACAAGAAAAATGCACATTTAGTGAAGCAATTTGATTCTTGTGTAAAATATATGAGCTGCAATTATCCATAGAAGGAAACAAAGCAGTGTTACCAGCATTACAAGAATTGTGAAGAAGATGAATAATTCAACTATTATAACGTTGCAATGATTATATGAATATATATTGTAATGAAACTCCTACCCACCCTGACTCTAATAAGAAGTGCATTCTGCCAGATCCTTTGGAGCAGCTTAACTCCCCATTTATCTGTATGTGTGATGTATCTGGAAGCCAGTCTGGTGTACAACAGGCCGCTGTCATCTTCAGGATAGTGATGGAAGTCAGCAAGGCTTGCAGTCAGTCAAAGGCGAACGTACAGGATAATCCGTGGAAGTGCTCCTCGCCGAGCCAAAGCTCGGAGAAGCTGTTTATTTAATAAAAACTGGCTCAGTTCACACTATGTCTGAGGTCCTTTGCTACATCATTGTTTGTATTTCCGTAGTACACCTGGTGACACCCCAAGAGAGTTGAGGCACCCCTCGGCAGTGCTACAACGGGGCACTGGGGCCATGCCAGCCTGACCCTCTCAAAAGGGCAGACAACGTGAGTTGTAAGTGGCGGAGACACCCAGCCGCTCCTGGAGCCCCGGTCGACAGCCGGGCCCCGGTGCCTGCGGGTCTGTGGTGGGGCCCGAGGGCCGTTGTGGGTGGAGGAGCTGCACTGCGGCACGGGCCCTGCTGGGAGTGAGAGCAGTGCCTGGCCTTGAGGTCCGGACTGGAGACTGTAGTGGCAGAGGAAAACTGTGCAGGGGTTCAGCCCTGAGAGGTGGTCAGCGGAATGAGTGCGCTGGGCCCCAGGGACTGTACGGACGGGAGAGAGATCTCCAGAGTAGACCCTGAATGAGCCAGGAGGAGTTGAGGAACCCAGCCGCCGCCGAACTCCTGATAGGTGGCTGAATTCGGGTGCCTGTGGCTGAGACCCAGTGGCCCTTGCAGATGGTGAAGCCGTATCACGAGGCGGGCCCCTGCTGAGGTCGGGGATGGTGCCTGGCCTTGGGGCCTGGATTGGGGTCTGTGATAGTGGGAGACAACTATGCTGGGCCGCAGCCCTGGGGAGTCGTCAACTGGACAGGAGTGTTGGACCCTGGGGGGCTGCACCAACGGTTTTCAGACTGAGATGGCTGGAGTGGCTTGTGCGAAGTAACAAAGCCCCTCTGGAACCTCACACCTGGGAGAGGAGGCTCCCCGTCGGGCGCTGCAGCCGAAGGCGGGTGAGTGGCCATTGAGGGCATGGTAAGTATGTGAACAGTGGCCTGGAGCAAGGACCCAGAGTGAGTCAGCGGCCTGGTGCAGGCGGAAACTATATTTGATTGTGGAATTGGGATCCTCTACTGGAGGACTGTGGGGTGCTATAGCTGATTGCAGATGGTAAATGGTGGAAGGGCTACACAGACCCTGGGATGGACGGTTCCCCACGACCCATTACGTCTGATTCTAGGTGTGTTTGATGGCCTGGATGGCTCTCGGGCCGACAAGCGCTTCCTTGGGACTGCAGTGGCGGTGGCGAAACGCGACATTGCGGCACTCTGGTCTTAGGCCAAGTCCCCTACTATACGGAAGTGGAGACGGGGGGTAGACTGGTGCGGAACTCAAGAGGAACCCCTCTTTGAAGCCCGGGGCTGGCCTGAACTATTCGAAAAGATTTGGGGTAAATGGTTCAATCTATTGTCCTGAGGGGTGTGTGTGTTTTTATGAATCGTGATAACCTCGTGCAAGACTCTATCCTGAAGAATGATTTACAGGTCTCTGTCATCTTCCTTGCGGTTGTATACTATCCAGACAATGTGTTTGATTTTGCTGCCAATGTAAATTTGTGGTTTGTTTTAAAATCAATAAACTTGATTATCAAAAAAAAATGGTGGAAGGGCTTGCTGGATAGGGACCAGTGAAATCTCCGGGGCACCTTGTGAGGCCAGGACTACTATGGCAGGAGTGGGCTGGGGCAGACCGGATCCCTTGGTCGCTCCCTTACAGGTGAGAGAGGAGTCCATAGTGGAGTGCTGTGGTATATGACTGCCAGATCGGTGTTTTTGGGCAGGTGCCTCCTGCATAGCTATAGACTGTGAACACAGGCAGTGGACTCTACATTCCTGGCTGGCTTGGTGCCCCCTGCCTGGGGGTGGCTGGGGCCCTGCTTGGTCCGCCGATTGAGCACCTGCAGGGCCCGGGTCTCCGCATTTCATTAAAGGGATTGCCTTCAGCGTAGAGATGGGGAAGCCAAAGGCCAAAATAACGCCAGCGCAGCCTGGTGTAGAGGAGCCCTCACCGCCCGCAGTTGAGGTGGGCTGGGACCTCCCGGAGCCCTCTATGCAGCTGCATTTTGATAAGGTGTTGGCCGCTATTACAGATACCAATTTTACATTTCAACAAGAAATTAGCGCAGTGTCAGTGGGGCTGGGACTGCTAAGAGCAGAATATCGCAAGCTGGCAGACCGAGTGGTGAGGTCGAAATTTCCCTGAGTGAGTTGTAACCGGAACAGAAGGTGTTGGCCCACACGATCGAAGATCTCTCAGACAGGGTGCGCACCTTGGAATGGCATGCTGAGGATGCAGAAGGCTGTAATCGCCGCAATAACATTAGGTGGTGGGACTCCCTGAAGGACTTGAGGGGTCAGACATGGTGTCATACTTGGAGAACTGACTCTGGATGGAGTTGGCCCGCACCATCTGACCCCTTTCTTTGCCCTGAAGAGGGCCCATAGAGTACCGGCGCGTCCGTTGATGCCTGGTCGTCCTCCCCGTCCAGTGGTGGCCAGGCTACTTCATTATAGGGACAGAGACATTATACTACAATGAGCTAGGTCGGAGGGTCCCCTCTCTATTGATGGCACAAAAGCATCAGTATTTCTGGATTTTAGGCCCCTGGTTCAGACAAAGCGTGCCTCCTTCCTGTAAGTCAAGAAGGCCCTCCGCGAGGCCAGGCTACAATATTCTCTGATGGGCCCTGCCAGGTTGCGGATTGTATTGGACAGTAAAACACACTTCTGTGATGTGATGATCCTGACGCTGCCTGGGACTGGCTGGAGGTTTATACGGCAGGGACGATCCTTCCCAGGACGAGATCTATGGCATCCACAACTAGGCAGCGAGTTCGAAAGTGATCCAGGAGGCCCTCGCATGATAGGACGCTGAACAAACCGCTGCTCTCTCAGGTAGAATAAGAGCGGGCAGCGGTGCTTCTCACTGTGGCGGACATTGCAATGACTCAACCACAAAATGAGTAACTTGGGACTCCATTTACACATGACTCAATGGCTTTGGACTCTGAGGCCTCCATACTGAATGGCGAGGCTCTGCCCCAGGTTATGCCTCAGACTGCAGAAGACTAGATCTGATGGAATATGGGGCAAGGCTATGAGGACTGTCTTTTTTGTCCCCAAGTAGAGTACTCATTTGCGGAGGGTGAGCCCCTGCTCCCCAGATGGGTACGTGAAAAATCGCGATACTGCTTACCCCTATGGGCCTGCCGGTTCATTGGATAGAAGATGATGGCCCCATTCGATTACATTGGGTACTCGGACCACGTGGCTGGCCTCCATGTCTGGGAACACACGGAGAATTGGGCTGGTATGGTAACACTGTAGCTCAACTTGCACAGCCCACCCCATCCAGTTTAGCCTTTGCCAGAACTCTGGAAGTGGCATACTACTAACAATGTTTTCTTTTTCTACAAGTTTGGGTGGCCAGTCGTTGCTGGGCTGCTCTTGTGTTTGGGACTTTGTAGTTGCGGTTTTGTTCATATGTCTCAGGGGATTCCCTGTTTGCCATTTCTTTTGGACCGAGGTGTAGGGGGGAGGTTGGGAGAGGGGTTTGGAAACTACACCTGATGTTCGCATAAATGGCAGACCCTAAATTCACTGTCACTGTTATGTCCTGGAATATTAGGGGATGGGATCAGCCTCCAAACGCCACAACATTCATAGATATCTGAAGAGGCGAGGAGTGCAAATAGCCATGCTTCAAGAAACACACCTTACTGGGGGCAAAGTGGAACACCTGATGCATAGATGGCGAGGGCAGATCTTTGCAACCACTTACTCGGCATATGCCAGAGGTGCGCTTATATGGATTAGGGCAGGGACACCTTTTGAGCATACACACTGCACGATTGATAAGGAAGGTTCCTATGTCCTGCTAAAAGGTAGACTGATAGGCCAAGATATTACGTCGGGTAGCATATATGCCCCAAACCAGGGTCAGGTGTTTTTTTTATAAACATTGTTTACCCAAATGGCCCCAATAGTTGTCAACGATCTCCATTTAGGAGGAGACTTTCATTGCTTGGCTGATTTTGGGCTGGATAGCTCTACTCTCTCTCTGCCTGGAGCACTGGTGCATAGAACTTCAGAGGGCTTCAGGGAATGGCTGGAGTATTGCGAAGTGTTGGAAAGTAGGATCTGCTTTCATGGTCACCCCCACTTTTTGCTGGTGTCATTATGTTTTACTGACTAGTCTGACTGGAATCCTGCTAATCAGGACCCCAGTCTCTGTGCTTCTTCCCTAAATTGGACATGGCGAGTACTTAGGTACACTCCAGATTGGCTACTGGTGTACCCTTATAAGTCCATAGTATATGGTACTAAGGTACCCAGAGCTTTGGTACACCAGGGGTCTCCCATGGGCTGAAGCATGTATTATGCCACTCATGAGAGTCCACTCAGATTGTGACTACAGGCCTACCATTGCAGCCTGTGTAAGCTGGTTCTAGCACCACTTACGACAGATATAGGTTTCCTTATATCTGAGGTCACTACACTTAAAACCTATGTCACCCCTAAGGCAGGCCTTTCAATCCTGAAGGCAGGGTGCTTGATTATAAGTGTGAGGGTGCCCCTACATGAGCAGGACACCCCTACAATACACAGAGTCCATTCTCCCGGGTTGTAAGTGCATCAGCCATTACGATATATAGAGTGGCCATGCATCATTATGCGATGGCTATCTCTAAACTGGCTGTAACAAACCCTTTCGTGTTTGGTATCAAACATGTTGGACTCATGCTCCAACACCGTAAGCAGTGTTGGAGGTATGATTCCATGGCACTGTAAAGCTCCTTGAGGCCCTCAGTGCTCCCGTTGCCAGTCTTCTAGACCCGGACAGGGCACATTTGGTGCACAGGCTTCTCCAACAAGTAGCTCGTGAGCTACTGGTAGCTCTCCTGTGTGCATCCCAGCATCCTAAATTAGAAGCTTTTGCTAGGCTGAATCATTATATTATACCAAAATTTGAAAATGTGTCTTCAAGATGAAAATGCATGCATTTTCAGAACTCATAAGATGATGTATGGATTTCCAAAATACTTTTAAAGCTGAGTGAGAAATCATGTGACGTTCAGGTGACTTATTACTAATAATATTGCCTCAGTGCCACAAGCATTGAAGCTACAGCTGTTATGTATTACCTATGAAAAAGGATTCCAAATTGACAAACACATTTTTAAGTTACTGCTGGCAACCCTGCCTGATGCACTGAGGTGATTGCTGCCGGTGGCCACTAATATAATTTTGTCTGTCTGATGTGCTCACCATTACAAGGTCAATAATATTAGTAGCTCAGGATAATTTTTATTGAACATAAGTAGCTCTTGTTACTGAAAGGTTGGAAACCCTGAAACCAGTTCAGGGAGCCGTTGGCTCCCTCTCTGGCGCGAAACTGGACAAAGGACATGGGAGCATCCTCCCCACTGTCCAGCCCCTCCTATGAGAGGGACCCCTCAATGTTGCCAACCCTTTCCTTAGAATAGTTAAGGGCTTACCTGTGGGTGGGTCCCTAGATTCGTCTTGGGACAAGATTCAGATCCGAAACTACTTCAACTTCAACCGTCTAGGCACTCTGGACTTCGCTTTGGGAACCGAGGCTGCAACTGGGAAGATTCCTGCTGCTCCTGGTCTCCTCGTCCTGCAAGTCTTCTGCATTGTCTGTGCCCATGCTCCATACAGTTTCTTCACAAGGCCTGTGGACATCCAAGACACCCGAAGGAATCTCTCTTGGAGTGAAGGAGACTCCCCTGCATCTGCAGGCACCGCAACGAAGCTGACCGGTCAGCTGTTCCTGAGCTCCTACGGACTCCGAAAGGTTCAGCAACACAGGTGGTGGTTCTGCAACTCCCTCAAGGCCTGTCCAGTCTTCACAGCAAGTTTGAAGTCAGTATCCCCCGTCGGAACAGTTGGAGTAGTACCCCTGTGTACCGCGTCGACTCGCCGTTGCCAAGGCTTGTTGACTCTCTCCTCCAGAGATCTTCGGGCTCCAAGAAGGTCCAGCCTCAAGCTTCTCCTGCAGCCAAGATCTTTGCCTACACCGCATCCTCTGCACCGTGGGCCTTCATCCTTTGGTGAGCTGCTCGAGATCCTCTTGCGACTCCTGTGCCTCCGGCCTGTGGGTCCTCTTGAGGGTCTTCTTTGGCTCCAGTGGGCTCCCCTGCTTGCTCGGGCCTGCTCTGACTTACCTGCTCGTGGTGAGTGAGTTAGACCTTGCTGGTCCCGACAGTGCACCTTTTCGCCGACTACTTTGGTTGACACTGCCAAGGCTTGTTGGTGCCCCTGCCTGACACTGACCCCTTGGCTCTTGACATCCGACGTTGGACAGCTCGTGAATGGCTCCTGGTCTTCCTCAGTGTCGCCTGGTCTGCACAGCTGCAACTTCAAGTGCACTGTCAACTTTCCTGCATCCCCGACATCGTTGGGCGTTCGTCTTCCATGCCTCTTGGCCACTCCTGAGTGGCATAGACTCTGTCCCCTCTGCTTGCAGGTACCTTTCATCTTGAATCCCCCTTTTGATTACACCTGACACTTTCACCTTCTTCGCCAGCGGCATCTTTTCTGAAGTCCTCCATTGTGGTCTACGGTGGTTTCCGACGTCACTTCGCACCAATGCACCGGCTTCCCTGGTGTAGGTATCCTTATTCCTGGGGTATACACGGGTCGGTTGACTCTCCAACCTTCCATCTTCCTTGGGGTTTCTTCAGGGTCCGCTGGGAAGGGTTCTTCATCTTTAAAATTGCAACGGCAACTTACCCATTGACTTGCATTAAGTATGCGGTCCTGTTCCCACACTGCACGCGGCCTCCATGGGGTTCCTAGATACTCACCTTGGGTGGTTCTTTGGGTCCCCGACTCTTCTACGTCTTCTGGGTCCAGTCCTGACTTAAGTTGTGGTTCGCATTCCACTATTTTAGTATATGGTTTGGTCTTCCCCTGGAGACCACTGTGTATTTGTGCTACTTACGTGTTCTATTTCCAAAGTATTGTGTGTATTGTGGTTATATCTCCTGGTAGGAGAAATTGCAATGTGTTAGTGAGTGTTAATAATAAATACATATTTTTTATAACTACACTGTGTGGTTCTTTTTCACTTAACCTGCACCATAAGATTAATTACTGGTAAAACGAGCTGCTTTACACTCCTTCTGGACTAAGTCTGAAGGCTGCGCTCCACAGCTACTACTTAGAGAGCTTTCTAAGGTTATCTAAGACCACTAAAATCACCATAAGGGTTGTCTGGATTAGTGCAGGGTGTTACACTTACATAAGTGAGCACCATATGCTAAGCCAGCCTCCTACAGGAGAGAGCGGACATCTGAAGGGTGCAACATGGAATCGAACGGGACTACTCATATCACTCTCATATTTATCATTTACATACTAGATTGGGCATGTTTGGCTGTTCCAGTAGACTTAGCCAATGGGTGACACACACTGAATATTTAGAATGCACGTTGTCTGATCACAACTTATTCCTCTTAAAGTTCAGACCAGTCAAGGATCGCCCGGAGATTCCCACATGGCGATTTAACCCCCTGTCCCTTCAAGATACATGCTCCTGGGAGATATTAGCCACCATTGTTACGGACTATTTTGCGCATCATCAGGGGGGGCTACCTGCTTGGTATTGGTTGAGTGGGAGGTGTTCAAGGTTGTGGTGCAAGGACAATGTATGGGTCAGTCGGTTGGGGTTCGGAAGGAGCTCAATAATGAGCTTTGCCGTCTAGATGTCAGACTGCATGAACTGGACAACATTACAGGGTCTGATGGGCACTCACAGACCCGACCCCTTGAGGCTAGGGAACTTTATAATGGAACACTTGAGCGCTTACACTGTCATGATTACAAAAACTACATAGCGAGGGCATACGATGAAGAGGACAGACCTGGCAGACTCCTGGTGTGGCTTATTAGACCTGAATCCCGAGGGGCCCCTATCACCCAGATCCATTCGAGCGACGCCACAGCACTCTATTTGCCAAGTGAGATAAACATGGCATTTAGGGAATATTATGACTCTCTTTATGGGTGTCCGGAACCAGTGACCTTGGAGAGCTTGTCTGTCTTTTTAGACAGGGTGCCCCTGCGGGAGCTGGACCCTGCAGCCCGGGAGATCTATGAGGCCCAGTGCCAGTCCAGAAAATTAGGGCTGCCATTAAAGACATGGGTCCGATGGTCTCCAGGTGGAATTTTATGCTACTTTCGCTAGACCTTTGGCCCCTCGGCTGGAGGCTCTGTACGCCAAGTCATTGCGTAGGGGTTCTTTACCTGAGTCCACCAGAGAAGCTATAGTTATTCTCCTCACCAGGTCCAGGGAACTGAATGCCCCCGCATCTGCGTTCCGACCATTATCAATGTTAAATATGGACTTAAAGGTCCTCATTAAGATCCTGGCACACCGGCTGCTACCTACTATTCTGGCATTGGTGCACAGTGATCAAAACTGATTTATTCCAGTGAGGAGTACTTCCCTTAACCTTCAGCGATTATACCACGTCTTGTACCACCTGGATGTGTTGGACAGCCCCCATGCTACTATTATGTCGATTGACCTGGAAAAGGCATTTGACTCGGTTAGATGGGATTACTTTACGAAGTAATGCTTCGGCTGAAGCTAGGGGAAAGGTGGGTGAAATGGATCTGATTGCTGTACTCGTCCTCCACTGCGTGGGTTAAAACAGGCCACAGTATTTCTGTACGGTATAATGTTTATAGAGGTACAAGACAAAGATGCCCGCTGTCACCACTCTTGTTTGCTCTCGCCATTGAGCCATTTGCTGAATTATTTTGGCGTGAGGGCACAGACTAGGGCATGACGGGCAGGGAACATATAATATCATTATATGCAGTTGATCTGCTACTCTATTTAGATGATGGCTAGACGGAGGCACAACATGTGATTAACTTACTGGAGGAATTTGCAGTGTATTCGGGCCTCCGAGTAAATGAGACTAAGACCTGCTTATTCCCTGTTGTGGCTGGCACACAGAGGCCTGACCACATGCTGCATGGCCGGAGTTGGTCCCCGACCATATTTAAGTACCTCTGGATAATAGTGTTCCACTCCTGGAGGACTTGCAGGAGGAGAACTTGGGGAGTGCTCCCCGGTTCCTTAGATCTTGTGTTCCCTTTTGACGGTCTTTGAAGTTACCCATTATGGCACGAATTTCATTGTCAAAAATGGTTGTGTTGCCACATTTGTTATAGTTCTTCACTAATGTACCAGTCAAAATTTCTAGTTCCTGGTTTAAACAACTAGACACCCTTCTTAGGGAACGGGGGTGGGATGGTGGCTGACACAGGGTGGCACTAGAGACCCTTAGGCGTCCCCCAGACGAGGGAGACATGGGAGGCGGGAGCTTTTGTTTTTACTTTACTATTTGTCGGCTCAATTACAGTGGGAAAAACAATGACTGGACGGTGCTAACCTGGAGGAGTTGGGCCAGGTGGAAAGGTCTGCCTAACAAGGGGCTTTGCTGGCGAAACTCTTGTCCCAGAAAGTCGTGATTCCGCGACCAGGGGTTCTGCTGTCTGTGGCGCTAGAGTATTGGAAACTATGTTTGCAAAGAAGAGTGGGGTCCCCATTGTACGCCCCGAAATTGCCATTGGTGGGGTTCCCCCATGGAGACCCGATTGCCTTCTTTACGGAGATGGTTGCATAGACAGATGCTAGATTGATTACGGTGGGTGACTACTTCCAGTTGGGAACATTGATCCCACTGGAAGAGTTACTGACACACTGTGCTCTACCTCTGGGCCAGTTTCTGAATTATGAAGCCTAACGCGATTGTTTGGGGATCTGTGGTCTAGTTGTAGTGAGGAACCCAAAACCCATGTGGTTCTCCAGCTCCTGCTGACACTTAGTGAAATGGTTCTATAGGGCATTGTTGGAAATAACACGACGGCCACTCACAGCTCTACGGGCTAAATGGGGAACATTTCTGTGTCGTGATTTATCGGACCGGGAGTGGAGTAGGGTTCCGGCATACCCTAAACGGATATCAAGGAATATGAGACTGAAATGTACCCAATTCAGTTATGTACACATGACCTATTTAACACCTCATAGGATTCAGGCCGTCTGTGGCGGGGAATTAAGACAGTGTCCTAGATGTGCTATACTAGATGCGTACTTTGAACATATGACCTGGAGCTGCCCCCGGTTGCAACTGTTTTGGGAGGGGGTGGTGCGTATGCTGAACAGCATGCTAGGCTGCACGCTCACTTGTACATTAGACGCCTGCTTGCTGGGAAACAGGCAGGCCTAAGACGAAGAAAGTTGGCACCAATTCCTTGGACTTAGCACTGGCCCTAGCCAAAAGACTCATAGCACTAGTCTGGAAATCAGAAACAGGCCCTACATTTGAGGTGTGGTTATGAGATGTCACGATCTGGGCCAGGGCAGAGGAGAGAGCACTCATTCGGGAAGATGCTAGGGGCATGTGTCGTTGCCCCATTGTGGGGTTGTGGGCAGAGGTACTTGGAAAATGAGAAATACCAGATGAGGAAGCAGAAAGTATGGCAGATGGCGAGGGAGAACGTCTTGGGAGGGGGGGGGGGAACAGGCTAGTGGAGATTCAGCACAAAGCAATCTGGGACTTCAAATCTGTACCTGTGAGGTGGGATCCTGCCCCTGCTTTTGGATTGGAACTCATAGACGTGGGTGGTATGCCATAATGCTCTATATAACCCCCTCACCATGCATGTCCCTCTTTCTCTGTGGGTGCTGATAGTTGTCGCGAAGAGTGCCCCTACAACAGTCCCCAACATTGTGTAGTGACAACTCCCCCGAAGACAATTTGTTCGTTATAGTTGTTGTTTTCTGTTGACAGGCTGCTACAAATGTTCCTTTGACTGTTCTCTCAAAGCACTGCAAATTATTAGAGCTCCCTGCATGGTATGCTGATGCCTCAGGGGTATGTCTGGGGCAAAATATTGGAGAGTATAATTATCGGTAGGGGCAAGGCGATAGAATAGGTAGAATAACCAGGTAGACAGGTACAATGATCTGAGGGATTACATAGGCCCCTAAAGTAAAAGAGGCCTGTTTCGACATCATGTAATCGTCAATTGGGGGAATAGGGAAATATAATGTTCATTCTCTAGTATATATTTGTGGCTCCAATGTTGTCACTTCATACTTTTGTAATAATATCAGGACCTGGTTAAATTTTGTCCTTGTAAAATGCTAAGATCATGTTAAAGTAATGTATAATACAAAATGCCAAAAAGATATGTTAAAAAAATGTATGTGCAAAGTATGTTAAAAGTCACTGTCTAAAAAGATGTCAAGTTTAAACTTGAACTTGTAACATGCTTTTGTGCACGGGCCGTGTTGAAACCCACAACACCTACTCCTTGGCCGTAGGGAGGCACATCTTAGAACTAAAATTAAAGGCATATTCTAAAATTAAACTCAATATATGTATAAGCCTAAAATCATAACAATGTATAATAATGGAATTGAATAATGACACAAAATGAAAGGCAAATTGCAATAAAGCCAATTTAAAAATATGCAATGTAAAAACATATAAAAAAGCAATTCATTTTTTTTAGAAATGCCAAATTAAAAGCAGGAAACTTAAGGAATGTTTCACATGTCCCGAGAGTCATTAGGAACCATGATGGAACCAGCTTCCGCAGATAATGTTTCAGTTGAGACCCGACCCACAAGTTCCTAAGAACAAACATGGTTGTATCCTACCCAATCAGCAGCCGCTGATGGCGTGCCAGCCGGTAGTGTAACTGCAGGGGAGGAGCCAGGATCCATGAATCCAGGAGCTGAAGCATCCAATTAAGGCTCATAGTATGCATTCTGTAGCAACGGCAATCGCATAGGACAACACTGAAAATGAATCCTTGGCGGAAGCATCAGCAGATCTATAACCATAGATTGAACCTGTTGCATGCCACAGAATATATCCAGAGCATCACACGAAAGTGCACATTAAACAGCGTAACACAGGCTGAACGCAATGTAACCATACATGTTGAAACGACGTAGACCAGTTATCATTTAATTCAAAACAAAGACATGCCAAAACACTGCATCATGCATTCACGACACAGCAGCACGTGTGTCAGTTCCATCACCATTTGGCCACGAGGTGGAACATCCATTGCACAGCAGCAAAATAGGACCAAAATACCTAAAATCAGAAAAAGTACCAGCTGTATGCCTTCAAAAATGCTGGAAACCAGGGAGTGTATAAAAGATGGAATCACTCCAAAGACAGTCTGGAATCTGCTAACAAAGCCAGACTCAATCGCTGAAGAGTTTTGAAGTGACACGTTTGCACCGGATGGCCGTGAAAAGAGGCCGGCTATTGAGCGCATAATACTCAACATAGTCTGTTCCCAGAATGGGACAGTGATCTAGGACCTTTACATATGGATTAAACGCATTTTTTCAGACTCTGCGGTAGATTTCAAATCTTCTGAGAAAGTGCTGTTCTATTTTGAGCTCGCACCATATGGCCCACAGTTCGCGGAGTGTGCGGACCAGTGTTTGCCCTGAAGAAGCCCGCATGGGTGAAACGCGTTGGCTGTTGTATGTTCAATAAAGAATAAAAGGATCTACAAAACATTAAAGTGAAAGACTCAATATTTCTGTCATCGTTTTGTGCATCATTTGTGGGATTTGTACCCTATGAACTTATGTTCTTGTAACAATGCCTCTCCCATTTCTTGTATTGCTAAACTCTCTAAAATATTGAGGGAGGTCAGTGCGTAGAAGTGATTGTATTTCAGAAGAAGACCTTGCAACTTGGAGATCAAAAGTCTCTCTAGCAGATGTTCCAGAAACCTCCTTTTGGAACAATAAGGCTTTCAGTCTGCCCAACTTATCAAAGTTCACATTAAAAATAGCTATTGAAGGCCAAACCGTAAACTCTGTGTCTATAACCACGGGTGGAAATAACTCGTTGTTACAGCAAGTCACAACCCGGACCCAACACTAGATGGCGATCTATGCACAAGCATATGATCTACAGCTCATATGCCTCGAACGGAAAATGCTACTTACCCAGTATGCATCTGTTCTTGGCATATAGAGCTGTAGAGTCATATGCGCCCACCCGCCTCCCTGGGTACCTATACCTGTTGCAGTAATATCTTACTTAGGTACATGCATTCATGGACATCTCCTTTAACTACTCTTACTAACCCCATTATCACCCTCTGCGGGAAAACAATCTAACAATGGAGTCGATGCCCATGCGCACTATTACCGAAAGGAGGAGTCACCTACCTCGTGACTGGAAAGACTTCTTCGAAGAAAAACAAAGTGCAAACATCCGGACCCAACACTAGATGGCGATCTATCCAATCTTGGGAGCTCCTTCCTTATCGATCCAGACCCAACGGAGGAAAAAAGAATCTGAAGATGGCGACTAAAGGTGGGAGCTTCCGGAGGAAGCACGTCGACGTCACAGAAGGACACCAAATGGTGGTATGTCGACGCCCACCAACAAAAAAAAAAAAAAGAGAAGAAATACTACAATTCCGGACCCAACCACTAGATGGCGGAATAATGCACAGCATGTGAATCCAGAAAATTCTTCAAGCTGCAAAACTACACAGACAGGTAAGAAACTATTCGTTACAGCAAGTCACAACCCTGGTAACCGTCACCACATAGGATACCCCCGGTTTCATCCAACAACAACTTTGATCATTCAGCATCAAATAACTTCCATTTGAATGCAATCTGAATGCCAGCTGAATCAAAGCAGCTGGGGCCCCTTACAGATAACATGCTAAGTTGGCCATCAACGCCTTACAAACACCATGAGGCGTGACCTCTCTGCAAACGAGAGAATGGGCAAATCAAGTTTTGCATTCGTTTCTGCTGGCAAACACTTCAATTTCTCGATTCCTACATTTGAAATCCAAAGGTAGGATCCATGTCTTGTACAGATCTCTCCCCTAACGCCTCATATCTGCCTACTTGAAAATGTTTCAGGCAAGACATGAAATGAAATGTAGAAATTGGCAGTGAGATAAACCACTGTATTAACCATTCACAGATAGTGTGTCAGCCACTTTACGGTAATTTCTCTAAATGCTCTATGCTTATCATTGTGTAAGTCACGTCCTTTTTCACCATTACTTTTTGTGAACGTGTTAGATTATAAATCAGTCATGTTTAGGTGTTTCCATGGCACGCGACCAGCTTTTAAAGTCTGTAATGTTCAGCTTAATTGCATAATTGATCTAAGCTGACTTTGCCCGTATTGTAAGAGGGATATGTCATTTTGTATGATGTCAATTGTTGAAGACACAATGTTATTTAGAGAAAAAATCCTAGTTGACAACGTAGTCATCTGGTTATCAACTACAGCTAATGCCTTTTCTAAATTAGCTCTTCCAATTTCATTTATTAGTTCTGCACTATGCTGCTCAAAAACTTCCCAAAATTCATTATATATAGCATATAAAAATCTCTTATGACGTGGTGTTCTAGGACCTAACAAAAATCCTGTTGATCCATGTCCCCAGAAAGGAGAGACAAGTGTTCTTTCACCTTATCTGAAATGTAATGTTATAACCATTGTTGGCATAACTTTCCCACGCTGTACGTAGAGACAGTACCTTAGTGGAGTGTTGTGTCTGCGCATAATGTGAGTCTGTTCTATTCATTTTGAAACTCTTTAAAAAAAAAAAAAAGTGCATGACAACCATTAGTATCTAATGGCCACACTAGCCACCCATCTGGACCGCAAATGTGAAAAATTGTATGTACCATTCTGCATCATGTTGTTGAGCTGTTCCCCTGTATAATTTGTAAACTGCTGCCAATTATCAAAACGTGCAGTTGTGGGAATGTTTGGTCTATTCATGTCCTTTATTTTAAACAAGCTTAGGTACAATGTTTGCTGTACTGTTTTGTTCAGAAAAATCATTTGTCTCGGTATTAGACACACACTAAACAAAACCTCATTGCCCGGAACTTGCCAAACCTTTGTTCCCCAAACAGATTTCAAATCAATATTGTCTTTCCAAAATGTGTAACCCTGTACAGACAACTGGGAAATAAAAGAAGCCAAATAAATTAATTTAGCTTCAGTCAGCATATTTTTCTTTGCCAGAGAAGGGGAAAGTTTAAAATAAGACGCTGGGTCTACAGTTGTTACCCGAAACATATGCAAACTTTTGCAGTTATGTTTTTGAGCTACCCACTGGTGGTGTAGGTCAATGTTCCCATTGTATATATTTAAAAATTGCATGTGAAGTACTAGCTCTGTGTAAATAATGGTGTGCATAGTAATAGAACAATTCGCCATTATTAGTTGCTCCACTATACATATCTTCACTTTCAAATACAGTATAATATTCTAGCTCAGAAAGCATTGACATAACAGATTTGACATCCAAATCAGACAAGCTTCCAGGAGTTATAATGTCACTGAGTGATATTTTAAAATTATAAAGGATCTGTAAAGTCTCAGTAGGATGAAAAATATCAAATGGAACCTTATCCCAAACAAT
The DNA here is from genome assembly GCA_963921515.1 of Calotriton arnoldi. Classification (NCBI taxonomy): domain Eukaryota; kingdom Metazoa; phylum Chordata; class Amphibia; order Caudata; family Salamandridae; genus Calotriton; species Calotriton arnoldi. The sequence goes on along the minus strand of CAWUFW010004651.1, from coordinate 408,276 downwards.
GCCATCAGGGACGGTAAAATGCAGAAATGTTCACAAGGGACAGGTCCCTTCGTACTTTATGTGATGAAGAATGAGGCTTCAATACCTCGGTAACCAGTTCAACAGCAAAACGTTCAGAGAGATAATGTCCATTTAGGAGCAAAAACTGTCACAAATCTAATCCAGAGAAAAAGCAATTAAATGGCAAACGTAAATTCAGGGTTGAACAAGGTAAGTCTGTTTAAGCCAAAAAATGAATGCATGAATCCCATACAATGGTGTATATGACAAAGTCATCTATGTCGGCAAAATAGCCAGAGGCAGTCTGTGCAAAAACAGGAAACTCACGGGGCAGTGTAGAACTGGTGGATACCTCCAAAGGCGGATTATAATAAACAACTTTGTTGTTAGTAGTAGTAGTAGTCGAAAACTGTGAATTTACATACAGTGTGTGTATGGTGCTGCTAGATGTAACTGGAAGTAGTAAAACGTAAGTGTCTGATATCCCCTGCCGGGTAGTAGAAATGTCTGCATTATTTAATACTTGTAAAGGGATTTCCTGTATGGTGTTGAGAGGAGACAGGTAACTACCCAGGAGCCCTTGTGGCCTACTGTGTAGGACTAGCCTCATGGTGTTTTTTTTTTTGTCAAACTGTTTTTATTGGATTTAAAAGGTACCAAGAAATTACATTACACTGTTGATATTACTTTGAGCCAACAGCAAAGGGAAGCTACTTACAGTTCCAGAATATCAAAAATAATTAGCTGACATCAGGAAGAACAGTTATACCTCAAACAAATCCTTGGGTCTAGACTCACAAACCTAAGTACATGGAGTGACAGACTATAGTCTCACACAATTCCCTTGTGGGAGAAATCCCTTTCAGGACGAATACCCTCACCCACCAGAGGTGGCATGCTTCATCATCTGGGTATCTCCTCTTAGTGGGAAGACCTAGTCCCACTAAGGGCTACAACTTCTTCTCTGAGAAGAAGGAGCTCAGGGATGTTTTAGGTGAGCCTACCCTATAGAGGATATACTAAATCCCACAGATGAGAGATGCTGGGAGAACAGTGTTGAGGACGCAGCGCAAAATAAGTATAACAAGTGAGGTGGTGAAGTTAAAACTGCCTAGTCAGGAGCAAAAAAATTTTTAGTGGCTTGCTCCTACTGACAGGGTTAAAAGACAGTGCAAAAGCAGTATAGATTTGAACTGCTTGGTGTTCGACGATAAGGTCTACATGTTTCAGCCGGGTTAATCCAAAAGGCTTTCGTCAGGACCTATAAAAGATTGCTGCTGCCAGTGAGAAAAAGTACGGAGTGTAAAGTGTAGTGATATCAAACCAGTTATCCTTTCATTTTCATTTTTTGGATTTTACTGGTTGTACCTATCGAAGTGAGACAAAGAATAGGAGAAACAAATAGAAAAACTTTATCAATCTGTCACTATAGTCATGATCTTAGTTTAGTGAGATAGGAGGAAAGAAACATTCCCTTCCCATCCCAATCACGCAATTCTGCATATTTGATAATTAGTAGTTTTACTCACCCAAATTTTATGGACAAGCGGCCACACCTCAACCTAGCGACAGCTCAGGGAAGGGGGCCCCGCTCTGTAAAAAAGGATGACGATGTGTCAAACATACCCATCATTATGTTAACACTGCTCCTATCTTGAATTTATATGTAGGTCAGGAAAACACAAAAAGGACCAAGTGGAGTGCCAGCAACCACTCAGTAGTCAGAGAGGTTCTAGTCATGATACATTTCCAAGTGTACAAAGGATGTTAGTAGTGTCCCAGCACTGGTCTATTTTGGTCAATGGGTTATAAGAACTGCCATTTGCCAGAAAAGCTGCGCAAATGTTATGTTATGTTATGTTAATAAAAATTTCTATAGCGCACGTACACCCAGAGGTTTCATGGCGCTTAACTTGGTCAGTGTCACGGCGGAGGCGGATTATGCATAAGCCTGCTCAAACAGCCATGTCTTGAGCATTTTTCTGAACCCCAAAAGATTATTGCAAGATCTAATCGCTAGTGGAAGAGAGTTCCAGAATTTGGGGGCCAGATAGGAGAACCTACACCCTCCCTGGCGTTTGAGCTTAAAGGTAGGGGTAGTTAGCAACTGAAGATGTGCTGAACGCAGATTACGGGTGGGAACATGCCTTGATATCATGCAACTGATGAATTTAGGGCTCCTGCAGTGAAGGGCCTTGAAAATTAAGCACCCTGTCTTAAAGGCTGCCCGCTGGATGATAGGGAGCCAATGAAGTTTTGAAAGTAAGGGGCTGGCAGATTGCCATTTTGGCCGTTTGTGGATAAGTCTCGCAGCTTGGTTTTGTACCAGCTGGAGACGTTTAAGTAAGAACAATGGAATGCCGAGGTAAATAGAGTTGGAGAAATCAAGACGAGAGAGAACCAAGGCAGTGACAACCTGTATAAGGGAGGTATGAGTAAGCAAGTGGGCAATCTTCCTAATTTTGCGTAATTGGAAGAAGCATGAAGAGACCACTGCCCCTACTTGACCTCTAAATGAGAGATCAGCATTTATGGTGATTCCTAGACTTTTTACAGAGGAGGACGGGATGGGGGGGGGGGGGGTCCCAAATCAGTTGGCCAATAGTGTGGGCCCCAAAAGATCTGGCCTTTTCCGGGCAGGACTAGTTCGGTCTTGCCCGGATTAAGTTTAAGATGGTTATGGTCCATCCAACTCTGGATATAGAGCATGGTGTCTTGAAATTCCTGAATTGAGTCAGGGAGTTGTTGATGGTGAAGACAAGCTGAAGATCATCAGCATAGTTGAAAGTAGTTAACTTCCTGTTCCTTAGAGAGTGAATCAAGGGCAGGAGGTAAAGATTAAACAGGTGGGGGGACAATGATGATCCTTGTGGGACCCCACACGTGATAGCGGTCTTGGGGGCAGTAAAAGGAGCAAGGCGTACTGCTTGGGTGCGGCCCTTGAGAAATGACTTGATCCAGTTGAGAGCTGCACCTTGTATGCCAGCCTGTCTGACACGGTCCAACAAAATGTTGTGGTCGACCGTGTCAAACGCGGCCGACAGATCCAGGAGCACCAAGGCCTGAGGGGTACCCTTGTCCGCGTTAGCTCGCAAGGCGTATAGAACCGCGAGGATTACAGTCTCAGTAGAGTGGGCGGGCCGGAAGCCTGCTTGGTGAGAGTCCAGGTGTTCGGAATGTTCGATAAAATTGGATAGACACCTGGCAACATGGGCCTCCAATATCTTAGCCAAGAAGGGAGCAGAGAGATGGGGCGGTAGTTTGATGGATTAAGGGGGTCGGCTCCAGGTTTCTTTAAGAGAGGGACCACAATTGCATTCTTGAATGCGTTCGGGACCCTGCCCTGCCCAAGGGACTCGTTTAAAAAAGGCAGTACGGTGTGTGGTAAGGCAGAGAAAATATCCTTTAGAATATAAGGGGGGCAGCAATCTCTAGGAGAGCCTGATTTAACTCGGACCAATAAGTCTGAGAAGGTCTCTAGGCAAATAGCAGGAAAATGATCCATGGTAGCTGTATTGATTATCATACTACCAAACGGATGAGTTTCAGAATCATATTCATGAAACAGGGTCAATATTAGGCTATGTGAAAGTAGCAGGGAGACGGCTATGTGAAAGTAGCAGGGGGTGGTAACTCCTGCACTGCTTGGTCCCAAGGATACTTCGTGCCCAGCGTAAAGTATCTAATGTGTTATCACAAACTGCAATCAAATAAGCTAAATTAAGGCAATATAACCGGGGAAAGCTGGGATGAAAGTCACAACAACTATGCGTTTTCCCTGAGCCAATGATCTTTCCTTTATAACAGCCGTCTCAGCTGCAGTCAGTATTTTTTCAGTAGGTAGAAAACACATTTCTGCATTAGAATATAAATGTGATTAATATGCATTTGGTTCTGTATCACCTTTATTGAAAGTAGCATGTGTAGCCCGTGGTCCCCGCAATTATGCGGATCACCAAGAGTGTGGTGTTAACACGTCTGTGTAAATGTTCTGATGCAAGCTTGTCAGTTTGCAGTGATCTCAGAATCTGTGTATGTTCAAGTGTCCAATGTGTGCTTGAGCAGTCTGGACATATTAATTCATAAAACGTTTCACCCGTTGTGCATAATCTGGTATGTATGTTCAACCAAAGTTGAGAAAGCCCAAAAGTGATTTCAGCTTTTTTATCGTATTTGGTTGTTGTAGGATTGCACATTTCTCTAAATAACTGCGGTGCTAGGCTTTTGCCTTCGTTTGATAATTTGTATCCCAAGAACTGGGCACTGAGATGGGCAATTTTAGTGTTTTGGAACTTTAATTTGTAGCCAATTTAATCAAATTGCACAATAATTCAATCTACTCTGGCAAGATGTGTGTTTAAGGCATTGTCAGTAATTTATATGTCATCAACATAGGCCAATGCTTCTGAATCAATTTCATGTAGAATTAATATTACATGGGCAGAGAACAATCCTGGGCTGTTCTTATACCCCTGAGGAAGTCGACAAAACTGTTTTTGTGACCCGAGCGTGGTGAATGTGGTTAGGTCCCTACTTTCATGCTCTTTTTTTGGGCAGGAAAAGCCATTTGAAATGTCTAATGTTGTTTTCTATTTTTGTGCACAGTGTTATTCATTAGTGCTGCGCTGTGTGAATTTTGTACTGTAAATGTGTGTCGGACTGTTTACGTGTCTGTAGTCTAAGACTAAGCAATATGAATGATAGAGTTTCGCTATTGGAAACAAAGGTCAATGGTGAGGTACAAGGCTCAATAATGCCTTGAAATTCAAGTTGTGTTAGAATTTCTCTAACATGTTGTTTAGCTTCATGTTTAATATGATGTTGTTGCACTTGATTGATATAACATGATAAGGTGAATCTTGATCCCAGCCTGCTTGGTTGCGGTATAATTCTTGGGCTTGTGCAAAGGCCCATTTCGTGTCATACGCTTGTTTACTCCTTTAGGAACGAGGACGGAGAAGCAAGGTTTTATTATGTCTTCCCTATGTGAGACTTTTCTAACAAACTCAGGTGGCCAATCACTCACAGCCAAGAGAATGTCATTTCTTAATGTCAAATTTTCCCAGAAAAGGACTTCAATGGTGCGGGGTTTATCACCCTCAATTTGGATTTCCAAATCATATCTACCTGGAGAAGTAACTCTGATCTGGTGTTTCCAGCTGAACAAAATCATCAATTGCTCTTGCCACCAGAAACTGTTGAAGATTCTGGCAAACTGTTATGACCTCTGCTGCGCTGTCTAGCAGAGTCTGCGCTCACTTCTTGTTCCGAAACAGTATCCTCAATATGTATGGCATATTTAAGGGAAATGCCTGCCACCTTCTTCTACTTGAATTGAGGTTTCTGTTGTGGAACTTTCTTTTCCTTTTTATGATGATGTCAGATGAGCGTTGTCCTTTTTCGGTTTCACCATAATCTTCTGATGTGCGCTCTGATCTTCCTTCTCTCTCTGAGCGTTTTTCAGATGTTTAGTGAATGGAACGAGAAGGACATGTATCAGTATACTGTTACCTATCAGGCTGTTTAATTGGTTCACGGTTATGCAAATTAGACCATTTTTCGTAGTACTACGGCTGCGGAGATCTACCCTGTCACTTCATTTTTTCTTTATTTTTTTGTTTATCCTAGCACTTTTTAGAAGACTCTGGTGCCTGTTTCGAGTTATCCTTATCAGAACTGCTCATCAGTTGTGGTTTATTAGGTCTAGCTCCCAAATTATCTCGACCTATAGATTTATAGGTTTCAGCAATCATTTTCGGTAGTTCGCGCTCTTGATTTACCAACGAACCTGGCGGGGCATTGTCGTGCTGCCACAGCTGCTGCTTACACTTTAATATCGCTTAAAATTATTGAGGCTATTGGATGGTGTACCATGCTTGATGGTATATATTGCAGCAAAAACTGTGCCCCAAGTGGCACATTCATCTACCGGTAGAACAATCCCTAAAGGTAGGCACATTGTGAAATACTGCTGCAAGCTGATTTGTTTTTTGTACAACCCAGTATGGAATTTCTTCCAGTCTGGTGGGAACCTTACCCCTTATTGCATTAATAGCAACTGGACTAATTGCAGTTATTGCTATATGCGTCTGCGCAGCTTGAACAGCCCTTGCTGGCTTTGTTGTTATTGTTGGCATAACAAACTGTGTTAAATGTCTGTATAGTATTACTAGACCTGTGTAAAGTATACAAAGCTCTGCTACTGTGACACTCCTGTTCATGGATAAAGTGTTAGGACTGGCCATGTTGCCCTGTCATTGCTGAGGAGTCCCAGTCGTACATTGTTTAGTGGATGTGGTAGGGCGCCTTGGAACCAATTTGTGTGTTCCTGAAATGAAAATTATATTTGTAAATCTTCATAGGCTCTGTATTGGCTTGGTATGGGTGCTTCTGTGTATGTATGGAATACTCTAGTGTTGGCATCTGCTGCAGGAAAAGTGACCCATGAATAGCATACCAGTATTGTATCCCCTTTGTGGGCCTCTACCACTAAGGTAACATCTCCTCCAGTAAGAGGAAGCCCTTTTTGTTGTAACATCTATGTTACTGCATGTCTGCAATTTAGTGGGATAACCACTGGTGCTTCATTCGCCATTTTAATGAACGGAAATTCAGAGAAGGGAATTACTATAGTGGGGTGGTCCTTTTAAAAGATTCAAGCTTGAATAACCTTCAGACATAAATAGGGGTTCCCTATTTATCTGAGGAGGATTATTCCCGAACACCACATACGCCTCCGTATAAGGTGACTAGGTAACGGCACACATAAGAACTTCTCAGGAGTACCAGACCTATAACGGTGGTACCATGTCATACGGTTCCTACTAATCAAGCAAGACTGTGCGGTTGGCCAACATATGCATCAAAATATGGGGACTGAGTCCACGTATATCATCAGAATATGTTGGCCATCTGGACCCCTAAACCTGATAGGGTACTGGATGGTGTCTGTAACCTTAGAATATGATCACTCTGATTCCCTCAAGGAAATCGTGGAATCAGATCTACCCTTTCCTGGTTACCTTCGGCATGCCGAAAGGGAGACACTAGAAATATGCAAATTGGCGTTTCGAACACTTATTGAAGCAATTGGATTCTTGTGTGCAATACATGAGCTGCAATGATCATTAGAAGGAAACAATGCATTGTTGCCAGCTTTACAAGAGTGGTGAAGAAGATGAATAATTCAACCATTATAATGTCGCATTGATTATATGAATATATATCATAATGAAAACCCTACCTACTCTGACTCTAATCTAGAGAGCGTAATAAGAAGTGCATTCTGCCAGGTCTCTTGGAGCAGCTTAACTCCTCATTTACTTGTATGTGTGATGTATCCGGAAGCTAGCTTGGTGTAAAACAGGTGGCCGTCCTCTTCAGGATAGTCAGCAAGACTGGCAATCAGTCACAGGCGAACGTCCAGGATAATCCTTACAAGTGTTCCTCTGCTGAGCCAAAGCTCAGAAGCAGTTTATATAATAAAAACTGGCTCTGTTCGCACTGTGTCTGAGGTCCTTTGTTACATCATTGTATGTATTTCTGATTCAGAGCTTTCACCAAACGGACAACAACAAAATGCAAGGGCAGCGTGCTCAGTGTACTTGAACATAATGTACAGTGTTGTAATAAAATGCTTAGGAAGAAATGTGCGTTGTAATCGGAACACTTTCTGAGTATGTTATCATGTACGTGCACAGTGTGTTAAAAGTCACCGTCTAAAAAATGTCTAGTTTAAACTGAACTTGTAAAATGGGAGCTTTTGTGCATGGATCCTGTTGAAACCCACAACAGGTTCCCGCAGATAGTCCTGTTTGCCACTGACGCAAACACAAATTGCCCAAGCTTTGACTCCAGACTCCATAGTCCATGAGCAATGCATTATCGATGAATTGGTCAGGGATATTTGCTTATGCTTTTCCACCTCTCCCACTCCTCCCATTCTTGGTTCGGAAGGGAAGTTGAGGCAGACATGCCTTACTCTCATCCTAGTAGCTCCAACCTCGGCATGCCAGTCCTGGTTCACCACTCTGCTCAAACTCTTCCTAGTCACTCACAAGAAGCTCCCCAACTGGACGGACCTTCTTTTTCAAAATCAAGACACTCTCAGCATCCCAACCCACAGCAGTTCATTCTGCGAGTTGGCTCCTGAAGTTTTATAATTCAGCTACCTTAGTCTCTTTGCATAGTATATGATCATTTTAAAAGAAGCAAGCTGGCCCACAACTGGGGCTTACTATGCTGCTAAGTGGAAAAGCTTAGTTCATTACTGGCTCCCTAGGCACGTTGACCCTCTCACAGCCTCTCCAAAGGACATTGTCTGTTACCTTCTTCGTTTACACAAGTCGAGCCTTACCTGTACGTCTATCGGACTTCATTTAACCGCGGTAGCGGCTTACCTTTAAAATAGATATCACAGCCACGTTTCAGAATTCCAGTCATTAAGGCTTTCATGGAAGAACTCAAACGAGTTATCCTACCATGGTCGGCCCCATTCCGGTGTGCAACATTAACATAACACTCACTTGACTAATGTGTCCTCCTTTTGAACCACTTCTCATTTGCCCACTGCAATTTCTTTCTTGGAAGGTGGCTTTCCTTGTGGCCATTACTTTCCTCAGGCCTGTCCGTGAAATACATGCTCTCACCTTACAAGAACCTTTCTTCCAGGTGCATCAAGAAAGAGTGGTTCTCAGAACTAACCCTTACTTCCTCCCCAAGGTAGTCTCTAGTTTCTTCTCAACCACACTATAGAACTCCCAATATTCTTCCCACATGCAGAGTTTGTAGCAGAACGTGCTCTTCATACTTTGGATGTCAAAAGAGCACTCGGTACTAAATTGACAGGAGAAAACCCTTTCATAAGACACAACAGCTCTTTATGTCTTTATCCAAACTACACAAGGGGCATCTGTTTCTACCCCAGCAGGGGTTGCACACTGGTTTGTTAAGTGCATACAAGCATGTTACGCCAAATCAAAAAGAACCTTACCTGTCCCTCTCAGGCCACACTCCACTCACAGGAAAGGAGCTTCCATGGCTTTCTTGGGTAAGATAGCTCTAACTGACATTTGCAAAGCAGCTACATGGTCCACCCATCACACATTCTTCTTCAAATAAGAACAAGTTGCACATGTCTGAGCCCAATCCTAGACTGCAGCATTATGCACGACAAGGGAATCTACAGCACTGCATGGCACAAACAGATACTTACAGGATATATATAAATATATATATATATATATATATATATATATATATATATATACACACACACACACAACCGGTGGAATCTTTTGCACTTGGATATATATATCTTTTGATTATTATTATTTTATGTATATGTAGCTTTATAATCTTTTTTAGAGAGGGAGAGACCCCCTCTAAACCCCCCTTTTTAAAATTACCCTTACCACCCTATACCCCTACCCATTTATAAATCCTAAAAATACCCTTACCACCCTATGCCCCTCCCCACCCTAAAAATACCCTTACCATCCCTAAACCCTGAAGTACTCTTACCACTCTATATCTGTACCCACCCAAACCCTAAAAATAACCTTAATACCTTATACCCTTATTCACCCCAACACTAAAAATACCCTTACCACACCCCGAAATGCAAACAAATACCCTTACCACCATATACCCTTACCCATCCTTAAACCTTAAAAAATCCTTACCACCCTATAACCTTAACCAGTCCTAAACCTAAAACACCCTTACCACTTATACCCCTACCCACCCCTAAACTCTAAAAGTATGCTTACCACCCTATACCCCTACCCACCCCTAAAGCATAAATTATAAACATTCACACACACACTTACCTGAAATATACTTACCTTGCATGGTAATGACATACGCATAGTAAAAGCATTTTGTGGTAAAGGATTTGTGGTAAAGGCATTGCGGGCTAAAGACAACGTTGTTTCTCTTATCAGGGTTGAAATAAAGTTCTCTTCCGGTCACTTCATATACCTCACATCCGTTTCACCGATTGCTCCATCAAAACATGTATTTATGTATGCATGTAAGTGGCATTTCTGTAGTGTGAATTTAGCCAAAGGGAGCTGAGCACTGTATAGTGTCAAACATGTTTTGCCTGTGTCCATTCCTGTTGAAGTAGAAACCATCGAAACTTGGGAATGTAGTTATAGACTGTATGGCTGTGTATATACCCTATAGGTAGACTACCTTTCATGATCCTGGGAAATGTACTTTTAGAACCTGTAACCTTAATCAGTGCGTAGTGCGAAATGTCTGTGCGATTTCTTCAAATGGTTTCAAACATAACCCTTTTATCCAATAAATGCTTAATGACACAAAAGGCATATATCTGCATTTGGGAGGTAATGTCACTGGCTTATCAATCTTGGACTGTCAACCCCTGCTGCTCACTGTTGGAATCATCTCCAAACTTTAACTTTTCACTAAATGTCTCATTTAAATTTAGTTTGGTAATTGAGCTCTGCAAAACTATAACCAAATTCTTGCAAGAGTTCCAAGTCATTCATCCATGTCTGTATTCAAGGAAAATTTCACTTTCTCCTCCTCCTTTTCCCCTTTACTCTGCCAAAATGATTAGTTGTTCTCGATCTATAGTTTTCTTTGCCAGGTGCTTCTTTAATTTTGAAGCTTTTCCAAGCAACAGTATTTTACTACAGTTGCAAAAACTACATGGCTCCGGCTTCTGAGTGGTTTTCTTACCTCTACATTAAAGCAAGTTAGAGTACATCTTTAACTGACTCCACATTTTGGAGTTCTAATTAATTCATATGTGACTAATTCGATTATACGATTGTTCTTAAAGCCACATCTCTTACCCCTCTTCTGAGCAAGGCATAAGTTGCCACTTCTTCAGATATGGCAAACTTTCACCGACACATCCCGTTTGTCGAATTGAGAAATCAACCTGATCTTGAACAGGATCCTGCGAGGGAATAAAATCAGTTTTCTTTTTTGCTGAGCTGTGGAGCAATGCAAGTGCTAACGAAGCATTGGAATTGACAGATTTGTCGGCCGCCTCAAACCTTTTCAAACACAACCTCCTTCTCGTGTGTCATAAAGAGATTGGGGTACATGGCGCAGCACAAATATACAACGGATAGTAGTTGGTTTTTTATGACCACGTGACCGGAGTGTCTTCATCCCTCCGTTTTAGTTGCAAGCCACTGTCGTCCTTTTTCTTCTGTATCTAACCACTTTGATTCACAGTCTGAGCGTTACGTTTAGAAAAATGTGGTACACAACTGTTGGTCAATGGCGTCCTTTTGCTTCCAGAACCAATTTAAACATGTCTCAAAGATGCATGGATGTTCTGAGAGAAGCTCACAGTCAGCAAACCAGATGTGTTTTTAAAAAAACAGCAGTAGTTCATTACATGATGTCAAAAAAGGGTAACCACATTCTGTACAAGTCATTTGTTTTATTTACCACATTTACTTGATAACCACTTGGGTTATGCAGAAATGAGAGCACGCTTATGTGTGATTTCTGCTTACATGAATGGTACACAAACGCATCATTTTCAGCAACCCAGCCATTCATGTTTTTCTAGGGAGGTTAAAGCAAATATATTCATAATACCCCATTCATCCTCCAACGTGTAGAATTTAAATACGGTGTTCAAGTAGGATCTCTTTAAGAACCCAAGCACAAAGCTTCATTCTAACATCACACCTTAAAGATTACTTTTTTAGTAGTTATAACTGCTGTGCGCAAGATGAGTAAAATACTGGACCTGGCTGACTGTTCAAGGTCCCTCCCCATGCAGAAACAAATCACAATACGTTGGTAGTGTTCCGATGTACGAACCCAATGTAATTTCAGCTTTTTACATAAACCAAGCTGTGTTCTTCCAAAACATACATTGTGCATAAGAAAGAGCATTAGAAGACATACCAAAATAAACACACCACAAGGAAAAAAAGTGCCTCGCTAGCTTCTATTAGAAATTACTGTTAGCTGCCATGTATATAAGGCTACTACTATTGGTCACCAATTCATAGTTCCAGTAACCGTTATTGTGTGGATGTTCAGTCTGGTCAGCGACAGTGGCAGACTGGGTTAAATCGTTTCTTATCTATTACTGAGACATCACATTGAGGACCGCAGTCAGTTGCTTGCTATTCACTAAATGCACCACATGGCAAACTAGAATATATTCATGGTTCAAATAGAAAATGTTTACTTGTGTAAGAATAGGCTTGGAGCTTGGGACTATTCACATACCACCCTCTCATCCCCCTGGTAAAGAGGAGTAATGCACAGCATATGACTCTAGAATTTTTCTCAAGCACAAAAGGTGAAAAACGGTTATTGCATGTTAGTAAATATTTCCTGTCTTACTACTCCTTCAAAAAGAAGAATGGGAGGATCTGTGGGACATAATTAAGAGCAGCCTGGCGGGCCAACATAAGAAATATACCTACAAGGTTTTGACTAGGTGTGGGTGAAATTTAAATTACACCATTATAATTTGCATAATTTGGGGAATTTTCCGATTCAAGAAATACTTTATTTCCAATAAATATATTCTTATAAAATATTACACACAATTCCAGTTCGTAAACAGACAATTTTAGTAACGTCAAACAACAATGCATGGTTTGCATCGTTCAGCCACGACCACTTACAAATTACACAATTGCAACTACATAAACATTAAAAATGTTCCCTGCCGGACCCAATACAACCACAGCCCAGAGTCTCACGTATGTTTAAAACGTTTCACTAAAAATAATAAAAAATTGACCAATAGAAAAACAATAATTCTGCCCCAAGTAGCATTTTAAAGTGCAGTGTGCGTTTGACTAATAGCAAACAATACATTTTACCCCTATCAGAATTCTAAAGTGCAAAATGCATAACAGCTTTTCACAACCTTCCTATTAGGAGATCCTCTCATTCGCTTGACATCACCTTACTGAATATAAGCACACCCATACAGACCTTAGATCTTAAACACTAAGGGTAAGATAATACCAACTGAGTCTTTATGCTTTTATACAAATATTGGCTAAAAGCATTAGCTACATCTCGGAATTTAATCTAGCCCCATTTCCCTAGTTTGAATCCCGTATTTTTTAAACACAGGCCAAAGTACCTTTTTGTTTGCCTCAATAAAGAATACACAATCCAACAATAAGTGCCTCACTGAATATTTCCTACCTCTCTTTCAGGGACACTCGCTATTGTTCTTAAAAACCTCTGTTTTTAGTCCCTTAATACGCCACCCAGGGTAAATTTCCACCCTCAAGCATAAGAGTTCGTTCCGCAAACGCTTTTCTGGGATAATATATAGGTATGGGAACAAATCCGTGCTCTCCTGTGAAATTAAGAAAGGAATGGCTGAGCTCTTAATTTTAAGATAATACAAATCCTCTGTCCCACTAGTTTCTATGGCACTTTGCCTAATTGTATGTGACAAGGTGGGATCGGCAGAGGTACAGCAGAAGGACGATATAGACTGGTGGGCTGCAACGCCACTCTCTCCCCCTCTTCTCTCCCCTCAGCAGGACGAGTGGGACTCCCCAACCCTGCCTCTGTTAAAGGACACGGACAACCCACAGCACGGCGCCTTTAATTGGGGATTCCTTGATGACGGGACTCCTCCTCCGAATGACGTCACGGCATACCCGCCAATAAGGAGCGAGGACTCATGGAGGCCAGTGTGCATCGACACCGGAGCGGAAGAAGGAGAGTCAGCAGCGAGAATCGAGAGAAGCGAAAGACGAGAAGCGGGAGACCGGAGTGTGAGCAGCGGTACCGGACAACGAGGACTCCAGGATACGCCAGGAGGCCACCGGCATCACGCTTCGCCGAGCCACGCTCCAGGAGGAGCGTGGCTAACCCAGGTACGGGACCGGTTTACAGGGTGGTTAGGGAGGAGGGATTCCTCCGACACCTAGAGAACCGGGAGGGCAGCCCGCTGTCATCCCTGCTTGCACCCTTCCCCGTACACTATCACGCGGCCGTTATATTCTGTTGCACGGGTTGCTTTGAGGTGTCCCCGCACTACCCTATCCCTGACACACTTATAGACCAGAGCCCTCATACCCGCTATTTTCTATTTCTCCCTTTTCGGCACTCCCTTTGCTCCATATCTGCACCCCGGAGAACAAGACCGTTTGAAGACCGGATCTCCAAGAGGAAGAGGTCACCAAGCTGGAGAAACCCAGAAGAAGCGGACGGAAGACGGAACAGACCCCTTATACCCCGGAAAGACTGACCCATACCCCAAAGAGAGTGTCTGGCAAAATAAAAGCGTCTTTACCACGACCTGGCCTACGACCGCTTATTGCGACCCCGCCACAACTGGTGTCAGAAGTAGGATCGCCACCTCGGTCCATCTGCACTCCCATGATGGACGCGGTCATTCAACACCTTATCAAGGGCCAGGAGAAGTTAGAATGGGCCGTAGAACGACAGCTGTCATCCGCCCAAGCTGACAGAGATGTTTTCAAGCACACCATCACGGCCCAGATAGAAGGGCTACAGAAGATGGTACAGGAACCAGGCACTCCGGTGCCAAGAGAACGCCGAGGCTCAACGCAAGGCCCTGCGTGTGTATCATTGCAAAAGTACGTGTCCGAGGAGGACCCGGATGCGTTCCTGTTAAACTTCGAGCGCGCCGCGAGAGCATGCGGCTGGCCGGAAGAAAAATGGCCTTTCTTTCTGGCGCCTCTACTAACAGGGGAAGCCCAATAAGCCTACCAGGTGGCCAACGCCACTGGTAATACCCCTTATCAGGACATAAAGGACATTATACTGGACCACTTAGGCCTGGATGCAGAGGCCTACCGGGTCCGGTTCAGAAAGGAGAGGGGTCTACCTGGGGAGAACCCCAAAACACTATTCTTCCGCCTTAAAATGGCCGCCGATAAGTGGTTGAAACCTGCCTCCAGCTCCAAAGATGAGATTATGAACCGTGTATACTTGGAACAGTTTATGGAAGCACTTCCCTATGGTACACAGAGGTGGTTGAGGCAACACACCCACCTTTCCCGGAACAAGCCATTGAAATGGCTACCACCTACTCACGAGCACAGCCAAGGACTATAATATGGGACGCCGAGAAACCAAATAGAACACACCCCGGAAGAGCTGAAAAGAAAACACACAAGCCCCTGAACTACTTTACAAAACCCTGCCCTTCCAGAACAGAAATCCCCACGTTTAGAGGGCCGCAATGTTTCGAGTGTGGGGACTGGGGTCACATCTCGCGGCTGTGTCCTAAACGTAAACCAGTGGACGAACCCATGGAAGTGGGCTACATCCCTAGCTCGGTCTTATACACTGCTGAGATGGGGACTTCTTTTTATGTAAGTGTACAGGTGAACGGGAGGGTGATCAAAGCTCTTTTAGACTCAGGCTGTAGGCAATCAGTCATTCAGAAAACCCTCATTCAGCCCTCGCAATATATCCCAGGCACACTAGTACACATAAGGTGCGTACATGGGGATGTCAAGCCCTACCCTCTGGCGTCTGTCACCATCTCCCCATCGACTGGGTCTCCTTGCACTGTAAGGGTGGGGGTGTTGGATACCTTACCTGAGGATCTCATTCTCGGGACGGACAACCCGGACTTTCTATTGCTGTTTCACAACAACATAGAAAAAAAAAGGGGAAACCATACGTCACCACAACCCGCCCTTATAACCCCCGAGCCTTGGGTGCTAGATAGGAGCTTTAGGTTTGCCCAGACTAATGACTCTACCCTGTTCAATGCCTGGGAAGCAGCACACGTCAATCAAGATAAACCTGCAACCTCCTACCCCCAATTCTTGATCAAAGATGGCCTACTATACCTGAAGGGAACCGCTGAAGATCCAGCTCAGCTGCTTGTCCCTATGTCCTTCAGGGAGCAGGTACTCTTCTTTTCCCACGCTCACCTCACCGCTGGACATATGGGTGCGGAAAAGACAACACAAAACGTGTTGCACCATTTCTTCTGGCCAGGCATATACAAAGACATCAAGGTGCATTGTCAAGAATGTGTTGTATGCCAAAAAAAGAACATACAACGCCCGCCAGCCGTACCCCTTCAGCCCTTACCCGTGGTAGGAAAACCATTTGAACGGGTGGGCATGGATCTGATTGGACCCTTACCCAAGACTCAGAGAGGAAATCTCTACGTGCTAGTTATTGTAGACTACGCTACAAGATTCCCTGAGGCTTTTCCACTCCGAACACCCACCACCAAAAACATCGCGGACAAGCTTATGGAGTTCTTCTCGAGGGTTGGGTTCCCGAAAGAAATCCTAACGGATCAGGGTACACCGTTTATGTCGCGGCTAATGAAGGCGGTCTGTCGTTCCCTAGACCTTCACCATCTACGGACATCGGTATATCACCCACAAACCGACGGTCTCGTCGAGAGATATAACAGAACCCTGAAGGCTACTTTAAAGAAAATGTTGTCTGTGGAAGGTAGAGACTGGGATCGACTGCTGCCACTGGCCCTATATGTCCTGAGAGCTCAAGTCCAGAGCAGCCTGGGCTGCTCGTCGTTCGAGCTGTTGTATGGGAGGCAACCCAGAACTTTATTGGAAATGACCAAGGACGCCTGGGAGAAGGAGGGAGAAGACGAGAAGAAATCCCTTCTAGAGTACACCCAACAACTGCGCTCTAGAATTGGAAAATTAAGGGATTTGGCCTATTCCAATCTTGAAAGAAGCCGGGACAGACAAAAGAGATGTTATGATAAAGGAAAGAAATGGAGGAGGCTGTCCATCGGGGATTGGGCCCTTGTTTTACTCCCTTCCTCAACAAAGAAGTTTCAGGCCGAGTGGCTGGGTCCCTATAAAGTGGTGGGGGTCTTTGGTAAAACCACGTACCAGATCCAGATCTCGCATAACAGAAAACAGACTTATCATATAAATCTGTTGAAAAAATGGTTGGGACCCTTGCCTAAAACCGCACACTTGACGCTCCCAACCTCCTTGCCAGGAGGTACCACCCTAAGCCACCTCGTAATAAACGAAGAGCTGTCCAAGGAAGAGAAGGCCGACCTGGTGGCCTCGTTATTACCGTTCGCACCCCTTTTTTCGGATACCCCCGGAAAAACCACTCTGACTGAACATCGAATTGAGACCCAACCAGGGAAAAAAGTGAAACAGAGGCCATATAGGATTCCTGCCGCAAAAAGGGCAGCAGTGAGAAAGGAAGTTCAAGACATGTTACAGTTGGGGGTGATACGCCCCTCTAACAGTGACTGGTCATCACCGATAGTCATGGTCCCCAAGCCGGATGGGTCAACCCGTTTTTATATGGACTTCCGAGCGTTAAATTCTATTTCCAATTTTGATGCCTACCCTATCCCACGGGTTGATGAACTCATCGAAAAATTGGGGGATTCCAAATACATAACCACGTTCGATCTAACCAAAGGATATTGGCAGGTCCCTTTGCGTGAAGAAGACCGAAAGAAGACCGCATTCGCAACGGAGGAAGGCCTATACGAATTCAACATCCTCCCCTTCGGTCTACACGGAGCACCTGCCACATTTCAGAGGCTCATGAACACCGTGCTCCGTGAATTCCCTTCTTTCTGCTCGGCGTATCTGGACGATATCGTGGTCTACAGTGCAACATGGAAAGAACACCTACTGCACCTACAGAAGATCCTCAAAGCCCTGGAACGTGCAGGACTCCACATCAACTCCCGGAAGTCTCGAGCCGCTTATCACAAGGTGAAATATCTCGGATATGTTCTGGGGCATGGCGTAATAGCTCCACAGGCGGAAAAAGTGAGGGCTATCGCCTCTGTTAAAGGACACGGACAACCCACAGCACGGCGCCTTTAATTGGGGATTCCCTGATGACGGGACTCCTCCTCCGAATGACGTCACGGCATACCCGCCAATAAGGAGCGAGGACTCATGGAGGCCGGTGTGCATCGACACCGGAGCGGAAGAAGGAGAGTCAGCAGCGAGAAGCGAAAGACGAGAAGCGGGAGACCGGAGTGTGAACAGCGGTACCGGACAACGAGGACTCCAGGATACGCCAGTAGGCCACCGGCATCACACTTCACCGAGCCACGCTCCAGGAGGAGCGTGGCTAACCCAGGTACGGGACCGGTTTACAGGGTGGTTAGGGAGGAGGGATTCCTCCGACACCTAGAGAACCGGGAGGGCAGCCCGCTGTCGTCCCTGCTTGCACCCTTCCCCGTACACTATCACGCAGCCGTTATATTCGGTTGCACGGGTTGCTTTGAGGTGTCCCCGCACTACCCTATCCCTGACACACTTATAGACCAGAGCCCTTATACCCGCTATTTTCTATTTCTCCCTTTTCGGCACTCCCTTTGCTCCATATCTGCACCCTGGAGAACAAGACCGTTTGAAGACCGGATCTCCAAGAGGAAGAGGTCACCAAGCTGGAGAAACCCAGGAGAATCTGTCTGAGTTTGTAGATTTCAGTAATTATGTCTCTTAGTAGTGATACATCTTGGTCAGAGATTTTTCCTAGAAGTTTAAGCATTCTGTTATTATTTTATTACATTGCATACACAGAGGGTACATTATATGCCGTTTTTTGTTGTCTTTTCATAGAGCGGGCCCCCTTCCCTGAGTTGTTGCCAGGTACAGGCGGGTTTCTTTATCCCTCAACAAGGGTGAGTGGAGTTATGAGATGCACCAAACGGGCATTGTAGGGACATGTCAATTTTTCATGTCCTTTTAATGTAAATGATAACATCATTATACTTTAATGGTGGTTGGTCTGTGATACTATGTTTTATGTCTCTCAATTTACAGATAAGTTCCAGTAGTATCGAATATTCAAATTGGATTACTGGTCTAGTATTACTTTTCTCTTATTATATATTTTTGCACTATTGCAGCAGCACTATTAATTTGGTCCTGAAGAAAGCTTGGGTACTGATATAGACCAAAAAGCTGAAACATGTCGACCGATTGTACATATGTAGCAGTTTAAATTAAACTGTTCTACATTGCTTTTTAATCCTGCCAGTGTGGACAAGCTAATAAAAAGATTTTTTGACCTCACTAGGTAGTTTTAGCTTCACTTATATTTTTCATTACATCCAGCGCTGCACCCTCACAACACCTGAAACTCACATATGGGATTTTAGCATCCTTAAATATCTGAGGGTAGTATTGAAAACATCCCAGAGCTCCTACCTCACAGTGAGGTAGTTGTAGCCCTCAGTGGGACTAGGTGTTCCCACTGGGAGGAGAAGCCCATATGATGAAGCATGCCACCTATGGTGGGTGAGGGCATTCGTCCTGAAAGGGAAGTGCTCCCTAGAGGGGCCTTTTTGAGAGACATATTTTCACAGTTTTTCACTTTCTTTCACTTCATTTTCACTGTAGACCCGAGAAGTTGTGTGTTGTGATTAATGGATATGGGGATTACTTCTTGCAGGTCTTAAAAATTTTCCCTTGGACCCCCCTTTCAAACCTTTAAGTGTTTCAATAAGTGAACCCTCCCACACTGATGTCCTGGGGTGTTACTTAAGGTTCTAACGGGCGTCCAGTCATATTTATAGATCTCCACCTGCTTGGGAGAGAGCTCTGTGCCTTCGGAGGAGCAGCTGCCACAGAGACTCCTCTGAAGGCACTGTAAGTTTTCTTAGCGACTAATGTGTTTCAGGTGGCCGCTCAGCAAAGTTTGCTTTTCAAAAAAAATATATTAATGGCTCTGACACCTTGAGAGTTTTCTCCCACAGTGTGGGGTTCATTTTTGTTTTTTTCTGCTTGGAACTGCCAGGCTTTTCTGAAGGATACTTATAACCGCAGATTCCTCACCTTTTCAATATTCTCCAGATGCCAAACTGGTTCCAAACTTTTTCACAGCAGTGCTCCTGTGCACTGTTAGTTGGCACCATGTGGCTCTGTGTCGAGTTCATTCCACCCCGAAAGTGATGGAGCAGAGCCGCCTCTAGGGACAACGCTTGTGTGCCGAAATCAGTTCCTTCCTTTCTGGGCCTTCGAACGTGGATCTGGTGACCCGCCTCCTATGTGTCCGTTGATGTATTCCTTTCAAAATTCCTTCCAGTGTGCAAGGGAATGATGTCACCACTGATGGTGTTCAAACCGTGCCATGAGTGTCGGAAACGGATATTGGTGACAGACCCTCATAATGTTTGCCCCTCTTGTTTGGGCTTGGGGAATGACTCCATGTCGTGCGAAGAATGTGTCCTCATGCACTCAAAGACATCAGGGGGGATAGTGACTTGAAGCTGTATGTCACAGAACACCAAAAAAAGTCACAGATCTTGCTTAAGTCCTGCTCCAAATTGAGTGCACAGACTCATTCCTGCTCTTGAGACCACTCCCGCCAAAGGTCCTCTTCTCGGTCAAGGTCGTCCGGTAAGTCTAAATCTAAGAAGCATAAGAAATTGAAGCAGGATTCAACCTCATTCCACCACTTTCTGTCCTAAGAGAAGTTGGGAAGGTGACAAGGTGGCAATCGATCTTGTGCCAGATTCCCAATCGCAGAGCTGATTCCACAACTGGTCCTGTGGTGCCCTGAAGGTTTTGTGTCATTGGTGACTCCTCAGCAGGTCGAGGCCTTTCTGGAGGCCATGCTGAGTATTTTGTGAGTATTTTTAGCACTCTTTCAGTTCCTCTGGCATGTCTTCAGGCCCCTAGGATCTGCAGAGGTGTCCAGTTGGGTTACCACCAGTGGATCCGTCCTCCGTGCTGTCTATGCTCCTACAACCTGCAGTGGGATTTGAAGTCTCAGTGGGTCCAGCATCGGAAGTCATCCAGGATTCAGAGGAGATTGCACTAGGTATACATTGGTGGCTGCTCAACCGCAACCTGACCAGCGGCAGACCGCTCTCTCTTCCCCACCCAGATCTGACTATGGCAACGGATGCGTTCCCGCTGGTCTGGGGAGATCATCTTAGAGAGATGGAGATCAGAGAACTATGGTCTCTGGTGGAAACCTGTCTCCATACAAATCTGTTGGAGCTGTGAGCCATCCACTTGGCATTGAAGGCCTTCCGGCAGTCCATCAATGGAAGGCAGGTGCAGATTCTCCCGGACAACACCTCTGCTATGTGTTACTGCA
The DNA here is from genome assembly GCA_963921515.1 of Calotriton arnoldi. Lineage (NCBI taxonomy): Eukaryota > Metazoa > Chordata > Amphibia > Caudata > Salamandridae > Calotriton > Calotriton arnoldi. Next base: position 387,231 of record CAWUFW010004651.1, on the reverse strand, counting down.
ACAAGGGCAGAGTAGGGTTCTGGGTCCTGTGCCAAGAGGCACAGTGTCTCTGGAGTTGGCTGGAGAATCAGGCCATGTCTCAGATCGTGAACCACCTTGGATCGTCAAATGCCAGGGAAGACAAGCTTAACCCTGTGATGCCTGGCAAATCAAGAATGGCAGTTTCATTCTGAGGTGGTGCAGGGCATCTTCAACAAGTGGGGAGAGCCCGAGCTGGATCTTTTTGCTGCGGTTGAGAATGTGCAGTGTCAAAACGTCCACGCTTAGGAGTTCCTGAGAACTCTCTTTCTAGAAGACTCATTCAGGCTAGAACAGAGCAGGGGACTCCTGTAGGTCTTCCCACCACAGCCTCTCCTGAAAAAGATCAGAAATGACCAGGCCAGTGGGGAGAGTGTCAGACACAAGTTAACAGGCTCAGAGTTATCACTGTTCGGGGAGGGAAGACACAGACATGTCGGTCGACGCTTGGCCTCGATGGGGGCTACATATACACCACGCTTATCTGCTGCACATAATTTTGCAGTCACCCCACCCCGCACTCTCTACCCCCTATTCCCAGAGTCATTATGGGTACTCCAACATAAGATAGCAGCGCTAACTCGGTCCTATCCTGGAACGTGAATGGTCTGGGAGACAGGGTCAAAAGAGGCCTGGTCACCCAATACATTAAATGACTACAACCGAATGTGGTACTTTTACAGTAGACTGATCTTAGGGGGACACAGTGCAGATTCCTGGGGAGAGGAGCTTACACCACGCTAGCACATTTGGAGTGTACAACAGGGTCTGAGGGGTGGCCATCGTGGCCAGGAAGAATCCACCCTTAAAGTAACGAAACAGTGGACAGACCCATCAGGGAGATATGTGGGAGTGAAGGGGTTCTGGGGACAAATAGGTGCCTCACTGCTCATCGTGTAAGCGCCTCCCCGACTACAGGCCCCCACGCTTGAGAAGCTAGCTGATATTTTGCTGGAGGCGGACTCCTCACTTCACATTGTGGGAGGGGACTTCAATAATGTTATGGCAATAGAGCAGGATAGGACCGGGACTGCTGGTTCGGCTGCAGAACCCACTTGCTCGTACATTTTGCTGCTACTTTGGGCCTCTCAGACCTCTGAAGTCACGCACACCCCTTAGATAAAAAATACTCCTACTTCTCTGGGGCTCACAGAGCATTTTCCCGCCTAGATTGCATCTTTGCCCTGGATTGGGAGGTGTGCATCATACAATAGGCAGATTACCTGGCCCAGGGCCTCTCAGATCACTCCCTCCTGCTGGTGAGGATGAATAGGCAGTGTGGTGGGGGGACTGGCTGGAAACTCAATACATGGGACCTACGGGACTGAGAGGTGGCAGTCGGTCTAAGGGTGGACCCTGAGCTCTACCTTAAAGAAAATGAAAGCTCAGTCACGTCCAAAATAGTGCTTTGAGAGGCATATAAAGCAGTCCTCCGGGACAGTGCCCAGAACCTAATAGCCCAAAAGAGGAGGAGGGCGGTGGGCACCTTGGAATGGTTTGAAGTTCAGCTGCTGGAACTTGAGGGAAACCTAGGACCGGAACCAGACTCTCACAGCCTTAGGAAACTAGACCTCCTAAGAGAAGAATACCGAGCTCTGGCACAAGAGGGAGCGAAGACCCAAATGTTAGCTACACTACACAGACGCTATGATACCAGCGACAAGACCGGGAAGCTCCTTGCATGGTTGGGAAAGAAGGAAGCAGAGGCCAGATGGGTGCACTGGATATTTGGACCGGCGGGGGGGGGGCCGGAGAATGTGCTGACTCTGACGAAGCCATAGGCCTTTGCTCACTACTATTGTATTGTATTGTAATTGCAGTTATATAGCGCTTACTACCCCAAACGAGGCGTTGAAGCGTTTTTTCGGCGAGTAACACGCTACTCTGGAACCCATAAAGGATTAGTGGTGAATTAGTAAAGTGAAATATGAAAGTAATTTGAGTGGTGGATATGTTAGTCAGTTATTTGGATTGAGAAGGATAGTGGAGGGATAGAAGAGGGAAAAGGTTTGCATTTATATAGCGCTTGCTACCCCTGATGAGGTGTTGAAGTGCTTTTTCGGCGAGTAGCACGCTACTCCGGAACTCATAAAGGATTAGTGGTGAATTAGTATAGTGAAATATGAAAGTAATTAGTTTTTTTTAATAATTTTTATTTTTTATTATTGTTAAGCCAATAAGCAATCATATACAATTACAAAGACATGGACAAAAACACAAAAAATAGAACCAACCATGATATTCTGGTCAACCTTGAGTTCCAACACAAAGGAGAAGAGGGGCTGAAAGGACAGACGAAATGAAACGGAGAACAGCAGAAAAATAAGAAGAAAACAACAAAGAAAGAAGGAGAAAAAATACATACATATAATGCTTCTATATGACTATACTGCTGTAGTGGTCAATTACATCATCATGCCTTTGAATACCATAATTACATATAGATTGCCTCGTTTATACCAAAAACATTAAAAAAAATCAGATATGACAGAGGCACCGCAAGACATAAACCCCAAGACAAAGAAAAAACATAATTTAAGGCGTCGTAGGCGCTAAATGATCCACTATGGTCCCCCAGTTCGTAATAACCAATCTCCGTTTCTGGTGCCCTTTAAGGGCATTTAGACTATGTTCCAGATTGCACATAGCGTAAAGCCTTCCTCTCCACATTTCAAAGGTTGGGGGTTCTTTTTGCTGCCAGAGTGATGCTATGCACAGTCTAGCCACAGCGATAAATATTAAATACCTAAATGCCGACATCTCTTGAGCTGCCCTTGCGTCATCCAATACTCCCAAAAGCATAACTGTAGGAGTAATCATAATCTGTGCCACTGTGACCTCCGTCAAAAAGGCCTCTATCCTATTTATCAACTGTCTCAACTCTGGACATGCATAAAACATGTGCAGACTATCAGCCTGACCCAACCCACAGCGTGTACATTTGCCCCACCCCATCGTGCAATTTTGGCAGGAGTTTAATATAAATTAAACATTGTTTTATATATGTTATATATGTTGTGCTTGAAGGCTAGACAAAATCAAAAGCTTATCAGCCAGTGCAATGGATTCTTGTAGGATATTCCCTCCCTGGGATAACCTGGTGTTCCATTTGGAATTTTGCACCTCCAGATCATCACTTTGTATTTCGCTAAGGCTTTGATATAAAGCCCTGATCCTTCCACGCCTCCAAACTATCTCTAACAGGCTGCTCTTTTGGGCCAAACACACTATGTCCGCTTTTCTAATCAAGTAATCCCTGACCTGGAGGTATTTAAAAAAGTCGGTCTTAGGAAGATCATATTCAGACACCAGCGAAGAGTAAGCCCTAACACCACTGTTATCCACTAAATCTCCCAAGGTCAGGACACCCTTCCGTCTCCATCTAGCCATCGTAGTATCAGAAAAGATAGAGACAGGGAGTGCTAAAGAAGTGGTGGGCATGTAAAAGTTGAGCTTACCAATCTGCAGGTACCTCCGGACCTGGAGCCATGCCTTATAAGCAGCCTGAACCACTTTGAAGCTGTTTTTTTTGTAATAGCTGGGCTCAAGATTTTGAAAAAAGCTCCTCTCTGCGTTGGAACCAAACAGCATTTGAAAAATATGCGGGGACTCCTCTACCTTAACCTCTCCTTCCCCAACCAACAAAATACCCATATGTTAAAGTAGACAGGCCCAATAATAAAACAGAAAATTAGGCACAGCCCAGCCCCCTCGAGATTGTGGTAGGGTCATATATTTCATTGCGCGGCGAGGTTTGCCTTGAGCCCATATAAAACTACAACATATAAATTGAAGCTTCTGGAGTTGTTTCCCCGTGAGTTCCAGGGGGACCGATCTAAAATAATACAAAACCTTTGGTAAAATATTCATCTTTATAACGTTACATCTTCCCACCATTGACAAATGTTAACCTTCCATTCTGTCTAAATCCCTTTTGATTTTATGCACCATCGGGTCCCAATTAGACCGTACCATTTTATCCAGACATGCATTGATACGTACCCCTAAGTATGTTGCCTCCTCCACAACCCGAGAATCGCTAAAAAATGCTTGATCTGTGCAGACTACTTGTGTCTTAGCTATATTTAGCTTGTACCCAGAACTTTTCCCGAATAGGGATGCTAATTGCTCAATTTCTACAAAAACCTTAGCTGGATCTGGCGAGACTATTGCAATGTCATCCGCATACGCTAATATGTTAACACCGTAAGCATGTCTGATTGTATCTCAGCTAGAAAGACTTTATAAAATTCAAGTGGGATCTTATCCGGTCCAGCAGCCTTCCCTGCTGCTAAAGAACCAACAGCCTCCAAAAGTTCTTCTAAAGCAACAGGCTCCTCCAAATATCTCTGATCATCAGAGCTTAACATCCTCCTATAAGGATCTTTATAGAATCCTTCAGTTTTATCCTGACTGTTATACTCCTCCGAGTACAACTCCTCATAAAAGGTCTTAAAAACCTCCATAATCTCCACCGGTGTTACTACAAGTCTCCCAGTTGAATCTTCAATGGCTGTGATTGCATCTTGTACCTCTTTACATTTAATTTCCTTGGCCAAGCATCTACCTGTTGCCTCCCCGTACTCGTAGCACTCCCTCCTAAAAAGATGATACTTCTTGGCAATATCCTTAGCCCACTCCCCATTTATCCTGGCCTTACAACAGGCCACCTCAGTCTGTGGCTGTGTGATGTCTAATTTCCTCTGCAGGGCATGTATCAGAGCATATTCAGCTTGCTGAAGATTATCATATAGCCCCTGCATAAACTGCCTTTGTTGCTTTTGGGCATGCAATCCGAAGCTCAGGACTTCCCCCCTGAGCCTCGCCTTTGGAGCATCCCATACTATGCCTCAGTTCGTGGAGTTTCAATTGATGGCCAGGAATTGATTTAATAAATGAATGAAGTTAGCGCACACCTTAGTATCGACAATGAAACACAGAATCAAAAAGTAAGCTCGTATGCATGCCAACCAGCCAGAGGTTGCCTGCCTCTTTTGAAGAACCAATACACAAGTGACTGTTCACTTGAATGCTGGATGCACAGCGTGAATACACTATCTCACATACTCCAATAGTTGTGACCTGAGTTAACATCTCTTTGATATTGGTTGGGCTTATTATTTTACATTGGTGGTTGTTCTTGTTGCCATTCGTAGAACTCATTAGGCGGTATATCACTTTTTTCCTCATTCATCCTGTACGTTGTATCAGTATGCTATTGTTTATTACTGTTAACATTGGTTCTTTCAGTGGCCCCTGAAGAAGGGATGGTTTAAATCCCGAAATGCATTGGGCACATCTTTTAAAGAAGACTTCATTCTTATGCTGATGTGAATATAATTGCTATGTCTATGTTTATGTTTTTGTAAATACATGATTATTGTTGATATTACTGGAAGTATTTGAAATATCAGCCGAATAAAGGCTAGAACACGAGTGTATAATATATTGACTCATTGTGTTTAAATTTAGTTTTGTTAAACCACAGTTTGTGTTCTCTATTGGAGTATGTGAGATACTGTATTCACGCTGTGCATCCAGCATTCAAGTGAACAGTCACTTGTGTATTGGTTCAGGAATTGATTTAGCCACTGTCGTATATGACAGATAAAAAGTTCATTAAGTAAAAGCTTCCTATCAAAGGAGAAAGAGGCACGGGGACGTGCCACACCATACATTACGAGTTTAAGCAACATTGGATTGCGGTCCGAGGTAATTCTAGGGAAATTCTGTATATGTGCCTCTGCTAAATATGTGTTAGTGACAAAAAAGTAATCTAACCTAGCCATCTTTTGATGACATATCCACCACTCAAATTACTTTCATTTGTCAATATAAAAGTAATTTGAGTGGTGGATATGTCAGTCAGTTATTTGGATTGAAAAGGATAGTGGAGGGATAGAAGAGGGAAACGGTTTGCATTTATATAGCGCTTGCTACCCCTAATGAGGTGTTGAAGTGCCTTTCGATGAGTAACACGCTACTCCGGAACCCAAACAGGGTTAGCGGTAATAAGTATAGGGAAATATGCAATTAATTTGAGTGGTGGATATGTTAGTCTGGTATTTGGATTGAAAAGGAGTAGTGGAGGGATAAAAGGGGGAAGGGTCTAGAAAGGTTTTTTGTTTATTTTTTTGGGGAAGTTTATAGCCGTAGGAGGGGGTTTGGGGTAAGTAAAGGGAAGGTGGAGGGGAGTTAGTATAGGGAGATATGAAATTAATTTGAGTGGTGGACATGTTATTCTGTTTTTTGGATTGAAAAGGAATAGTGGAGGGATAGAAGAGAGAAGGAGGGGTAGAATAGGGAACGGTTTAGAGTCTTTTTGTTTTGAGTTCATAGCAGAAGGAGGGGGTTTGGGATGAGTAAAAGGGAGGAGTCGGAGGTAAGGGTTTAGAAAAGCTTGTTTGGGAGATCTGAATAGTAAAAGGTATGAGATGATGCAAGGAGGGGTAGAGGCAGGAATACTTTAAGAAGGTTTTATTTTAGGGATCATAGTAGTGGTATGGGGTTTGGGATGAATGAGAGTAGAGGTGGAGGATATATTGATAGAGGTATAGGATGAGAAATAAGGTAGTGCATTGGACATGCTGAATTAGAATAAAAGTAATAAATATATAGATACATAAGTACGTGGAAGTGGAGGCAGAGGATATATTGATAGAGGTATAGGGTAAGAAATAGGGTAGTGCATTGGAAAGAGTAGCAGAATGAGGTTTGAGATGAGTCAGAGAGTTGAGGTAGAGGATATATTGAGAGCGGTATAAGGTGAGAAATAGGGTCGTGCTTTGGATATGCTTAATTCGAAGAAAAGTCATAGATATATAGATATACATAAGTACACGGAAGGTACATATATGCATAAGGAAGGTAGTATATGTAGATTAAAGATACATTTAATAACGTCTGGCTTTCAAGTGTTGTACTTTACATTTATTTTTTTTGTAATTCAATAGTGAAGTAATTGTAGATAAATAGTTATGATAAAAAGATTTACTTATTTATGCAGTCACATATACATGTTAAAACATAGAATAATGTAACTATCAGTGATATGTACATTTGTTAAGCAGAACTAACGAATATCTATATTTCTAAAAACATTATTATACACGTTTATACAAAGCAATACACATATATAGGTACTTATCTATAGTTAAAATAAGTGCGTATATACAGAGGGATATGCTGTATATTTCTGTTTGCGTAGGGTGGTTATGTGGGGAAGAGCCAATTCTTGAGTAGTTTTCTGAAGATAAGGTGGTTGTCCGTTGATCTTATGTTGGGGGTAAAGAGTTCCATAGTTTGGCTGCTTGAACAGAGAAGGATGTGCCACCCATTGTTTTTTCTTGTACGTTGGGATTTTGAGGCGAGGTGCCACTCTAGAGCTGAGGTTCCTTTGTTGAATGTGTTTGGTGATTTTATTCCTGATGAAGAGCAGTCCCGTTCCATGTATCGCTTTGTGGGTGATACAAAGCAGCTTGAACGTGGATCTTCTGGCAACCAGTAACCAATGCAGGCCTTTCAAGGCAGGGGGGATGTGGTCTTGCAGCTTTATATGTAAGAGTAGTATGGCAGCTGAGTTCTGAATCCATTGTAGTCTTTTCATAGTCGTTAAAGGTTATCCGTCGTAGAGGCTATTGGCGTAATTGAGTTTGGACAGAACAAGAGAGATAGTAACCTGGACCTTGTATGGAAATCCATGATGGGGGAAGATTCGTCGCAGAGTTTTTATAGTAACAAAGGTTGATCTTGCTAGTTTGTCCATTTGGGCATTCATTAATAGCTTGGAGTCCATGGTTTCTTACTTCCTTCCATACTTTAGGCGGTGTTCCCAGATCATCAGGCCAGGCAGCGAGCGGGTCATCATTTTTCCAATCGCCACATGTGAGTATTTCCGTTTTGGAAGCTTTCCATTTGAGATGGCTCCACGTCATCCATTGATCCACGGCTCTGAGACAACTGAAAATTGGTGAGTTTCCAATGTCTTTGGGGCATTCCAGTTGAAGGAGTATTTGCGTGTCATCTGCATAGTTATAGCATGTGAGGTGAAATTGATTGATCAGTGCTTGTAATGACTTCATGTAGATTTTGAAAAGCATGGGCGAGATGATAGAGCCTTGAGGGATGCCTGCTTTCGTGAAGTACGGTTTGGACGAGAAAGGGGGTCTATGGATGCCATTAGTTCTGTTGCGAAGGTAGAATGTGATCCAGCCTAGAGCAGTCCCCTCTATGCTTGCTTCGTAGAGTCTTTGTATCAGAGTGTCATGGTTATCCGTGTCAAAGGCAGCCAAGAGGTCCAAGAGAAGTAGCGCAGCAACCCCGTTGCGGTCAACTGTGTTCTTCAGGTCATCCCAGATGGCAAGGAGGGCAGATTCTGTGCCTGTTCCTGGACGGAATCCCAGTTGGAAGTCTGAAACTATGGCATTCTCTTCAATGAATTGTGACATCTGAGCGAATGCTGCTTTTTCTATCAGTTTGCCCAGGAAAGGTCCATTTGTAATCGGTCTATAGTTGTCAAGGTTCAGCAGGTCTAAGTTTGTTTTCTTCAGTAATGGGCGTATGTATGACTTTTTTAGTTCTTCTGGAAATATTACAGTAGTTAAGGAATTGTTGAATATTCTTCTTACTGGTGTGGCAGCAGAGGTTGTTAGAAGAATTGTCTTGAAGGTTTGTGGTGGACACGGGTCAGAAGGGCTGCCGGCAGGCCTGCTTGCTTTGACCAGGTCCATAAATGAATCATGTGAAATGTGTTGGAAGGAACAGAGAGGCTGGGTTAGAGTATACTTGGATTGTTGTTTTGCAAAGGGGTTGGTGCTGGTGCTTTGTCTTTTGTTTTAAATATGAGTCCATAGTGTCTGCTTTGTCCGTGTAATGATTTGCTATTTTGTCTGTGAAATCTTGAGTAACGGGATGAGCTCCTTCCAGGCAATTTGGTTTCCAAAATTCATTGAGAATTTTTTTAGAATTCTTTATTTGCACATTTAGCATTTCGAATTATGTATGAAAAGTACCTTTTCTTAGCTTTTGATAGCTGACTTGTATAATCTGTTAAATTTCTGTAGGCGAAGTTTGTCTTGATTGGTGTTTGTTTTGAGCCAGGCACGTTGCAACTTTAATTTGTTGTTTTATCTCTTTTATCTCTGTATTTATCCAAGGTGCATGTTTTCTTTTTTTCTGTTGTGTGGATTTTAGTGGTATTAGGTTATCAAAAGTTTCCTGTATCCACTCATATAGTTTTTTAACAGAATTTATTGTGTCTAGATCAGTACTGGATGTTAGTTGTGTTTCTAAGTGTTCCAAATGAGCTTGTTCTACGGTCGATAGGTGGATGCACGCAAGGTGGTTTTAGGTGCGTTGCTTCGTGTTGTTTTATGTTGGAAAGCAAGCAAATGGTGGTCTGACCATGTGACTGGAGTCATGTTTTAAAGGTAACTAGTCCTATATCAGCAAAAATGACATCTAGGATGTGTCCAGCGATGTGTGTGGGTTTGTGGACGATCTGATGAAGGTTCAGTATGTCTAGGCCTGTGATGAGGAATTCTATAGGGCTAGGCCACTACAGGAGTTGCCCCAAATCGAACATTTTCTGGATTCTGTAACCACTGTCACATTGGATACAAACGCATGTGCCAAGCTTGAAGCCGAAATCACATTCGCAAAAGTTCAAGCTACCAAGGAAAAGCTAAACTCTAACAAAACCTCCGGACCTAACGGAATTCCCGCAGAATTCTATAAACATGACATTGGGCAGTTAGGACCCCATCTCTTAAACATGTTCTTGGAAGCTGGCAAACAAGGCACTCTGCAATCTCACAGGGAGGGATGGGGGACTTAGCAGGTCCAGCGTACAGGCCCCAGGGGATAATGGTAAAAGAGAAAGGTACGTTGTTCCTATGGGGGAAGGAGGAAGGAATGTGACAGGCCACGACAGTAATGTCGGTTACAGACAGGTGCTAGATAGGACAAGACAGTGCGTGCTTGTCCAGGGATAGCTCCAATAAGGAGCAAGGGCCCTCACACACCCCGAGGGGTGTCATGCTTCATCATAGGGCAGCTCCTCATTGGGCTGGCGCTGCAATGCCCAATGGGCCCCACAGGGGGGCTCTTTGCCGGAGGTCTTCTCGGTTTGCCGTTGTGAAGCTAAAAGATGTTTTTGGAGGGCGCCTATGTGTGGTGAGTAGAAGTGGGATCGCGTGCGAGTGGTTAAAAATGGCTGCTGGATTCTCCAAAGACAATTTATTCGAGGAGTACCTAGGCCATGAATAAAAACACCGGCTAGAAAGTCGTAGACTGAGGAGGGAGGATTAAACCTGTCTCAGTTCTTGGATTAGTGAGTTGTGCAGGGGGTCGACATGTTTTATGCCTTATTCAGTCCATATGGATCTAGGCATTTCTTCAGGACCTTTTTATCCTCATCTACTCAGAGGGGCGGCGTGTAATGATTTATCAAATAAGAAGTAAAGAGTCACGTCCCCTCAGGTCAGGATTCAACAGTAGTCCTAATGTGTTTGTGAAAACAAAAGGTATATTATACCTTCTGGAAAAATCGTGCGCCTGTAAAAGATGAATCAAAAATAGTTAATGAATATAGAAGCAGCAAAGAATGGCCTGTGTATAGATAGATGAATAGATGAATAGATGTGTACCCCCGTGATTCTGTGCCCAAGCATGTGTCCTATGTAGTCTCTGCCACAAATGAATTTACCTAAATAGGGAGGTAATTCTGCCCCAACAGAGACAGGCCGGGATGCCCGCTGGCGTTGCGAGATAGACCAATCTACAGATGTGAAGGTTGGATTCATAAAGGATTAATCAAGGTTTACAACGCGTGGCTAGTAGGAGCTCACTGTGATGGGGAGACATATGCTGGTTTCTGGACTGACAACCGGGAAAGAGAGGGCGCCGTCTGGGTGCCCCAGTGGTGTTCATCATAAATTAGAATAGACCCAGAGTTTGTGGCGGTATTTCGCAATACACGGGTGGTCTGTGTCTAGACCGGCCACACTCATTATAGGTGCAGCTTGTGTCCGCCAAAATGATGCAGGTATTCGTGTTGTAAGAACTCTGTTAACCGCAGTATATGGGTGCGGAAGAAGCTTAGGTATATTCATGACACTGGGGAAGGTACTTTGTTTTGAACGAAACCTTGGGATGGTGGTGAGAGCCTGCTGCCAGTAAATGGAGAGGTGGCGAGGGCTGCCCCTCACGCTAATAGGGGAGCAGCCATGTTTAAAAGGATCTCACTACCCAAACTGCTCTATGCTTTGCAGAACACTTAGGGGCCGATTCAGATTCAGGCCGGAAATCTCCCCGACCGAGCCGGACCCGGAGAGATTTCCGACCGAATCGGACCCTAGCAGCCCGACCGAATGAGTACGATGCGCACGTATGCTATCGGACTCGATTCGGTCGGACTCCATTGAAGTCAATGGGAGCCAGTCGTACGACGCGTACACGGGCTCCCATTGACTCAATGGGCACGACGCGAACAAGGGCGCCCCTACAGCGTGTTCGCGTCGATGCGGGTCGCGCCGTACATGCACGTGTAGGGGGGACCCATGGGTCCCCCCTGTGTGCGACTCGCGCGCCTACGCTTCCAGGGGGGTCCGACACGGACCCCCAAAGTGCGGCTCCGACAGCTCCTTGGAGCCGGACTGCGCGAGTCGGTCGGAGCGGTCGAGGTGCGCATCGTACTTACCCGGCCGGGGAACGTCTCCATTGCGCGGTGCGAGTCGTCCCCATGCGGAGCGGTCGGGTCCTGCGAACGAGTCGGTCGGCGATTTCGCGAGCGCACGCATCGTACTCGCTCGCCCGGACGCACGTACGAATCGGTCGGGAAATAGGGCTCCGAATCCGATCCGGTTAAGCCGAATCCGATTCGGTGCCCTACCGGCCGAGATCGGAATCGACCCCTTACTATTGGATCTCCAAAGAGATCTTCGCTACGATTGAGGGTGACATGCATACTTTGTTATGGGATGGTAAACACCCCAGAATTGCCCTAAAAACTCTATAGGGTAATCAGTACAATAGTGGATTAGCCCTGCCTGACCTGTGGGCCTATAACTGGGCGGCCCACCTCATCAATATTAATGATTGGCCATTTGCCTCCTAGACCACTCAACCTATAGGCTGAAGCGGGTGCAATCGGGGGAGTGGTCCTACCTACACTATCTCTACGGAGGCGGGCGGCATCTCCTCCTGGCCACCCAGAGCACACTAGCAGCTTGGGAAAACCATAGGCTGGCTCGGTAGGCCCATGAGAGAAACGCCCTTGTAGGAGGGGCATTGGCTTCCAGAGATGCGAAAGGTATGGGAATTTGAGGCCTGGGACCTGGTTAGGATCTTTAGGTTGGGGGACCTAATAGAGGGTGGTGATATTATGCCGTTCTCCTTCCTTCAACAGGAGTATTGGATGAATACAAAACCAGTTCCAAAAATACGCACAAGTCAGGCACTCATGGAGGGCTGAGGGGCTCCCGGTGACGGTATCCCGGAATAAGCCCAGTTGTAAGGACGGCTACTGAAGGAGGAGTTAGGGAAGGGCGTTATTTCCTTAACCTACAAAACCCTCAATAACAACATGCCAGATACTCTTTATAAGTTGAAGGAGAGATGGGTGGCAAAGGTTGGAGATAAGGAGGATATTGATTGGAAGGGGGCCCTGATGCACCAGAGGAAGGTAGCAATTAAACCATGGCTACTTTTAGTCCAATTCAAATACTACACAGAGTATATTACGATGGGCGTCAATTGCATGCTATGGGAGAGCGCAGTCCCCACAGTGCCTGAGATGTCATAGGGAAGATGGTTCCTTCTTTCACACGATCTGGAGCTGCCCCCTGATCCAGGACTACTGGGTTGCAATTATTGGAAAACTTAGTAGGGTGTTTGCAGCACCAAACTCGTTGGACCCTAAATTCCTCATCTTGGGGATTCCTAATTATATTGACTTACAGCGGGCTCAGCTCTTGTTCTGCGGTCTCGGCCTAGCTGTGGCCAAGAGAGACATAGCCCAATACCGGAGTACGGGAACGTCCAACACTGCAGGAATGGAGACGAGGCATAAACACGACATGTACATGGTGGCTGAAAAAGCAACATACGTCAGCAGGGGCTGCCCCTGTAAATTTTGTAAGGTTTGGGGCAAATGTATGCAATATTACTTCTTGGAAGCACTGGAAGACAGTGGGATACAGAGTCAGGGTGCACCCTGATGAGTGCAGGTATACTGTGGCCAGGCACATTGATCTCCATACTGTGGTATTTATTTCTGATATTGAATCTGAATGGGCTGACGGGTGTCGGGGGGGGGGGGGCGGCGTTTGGAGGAAGATGGTTGTTTGTGGTTGCTGTTATCACCATGCGGTCACTAGGGTTGGACTCCAGATTTGCTGTACGGTACCTTTATTTGCTATTGCTGCAATGTATTGAAAATAAAATAAAAATATATTTAAAAAAAAAAAGAAATGACCAGGCCAAAGTCATTCTAGTGGGCTCCCGATGAGCCAGGAGAGTGTGGTACCTGGAACTTCCGGTCATGAACATCTGTCCTCCAATCAGACTACTGCTTAAGGAGGATCTTCTGTTGCAGCAGCATGGCAGGGTTCTGCATGTGAACCTGCGAATCTAAACTTCCATGTGTGGAGATTGAGCTGCAGTACTTGAGTCTATTCAGTCTTTCTGCTGAGTTTCTGAATAATATCCTTGTGGACAGAAATCGCTCTACAACATCTGTTTCCACATGGCGCTGGGACAAATATGTTGCATGGTGTGCACTCAACAAAGACCCCTTATAAGCCAAACTGCAAGATGGTTTATTGTTTGTTTTATCCTTGGCCCCGCACAGTCATGCAGTGGGCACCTTTAAAAGTTATTTTATTGCCCCTTTCAGCCTTTTTGCATTTGCCATGCCAGCTGTCATTTTTAGATCCGTTGTTGTGATGCAGCTTATTAAATATTTAAGAGACAGGTTCCTTCCCAAATCGTTTGTGATGCCTCAGTGAAATCTTTTTTTTTTTGTATTCTGTTTTTATTAACAAAAAAGATCAGGTCACCACATTACAGTTAGAAATTGGTCGCGACATTACAATTCTGAAAATACGATCGAAACATGTCAGTCAGTCAGTCAAAACACTTTATTCGATTAATTAAAATCATAAAAGTACAATACACAGAACATAAAACAACAATAATATCAATCAATTCAAATGGGCGATGTAAAAACTTTAAAATTCCTACAAAAATCTATAATTCATCAGAGCTTGAAGGTTATCAAATAAAACAATTGCATTAAGATAATTTAAAAATTCATACATCATTAATCATAGGAAATCTCAGTCTCCTAAGGCGAACAGCAGCCACAAGAAAACTAGCAGTATTGAAAATATTCCGGGTATAATCTAACAGTTGAAGATACATTAAAGCCGGTCTTGCCTGTAAAAAACCCTTTACCCTCAAAAGGGGGCTATAAACCTCCTCCGTATTTCATTATAAAAATCACAAAACATGATAAAATGCAATGTATCCTGTAATGAAAAATTATCACACTGGCACGGGCCTATATCCTCTGGTTTACACCATCCCGGTAGGTTACCCAGGGAAAAATGAATCAAGTTGAAGCGGAACCTTGTCAATAGCCAACGATGATAAGGCTTGGTTACAATTCTCAAGTAGGGCTCAATTGACGGGAAAGAAATAATTAAATAGTGAGCCCTAACCAAAGGTTTTTGAATCTCCGTTCCTCTCGTTCCAACATCAATATATTTAAAAATTGTGCTTTTACCCAAATTACATCATCTTTTTGATCCCTTCTGGGACATTATAAATATCAGGTCGCCCCAGTTTAGAAAACATGGACTTAACATAAGACAGCCACGGAATGCTATTAGCTTTCTCCAGGGCAACACAATCCCGTAAGATCTGGTGATTCAAAGTTAACTCAGGATTAAGCCAGGTTTTAAGCCAGCAGACCAAGGGGGCCAGTCTCAGTGAGTCAGTTACATAACTCAACCCCAATCCCTGATGAATAGCAAATGTTGGGGTTGATTGGGGCACATGAACAGGAGGGTTCGTAAAAATTTGTTTTCAGCCATCTGCATCCCCATCTGCTGTTTATAGCCCCAAATAGCAGAGCCATATGTAGCAATAGCCAGACATTTAGATCTATAGATGGAGAGAATAGCTTCAAAAGGCCTTGCTCCCAATCGCTGTGAGAACCCTAATAAAGCAGATGTTGATCTTACTACTGCATTTTTTTTGCTTTAAATTGGGGGACCCAGGAACATCTATCATCGAATAAAACCCCTAAATATGTAAAGAGGTCACTCTCGATACCTCCGCTCCATTGCATAAAAAGTTTTTCTTTTCTTTTCTTTGGCCCATTATCATAACATGTGATTTCGACATGTTCACAACCAGATCCAGGGATTTCATATAAGCCCCAAATGCATCCAACAGTCTCTGGAGGCCTATAGCAGTTCGGGATAATAAAACGGCATCATCCGCGTATAGGAGGACCGGGATAGTCCCGGTCCCTACACGCAGGACATCCAAACTCGCCTGTTCCAAGGTTTTATCTAAGGCATTAATATAAAGAGTAAAAAGTAATGGCGCCAATATACAACCCTGGCGGACACCTCTGCCTGATTTAAAGTGACTAGTGCATTTACCATCCCGAGTAACCCTAACTACAGCTAAAAGATCCCGATGTAAGTCTGCTAAAAAATAAACCAAACAGGGATCAATACCCATAACAAGTAAAATGGACCAGAGCTTCGATCTGTTGACCAGATCGAAGGCGGAGGTAAGATCCATAAAAGCCATTTGTAGGGAACCTTTTTTGGCTACGCTGTATTTGCCTATTAATAAAGATCGAAACATGTCATTGTATGTTATACACAGCAGAAAAGAATAGCTCAATAGCGTGAAAATGTGAAAATCAAGGCGATAATGGTTCGTCAAGGGAGGGGAGGAGAGGGGTTTCACAAATATTGCCACGATATGCATTCCATTTATCCCAGACTGCCATCCATTTTCGGGGGCAACCGTGTGCAACATAAACAGTTTTTTCCCTAAGCATACTCCAGTCCATGTCCGCCTTCCAGGCTCCCAGTGTAGGCAACGCAGTCGCTCCCCATAACCGGGCTATATTTCTTTTGGCCTCCATTTGACCAAGAGTCGCCCAGAGTTTGCCCTTGCTGTTGAGGTCCGTGGGCTCCCACACATTCAAAAGGCACCGCTTGGCCTCGGGCCGAATCACAACTCCCCAGACAGTACTCATACACTCGTGCACCTTTCTCCAGAATTCCTGAATCAGCGCACACTCCCATATAATATGCATAAAGGAGCCCTCGAGTCCACACTGTCTCCTACACAGCCCCTCGTTAGCCCTACCCATGTGTACCAGTCTGGGACCAGAGATATAGATCCTGTGTAAAATGTTTAGTTGGACAAGTCGCAGTCTAGATGAAATAGCAACTTCCCTAGGGGAGGACACTGCCTCCTGCCATTCTTCATCGTCTAGTTCTAGCCCATCCCTCTCCCATCGCCCCCTCAATGATACAAGGGGATACGGTGTATTGTTAATAAGCTTCTTGTACGTGAGGGAGATGGCCTTGTCCGGTAGGTATCCATCAAGCAGTCTATCCTCCAGGGGGAGGATTCCGGCGGGGAAGTCCCTGCGGGGAGGTTAGTTTGGAGGGAATGTCGGACTTGCATGTACCTAAAATATTCCGTATCCGCTAACTCGTGCGTTTGTTGGAGTGAGGCAAATGAAACCATCCCTTCTGCTCCCCAGAGATCTCCGATTCGGGATAGCCCAATTAGATCCCATTTATCAAAACCTCGTGTCCTCCCGAGGGAGCCCAGTTGTTCAGCGTCCCATAGTGGAGTGGCGAGTGTGAGCTTTTGGGCCCAACCCAACCTACGGTTAACCATGTGCCAGAGCTGGACGGAGTGTTTTGTGGGTCCTGTTAAGTGGGTACCTGTTGGGTCTGGAGTAGAGCGTCCTGCTAAAATTGCCCCCTGGGAGTAGCCACCTGTCCATTCTATATCCTGGGTCATCTCCGACACGATAAGTGCAGTGGCTTACAGCAGCAAGGTGGGCCGCCCAGTAGTATTTCCTGATGTCGGTGAGTCCTATGCCTCCATCGTACCATCCGAGTGTGAGTTTGTGCAGCGCTATACGCGGTCTACCGTCCCATAGTAAATCCCTCTGGAGGCTCTCGATGTCATTGAAGAACCTGGTCGGAACCAGGTCAGGGAAGTTCTGCAGAGCGTAAAGGAAACGCGGAAGAGTCATCATCTTGAAAAGTGCTGCAAGTCCCAATAATGACAACGGCAGCGTCTTCCAGGTCGCGGCATCGCGCCTGAACCTCTGTAATGGGGGGATAAGATTACGTTCATAGCGAAGTTTGACATCGGCTGTGATGAAAATGCCCAAGTATTTAAATCCCTCCGATGCTATTAACATGGGGCAGCCACGTGGTAGGGAGGGAGGGTCTCCATTCAGAACATACAGCAGTGACTTGCTCCAGTTAATTCTATAACCAGAGTTTCTCCCAAAGTTGGTAAAGATGTCAAGGACGACTCGCAGTGACCGCTGGGGGGAGGCGAGATATAAGAGGATGTCGTCTGCGTACAGGGAGATCGGTCTTCCTACCCCTCCACCCACTTAAGTCCCCTGATGGAAGGGTCTTTCCGAATCCAAGCCGCTAGAGGCTCTAGGGAAAGAGCGAAGCGCAAGGGCGATAGTGGACAGCCCTGTCGAGTGCCCCTGCCAAGAGTGAACGCCTCAGAAATCTTGTTGTTGACTACCACTTGGGCCAATGGTTCTGCATAGAGGAGCTTTACCCAGCCAATGAAGTTAGGGCCGAAGCCCAACTTCTTGAGGACCGCCATTAGATATGCCCATTCGAGCGTATCGAACGCCATGGTGGCGTCCAACGTAACTACTACTGCATCTTCTTGAATGGTGGCCAGTCGCCCCATAACTCCATGGAGTCTTCGCAAATTAAGCACTGTATTGCGATGAGGCATGAAACCTGATTGGTCAGGATGCACCAATTTGCCTATTACCGGTTTTAGCCGGCTTGCCAGCAGTTTAGCTAGGATTTTGGGTTCCGCATTTAATAGGGAGATAGGCCGATAGGAAGAGCATTCATCCCTCGGCTTCCCTTCCTTATGTATGGTGACCAGCGTGGCGATACGTTGATCACGCGGGAGTTGGCCACGGTCCTTGCTGTCCTCAAACATGTTTCTGAGATACGGGGCCAGCTTTTCAGGTTTAAGCTTATAAAGCTCAATGGGCAGCCCATTGGGGCCAAGGCTTTCCCTGGCTGAAGACTTCTAATTGCCGTTGCAATTTCTTCATTTGTTAGTGTACTGTCTAATGATTGCCGTTCTGAATCTGTAAGGGTAGGCAGTGTGATATTTACGAGAAGTGCAGAAGAGTCCTCCTCCGGCAAATCTGAGCCTCTCTGATACACTTTCCTATAATGATCTGCAAACTCAAGGGCAATATCATGGGGTTCTGTCAATACGGCGCCAGAGCTGCTCTTGCGTACTGGGACCAGTCTGTTTGCCCTCTTTTTCTTGTCTAACCATGCTATCAATTTGTCCGCTTTGTCCCCCTGATCATACAGTCTTCCATCCCTGTCTCTCGCAAGGGTTTTGGCCATGTCGGTCGCAACAGCTTTATATTCCGTTGTTTTTAGTTGTAGTTGATGGATGGCGTCTTGGTCTTCCCCCTCCTCCACTACCTCCTCAAGGCGGAGGAGATCTTGCTCGATACGAGTCATATCTTGGACTTTTTCTTTGCGCGACCCAGCGATGGCCGATAGTGCATGTCCCCTAATGACTGTCTTGAACGCCTCCCAGAGGGTGGTAGGAGAGTCAACCGAGCCTTGGTTGTCTTGGAAGTAATGGTCGAGCGCTCTTGTAAGTGTGGCTTTGACTGCGGGATTGCGGAGATACCACGGGTTAATAGGCGCTACACAACCCACCCTCTTGTCCCCGAGTGTCAAATGTGCCCACAGCGGGGAGTGGTCAGAAATACCTCTTGCCAAATGTCTAATTTCTCGTACAGTCATTGTCTGTTGTTCGGGCATGAGTATGTAGTCAATTCTGGAGAAGGTATGGTGTGACCCTGAGTAGAAAGTGTAGTGTGTGAGTTCTGGGTGGCACGCCCTCCAGAGGTCCGTGAGGCCAAGAGCCTCGAGGAAGTTAGTGAGCCAGCTGCTTGCCATGCCAATGTCTCGAGGTGGATACCGATCAAGGTGACCCGATACTACTGCGTTAAAATCCCCTCCCATCACCAGGTGGCCTTCTGGAAGTGAAAGTATGAAAGCCCCCAGGTCTTTAAGGACTGGTTCTGCAGTCCCGGTGGAATGTAAACTGCTATTAGCGTAAGGGTGTGACCCTCCCATTGCCCCGAGACCGCCGAGTAACGTCCCAGTGTGTCAGTCCAGATGTGTTGTATGCTGAACGGAAAGGATTGTTTAAAGAGAATGCCCACCCCCCTAGAACCTGAAGTGAAGCCCGCATGAGCCACAAGTTTGTACCCCCACCTATTTAACGCCTTATACGTGTTTCCAACTAGGTGTGTCTCCTGGAGCAGTGCGATATCCGGCGCCTGTCGCTTTATGTACTGAAGTACAATACTACGTTTTAGCTTGTCCCCCAACCCGTTGACGTTCCAACTAAGGAGCTTAAGACTCTCATCCCAGTGCGTACTCATGCAGACAGATTAGACATTTGCTGTGCGTTCTAGACATGTAATGCGACCCAAACAGAAGATTCTTTTTAAAGCGTGACCGATAATTACCCACCCAGCAACCCCTGGGAACAGCTAACTGAAAATCTCAACATAATACCCCCATAGAACCGTCCCCCCCTCCCTGCTACCCTGCTGCGTAGGTTTGAAACTACCCACATCCCCAACTAGCAGAGCGCCTGTCGCCCAATAAACAGATCAACAATTGCGGGGGAGTATAGGCTGACACCGACTCTGGCCACTCGGGGCCCGGCCCCCGCCCACCATAGGAGCGTGTCATTGTGAGGTGCCAGCAGTCCCGCATCGCCAACCCCCTTGTAGCGTGCCTCTACCCCAGTCCATCTCCTTAAACATTATACGTTATAGTTCGCCGGAGCAGTTCCGAAAGTCCAACACCACAGGAAGACCCGTTCAGTCCCCGCCGGTCTCCAGTGTCGCCGGGATCACAGATCTCGACCTCCAGGATCGCTGACTCCGCCTGTTCGATTCCAACCTGCCATCTACGGAGCCCGGTGAATGGGCGCGAGTGTCTCTCCAGCTGTCTCCAGGGGTCGCCCCTGTCCTCCGCGTAGTCTCCTTGTCGAGCCATGCCTGCACCTCCGACGGGGCCGTGAAGAACCATGACTTCCCATCGGCTATGATCTTGAGCTTCGCAGGGAAGAACATCATGTACTTGATGCCTCTGTCTCTTAACGCCCTCTTCACTTCATTAAAGGAGCGGCGCTCTTGTTACACTTTGAGGGTGAAATCTGGAAAGAACCGCACTGTGGTGTTTTCATAACGGAGGTCCCTCGCAGGCGGGCTGCCTGCAAAATTGCGTCGCGGTCCCTATAGTTGAGGACTCTTGCAATGATTGTCCTGGGAGTGGCTCCAGGCTTCGGCGGTGGAACCGGTGCCCTATGTGCTCTCTCAATCGTGAAGAGGGAGGAGAGTCGTTTCGGTTTGAGATGGTTGAGAATTAGGTCTTCAAGGAAGAGGTCCATGCTCGGCCCTTCCGAGCCCTCCGGGACCCCCACCACCCTGATATTATTGCGGCGAGCCCGCCCTTCTTGGTCTTCGAGTTTGAGGGCCATTTGGCGGTGTTGGTGTACCAGCTGCTGAACCCGTTCTTCCAGCTTTTTAGTTGCACTCTGGAGCTCCGTCACATTTGCCTCAGTTGCTTTAACTCTGTCCATTGTTTTATTCATATCTGTTCGTAACAGATTCATTTCTATGGAGACTTTGTCAATTTTTGTTTCAAGTGTGGCTCCCAGGACCTGTATGGCCGCCATTATTGAGCCGAGGGATGGTTCGGCGTCGCCAGATTGTCCACTCGGGGCCCATCCTCTGGCAGCGGCTGTCTTAGTACAGCGTACTTGTCGAGTTTGTTTGTTTGCACCGCTGCTCCACCTTTGGGCTTCATTGTGTGGGAACTCCTGTCAGTGGCTTCCAATCGTTAGGGTGGCCCCTCAACCCTGCACTGGTCCCACCTGAAAAATCTAGGATTCGGGTAAGGCAGCACCCGCTACCCTCTCCTCGTGGCGGGTCGGCTATCTTCCCCTCCGCTTATCAGCGAAAACACCGTCACAGGCACAACTATTCTGCCGGGGAGATGTTCGGGTCAGCCCCTCCTGGTACCTTCAGGCCCCTGCACACCTCTGGCGTCACTCCACTTCTGCAACTAAGCGCCAGGCCGATCGGCAGGGCCAGCGACACAATCTGTGGGCGCAAGGTCGTCGTGTTTCGGAGGGGGATCCCGCCGTGAACCTCGTGGTGCCACCCACAGTCCGGTCGCCAACGATCACTACAGCATTCAGCGAACCACGTGCTGGGTCCCACCTAGCGCATCCCGGGTCCAAGGCAGTGTCCTCCACCGCATCAGGTCCTCATCGCGGCCCTCCACCTCAGGTGTCTCAGGTCGTGAGGGAGGCGTCCTGCGCGATTGTTAGGGGTGTGCAGCGCGTCCCTGAGTGTAAACCTCGTCGTGCCGATGGCAGCGCACCACCGCGCCAAACCACAGTTGCTCATTGCATCTACAGTCCCTCAAAACCATCTTCCTCATTGTGAACACCTTAGCTTTCTGCATGAGTGATCTCCAGGCTCTCTGATTGCAGCCTCCTACACTACTTTTTTTGCAAACTGTTACGATCAGTCTAGTCTTTTTGCCTAAAGTCATAACACCTTTTCACATTGGGCAATGCATCTCCCTCCCAACGTTCTTTGCCCCGCCTCACTCTCGAAAGAGAAGGACAAACTCCATCGACTGGACCCAAAAAGAGCTTTGAGCATTTACATCGATTGCACCAAGAACATCAGGTAGATTTCTGTGGAGTTCTATAGGGCTAAGAAAGGTAAGATGGTGTGAAGAGGACTTTATTGAGGTGGATAATCCTCTGCTTCAAGATACGCTACGCATTGGCCAAGAAGCGGCCTCTGGAAGTACTGAGTGCTTATTCAGCCAGGGGCAAGGGTGCTACCACTGCATTGGAATGCAGAGTACCTGTTCTTGACATCTGCCAGGCTAAGACATTGACTTCAGTGCACATTCATGAAACACTACTGCCTTGACAACCAGGTCTGATGGAGGGGTATTTCACGTGTTTGGTCCGGCAGGATATTTTGGTTCAGAGCCCACTTCGCAGACCCTCCAGCTTCAAGAGATACGGCTCGGGTTTCTATTCTAAAGGTAAGGAATCTGTAGTTAGAAGTATCTATCAGAATTACAAGTAAGTTACCATTGGTAACACTCTTTTTGGTGGATACTCTACCTAGCCACAGATTCCTTACTCCCATCCCACTTCCCCATTCCATGGATTGACCTCTTTTTGCCATCAGAAAAGGTTCCAAGTTAGATATAAGCATACTGGTACCTCCAATGTTCTGCAATCTGTATTTGAGGGTGTGGAAAGAGTTAAGCATGAAACTGAAGTCGGCACACACAACCTGTTTGCAGCTCTGCTCCTTGTGGGGCAAAATGAAATCAACATGGAGCCACACACCGCCACCTAGAGGTGCGCTGGAGCACTGCTGTGAAAACGTTCAGATCCAGTCTGGTGCCTGGGCAATATTCTAAAGGTGAAGAATCGGTGTTTAAATGGAGTATCCACCAGAAAGAGCATTTGTGAAGGTAAGTAGCTTATTGTTCCTGAACTGGAAAAAAGTATATCACAAGATCTGCCCTAAATAGGTTGGACAGTCTCAGTTACTTAGACTGCCAGCCTGATGTGCATAGGGCAGTCAGTCTAAGGTTGCCGCTAGCAGAGCTAGCCAGTGCTCCACTGTCATAAACACGGCGGTTCTTCTGACTCGTAACAAGGCAGATGGGCTGCCCCTGACGAGGCGTGCTCCTGCTTGTAGGATGTGGGATGCTTTTTAGGAGGGCCTGTGTGGTGTTTTGAATGTTTGTGGGCATCTAGATGTGAATGTACAAGGGCTTGTGTTCCATCAAGAATGAATCCTAATAACTTGGTGTTCGGTAAAAGTCAGATGTTGAATCCATCCGGGTTAATATTGTTGTGCCAGGTTTGGACTAGTTGTTTTTGGTGAATAGGAACAGTTCGGTTCTGGTGGGATTGATTTTCATATAGGTGCTGGACATCCATGTCTGTATGATGTGCAGGTAATGCTTGAGGCACTGAATATCAAGAGAAGAGGAGATTTTCATGTAATGTTGAGTTTTGTTGGTTTACTAGTTTATTTTAAGGTTGTTGGTAAGTATAGTTCCAAGGGGGTCCATGTAGATGTTCAAGATGAAGGGGGATAGGATGGATCCCTGCTGGACTTTGCAGGTGACAGGGTGCTTCTGGGATCTGGAGAGTTCCAATTGGATGAACTGATGTTGGGTATGCTGATAGTCTGAGAACCAGTAGAGGATGTTGACACAGAGTCCTGTTTGAAAAGTTCAATGTCTGGATGAGGTTGGGAAGGTCAAGAAGTATCCATAGGCAGGTCTCATCGTTGTATCCTTTGGATAGCATTGTCTCCTATTTGTAAGGTAGCTGCGTCAGTGCTGTAGTGTGATCTGATCATTGGTAGTCATGAAGAGGATGACTGACGTACTGATATTGGAACTGTGCGCAGACTTCATTTTCAGTGATTTTGTCAACGAAAGGTTAATGGGGGTGATGGGCAGGAAGATGGTGAGGTCATCGCAGTCTAGGGTGGGTTTCTTCAGGAGTAGGAAAATCTGGCCAGTGTTGAGGGTTTCTGGGAAGATACCTTGGCTGAGGGAGGCGTTGACGATGAGAAAGAGTGAGAGATCTTCTACAGTGAGGACTTTGATGAAGCATGAGGGCAAGACATCTTCTTTGTATGAGATGCCTTTGAGGGAGTTGAAGCCACTGGTGAGGAATGTGTAAGAGACAAAGTTGAAGACTGACCATTGGGAGATTATGCATGGTGGTGGGGGGGGTTCAGAAGGCTTGGTGCAGTTTATGTGCTGTCAGATCTGTTTTTTGTCACTGAAAATCAGATCAGCTGCATTGGCCTTGTAGTTTTTTGGGGTCTGAAATGGGGTGATGCAATGTTTGAGTTCTTTTATCAACTTGTTTGTTCTGTTTTAGAAATATAGCCAACAAAAAGTGTTAGATATCAGATTAAGATCCGGTCTTTATATAGAAGACATTGTCATATCATTGGGCTATACAACAAGTTCTACATATAGCAATGCTAATTATATTAGCAGTCTCTTGTCCCAGAGTTATTATATTATTATTGTATTTTTTCACAGTATAACTGAGGAGCTCGACATCACCTCACCAATTAACGTTAGTATTCCCATAACATCCCATATGTAGCACAAAGTAAGACTACCCGAGTCCTGACTTATCATCATATCTTACAGGGGATTCTCCAGGGTTAGAACCTCTTGCTAACCTATTATATGATTTGCTGTGTTTCAGGCCTTTATCACTGCCTCACTGTGATCCGGCCATGCGGGGGGGGGGTCCTTCCATATAATGCCATAGGATATTATTTAGTTTGCCATGGCAAGTCTGTCCACCAATAATGAGGGTTGGTGTGGGGGAGGGCGGTAGTGGTGGAGGGCTGAAGGTCCAGATATTTCAAACCACTGGCTCAGAGTCTCCATTGTATTTCCTAGGATCTAGCATTGTAATTCCCCCTTCAAATATTACTCTACATAGAGTAGAGAGAAAGAGATTCTGGCAGTCCCATTATCCCACTACAGTGTGTGCTTTAATCTGGAGTATGAGTCAGATATCCAGAATGCAATATTCTAAACTAAACATAGAAATTGGTGTTGGGGGGTACCATCCTATAGAGTGCTACCCTGATAAGCAGAGAGTGAAAGCTTTCTCCAATGCAATACATGTGCTCTAAAATGTATTAAAAGATAATAATAATAATAATAATACTGAAATTTATATAGCGCGAACAGCTACCTCAAACAGAGGTGTCCCGGCGCTAAGCCGTGTCAGGTTCCTTTCTATGAATGTCTCCAAAATATATTCCAAGATATTGAAAGCCCGCTCTTGATATTCAAAGTTCCATTTGGGGGTGATCAGTCTGTGATGGGGAAAGGGATTGATTTCGGCCAGCTAAAGCAGAAGCCAGATTATTTACCGTATTTGTCCATTATGTCGATGATACTAGGATTTGAGTGGACCAGGTTAGCAAAATAAAGAATGCAATCATCCACCTATAATGAGATTATATCTTACCATCCATGATCCCACCTTAGGCCTGTAACTAAAGCATCCCTTCTGATCTGTATGGCAGAGCTCGAGAGTGAAGAGGAGTGGCGAGAGGAGACATCCCAGCCTCTTGACCTTTCCCAGGGGAAAAGTGGTTGACAGTGAGCCATTGATTCTAACTCTGGCTAACTGTACTGTGTATAGCAATGAGATCCATGATCAAAAATATCAGGCCAAAGCCCCTCTGTTTTATTGCCATTTAACAAGGTCAAATGTCTTTTTGGCATCTAGCAACAAGAATATGGCAGACTCTGCTACACCTCTACCCTAATCTAAGCAGCCATATATGCTCCTTACATTGTGCCAAGCAGATCTATGTGGCATTAAGGTGCATGATAGGGGTAAATTAGAGAGTTTTTCTCTGCATAAGGGTGGTTAACCACAATTTTTTCAAATATCTTTAGCTCAACATTTAGGAGGGAAATGAACCTCTAGGAGGCACATTCGTCATGGGGAGTCAATTCATATTTTGCGCATACATAGGTTGTGTTTTACCCAAGTGGTCTCACTTTGTTTAATGTAAGGAAGATGCTGGTAACAATCATGGAGCAAGATACAACTCATTAGTTCTGTGTTGTCTCCTTATATTTCATATACTTTGTCTCATTTTTTAATTTCCAGAACTAGGTACAGCCTTACCGCCTCAATGGCATTTCTTGTGGGGAGCTGGGCATGAGCAGCTGTTCCAAGCTGTTCCAAGCCCCCCATGAGCATCCCACTTGGTGTGGAAATGCTCAGTGCAGGTGTCATTTCGTCTTCCATGTACCTCCCACACTACCTGTTGCGAGACCTTTGTCAGTACTCAAGATGCTGGTGCCCCTACCTGTGCTGTTAGTTCAGGGACCCGTGTTCTGGCATACTCTTCTTTTAACCGCCTGTACATTTGACGTTCTCTCAGTTCTGACTCATGCATGAGTTGCCCCGTTGTTTGTTTTAAGGACTCCCTGGTCCATCTCTCTCTTCTGCATTCTTCTGGATATGCGTCATTTGGGAGGTGCCCCGATTTATCTCAATATTACAGTATATAGTGAGTCACTGATTTATTTGCCTTAAATCATAACAAAAAATCACTTTGTCTTATTGCTAAAATGACAAATGCCTTACAGATAAGCGCTGGGCTTAACCTCCCAAACTATATTTCCCAGGAACCCGAGACTCTCTGTATATCAAGCATCTTTATCAACCAGGGTGCCTCCCATGTGATGCTAAAGCTTGTCCCTTTCTCTTCTGAAAGCATTTTTATTGAAAATGTAATGCATTTTTGCTGAATTATGATACTGTGTAAAGTATGCTGCTTGGGTCACACAGGCCTTTTTTGTAGTTAGTGCCTAGATGGATCAGATACATTGGCCCTGAGGAAGGCCCTTAGCGAGTGTTGTCCCCTATATGAGGTAGAAACTCATCATTTTTTAAAGGATATTAATTGGGGGCTGCGGCCTTCATAGAGACAACATTGAGTGCTCGGACTGAAATACAAGATAAGCAATTGAACACAGCATGTATTGGGAACATTAATGAGCATATTTAATGCAAAATAAGTTTTAATTGTATGTTATTTTCACTTACAAGGTCGGTTGCACTGAGTAACTGCACCCATAGAGTATAAATAATGAGGAATTAATGCTTGAAATCAATCACTAGGGGCGAGCTGTTGTATAGCAACAAGGTCAGGTAGTTAAAAAAACATTATAATCAACACGTAATCAAGTCTATGTGTTGGAAAGTGCACTCATTATTACTTTATCTATGGCCGACTGAGGAAACTGTATTGCATAAATCAGGTGTCTCCAACCTTATCTGTAATAGGAGCTACTCATGTTCAATGAAAAGCATCCTGATCTACTATTATTAATGTTGAAATAGTAACCGCATCAGTCAATATTACATTAGTGACCTCCACTTGCAAGATTACCAGCAGTGATCACCTCAGTGCATCAGGCTCTGTTGCTAGCAATAATGTAAAAATGCTTTGTCAATGTGGAATGCCTCTAAGTGAGTAGTACATAACAGCCATAGCTGCAATGCCTCTGGCACCAAGTTAATAGTAATAGTAATAATTATCCCCAACCCTTACTGATGTATCACTCAAATATCAGCTTTAAATATATTATTAAATTCAACCATTTTTCTCTAAACATCAGCTTAGGAATTCTGAAACAACATTTTCATCTTGAATAGACATTTTTCAGTTTTGGTATACATATATTAATTCAAACAAGCAAAGTTTCTAATTTCGTAGACTGTGCTGCACACTGGAGACCTACTTACAGGCAGGGCCGTCTTAACAGCATTATAGGCCCCGGGGCAAAGGAGTGCACTGGGCCATGCCTGCACAACCACTCACAGGAATAAAAATATTTAACGGAAAATTAGAGTTAAATTCTGGTCTGCATGGAGCCCCTATGCTCGTGGGGCCCCCGGGCAACTGCCCAGCGTGCCCATGCATTATGATGGCACTGCTTACAGGTAGTTTGAGAGCTACTAGTAGCTCACAAGCTACTCGTTGGAGAAGCCTGGCATGAATGTATGTTTTGGGTCCCACCCCCAGAGGCCTGAACGGGATCTTCCTTGAACTTACACATAGTTACGAAAATTAACATGTAGGAGAAGCTAAAGCCCCTCTCGAGTAGTGCTTCATAATGTTCTTTTTCTTTATATCACATAAGGTCTTCGACTACTGCACTATCAAGCCAGACATAAAAGGTAACTTACCTTCATTTACAATACGTTGACAGAGTTCCACCAGAATAAAGATAGTTTCCTCCCAACCCTTTCTTCCCACTGGCATGCTTCCTCAGCAAATTGCTTAACTTTGACATCTGACAGATTCTGTGTGTTTACATGTAGACAGAGAAAAGGCTCTATGTTGTACATTTAAGCTATTTGTGAATACGGATGGCAGTTATGCTGACCAAGATGGAGCAAAATCCAGCTTTTCCGCATAGATTTAATCGTGATTCCCTCGCTGATGCGCTCAGAATGGGACACAGCTTTTATCTGCTGTCAGAGCACACTACACAAGTGCCTCATAACATTCCTCCGGCGTGTGCTGGTCAGAAAGAGCTATAGGGAAATTACTTCAGCCGCTCTACTCGAAGCAATGCACAGTTTGGTCAGAAGGTCCTCAGAAACGTATGTGCCTAGGTCTAAGCTGCAAGATGCTGCCATATCCTGCTCCCTTTCTTTTCTATTGACTGTGCTTGTTGAAAACGGTAAAGACCCAGGATAATGGAGTAGGGTGAAATTATCTTTATAGTGATAAACCTTAGACTCTTTCTCATTATCAAAACCTTCCTACCCCCAGCTATATGCCAAAAGAACACAGATTGATCCTTTTTTAAACGAGGGAACTGGCGAGGATAAACATTTATATGGGGGAGGGATGTCACCTGAATGGTGCAGCTTTGTGTGTAGTATACTGGGTGCGCAGCGCTTTGGGTATGCAGTTGTAGAAGCAGCCTAGAGCCCGCAAATTGAGAACGTGAGAGAACCACAGACCAGGAGTAACAGAGTCCCCTTTAACCTAATTTCTCCTTTTTTCCTTAGCCCAGTAAACTGAAGCGAAAGTTTTCCTCCTTCTTCAAGAGTTTGGTGATCGAGTTAGATAAAGATCTCTACGGTCCCGACAATCATCTAGTAGAGGTAAGGGCTTATTTCACTGTTATAGCATTAATGAAATCTTCTTGAATGACAGACAGTACTGACAGAGCCTATTGGATGCTGTTGGGACGACAGCTGTGCAGGAGCTTTTGTGCATTAATCAGAATTGTGCATTATCAATAACGTGCAGAATAATAATCTACACTTAAATTCACATGTGTACACTGATATGATGTTATGGCTTTCAAACATTTTTGATATGTTCTGTTAAAGTGCATTTTCTTGGCTTATGCAAACTTGGTCTTGCCCAGGCCTCAACACCATCTTTTCCAAAACGGATGTCTCATCATATCATGTTTGTGTTTCTGCTACATGTAGTCAAGCAAGTCATGTTTGTTTATTTCTGATTGACCCTGTTCTTGAAGAAGTCTCTCTAGCATGGGCTCAATAATGTTACTTTTCTTCAAGGTTCTTCTGCCTGCATACAGTATTGCATTCATTCACAATGGTTCACTGTTGTTTATACAACTGGTATGTTCCGACACCTCCGGATGATATTAGCTCAGAGGGAGCTGAATCAATATTCATGTAGTGGAATAGGGCTTTGGTGGTAAGGCTGCATTGTGTTTTTTAATCCAATTTTCTGATTTGTAAAATTTTTATTTCTTTGCTCACACCATGATGAATCTACACTTTCCATGATTGACAAACCGTTGATGTTTGGGGTGAGCCAGAACTCTGAGACCTTTCCTATGCCTCTAGGGATGTTGTCTGATTTCTTACTGATTTTACTGCTCATTTGGGTCTTAGAATATTTTTATTTTTTGCCTATTATTCTATATTGTCTTATTACAGAGAGCGTTCATAGCAATTACTTTATGCATCTGCATTTTAATTATCCTGTATTGTACCCTTTTGGATTTTTGTAATAAATCTTTTTGAATTCCTTATTCCGCCATAGAACTCACTTATTGAGTCTGTCTTTTCTTATTTTACTGTATTTTTTATATGCTGAGTTGCACCTTATCTTCAGATATTGCCTCATGAAATTCAGATTTAACACTGTCCCCGATCCACCCACCTGGGTGAGTGCAGTTGAGGTGCCCTTAGGAGTGTAAGAATTTAGACGTACACCACACCCACAGTACTCTGTACAGCTTTGTAAAGGTTTTCTGCCCTTGTCTATTTTTTTGACCAGTCCTCTTAATGTTGTGCCTACTGAGGTCAACACTAGTGTGTCCACGGGTGCTCCCATTTTCTTGACTTGAGGTATCACGGCTGGCCTCTAATGCTGAAGAGACATCCAAAGTGCATCCCACTTTGTGTGAGTGTTACTGCCCTCTGACAGAGGTGGCATTATGTATGGCAGTCAGGCGTAGATTACCTGTACTCCTACTGGGGGGGACTTCCTACTGGCACCCCTGTGTAAAAGTGTATTCAGCCACCATCACTAGGTCCTTTACCTCCATCGTTTCTGAAACGTGTGTAGAGGTGGCATGTTCAGAATATTGTGTGTGTGTGTTTACTTTGTGGTAAAGGGACTGGTGAGTGCTGGAGTCCATTGAACTCCATGTGTGTCTGATGGGGGTTGGCTCTGCAAATAAGTACCTGGAAATATCCAAAAAACAACAAGGAAGGGGCGAGTGGTGGCTGAGACTCAAGAAACATCACTTGAACTTAAGTCTCCATGGTATCATGGCACAATTCATAGAGCAGTCTGCAGAAGATGATAATATCTGTATTAAGGCCAGGCTACATGAAACTCTCTGAAAAACGCATGGTGCAAGAAATTTTCTGGCATTAAAATTGTAACTGTCTCCAGGTGGATTATTCCACTGTTTCATTCTGGTAGATATGGAGTCTTGCACTAACTAATTGAAATTGACTTTTACTATCCTCACAAATATCTTTGTTTCAATAGAAATCTTTTTCCTACGTATTTGCCCTTTTGACCCTCATCTCAGGTGATCCCCACGTGTTTTTACGCCTCTTGTAAATCCTTTGGCACTTGCCAAAATCATAAAAGTGTAGAGGATTACGAAACTATGGAGCCTTTTTATTGTTGAATAGGGGTGAACATGGATGTAGCCAACAGGAAGGAGATGGGGATACATTTTGAATGCGCATTGAAAGAGTTCCAACATGGGAGCTAGCACACGGTAAACATGAGGAAGTCTCACCTCATAAATAAGGGATACATATTGTGGCGTCTCATCTAAAAGGTGATTTTACTTGAACTACTGTGAAAGAAGACATCGCATGCACAACCTAGAAACATTTCATAGGTGAGTACATGGTATATAAAAATATTCAGATACTTCTTGGCTATAAATAATGAACAGAGGCCGTTGGCAACGAAGGACATATGCAAAAGAAGTGTTAGAGCAGTTTTGCGTGTTACGAGACCAAGGGGGCACTGCTCTCCT
This sequence comes from Calotriton arnoldi, assembly GCA_963921515.1. Lineage (NCBI taxonomy): Eukaryota > Metazoa > Chordata > Amphibia > Caudata > Salamandridae > Calotriton > Calotriton arnoldi. The sequence goes on along the minus strand of CAWUFW010004651.1, from coordinate 355,720 downwards.
TATGGAAAATGACAGTAGGATGACTGGGCGAGGGAACTGGAAGGAAAAACAAATGTTTTGCATCGTGAATCTTTTCTGGATTCACATGCTGTACATTATTCCGCCATCTAGTGGTTGGGTCCGGAATTGAAGTATTCTCTTTTTTTTTTTTGTAGTTGGTGTGCGTCGACATACCACCATTTGGTGTCCCTCTGTGACGTCGAAGTGCTTCCTCCGAAGGTTCCACCTTTGGTCGCCATCTTCAGATTCTTTTTTTCCGCCGTTGGGTCTGGATCGATACAGAAGGAGCTCCTGAAGATTGGAGAGAAGAATCGACGAAAATTAACGAAAAAAGGTATACAGAGCAGGAGAAGAAGTTCTTCGATGTACCGGCCTTCGAGTCTGAGAGCCGGGGCGCAGCGAAGAGGAAGGGACTAAACTTCGACGTCATACGAAGAATGTGCATGCAGGGGGCTCCCTGTGCGTTGTAATGGACAAGACACCATTCAAGTTCTGCGACAATTGTCACCACAAGTACGCACAGAAGGATCAGCATCTGGTCTGCAACCTTTGCTTGCCGCTGGACCACCGAAGCGAAGACTGCAACGCATGCTCGGCTTTCACCCCAAAAACTTTGAGGGTAAGAGGGAGACAGAGAAGAGCAAATTACAGCATGCAGGGTCATGGCCTACCACCATCGCTTCGAGATCTGGGCCTCTCCAGCGAAGAGGAGGACAACGTCGCCGAAGGGCCTGAAGGCGAAGAGGACGTGTACGTCCCAGTCGTCGAGGTCAAAAAGAAAACTCCGAAGGAGGTAAGGGAACCATCGACCCCGAAAAAGATAGGCGACCCACGAAAGAGTGACTCTAAGTCCTCGAAAGGAGCCTCGGCGTCGAAGCATACGACGACCGCAAGCGCGTCCAAGGACAAACAGTCCGTCGGTTCCTTAGACAAGGACTCCCAGACTGCGAAAACCCAAGAAAAACCAAAGTCGTCGAAGGACAGTCACGAAAAAGACTCTTCGACGGCGAAAAAAGAGAGGGTTAAACAAGCTTCGACAGCGGCGTCGTCAAGCTCGAAAAGAAAGGCAGAAAATCTCGACGCCGAAACACAGGCGTCCGAGATGAAAAAGAAAAGGCTCGAAGCCGAAATGGCGAGTATCTTGCAACGCAAGAAAGATTTCGACGAGAAAATGAAGCAATTCAACATTCCGCCGAAAATTTCGACCAACCTCGAAAAGGAAGTCGAGGAACTAGAGCCGCCAACAACTCTAGAACCGGTTGAAGAAGAAGAGGAAGAAGAATACTTCTTCGTAGCCGAAGGAGAGGAAGAGGACCAAACCTTTGAGGGTTCGGCGACCTCGGAGGCGCAAGACTTACAGTGGCAAGATCTCGACGCCGAATCACCAGAAGAAGTGGTGGATACATATCCATCAAGGCCTTCAAAACCAGATGACATTGGGATGTACAACCAAGTCATAAAGAAAGCAGCAGACACTTATGGAGTGCAGTTGGAGGAAAAAAAGCCACAATCATGTTTTCTACTAGAAACCTTGCTGCCTACACAAACAAGGAGTCAATTCCTTCCCATGCTGCCAAGTGTACTGGACCAGGGTAAGGAAGCCTTTAAAGAACCTGCTACATGCAAAGCAGTCACACCAAGAGGAGAGAAAAAGTACAAGCATTCCTCTAAGGATCCTATGTACATCAGGGGGTCGGTACCAGCTGACTCAATTATAACTTCCACGGCTCGGTTGAGAGCTAATGTCCCCACCAATGTTGACCCACCACCAGACAAGGAGAGCAAGAGAATGGATCTCGTGGGAAGAAAGGTGGAAAGAACTGCGGCAATACAGTGGCGCATTGCAAGTTCAAATGCATTGATCAACAGACATGCATATCAACATTGGGAGGAGGTAGGAGAGCTACTAAAACACCTGCCTGAACAGTTCCAAAGAAGGGCAAACCACTTAGTGGAAGAGGGGAAAAAACATGGCGAACACATGTTTAAAATCAGCCCTAGATGCTGCAGAAACATCTAGCAGACAGATGATGATCGGGGTTACTGAGAGAAGACACGCTTGGCTACGAATTTCAGGTTTCAAACCAGAGGTGCAAAACAACATACTTAACTCTCCGTTCAATGGTGAACAGCTATTCGGAACAGCTGTGGACGAGAAATTAAACCATTTTAAAAAAGGACAACGAAACAGCAAGGTCCATGGGGGCACTACAATTCAGAGGCATGCGTAGAGGCACACCATCACCGAGACCAACAGGCTGGGGTAACCATCAACCGGTAACCTCGCACCAAACCTTTCAACAAGGTTACCAAGGAGTAAGCCACGGACAACAGGGCCAACAACAAAAAAATTGGCAATACCAACATGGAAGGCAATCCTTTCGAGGGCGCCCTCGAGGAAGAGGCCAACCGCAAAGAGGGGGACCACAAACCACCTCCAAGTGACTTCACTCCAAGGGTTGTGCACCCTCAAACAACAACTCAGAGGGTGCATCAAGATACAAGCACAAAACAAAATCATTGCCCTATAAGCAAACAATTCCTCCAACATGTTACACCAGTAGGAGGCAGGTTAAGATACTTCCTCCAAGAGTGGAAGAAAATTACCTCAGACAAATGGATATTAAACATAATACAATACGGTTACAGCATAGAACTTGCGAAACAACCTCCAAGCAAAAGACCAAACAACAAGGTGCATTCAGCAAAAGAACTATCTCAATTGCTCGAAGAAGCACAAGAACTCCTGAACAAAGAGGCAATAGAGAAAGTACCACACAAGGAAAGGAGCAAGGGCGTTTACTCCACGTACTTCCTCATTCCAAAGGTAGACGGAACTTTACGACCAATACTAGACCTAAGGTTCCTAAACAAATTCATAAAGACTCAAAAATTCAAAATGACAACTTTGCAAGAGGTTATACCTCAGATGCAGACAGGAGTCTACATGGCAACTATAGACTTAAAGGACGCATACTTGCACATTCCCATGAACAAAAGACACAAGGGTCTATTAAGATTTATGATCAACAGAACACACTACCAATTCAGGGTGCTAGCATTCGGACTGAAATCAGCACCAATAGTCTTCACAAAATGCCTAGCTGCAGTAGCGGCCCACCTAAGAAGGCAAGGAATTCATGTTTATCCGTACCTGGACGACTGGTTAGTAAGAGCAAGCTCCTACAATCTCTGCAAAAAACATATACAGCAAGTCATACACACACTGGTCCAACTCGGTTTCTCAATACACTGGGACAAATCGTCACCAGAACCAGAGCAGGTAAAAGTGTTCTTAGGGGCAGAAATCAACACAATACTAGGGAAAGTATTCCCAAGCAGGAAGAGAACATTAGCAATGCTGAAGGAGACACATCTATACCACAAGGGGCAAGCTCTGACAGTGAGGACAGTGGGGAAACTGCTAGGGATGATACCTTCATGCATTCATCTAGTCCCAAATATTCGACTGCACATAAGACCGTTCCAGGAATGGCTTCAACAACAATGGTCACAGGCAACAGGGAGTTGGGAGGATCTAGTGGTTGTCACACAGACAGTTCATCAAGAGATGGCATGGTGAAACAGAAGGAACATAGCACAGGGGAGATTTTTCACACAACCAACTCCAACAGTGACCATCACAACAGATGCTTCCCAGGTAGGATGGGGAGCGCACATGAACAACCTGAAAGTAAGGGGATTGTGGATACAACAGGATGCGATAAAGCACATCAATTTCCTGGAGTTAAAAACAGTGTTCCTAGCCTTAAAAGCCTTTCAGAAAGAGCTCTACGGGAAAAGGGTGTTAATACAAACAGACAATACAACCACCATGTTTTACATAAACAAACAAGGAGGGACACAGTCTTTAGCACTCTCAACCCTAGCCCAACAACTATGGAAATGGGCGATCCCAAAGAGACTAGACATACTAGCAATACATCTGCTAGGAAAGGACAATGTAGAAGCAGACAGGCTGAGCAGACAAACGTCAGCATCCCACGAGTGGGAATTAAATCAATCAGAAATCCAAAAGATATTCAAAAAATGGGGAACCCCGCAAATCGACCTATTTACAACTCCCCACAATGCAAAATGCCAACACTTCGCATCCAGGCAACCGTGCAAACAGTCCCTAGGGAATGCACTATGGATAGACTGGTCAGGATATTTGCTTACACTTTTCCCCCAATACCACTACTACACAAGGTGATCAACAAATGCAAGCTCAGCCACATGGCATTAATACTCATAGCACCTCAGGGGGCCAGACAGACCTGGTTCTCGCAAATAATGGAGATAACTCAAGGAACAATGCACACATTTCCAAAGAGAAAGGACATCTTAACAATGCAAAACGGAAAGGTGCTACACCCAGAACCAGAGAGCCTAAGCCTGGCAGCATGGCTCCTGAGGACTTAGAATTCGCTCACCTCAAACTTCCAGAGAGCACAATGGCAGTACTCCGAGAGGCGAGGAAACCTACAACAAGGAAGTGTTACACAGCCAAATGGAAAAGATTCTCTCAATGGTGCCTTAAGGAAAAACTTTCAAAGAAAATCACAAAGGAATCAACAGTGCTAAAATACTTAACATATTTACTACAGAATAAACTAAGCTACACATCTATAGAGGTACACTTAGCAGTAATTGTAGCGTACACAAGAGGCGAAACTGGAAAGAGTTTTTTCACATCCCATGGGGTCAAAAGATTTCTAGAAGGAGCAAAGAGAATAGCACCTCCAAAGAGGATGCCACCACCGTCATGGAACCTCAATGTAGTGCTCGCTCAAATGATGAAAGCACCATTCGAACCACTCCACAAAGCAACGCTACAAATGCTCACACTGAAGACTGCGTTTTTAGTGGCAATTACATCACTACGTAGAGTAAGTGAATTGCAAGCGCTAACACTACAAGAGCCCTACTTCCAGATACATAATGACAAAATCGTCATGAGAACAGATCCACACTTTATGCCAAAGGTAGTATCAAGGTTCCACATAAACCAAACAATACAAATACCAAGCTTCTTTCAAAAGCCAAAATCACAAGCAGAAAGGGCATTACACACCCTGGACGCCAGAAGGGCAGTCATGTATTACATGGAAAGCCCCAAGGAATACAGAAAGACAAAGCAATTCTTTGTATCTTTTGCCAACAGTTTTCTCGGACGACCAGTGACCAAAATACCATTGCAAGATGGATTGCACAAGCCATACAGTAATGCCACAAACAGGCAGGTCAAACATTACAAGGAGCACCACATGCTCACTCAACAAGGAAAAAAGGAGCAACAGTCGCTTTTCTAGCAAATACTCCTATTCAAGACATTTGCCAAGCAGCAACATGGTCTTCAGTGCACACATTCACAAAGCATTACTGCGTGGATATTCAAATGAATAAAGAAGCACAAGTAGGACAAAAGGTCGTACAACATATATTCACAAACCAATGCTTATCTTCCACCCAACCACCACAGGACTAGCAAACCGCTACAAAGTCTATGCACAGCATGTGAATCCAGAAAAGATTCACGCTGCAAAACGTTTAGTTTCTTACCTGTCGGTGTAGTTTTGCAGCTTGAAGAATTTTCTGGATTCACTAGCGAACCCACCCTCCTCCGCCAGAAAGATGAGACAAGAGGAAAAAACCATAAGGAGAATGAACAATCAGAAGAAAAAAAAAAAAGAATCCGAAGATGGAGACCAAAGGTGGTAGCTTCCGGAGGAAGCACGTCGACGTCACAGAGGGACGCCAAATGGTGGCATGTCGATGCCCACCAACTACAAAAAAAAAAAAAGAGAAGAAATACTACAATTCCGGACCCAACCACTAGATGGCGGAATAATGCACAGCATGTGAATCCAGAAAATTCTTCACGCTGCAAAGCTACACCGACAGGTAAGAAACTATACGTTACTGCTTAATTAACTCTGACTGAATTTGATAGTCCCGCCAACTACATTTGGTGAGCCCGGGCTCGATGGAAACATTCTCTTCTGTTTCGGTTCAGATCAGATGCAGTAAAATATCTGTTATGTTTCCCCTTGGGTTTTTCGCTAAATCTTGATGAAAGGCCATGCCCTTGCGATGACATATCAGGCCAATCAATGTTACATTTCACTTTTTTTCTGTACATTTTATGCAAGGTATACCAGACTCTTCTTAATCCTATTTTTAATAAAAAGTATTGTTATAATAGACAATGCAGGCCTGCTTTAGGATTTCTACTTCAATTATCCAATGCTGAAGCTGTTTTGTACATTAGGGCTGTTTTAAAGTCCGCCGTGCGAGCTCGCAGGTCTATGTTGTGTTAAATATTTGCTGCAAATATTGTTATTTTGCTGATCGTTTTAATATTTTTATGGTCTTAATCAGTGTTCCCTTGAAGGTGTGCTCATGCGCGCGCACCTCGGTGCCCCCGAGCGCGCAGTGCTGTGTGTGTGGCGCGCACATACATCCCCCAAGACCATTCACGCTGCCGCTGCAGCGCAAAAAACTGGCATTTCCAAGTTGCCGCGGAAGAGGCATTTATTTCTTTTGTTTTCTAGAGTGCGGCTGCGGGGCTCATTGTGTGCTTTTGTTTAAGTATTTGTGTTAATTGCAGAGCCCATCACGAGCTGCGATTTAACATGAATGTTTTAAACAAAAGCACACAATCTGCCCCGCAGCCGCACTCTAGAAAACAAAAGAAATGCAGCACCAAACACAGCGTGTGCTTTTAGAATCACCTGATGAAGGCACACGCTGTATTTGTAGACTTGCTGCATTTCTTCTCTTAATAGAGCTGGGCTGCGGGGTGATTGTGTGCCTTTTTTAAAGTTTTCATGTTAATTGCAGCTCATGAAGGGCGCTGCCATTAACATGAAAACGTTAACAAAGGCACACAATCACCCCGCAGCTGTGCTCTATTAAGAGAAGAAATGCAGCAAGCCTGCAAACACGGCATGTGCTTCCAGGTGAAATAAGCTTAAAAGTGGAAGCACAAACCATTTGTCTCCGAGCCATGCAGCTTCTGTCATCAGCACTTCTCCTCCCTTTTTCCACAAGAGCAGTTCAAGCATGAATGGCAAAATATCCTAGTTTGCAAATGTTTTCTATATAATTCTGGTTCTGCAATATTTACCACATAATGCGTCATCTGCTGCATAATTTGACGATTTTAACTAATAAATTGTTTGTAGCTCAAACGGATCAAATGTTACTAAAAATGTGACTTGTGTTTCTGCGAAGTGGACGGCCCTTTGCAAAGGTTGACTGATCACCTTTGTCACTGCTGGATTTGTATATTACACTGGTACTAATAAGGCAAAAGTTTTCCAGAGACTGTTAGCATGTGTAAAAATGTAAAAATAATAAAATAGAAAATATACTGCATTACGCTGCAGCCTTTTTTTTTTGCTACATAATTTAGTCAACACTGCGGCATAATTTTCTCCTCCATTGCTGCATAATTCCAGTGACTCCAAAGCAGGCGGCACATGTTAAAAGTGCTTGTGCATGAAGCAGAGAGACTGTAAAGTTTGTGAACTTAGGTTGGTGTGCCTGCAAATCCTGCATTGCCGACCCCTGGTAAGTTACAGCTACTACTGCTGAAACAAGGCCAACGGAGGAACCAATGGTTGAGGCAGCCTGGCCTCAAGGGCAGGGCCGGCTTTAGCGCTGGTGGAGCCCTGTGCGACAATGTTTTTTGGTGCCCTCCCAATGACCCTCGGCCACTGATTCCCTCACTACCACCCTTTAACATGCCCCTCAAGTCTCCATAACCACACTCTCGCTCAGATGAATTTAACTTGATTTACAGCACCACTGATACCAGTGTAGGGTGTCAGAGCACTTTACATCACACTCATTACACAGAGACAATTAATCATATGTGTGTAAATCTCTGTATAGGAAATGTTACATAAGACAAAGGACTACAAGGTGTAGGAGTCACATGACATCCATACTAGTAGGCAGTATAGTTTAATAGTGATTGGTCTGGGGAAACACACTGAATTTATAACGTAAACTCTGAATTTATAACGTAATACCATGATTGTGGGTTCTCTTTAATAACCAGAATTTATTTCTATTCAAATGAACCCTTTTTGCAACATTAAGATAATCAGACTGGGGAAAAAACATCCAGCTCTTAGATGACAGTTAATAGCTCACTGTTCTATGTTAGGATTTTGACTTATAAACTGCAAGTACCAAAAGGATCTCACTGACAAAAGCAGTAACCCACTGACCCATTTACGTTATGTGCACTTTGTGATCTTGATGGTACTGTTGTATTCCGCTTTAGGTGTCCGTATATAGGTTTTCCTGAAACATGTCCTTATATAGGCACAATTCGCATTGCCCTTATATAGGCATAGAATCCCAGTCGTTATTTAGGCATTAGCCGTGCACTCCAAATACAGGCATGGTCACCGACATCCGTCCACCCTAACGTCACAACGAGTTCTTAGAAACAAGACCCTTAAGCTCTCGGGAGTTCCCCTAGCACAGGATTATTGATTTCTCCAAGAACTCATCTATTATGTATGAACCATTATGCCTTAGGGGTTCATTCCTGACGTCTTCCTCTGTCCGACTTCACGTCAATGCTAACATTCCAAGACACCTACCATGTATAAATATACCTTCCCTTGCCCAAGCAAGTTAGAGGAGACCTCGACTTCAGAAGAGCCCGTATCCCGGCCTGACGCACTGAGAAGACGCTGTCATTCCTGCTCGCAGAAGAATCCAGCTTCCAGTGTTCTGACTCCCTTCACGGGGTGTTAGAGTTCCAGATCCGGCAAGAGATTCCCACCTCTCTCATTCTCAAGGTATGGAGCTGACTAGAACCTAGAGGGACTCTTGGCATACTAGACTTAACTTACTCTTAGTATACCATACTAGAGAATACTCCACCTACTTCTTACCTTTCCCTACACCTAGACTAGGTTAGGTACATTGGGGTAGAACTAGCTTAGAGACGCATCGTATGAGTACTCGCATTTTTAGCTCATGTTATTTATGTACGTGAATATATGCTAAAAGATCATGCTAGCGCAGTATTATTTATTTCTACTGCTTACGCTGTACATTATTTATCTTGCATACTGTCTTGTGATCATAACAGCACATATCTCTTACACGAGAAACAAGACTGTTCAATAAAACCTTTTTATTGAAACGCCCGTCTTTTCTTTCTGTGTAACTCTGCGGAAACTAAGCATGCACGATTGACTGAGTGAAACTGTTATCTATTGTTTCCACGATTCTGAGACGTGTTCCGATTCTAAAGGGAAACAAAGTAGTCATGTTTATGCGGTTGCCAGAAACTACTCCCTTCTTGTTCTCAAGGAGTTTCTAGTGGCCTCTGAGCTAGCTGGCACAAAAGTAATTAAGTTTAATATACGCGATAGGGACATACCGACCTCAGTCCTATGTCACGCCTATAGGGTATATTATTCCAATGCGCTGAGCCTATTAGGGAAATAGGAACTACACTACATGGCGCCCAAACGTTTGGTAAGGCAGTAATTTAACGCTAGATACTGAGTAACTCAGTCGTGCTTTTCCCAGAGACCCCTACTCACATACTCCATAAGACGTCTGGAGTGGGTAGGGTTAAATATCCGCCAAAACTAAATAGGACAAAAAACCCTATATATTAGTTGCTTGGTTTGTTCAACGTTGAAGGATACAGTGTTCCAAAATATTGTGCACCTTATCTTTTGTTTCCTTGAAACTTGTTCTACATTTTTCAAAAAACAAATGTCCATACACGGGGACAATAACACCGGGAACGGTTTAGCTGCGGCTGACCCAGTCATAGCAGCTTTTAACTTTACAGGTTTAAATGAAACCGAGGAGGGTGTTATAGACATCCATCCAAACTTAAGAAGAGCCATCACTCTAAAACTTATAAAACACGGCCTACCACCAAGAGGCGGTAGAGCAGTTTTCGTGATAGAGGCACACGAATCCTTTCAGACAGAGGTATTCTATTCATGGATAGTATTCCCTGAATCAAATCCAGTAACAAAACTGTTTCACTTCTACAAAGAAGATGAACCACCAGAGGAATATATTCCTTTCGAGGATATTGAAATTCCACTAACATACCAGGAGCATCAGCTCTGGTTTAAAGGCGCCCTAAAACATCACAGAAACATTACCAGGCTCGGTCCACTAGGTAGACCAGGAGCAACATGGCGGATTCTAGCTGGCTACACTCCTCATCCTGACCTCGATATAATGTCAGACGAGGAATTACTTACTCAACTTACAGAGTTAATAAAAATTTACAGACAATTAGTCCAATATGTCATGCGGACTTTCACAGTCCAACCACCATTGACCATTCCAAATCAAACCCCTCAACAGGGGAATACACTAAAAATTACACCACCGACTTTATACGCAGTCATGGGTAAAATGCCCACAAAACGTGAGCAAATTCCATTCTGGATAGCTCAAAAAATTACTCAAATCGAAGCAGTATTTCCTAATACTAGCCCTTATGAGAAACACAGAATCCTAACAATCTGTTTACCAATGGGGATCACACCACAACTGGAAGACTGCACCACTTGGGGCTCAGTCTTTGCTGCCATCTATACTAAAACACATGGTGTTCCGTCAATTGCAGTAATACCAGATGCCCTGAAACAAATTCAAAACGAATACGGGGCAGAGCCTGCTCTGAATTTAGGTATGAAATTACTGAAAAACTTCGACCAGGTCTCAACAATAATATTATCTAATATTAAAGGAGAGGCAGCAGCAGTGGCGATCCGCCAACGATTAAGGGAATTTGATGTAACAGAACATCAAACTGAACTACCCAGAATAATAGAACAATCTTATGCAGAATTAGGCAGAGATAGTTTGGGTGGAAGACCATTGAAGCCAAAACTATCTGAAAGTCCTGAGAAGGACTCTATTAAACAAACTCCTACATCTTCTAAAAAGAAGTGGGAAACTAATAAACAAAATTCAAACGAGAAACGTTCTCAATCCCGAGGTATGTCTCCTCAAAAGGAGCCCTCTGAAAGGAGGTATAACCTCAGGAATAGGGATAATTTAAGAAAGCCTGACAGGTATCAAGATACTGATACACGTTCCCCTCGTACCTTTCAGATATCGTCACAGACATCGGAAAGAAGAGGACGGTCAGAACATAGAGAAGAACGCGTGAAATCGAAAGACGACAAACACGTTCCGAAAAATAAATCAAAACCTCAATTCTCAAAAAGAAGGTAGCAGGTCTGAAGATCAGACATGCCGAGGATACTGAGAACACAACTCAAGAACGGAGAATGGGCTCAGACAATGCTGGACAGTGCGGCAGAAGTCACAATAGCTCGCCAGAACCTGAAGGAACTTCTGGAGACAGTGGACTTGAATGAGTACATCACAGTTGAGACTGTAGACACCAGGGTTAGTACTCCACAAAAGTTATATGAAATAACACTCCGAATGGAGGGAGACATACCAAGAAAGCTGAAAACACTCTTTTGGGAGAAACTTTCAAGGGGTTATGACATACTTCTAGCAGAAAAAGAGTGGCCACCACAATTTGTCAGGGAGTGCCCACATGGTGAGGACATTATTATGCCTGCCTTCTCCAACCATATTCCAATTCACATAAAATATACTTATGCCAGGAAATGGGCAGTTGCCCAGGCCCCAGCATTATACAAAAATCATGTAGGATGGGATGAGTACTCACCTCACCATAAAATACATCTAAAAAATGAACCTGCTGCACAAAGGCAGTACCCAATAAAGCAAGAAGCTAAAAAACAGGTCAGGGAGATCTTAGATCAACTTGAATACCAAGGGGTTATTGAAACATGCACCTACGCAATGAACAATCCTTTGTTTCCTGTCTCCAAACCAGACAATACATATCGTCTAGTTTTGGATTACAGACACTTAAACACTTGTTCAAAAACATTTGCAGTGCAAAATGCACATAGTACAGCATTAATGAATAACATTGTGCGTAAAAAGTATAAAACCACATTGGATATCTCAAATGGTTTCTTTTGTCAGAACATAGCACCTGAAAGCAGGTACTTAACAGCTTTCTCAATAATGGGGACCCAGCGTCAATTTTGTTGACTCCCACAAGGGTTCAAGAACAGCCCGGGGTTATTCTCAGCGAGGGTAACAGAGTTACTACAAATTTATGATAATGAGGCATTGTCATATGTCGATGACATCTGTCTGACAGACGATGACCTAGATAGGCACTTGAACAGGGTGAGCACCATTATATTGGGCTTCGCCTCTGAGGGCTATAAGTTCAACTTTAAAAAATCCAGAATTGCCCATCTCAATGTCCTTTTCCTAGGATATGAGCTTTCAAGTGAAGGAAAGAGCTTGGCAGCCAACTTTTTAGAAAGGTGTGCGCTGCTCCAACCTCCAAAAACGCTGAAAATTTACAATCCATCCTGGGTTTCCTAAATTTTGGAAGAACTTACATTCTAAATTACGCAGAAAGGGTTAATCCTCTGCGCATTAATCAAACCTGATTTTTCAATCAAAAATTGGACACATGAACACACAGAAATCTTGCGTTCACTCCAAGCTAACATGTTAGCAACAAATCACTTACAAACTCGCGTAAGTCAACGCAATTTAGTGATCCGAATAATTTCGGGTCAATGCGGATTCTCCTACTTAACATTTAATGAGGGTGAAAAAGTACCAATAGCATACAAATCACATTTGTATACACAAGCAGAAATGCGCTTCACTTCAACTGAAAAAATACTGACAGCAGTTCAAACCGCTGTAGCAAAAGAAAGAGCTCTAGCCCAAGGGAAACGCATTATTGTTGTAACCCGAGTACCGGCCTTAGAGGCGGTAACTAAAGCGAGCATTCCAAATTCTAAAGCATTACATCCTAGATGGATACAATGGGTTAATTCTCTTGCTGCAACAGATGTTGAATATATTTTTGATCCTGATTTAAAAACACAAGCGTTCCTGCAATATGAACATGAATGTCGTCTGCCCACTGAAATTCTGCCTCTCGATCAGTATGAATTTATAATTTACACTGACGGATCCACACAACCCACTACAGGGAGTAAGCAAGCTTACAGTGCAGCGTGCGCAATCGTTAAAGGTCGCATGCGCGATGGTAACTTCAGACCAATGGTCACTAAAACTCAATCTCTAGGAGATTGTACAGCTCAGCGAGCTGAACTACAAGCATTCAAACTGGCACTTGAAAGTACAGATCGTGAATTCCCCACACTAATAGTGTGCGATTCTTTCTACTGTGTGCAGTCGTATAATGAATATATAAAAAATTGGCTTGAAAATGGGTTCAAAGATGCAAAAGGTGGCACAATAAAGCATAAAACCCTTTGGGAACAAGTAGTTCAGTTAAAAACGAACTACCAAAGGCTCACGTGATACACACGCTGAGTCATCAACGTGATGGCGTTCACGTTGCAGGGAATTCATTGGCTGACGAAGCCGCAACGGGGGCTGTTCAGACGGCTTCCGTAGCTGCGATCACTCGTTCAAAACGAGAATAGACAGTGAGATATTGTTGGCTGTCAATGCTACGAGCAAAGGCAGTGGTGCAGCGTTACCAAAAAGTTTCCACTCAAGTACTCTTATGTAATTGATGCGAACAACGTTCCTTTTGCTCGAATCCCTGGAGAGGGGGATAGGGTAATTCCAAACAAGGAACGTAGATTAGGACTAATCCTAGCAGCAAATGAAGGGATAGCCTCTGCCCATGCAGGTATTTCTGCAACAGTATCTTTACTGAAACAAAGATATTGGTGGCCTGGCATTAGGAAACAGACCAAGAACTATGTTCTGGAATGTGAAATATGCCAACAGATGAAAGTCTCCCCAGTGAAACTTCCTGCGCAGACACCCTTGTTAATTTCAGACAAACCATTAGCTTGTGTTTACCTGGACCACTGCGGTCCCTTGCAAAGGGACAGTAACTATAAATATATAATGGTCGCAGTGGATTCATGCTCTAGGTTCCTATGGATATGGCCTCAGCGCTCGGCTGACGCTCGAACTGTTATAAAAGATTTGCGAGTCTTTATCGGCATATACGCAATAGGCACGCTACATTCTGACCAGGGCCCTGCGTTTAGCTCTCGAGCTTACAAAGAAGCCATGGCCAGTCTGGGCGTTGCATTGCGGTACTCCTCTCTGTTTCATCCTGAGGGAAAATCTGTTGTGGAAAGGAAAAACCGGGACATAAAGCAGTCTATAACAGCTAGGGTATTAGGTTCGGGTGATGGGTGGGTCAAACATCTTTATGGGATCCAACGCTCATTAAATAATTTGCCAAGAAGTTCTCTAGGGGGGGGGTCACTCCATATGAGGTCCTATTTGGGACAAGAATGTGGGTTCCTGATCTCGAATGTAAAGGCACAGTGGTGGAAAATAAACCATTTGATATCAAAGATCGTTTGGCTGTTTTACAGGATCTAAATGAACTAAGATCGAAACAAAGCAACGTGTTCCTGCAGCCAACCACCACTGGGGAAAAACCGGCAGTCCCAGCAAGGCCTGTCTGGATTCCAAAAGTTGGGGATCTAGTCAGAGAGAAGATTGCGGACAAGAAGGAATTTGGACCTTCTTACAGATAACCAGTACCTGTCCTGGCCATACACGGAACAAGAACAGTACTTCTGCCGCCCCTTGCTGGAAAAAAGGAGAAGAGGTTTGTGTCAATCGACCTCATCAAACCACAGTATGTGGCTAATACTAAATAGTAGGCCTCGTGGACTCCGACCTAGTAGCAGACGCACTCCTCTCGCTACTATCCAAGAGGTTCAGACTGAAAGACTGATAACCATCGAGAATTCAGCAGTAACAGATGAAGGACTAAGCAACAATGCTATGGAACTCATCCCTCTTGAAACTCAGGTAACAGTGCGTCCAAATACACCTGTCTACACCAATGTAGCAAGTGATCAACTGGTTCCAGCGATTTCGACAAATCCTGATGCAATTCCAACAATTGACAGAACTGCTTCTGGCTATTTCATAAATTTTGATACGTTTTCTGAGGATCCGAGTGAGCCTGAAACTACGCCACCATCAAAAACTTTTAAACAGCAAGTACAAGACTTTTTTCATTTCCTGAGAAAGACTTATCTGGTTTCACCATGGATTGAACTGTGGATTATTTCTGGAATATTTTTCTTTCTGCTTTGGCTAGCTTTGGTTATGACTATGAACGTGCTTATAAATGGCAGATACATCCATTTGGACATTGAAAGTAAAAATGTGAACTTACTTTTAAAACCACACAAGTCATCCCATCGTGAAGCAAGAGACTTGTCAGCAGTGAACATCACAGCCGTTCCTATACAGGATGGTATAGTGTGGGACAAAACAGATTTCGATATCTTCGGCCCTACGGAACTTTTGAACATTCCACATTTATTTAAGATTTCACTAAGTGATTTTATTTCATCCAGTACCTAGTCTGATGATTGGGACTTTGAGACTGTAAATGATATGATGTTTGATCTAGAAAGGTCTGCTGCATTTTCTAATAATGAATATTTAGAGGGTTCATCAGACTATGAACAGCTGTATTGCTACAACCACTATGGTCATCATTTTGTGCATAAATCTGCAACACCTAGAAATGTGTTTATGTTTAACCAATGGGAGCATTGTCCTACACCACCAATAGGTAGTTCAAAAACGTTTGCTAAAAAGTTTCCATATTTTTCAGGATACAATACATCTGATCCGGAAACATTTTTCTATAAAAATGTAAACAAAACAGGACTGAAAATTATGTTAACTAATACAAAACAGATTTACTCTGCAGCATTTATTGCCCAACTGTCTAGACATGGTTTCGACTTGTGCAAAGACACAATAGACACAAAATCTGTCTGGGGTACTAAAGATTGGCAAGTGCAGGGGATAGAAGCTTTGTTTAGAGCCTGTATCATTCCTCAGCAAATAATGTTTTTGAATGACACTGTGCAACAAACGTCTTGCCTTGGTTTAGCCAAGATCAAAGACATGAAAACACCTTCTGTACCAACACCTGCCAGTAATAACAATACACAGGCAGCGGTTACAGTTGACACAATACTACAAATCAACAGAACAAATCCTGATTGGAGAAAATGGTTGATCTGGCCCACAGACATCTGTCAAGAAAGATTCCTGAATAAAACACAGGGGTTTACTATCCATAGGCCAGACCCATGATACGTCCAAAGACAACATCCGGGGGTAGTAACAACATACAGTGTAGGAAAATTATGCCTCGATTGGCTGCAAAAATCTACACTTAAGGATGTGAAACAACACTTATCTTTACTTAAAGACGACGCAGACCTTAGGGAATTCTTGCTTGGACCAAGAATACTGCGTCAAAAACGTTTCATATATGCCGGCATCTATGCTGCTTATAATGAAGCATGGAAGGTTTCACAGGCAGAGGCCGCAGAACGAATACGTGAACTTGATCGTATTAACTTAGAGAAAACTCTCACTGTGGTCGACAATGGGTTAACGACTTTGTCATCCAGAATTTATTCATTGGACAACATTGTATCCTCTGCTGTTGACATACTGGAACAAGATTTAGCCATGTTACAACAAGGCCAATCTCAGTTACGTTCTATTATGTTATTAAGCTGGACGCTGCAATCTTTGCGTGCGGGCTATGTGCCTTGGCGTTTTATCAACACGTCGGCTCTGTTTGCAGAATACAATCTAACTGATAAACAGATCAAACTGGCACAAAGAGGAGCAAAGTATACAGTGCTGAGCATTGAAAAACTGGAAAAATTACCGTTCACAGTGGCAGAAAAACCAGCTACAGAATGGCTTATTCATGGCAAAATCACTCTACCTGTCACTACTTTTCAGTTTCAGTATTACCTCAAACAAGTGCAAGCAGGCAAATATGAAAGGTTGGGTAAAGAATACATTAAGACATCCTGGACTTTACCTTACGCATATAGATGTTGGAGTGGGGATCGTGAAGTGTTTCTAAGCGGTACACACTGTGAAAATGCACTAAGCGGTTCGCTCATTTGTCAGGACATCTCTTTACACGGGGCTTGTAATGGTTCTGTGGCAAATTTGTCCTGCCACCAGCAGGGTACACCAGCTACTGTGATTAATCCAACGTTTGGCCAACTTTCTAACGGGAGTTACCTCATGTTGAATGATCAGAGTTGCTGTGGCATGTTGCCAGACATCCCATATCTAGTAACTGTGGACTCCAGGGTCACTTGCTGTATGCAAGTATTGTTCCCCCCAATAGACACAGTCAGGAAGTCGCCTTTATGGCCTTCATTGAATGTTTCTTTTATACGATTTGATACTTTAAGCAGAATGAAAGCCATGCTTATACAACAAACAGTGCCTCTGACCTCGGCCAAAGAAATCTATGATTTACAAGGTGCAAGGACTTCGGCTGAGATACAGGCTTTAATTCGTACAAACTGCCCTATACATTTCGTAGAAATGATGGGACGTATCTTTAACATGTCTGATACGAGCGGAATTGTACATGTATTTAAGACCATCTGTTCCGGACTATTAGCACCAGGCAGTCCTCGGAATCATCCCAAACTTCACACATTCGGTGTTTGGTGGTGTGCCGTTAATTCTAGCACTTGTTGCAGGAATCCTATTTCTATTCCTACTACTACGCTATGGCAAGCCTATTCGCCAACATCACTCTGAGCGATGTGGAGAAAGCTCTCCTTGAACGGAAGTTCCGTGAGCGAATAGTACAGCTTTTGGGCATGCCTCATCTACGTGAACTTAGTACAACGTGGTTCCTGTCATTCAGACCAATCTGGCAAGATTGCATCTTACCTGTTCTACGCTGCCTGCTTTGCGATGAAGAATGCGTGCTAGACACCTGTCTAACACTCCCATCAGTCATGCCAACGGATGTCGATACTCTGCTGGACCCGATAACGGCCCATGCTCTGTGTTGTCCCCAGAGGCTACCAATCCTGATGACGGCATTCATTGAGATCTCACGGACGCTTCCTGCAGCTGCTGAGGTACGAGATGGATCAACAGGCAAACCGGTAACAACGGATGCGAACATTGCATCTTCTGCTGAAGGCGATGTTTCTCATCTCTGTGCGATTAACCTTCTGAACGAGGTGTTCCAAATGTCACCAACTTCGGTGGACGATATTTTGGCTACGGAAATAGATGATCTCATGTTTACGCCAGACCCATACACTGACTTTAATTCGGCTCACAGTGTACCAGGGAAGCAATGAAATTTGGCCTTCATATTTTCCAAACTTGGAACTTTTCCCAGAATTGAACTTTTTCTTTTTAATTTTTGAAAATACATGGCAAAACACTCTGCTGACAGTAGAACTAGTCTTATAAAACGGACCTTTGAACTCTTCCAGGGACACATTGTCACCTTACTTGTCTAACATTTCATTTAATACCATGATATGCAATGGCTTTGATTTTTGAAAACTTGTCAACCATTTCATCATATGCATATATTTCTGTTTATTCATTCATGTTGCATTTATTTAAATTATATGCTTAGAATGTAAACGATGCTTTAAATGTACAGTACCTATTGCATTCAACAGTTTATTTTAAACTTCTTTTAATATGCTTTTAGAAATATTTTTAGCAACATGTGGTACTCAATTTAATGTTTAGCATTTAATGTTTAGCATTTAGTATTATCGTTCATTCGAAAGTGGAGTGGGTGTTGTATTCGGCTTTAGGTGTCCGTATATAGGTTTTCCTGAAACATGTCCTTATATAGGCACAATTCGCATTGCCCTTATATAGGCATAGAATCCCAGTCCTTATTTAGGCATTAGCTGTGCACTCCAAATACAGGCATGGTCACCGACATCCGTCCACCCTAACGTCACAACGAGTTCTTAGAAACCAGACCCTTAAGCTCTCGGGAGTTCCCTAGCACAGGATTATTGATTTCTCCAAGAACTCATCTATTATGTATGAACCATTATACCTTAGGGGTTCATTCCTGACGTCTTCCTCTGTCCGACTTCACGTCAATGCTAACATTCCAAGACACCTACCAGGTATAAATATACCTTCTCTTGCCCAAGCAAGTTAGAGGAGACCTCGACTTCAGAGGAGCCCGTATCCCGGCCTGACGCATGGAGAAGACGCTGTCATTCCTGCTCGCAGAAGAATCCAGCTTCCAGTGTTCTGACTCCCTTCGCGGGGTGTTAGAGTTTCAGATCCGGCAAGAGATTCCCACCTCTCTCATTCTCAAGGTATGGAGCTGACTAGAACCTAGAGGGACTCTTGGCATACTATACTTAACATACTCTTAGTATACCATACTAGAGAATACTCCACCTACTTCTTACCTTTCCCTACACCTAGACTAGGTTAGGTACATTGGGGTAGAACTAGCTTAGAGACGCATCGTATGAGTACTCGCATTTTTAGCTCATGTTATTTATGTACGTGAATATATGCTAAAAGATCATGCTAGCGCAGTATTATTTATTTCTACTGCTTACGCTGTACATTATTTGTCTTGCATACTGTCTTGTGATCATAACAGCACATATCTCTTACACGAGAAACAAGACTGTTCAATAAAACCTTTTATTGAAACGCCCGTCTTTTCTTTCTGTGTAACTCTGCGGAAACTAAGCATGCACGATTGACTGAGTGAAACTGTTATCTATTGTTTCCACGATTCTGAGACGTGTTCCGATTCTAAAGGGAAACAAAGTAGTCATGTTTATGCGGTTGCCAGAAACTACTCCCTTCTTGTTCTCAAGGAGTTTCTAGTGGCCTCTGAGCTAGCTGGCACAAAAGTAATTAAGTTTAATATTCTCGATAGGGACATACCGACCTCAGTCCTATGTCAAGCCTAAAAGGGTATATTATTCCAATGCGCAGAGCCTATTAGGAAAATAGGAACTACACTACAGTACATGTTCTTTGCAGCAGGCAAATTAGCCCTCTGCACTACCTTTCCATGAGTCAAAACTTCCACTTGACAAAACTCCATCTCTCTCTAGGAAAAACATTAATCACCAGAGTTATCATGACATTTTTATTGTTGCCTAAAATTGCTGGAGGCCAGGAAGGAGGCAGCAAGTGCTTTTAGAAACATAATATACTTGCAAGCATGACACCCCACACGAAGTCTGCGCCCGGTGCGATCGCACCGCCCTAGAACCACCCTGCTCACAGGTCCTGGGACCTCCGTGACTGTCGCGCTAGGGTGTGCTGCTTCATAGGCCTGCCCGCAAGACTGGAGGTGAACTTCAGTATGGATTGTGGTTGACAGGCCTTTAAGGTTAACCCACAATTGCCACCGTTGGGGTCCACATGCTGGTGCTAAGACACCAGGGCTTCTAAGCTCTTGCGGGGTCTTCTAAGGTCAAGCAAGGGAATGTGCTCCCTCAGGAGAGTGGTCTGGTGGACTGGTCATGAAGGCTGAACCTGGTTCCCCAGTTCCAAATTTGGCAGCTCTGACCATAGTGCCACATCCTCTCCTCCACTGAACACCATACTGCCCCACTGAGAGAAACTTGCACTGCCTTCAGCTACAACCCAATTGTGCCCCACTATAAACTCCTGGATGCGACACAATTCAAATTACGCATTAGGTGAGAGTAATATGCTGCCTAAAAAAGAAGTAACAACTTCCTGGAAAAAGCAAACACTCATAGGGAATGCAAGTTTAAGTAAAGCATGTGAAATGTAAGCAGGAACAACATGGTTACCTTAACGCTTTTACATTCATTATTCAGAAATCAGTGAGTGCTTTTGCCAGCGGCAGAGCAGAAGTGGACACTGTCCTTGTCTTCTCTGGGTAAGAAGGAAGAGACAGAGTCCTTTTCCTTCTCTACCCGCCCCACCCCGAACTGCCATGAACGCCGAGCCTTATCTGTGGGCCTTGGCTATTTCTGCCATCCTGGGACACATGTTTAAAATAAAAAAGCAGGGGAACGGAATCTATTAAATTAAAGGAGATGGGGCACACCGTGCCCTGCAGATCCCGCCCACTTCGACCACTGCATGTGTGGTGCTTTTAGGAAGCAAGCAGACTACTTCGAGGGTTAATGATCGTCTTGCTACTAGAATGGCTGAGCTAGAGTGCATGTGGTGAATCAACATGATTGGACAGAGTCACTACAAATAAATGTTTGTGCTTGGAGTCGGAAAAGAAAGGGAATCTGATGGACATAGTTTGTTTGACAGTGAGGGGAGAAAACCCCGGTAGAGCTGCATTTTCATTCTATTGCTGAAAGATGTTTAATTCCTTTCTCTGTGCAGCATGCAGAGTATTCTAATGAAAGCTCTACTTTTTACTCTTGGGGTCCTGAATCACGTACACTTGGAATTACCAATCCCATCTTGACCCCTGGAATGATGTGCCCTCAGCAGCAGCTACCGTGTGACATAGCAGTAAGACTGCGGCGCCCCATCTTTGTGGAGAAGGTGGTAGCTGAGGTAAGGGTTGGGTAACGACCTGAATCTCACAAAGTCCATTTTCCAAGAAAAAACTTTGTCTTTTTGGGAGGTAAAGTAGTTCCCTCCCAACTAGTTAAACGACGATGATTCAAAAAGTGTGGCAAAGCAGATTATTTCCAAAACAAAGTGTTTTGAAGTATATAAGCGATTATTGCTTTAAACCCAGTTCATACAAACAGAATGTTTGAAAATATGGATTATAAGCTTGTTTTTAAAAATGTCTCCTACCTCTGCTGGTCGCAATTAAACACTTATTTATTTATTTAAAAGTTTTGTAAAGCGCGAACATGACCCAAGTGGGTATCAGAGCGCTTTACATACGGTTGATGAAGACATAGTAAAACAGCTAAAAGAGAAAAATCAAGGTAAAAGTAGGCCAATAAGCAACAAGAGGAAAAATGACATTTATGATGGACATAGGAAGAAGGCTGGGGAGAAAGAAAAGTAGGGCAATATACATCAAGAGCAAAAATGACATTATGGCAGGCGACAATGGGTCGCAACAAATGACATGTAATAGTTAAAACAGCTAAACAGGCTCGAGGCAAGAGGAGAAAAGCTTCTAGTTCATCGCATTGTTCATTAGTAGAGCTTTAACTTCCCTTTTGAAGGCAAGTGTCGAGGGAATCAGTCTTGTTTCCACTGGAAGGGAGTTCCAGATTCTCGGGGCAATGCCAGAGAATGTACGATTGTAGGTTTTAAGCTTATTAAATTTCTTTGGCTTGAGCAGCAGTGTGCCGGTGCTCCTTGTGGGCCGGGAGCCACCAGATAGTTCCAGCTTATTTGTCAGGTAGAGTGGGGTATTGAAGTGTAGAGCTCTATGGGTCATACAAGCAATCATTAGTTGGATCCTTGCCTCAAAAGGAAGCCAGTTGAGTGATTTCAGATCCGGCGAAATGTGGTTGGTCTTCTTGGAACCCGTGATGAGTCTAGTAGCAACATTTAGAGATGCTCTGATGGGGGCTAAACTGAGTTTCGGCAGTCTGCATAGAGTAGCACTACCGTATTCTAGTCTAGAGATGACCAGTGCTTGCACTGACGATTTGAAGTCTCCTTGGGGAAGGTAGGGTTTGAGTTTTCTTAGGATGCGAAGTTGGAAGTTCGCTCCTTTGGTAGATGCTCTGATGTGATCTTGCATGTTTAGGTTCTTATCAAGCAGAACTCCAAGTGATTTCGTGGAATCAATGATGTGTGGAGTGCAGTTGAGAGCGGTGAGGTTACAGAGATATTGCACAACCGTGGGGGTTTGCCTAGCGGGTGCAATGAGGAGGAATTCCATCTTGAGGGCTTTTAGTTTGAGATGGTTGGAGGTTAGCCAGTTTAGGGTTTTGAGCAGGGTTCCGTTGAGAACTTTGATGTCTTCGGGGGAGGATATTTTCATGTAAAGTTGTGTGTCATCCGCATACATGTGATATTGGATGTTGGAGGCTTTAAGAATTACAGTCAGTGGTTCCAAGTAAAGGGTAAAGAGCGTGGGGGAGAGTGAGGACCCTTGGGGAACACCCAGCGTGTAGGGACTGGGGTTGGATAGAGTCTGATTGGATTTGACTCTTTGTGTTCTGTTGTTGAGGAAAGAGGCAAACCATTTAAGGACCGTGCCAGAGAGCCCCATCCTGCATTCCAAGAGGTAGAGTAGATTGTCATGTTTGACAGTGTCGAATGCAGATGAGAGATCGAGAAGAATTAATAGGCAGGCTTCATTCTGGTCAAGTAAAGTGAGAGCGTCGTCCACTATATGAGTGATGGCCGTTTCGGTGCTGTGGCCAGTGCAGAAGCCAGATTGGAATTGGTCGAGCAGCTGGAATTGCTCAATGTGTTTGCGCAGTTGTTCATGAACACATTTCTCCAGTAGTTTTGCCAGGGTAGAGAGAAATTTGTGATTGGTCTGTAGTTATTCAGGTCTTCAGGGTCAGCCGAGGGTTTTTTGAGAATGGGAAGCATTAGGCCAGCCTTCAGGCAATCTGGGATCTCACCTTGACGAAGAGAGGCGTTGATGATCTTGGACCAGAGCGGTGCAAGTGATCCTTTCATTTCTTTAAAGAAGTTGGGGGGAAGGGGGTCATTGAAGTGATTTGAGGGTTTAAGGGTCGAGAGTGTGTTGAGGATGGTAATGTCATTGAGGGGTGTGAATTGACTCCAAGAGGCATTGTTTTTGGGTGAGAGACCGTGATGCGTGGGAGGGGGCGTGGAGAAGGAGGTGGCAGGAGAGGGCGAGAGTAAGAGTGCAGCAGACCTTAGATCTGATTCGATCTTATTCGTCTTTTCGAGGAAGAAGTCAGCAACCGCATCGCAGTTTGGCTGCGGACGAGAGATGTGCTGAGATTGAATGGATGTGTTGTTGAATTGTATTTTAATCAGCTCAAATAGTCGTTTCGGGCGATTTTTGGCTTTGTCAAGTTGGGCTTTGAAGAAGGTAACTTTCGCCGTTCTAATGAGTTTGTTGTATCTACTTCTTTTGAATCTTAGAGTTTTTAGAAGATCCGTGGAGGGAGTGGATCTCCAGGTGCGTTCAGCTAGTCTTACGCTGCGTCTGTCAGCATTTAGGCTGTCATTGAACCAAGGCTTGGAGTCTTTGATGGGTATTCTTTTTAGTTGAAGGGGGGCGTAGCATTCAGGGCAGACAGCATGGCGTTGTTATAGTGCTCAGTGAGGTCGTGAACGTCGTTCATGTTTGCAGGCGGCGGAAGGGAGAAATTGCAGCGCGCTATGAGCTTATTTGCGCTTATGTTATGGAGCGATCTTTTCCACTGTTTTAGTTTTAGTGGTTGTGCACTTTTGGGGTTCCAACTTTCGAGGATAAGGAAGTTGATATAGTGATGGTCCGACCAGTCACAGGGGAGAATGGATTCGAGATGAATGGAGTTGGGGTTGGAGATGATTAGATCTAGTGTCGAGCCTAAGTTGTGTGTGGGACTGTCGCAGAATTGAGTCAGGGAGAGGTCAGTTAGGAAGTTTTTGAGAGTGTTGACCGCCTGATCATGCGGGTCATTCCAGTGGAGATTGAAGTCACCAAGGAAGATCTGGGGGCAGTGTCGGCCCAGGTTGGAGAGATGGTTTCCATAGTTTGTTCAATTAGAGGGAGGTTATCACCTGGAGGGTGGTAGAAGATGTGAAGGCTGCATAAGGGTCTGAGAGTGCTAGTGATGTCTATGCATAAGTATTCACAGGATGAGAGATTAGCTGAGGGGGACTGTTTTGCTGTGAGAGAATTGCGGAAGATACAGGCTATGCCACCTCCCGTTTTCTTAACACGGTCAAGTCTGATAATGTTGTGGCTGGGAGGGACTAGAAAGTCAAGGATAGGGCCAGAGGAGTCGTTGAGCCAAGTTTCTGTGAGAATAAGGAGGTCAAGTTCTTGGGCAAGGATGAGATCTGCAAGGTCTGTGGCATGTTTCACCGCTGATCTACAGTTAAGTAACATGCATTTCAGGTGTGATTTGTGCAGGCTGTCAGTGAGCGCGGGCTGTGTGGTGGGGATCTGCATGAGGTTATTAATGTTTAAGGCATTGGCGTTGAGTCTGGGCGCTCTATGAGGGTTGAGTGTGATGCTTTGGATGGCCTCAGTGTTGCCATGCTTAGGATATGTCGAGCTAGGGGCATTTAATGGGGCAGTTTGTGAGGATCTAGAAGGGACTGAGATGGATGAATGCGGAGAGGTGTACGCACGGAGGAGGGAGAGAATATCTGTATCTGACAATTGATTTTTGGATCTGGAGGGTCTAGATGGTGCGTTAGTGGTATTCCAATTCTGGATTGGGGGTTTCAACTGGATCAAATGCGGGATTTCCTGTGAGGTCTTGTTGGAAGAGAGATCAAGGGACAGCTCTTCGGTGGACTTAATGAGTTTTTGGATGACAGTTTTGAGAGTTAGGAGTTCCTGGTTTATTTCCTTGAGCTTAGCAGCAGCGCTTGTGTGCCGCTCTGACGACAATCAAGTCCCGGGATCAAATGACAAGACCAATACTGTGCCTCCGGTTCACGAAAGTACACATGTTCAGAGGGCACAGCAGGGGCTGAGAAGTTGACTGTTTTGTCAACAATCTCTGTCCAGGCTGATGCGGGGGCTTAGGAGGGAATGGGCCCAGCAGGCTGTAAAACTATAACATCTTGCGCAAGAGGCTCAGGTAATGTGACTTCTCTGCTGGGGGGTGTGGGAAGGAAAAACAAAGCTACCACCCGCCCGTGTGTCCAATCTTCGAACCATGTGTGTGCTTCTGGTCACCAAAAGGGTGGTGTGATTGTGGGAAAACAGCAGGCAAGACCCGCTCCATGGATCACCCACGTGATGGCTGGTACCCCCAGAGTAGACTCACAGGAAGGCTGGTTGGGGCACGGTGAATTGATCTGTTAAATTCTGGCCTGCCTGCTCAGCGCTGTTCATGAATATTCGATCTCTGACGCATAGCGTTTGAAATTTGAAGGCGCAATTGCATGCTCATATATGTTAGGCAATTTTAGCGTGCTGGTGCTTCCTCATTGGCAGTGTGCCTCAATTGCAGGATTGTCAGAGGGGCGCTAGAATGCGTGACTAATGCATTTTAATGCGGTGATGCGGACACTAGCATTTAAATGCGTTAGTCGAAAGCCTGATGCGGCCCTACCTTAACCCAGCCCTGAAACTGCTAAAAGTAAAATTATAATAACTACGTTATTATAATTTTATTTATCCTGGTCAAAGAGAGCATTTGTTAAAGGTTTCATGTTAATCGCAGCGCCCGTCATGAGCTGAAATTAACATGAAAACTTGAACAAATGCACACAATCACCCTGCAGCCCAGCTCTATTAAGAAAAGAAATGCAGCAACATAGCTGCCAAGGTTTCAAATTGCTATGTGGGACGGTTTCAAACCTGCCTTAACACCGTTCATGTGGATCTGTATGTTGAGGAAATGCACCGGCTTTTCACTTTTTTAAGCAAAAGTTTGGAGTGATATTTGGCGCAGCACCCACATGCGCAGTCTTGTTACTGGCGCACATAGCCTTGGTTGCAGCGCACATAGACCTTACACTGCCGCACACACAGGAAAAAACTTAGAGGCAACATTGGTCTTAATCCTTTTTTTCTTACTCTATTGCATTTTTATGAAACATATTTTTATCATTCTGTCTTATTTACATGTGTGATACTTTTATGGATGCCACAGTGCATACAAATAAAGTTTTCTTTAATTAAATTGACTGGGAGAGGGGATTTAACTGTGAATATGTATTAATTGCAGTGGCACCGAACTCCAACAACACAGGAGACTGATGGTTTTCAGGTGAAGAGGCCTGGAGATATCAGTGTGCGATGCACCCTCCTGCTAATGCTGGACTATCAAGTAAGTCTTCAGGTGGATCATATCGAACATCTTAAATTATCTGTTCCCTTCCATCCTTTGTACATTTTTTTTTTTCTGTCTTTTATCATTTGTTTCCTTTCATTGTTTGCTCTCTTCCATTATTTTTAACTTTTCGTTGATACTTTCCTGTTCTTGTCTTATCGACATGCTGGACATTTTTCTGCCATGTTGTCGTTGGGTCGAAAAAAGGTGTGAAAAAACAAGCCTTTTATTTTGGCCATCAACCATAGACTGAAATTGGTATGATTATAACGCTAACTGCAAACCCACATGGTTTTTGGTCATTCAACACTGTATTACAGGTGTACTAGAAAGCCTGAAGTCTTTGCTGTTGAATAACTCACTCATTGACCTTGAAGAAGGAGCAATATTTTTTTCCAGATAGAATGTTTCTCAATGTGTTTCTATAAGGTTTCCTGGGTTTTCGGTTATTAACAGTACTCTTTTTAGTTCCTGCCTTATGTACCATTATGAGTACCATTGGGGAAGACCAGCAGTCTTTGTCCATTTTTATGTCTCCAGTTGGATCACAGTGATTTGAGTGTTAGCCCCATGTGGGTAATGTTTTTTAACACTGCTGTCCCAGGTTTGCAAAATTATGCTTGTGCGACATTTATCACACCAGAGGTCTGCAAAATTTGTCACACCAACGTCAATAGCGGTGTGGAAATTTGTATATTATCTACTTGTCCAATGAACAGAATGCAACAGAATTCTGCATGTTCTGTAAAACAATCAACTTGCCCCACCTACTCCCTAAACCAATCAATCATTTAATCAATGTCTATTTCGGAGCTAATCCCATAAAACACATAAAAAGCATTATAATACAAGTAAAATCAGTTAAGTTACGTGTCCTATACAATGTGTACAAAGTTAATCAGATGTCCATTATTCGAAACAGTTATTATTAGCGGCATATTACAATATCAGCCCTTGCCTCTTCCTTAAAAGACATGCAGTATAAAAAAAATTGGTCAGCCTGAAAAGAATAATTGTGGAGGTGTCAAAGAAAAAGAATCTCAAGGCAATCTGATAGTGTCTGATGCCCTAATTTATATTCAGCCGTCTTATCCACTTTCTTCTTGTTGCTTTATACGCCGGGCAGTGAAATATGACATAGGTGCGGTAACGGAGCAGGAGCTTTTCTTGACCACTGACACCAGGACTACGAAGCCCAGAATCCTAAGGACTTTTGAAGGAGGGAGGCGCTATAAATTGCATTGTGCTTCCCCACAGCGCAGGCGTGCGTGGGCTAAGTCGGGCCCGTCTGAGCCTGTCCGAGGCTGACTAAAGCTGGGCCATTCCTATGAAAAGTAGTTCCTAATTGAATTCCTCCTTATGTTAATCTTTTATCATAGGCAAAATGAAAATTATACAGAGGCCATCCGGTAAAGTCAACCCTTCTTCAAATTTAATTACTTTCTCTCTGAAGTGATGGGCCCAATAAACAATTAAATTTTTTTGGAGAGGAAAAGCTTGTGGCTATATGGCGGGCAGTAAAGACGGCTTTGCTAAACCCCTTCTTAGATTTTTTAGAAGGGCGGAGTTCAACGTCGGCAGGTGTTCCCCAGGACTCATTGCCTGAGATACTAATGGATAACCCCTGTGTTGTAAACTCCTCACTAAGTGCCATTACTGCTTCTCCACCTAAAGCAGTAAGTTCGCCACCAGCTAAAAAGAAGAGAGCTCAAATGAGATCCGCAAGCTCAGAAACATCACTTTCTGGCCCTGGACTTGTAATAGGTAGCTCCGGATCAAGGAATAAGCTGGAGACATCGAGCCAAAATGAAAGTGAGGGTATTGCGTTTGACCTATTCGTTAAGTCCTTGTCTGATAAATTTGACTAATTGGAGCAGCTTGTGAAATTAACGGTAAGGCTCTTGAGGAGCAAACATTAGGATTTTAAGTCACTGCTAAAAAAGCTTTCGACTAGTCCAAGACTATACCAGCCGACCCCATCAGGCGTGTCTGTGTCACTCACAATAAGGAACCTGTTGAGCTAACTAAAAGCGGGGTGTCTTAGACCCAGAGTGGACAATTTAATGCTGATACTTTTCAGGAAAGGCCCTCGCAACAATGTAGCACTGAAACATTCTTGCTTTACAAGAAAGATGCCAAGTCAACCAGGAGTAGGTTTGTTCAATTTTGTACACATTCTAACATAACGAAGAAGCCAGCAAATGGACATACTAATTCTTGTCTTGAGACAGCCATTGCCTCTCATTTATGACCTTAGGCTGTCCTTCACCTACCCCATAAGGCTACTCCCTATGTCATAATAATTAAAAGGATTGGATTAACCATTTTACATTGGTATTTAATCTCCTAAAAGAAGGTAACCATTCATCTGTTAATGATTTATTAAATCCAAATTACAGTTACCTTTACCATGAAGGAATTTATTACAGACTTAGACAAAATCAGTAAAGAGAAAGCTGCAGGCTTGGATGGTGTCTCTGTGGACGTTTATAAAAATCTCATTACCTCTGGGCCCCAGTTTTAACAAATGTACGCAATGCAGTAGAAGGTGGCTTTCTCCAGCCTACATGGTTCGAGCCTGTTATTCCAATTTTTAAGAAGAGTAACAAGGGTGATCTGTCTTGTTATTGCCCAATAGTCCTGTTAGACTGTTTAGCCAAGCTCATGGGCAGGGTCATCTTGGAGAGAATGGAGCTTTGAGTAAAAGAGCAGTCTATTTTAATAAAATCACAATTTGGGTTTAGAAAGGGCTTGGGCACTATTGAACAAGCATTAAACCATAACCTGTTAGTGGGGAAATATACAAGGGCAAAATCTGGATCCCTCCAACTGTATCCAACTGTATTTTATGGACTTGAGTAGCGCCTTCAACTTGGTTAATCATAACAGGTTGTGGCATACCCTGAAAACATTAGCTGCCCCTGAAGACCTAGTAATATTGCTGTCTAGCATGTACTCAAACTTGTCTGCAAGTGTTCGATATGGCCCCAGGGGAGAATGTACTTCGCCATTTGAGAAAAAAAGGGGCGTAAGACAGGTGTGGGTATTGGCGCCCTTCCTTTTCTCCCTCTATATTAATGGGGTTGATGCAGAACTACAAACACTTACCTCAGATTGCCTAAGAGTTGGTTTGTGAAAGGTATCCAAATTGTTATACACAGACAATGCTGTACTGATGTCACAAACCGCGAATGACATCAATAATTAACACTTTTATTGTATACATGGAGAGGAGGGATTTAAAGATTAATCTTAAGAAAAGTTTCACCATGAGCTGCAGAACGGGAAGACCTAAAACATGGTTACATCATGTAAATGGGACGCACATAATGAGAATATAAACTTTCTCATATTTGGGGATTCAGTTTTCTGATAAAGGTACATGGAGTAAGCATACAGAACATGTGTCTACCAATTTATTACATTCAACAGAAGGGATTTTTAGATGTGCTATGAAGCTTGGCTCCAAACCTATAAGAGAAATGTTGGCCATATACAATAGTAGGTGTCTAGATGTGGCCTTGTATGGGGTGGGTCTATGGGGTTATGGTTCAAAAATGATACTTCAAAGGAAAGAGAACAAGTTTCTTAGACGTCTGCTTGTTCTCCCGCAATCGACTTCTGTATCCGCTATTCATAAGGAGTTATAAAATATCCACAATGCGGGAGATACCTATTTCAAGCCTGTTCTTCTTTGACATGTGGTATGGTGTAAGCCATAAACCTTCTTTACTAGGGACTTTTTCAAAGATTGTCTTGATTTAGACCATGCCATTAGGATGTCTTGGTTATATAGCATTAAGATTCTTTTTATACTATTTGGAAGACCAAGAGCTTTTGCAATCACTGATGGCAATAGCTCGCTATTCAAAAATAGGAATGAAGGCACTGTTCATCACTATTAGTTAGCAAGAAAGAGCTTGAATGGAGTCACGTAAAGTAACACTGAAAGATTCTCCTCCTATTGTATATAAGAGTGGCACCCAATTTTCTTTTAAATGTCCCGAATTTGTTTCATAGAGATATTCTTACACTGTTTCATGTGGGCTTAGTTCACCATATGGTGACATTCCCTATGCTGAGGCAGTGGAACAAGGTTAAGCTCCCATGCCCTTGTGATGGTACATCAATACAATCTACTATGCACTTTGTATTATTTTGTACATTTTACAGTATTCCAAGAAGGCTATTTTTAAATCCGTTATTTCTAAATAGGAATTTTACCAAATATAAACCAGCACTTACATATTTGATTAATTTAGATGAGGTAATGGTCTTTAGCGTGGTAATAAACTTTGTTTTGCAGCGTGAACCTTTTCTGGATTCACATGCTGTGCATTATTCCACCATCTAGTGGTTGGGCCTGGAATAGTCTCTTTGTAGTCTCTCTTCTGTATTTTTTCATGGGCGTCTTCGACCATTTGGGTTTAAACCCCTCATATGACGTCTGACGTATGCCCCAGAAATCCCTCAAAGCAAACGCCATCTTCAGATTATTTTTCCACAATTGGGTCTGGAATCCTAAGGGAGTGCTCTAGAGTTAAGGAAAAAGAAATTGCACAAAAGAAAGACAGTTTTCCCCTGAAAATCACTGTAGAGGGAAGAGGATTAATGATGACTGGTAAGGATCTGGTAATGATTCAGAGTAACCTTTACCCTAAAGGAATTTGTTACAGCCTGAGACAAAAGCAGTAAAGGGAAGGCTGCAGGCCCGGATGGTGCCTATGTGGATGTTTATAAAAAATCTCATTAACCTCTGGGTCCTAGTTTTAACAAATGTCCTCAACACATCAAGAGCTGGCTTTCTCTAGCCTACATGGTTGGAGTTTGTTATTATTGCAATTTTTAGGAAGGGTAACAAGGGTGATCAGTTTTGTTATCATCCAATATCCCTTTTGGACTCTTCAGCCAAACTGATGGACAGGGTCATCTTCCAGAGGATGGAGGTCTGGGCATAAGAGCATTCTATTTTAACAAAATCCAAGTTTGGGTTAACCCCTTCGCTGCTAGGCCTTTCCCCCCTGTGCTAAGCCTTTTTTGGGCTATTTGTGGCAGTTCGCGCTTAGGCCCCTGTAACGTATTGTCCACATAAGGTATCCATGCCAAATTTGCGTCCTTTTCTTCCAACATCTTGAGGATTCTAAAGGTACCCCGGGTTTGGGGATTCCCCTGGAGGGGACCAAGAAATTGGCCAAAATACAGCGAATGTTTGTTTTTTAGGAAAATTGGGCAAAACGTGCTGCAGAAGAAAGCGTCTGTTTTTTCCCTGCAAAAGGTATCAACAACAGTTTTGTGGTGCTAAAATCACCATCTTTCCAGCTTTCAGGAACAGGCAGACTTTTGTCAGAAAACCTAAATTTTCTACACAGTTTTGAAATTTTACTGGGCCAAAGCCTATTTTTCCTATTTTTTGTGCTTTCAACCTCCTTCCAGTTAGTGGTAGAAATGGGTGTGAAAGCAATAATGGATCCCGGAGAACTATACATTTATGAAAAGTAGACAAACATCTGAATTCATCAAGGGGTCATTTGTGTAGATCCTTCAAGGTTTTTCTATAGAAAATAACTATTGAATTAAAAAAATATTGAAATTGAGTTGGAAAAAACAGCCATTTGTGCCAACATTTTCACTTGCAACTTCTTCTAAGTATCGCAGATTTTTTAAAGCAATATACCATTACGTCCGCTGGACCCTTCTGGTTGTGGGGATATATAGGACTTGTAGGTTCACCAAGACCCCGAGGTACCCAGAGTCAATAACTGAGCTGCGTCTTGCAATGGTTTTTCATTGTGTACCTGGTATATAGCAATTCATTTGGTAAAATATAAAAGGAGAAAAAAAGGTACCAAGGAAACATATATATTTCCGAAATGGTAATAAAATATAGAGTTTAGAAGCTGTGGTTATTTGCACATCTCTGAAATTGTGGGTACCCATACAAGCATGTGAATTTGAGGACATTTTTCAAAATGACTTATTTTTTACACATTGTCTTACATTTGGAAGGCTGAAATGCAAAGAAAGTCAATTGGTAATAACACTTGTTCTACTATTCTGTGTTCCCTTAAGTCTCCCGATAATAATGGTACCTCACTTGTGTTGGTAGGCCTAGTGCCTGTGACAGGAAACACCCCAACACGCAACGTGGACACATCACATTTTTCCAGTGAAAACTGACCTTTTTTTTGCAATGTGCCTAGCTGTGAATTTTGGACTCTAGCTCAGCCGGCACCTAGGAAAACCTAGAACCTAGCAAACCTATACATTTTTTAAAACTAGACATCCAGGGGTTCCAGGATGGGGTGACTTGTGTGGCTCTCTCTAGGTTCTGTTACCCAGGATCCCTTGCAAACCTCAAACTTTTCTCCCATTTCTGTGATGGAAAGTTCTGGAATCTGTGGGGAGCCACAAACTTCCAGCCACCCAGCATTCCCCAAAGTCTCTCGATAATAATGGTACCTCACATGTGTGGGAAGGCTTAGTACCAGCAACAGGAAACAGCCCAAAATGCAACGTGGACACATCACATTTTTCCAGTGAAAACTGACCCGTTTTTCGCACTGTGCCTAGTTGTGGATTTTGAACCGTAGCTCTGCCGGCACCTAAGGAAACCTAGCAAACCTATACATTTTTTAAAACTAGACATCCAGGGGAATCTAGGATGGGGTGACTTGTGTGGCTCTCACCAGGTTCTGTTACCCAGAATCCCTTGCAAACCTCAAACTTTGTAAAAAAAACAAAAACACATTTTCCTCACAATTCTGTGATGGAAAGTTCTGGAATCTACGTGGATCCACAAACTGCCACCCACCCATCATTCCCCAAAGTCTCCCAATAAAAATGGTACCTCAATTCTGTGGGTAGGCCTAGTGCCCGCGACAGGAAACGTCCCAAAACGCAACGTGGACACATCACATTTTTCCAGTGAAAACTGACCCTTTTTTTGCAATGTGCCTAGCTGTGGATTTTGGACCCTAGCTCAGCCGGCACCTAAGGAAACCTAGCAAACCTATACATTTTTGAAAACTAGAAACCCAGGGAAATCCAGGATGGGGGGACTTGTGTGACTCTCACTAGGTTATGTTACCCAAAATCCCCTGCAAACTTCAAACTTTGTCAAAAAAACAAATTTTCCTCACATTTCTGCGATGGAAAGTTCTGTAATCTGTGGGGAGCCACAAACTTCCACCCACCCAGCATTCCCCCAAATCTCCCGATAAAAGTGGTACCTCACTTGTGTTGGTAGGCCCAGTGCCCGTGACAGGAAAGGGCCCAAAACGGACTGTGGAGACTTCAAAATTCTCGATTAAAAAAAGACCTTGTTTTGCGAGTGAGTCACCTGCGTTTTTGATCCCAGGCTCGGCGGCCATCTAGGGAACCCTACCAATTGCACACATTTCTGAAAACTAGACACCCGGGGGAGTCAAGGCAGGTGTGACCTGTGTGGATCCCCCAACGTTTTCCTACCCAGAATCCCCGGCAAACCTCAAATTTTGATGGAAAGAAATCACATTTTTCTCACATTTCTGTGTGGGAAAGTTTTGGGATCACCGGGCTGACACAAATTTCCTACCACCCATCGTTCCCCCAGGTCTCCCGATAAAAATGGTACCTCACTTGTGTGGGTGGGCCAAGTACCCATGGCAGGGAAGGGCCCAAAACGTATTGTGGAGACATCAAAATGATCCATCACAAAATGACCTGGTTTTGCAAGGCACGCACATGCATTTTTGGTCCTGGGCTCGGTGGCCATCTAGGGAAACCTACCAATCCCACACATTTCTGAAAACTAGACACCTGGGGGAGTCCAGGGAGGTGTGACTTGCGTGGATTCCCCAAAGTTTTACTACCCAGAATCCCCTGCAAACCTCAAATTTAGCTGAACAAATCCAATTTTTCTCACATTTCCTAACACCCAGCGTTCCCCTCGGCCTGTCGATCAAAATGATACCTCACTTGTGTGGGTGTCCAATGCAGAATCGCCTAAAAACCTGTTTTTAAATAAATATAGCGCTTAGAGTTCGCTGTGCTATCCCCTGAATCTCTATATTTTTGGCCCTTCCCAGTCCCATACCTCACTTGTGTGGGTGGGCCAAGGGCCTGCGACTGGGAAGGGCCAAAAACCTGTAGAGATTGACGGGGAACCATAGTGGGTCCAAAAGGGCAGTTTCAAGGCTTTTTTAGGCTAACTCTGCTTAGGGCACCCACAGAAGTGAGGTATCATTTTGATCGACAGGCCGAGAGAAATGCTGGGTGTTAGGAAATTTGTACTGGTGTGGTAATCCTACAACTTTCCCTCACAGAAATGTCAGGAAAATGTGACTTTTTAGCTAAATTTAAGGTTTGCAGGGGATTCTAGGTAAAAAAAAAACAACACAAGCCACACCGCCAGTCCATGCACACCCAGGCACACCGGTGTGCTGGACGAGCAGCGGGGTGGACGGGGCTGGTGGGGGGAGGTGGGGAGGGCATAGGTGTCACGGGTGGGAAAAATAAATGTAAAAAAATAAATAACTTACTTGCAGCCGACTGCGTCACGCTCTTCTCCTCTTCTTCTCCAGGCGGCACAGGCTCCCAGAATGCCCTGCGGCTAATTCTGAAGCTGCTCTTACGCAGGAGAGCAGCTTCAGGATTGGCCTGAGTGCCCTCGATTGGCTCTCCAGGACAGACTGTGAGCCTGTGCCTGCTCTCTCCAACCCAGATGCGTTTGCTGGGTTGGAGAGAGCTTTCACTGTGCATGACGGTTTGGCCGGCCTGAGACTGCAGGCCAAACCGTCATGCGCAGTGAAGGGAGTGCATCTACCACTTCCCTCAGTCACCCCCCCTGGCCCCGCCCCCAAGACTGGGCAAGAAAGGAAGAATAAAACAAGTGTTTATCCCAGGTGTCTTGTGGGATTTCTGTCCCCCAAGGGGGGAAGAAAGACTGTCCAATTTGTGTTTGGGGGCACTGGCATGTCCATTTTGGACAACCCTTCACCCCTACGTATTAAAAAAAATACCCCCTGGTGCCTAGTGGGCTTTCTGTCCCCCCCGGGGGTAGATCAGGGTGCATTTCTCCCATCTAGCTCCCGGGGGGGGGCAGAAAGACAGTGGCATATTTTTTAGGGGGTGGGGGGATTGGCATGCCCATTCTAGGAAGCCCCCATCCCTGACCTACAAAAACAAAATAGTCCCTGGCTTCCTAGTGGGCTTTCTGGGGGGGCGAAAGATTGTCCAATTAGTTTTTGGGGGAGGACATTGGCATGCCCATTTTGGGCAGCCCCCACTCCTACGTATAAAAACAAAACATAATCCATGGTGCCTAGGGGGTTCTCTGCATCTCCATCCAGGGGGACAGGAAATGGGCTATTGCCCCTATCTGCCTCCCGGGGGGTGGGGGCAGAGAGACTGTTGCCTAAAATATTTGGGTGGGGGCATGGTCTTGCCCATTGTGGGCAGCCCCCACCCCTTTTTTATTAAAAAAAAATCCCTGGTGTCTATTGCCTTTCTGCTCGCGGGTAATAACCCCCATCTGCCCCCCAGGGGGAGCAGAAAGACTGTGGAGGTTAAGGTGGGGAGGAGGGCATTGGCAGGCCCATTTTGGGCAGCCCCCACCCCTGAATTTGCTCTAAAAATAAATCCCTGGGGCCTTGGGGGCTATTGCAGGGGACAGAAAGACGACTGAATATGCCCCAAAAAAATTGGGTGGAGCAAAGGCCCTTGCCCAAGGGGCTGCTTCCCCCTTCCTGGTGTCCAGTGGGTGGATCCCTGCTTGGGGATCGCCCTCCGGTGGCGATTCGAAGCACGGATCCACTAGGGAGATGTACCATTGGAAAGGGGAGATGCTCCCCTTTCCAACGAAACCTCTCTCGTCTGCCTACGTGCTTAGGGGGCTGAGATAGCCCCCTGAGCACATAGACTCAGAAACTGAAATAAGCTCATTTCAGTTTCGGTTTCAGTGAAATTACGTCAGCTTGATGTGCGTGCTGATCGTGATTTCACTGAAACAATCCAAACAGCCTTGGGAGATGGGGAAGCCCTTCCCCAGCTCCCTAACTGTTTTGGACTGAGGGATTTCCAGTGCCATGTGCGCGGACGGCTGGGAGCCGTCCGGCGCAAACCAGCACTGTGGCGTTGGACGGCTCCCGGCCGTCCGACGCATTGAATGGGTTAAGAAAGGTCTTGGGAACAGTTGAACAAGCATTAACCCTTAAATTGTTAGTGGGAAAATATACAAGGGCAAAATCTGGATCCCTTCATCTGTGTCTTATGGACTTCAGTAGCGCCTTTGACTTGCTTAATCATAACAAGTTGTCGCATACCTTGAGAACAGTAGGTGCCCATGAAGACCTAGTAATATTGCTGTCTAGGATGTACTCAAACTTGTCTGCAAGTGTTCGATATGGCCCCAGAGGAGAATGTACTTCGCCATTCGGCATAAAGAAGGGGCATAAGACAGGAGTGCCTATTGGTGCCTTTTCTTTTCTCCCTTTACATTAATGGGGTGGATGCAGAACTACAAACACTTGCCTTAGATTGCCCAAGAGTTGGTTCTTAAAAGGTACTCATATTGTTATACACAGACAGTGCTGTACTGATGTCATAAACAGAGAATGGTTTACAGCATCTAATGAACACTTTTATTGTATACATGGAGAGGAGGGATCTGAAGATTAATCTTAAGAAAAATTTCACCGTTGTATTTTGTAGAAAGGGAAGAGCCAAAACATGGTTACATCATAAAAATGGGACCCACAAAATGAGAATATCAACTTTATCATATTTGGGGATTCGGTTTTCTGATACAGGTACATGGAGTAAGCACTGAGAATATGTTTCTACCAATTTATTATGTTCAACAGAAGGAATTTTTAGATTTGCTACGAAGCAGAGCTCCACACCTATAAGAGAAATTTTGGCCATATACAATAATAGGTGTCTGGATAGGCCTTGTATGTGGGGTCTATTGGGTCATGGTACTTCAAAGGCAAGAGAACAAGTTTCTTAGACGTCTGCCTGTTCTTCCAGAATCAGCTTCTGTATTCGCTATTCATAAAGAGGTGGGTATCTCCAATATGGAGGATATTTTATAAGTCAAGTCTGTTCTTTTAGGCATGAAGTATGGTGTAAGCCAGAGACCTCTTTTACTAGGGTTATTTTAAAAGATTGTCTTGATTTAGATCATGCCATTCGGATTCCTTGACTATATAGCAATAAGATTCTTAAAAATAAATTGGAAGAACGAGAGCTTTTGCAATCGCTGTAGGAAGCTCGCTCTGTATGTACTATAACAAAGTGAGGTATAGTGTGCACAGAGTCCAGTGGATCCCCAAAGGTAGGCAGAGGTAAAGTTAGTTAGAACCTTACTCTCTATTTGTGGTAGTGTGGTCGAGCAGTAAGGCAGTATCAGAGGACAGTGTTAAGCATTTGTTGTACATACTCAGTCAGCAAATGAATTCACACAATCAAAGACTGAACTTCAGACCAATTGTTTTTGGATAAAAATATTCTTTTAGTTATTTTATTTCTAGAACCAAGCAAGCCTGGCACAGGTAAGCAATAAATACTTTACAGTAGTAAATGCTGATTGTAAAACAGTTCAATTGCAATTGTAAATGTACTATGGTTTGACTTACAGTATTGTTTCAGAGAAATGCAATCACTTGTAAATACAGTACATAGACTTGAATGGGATTTTCAGTGAAATAGCAGGTAAGTTACTTTTGGATTATTTTTCTTACTCAGTGCTGTATGCCTAGATGCAGCACTGGGACATTTCCTGTAAACAGGTGAGTAAAAGCGTTTTTGTTAAATCGTACAATTTTAAAGAATTTCTTTAGGTTTCAAAACTCCACACAGAAACTTTTTCAGGAAAAAGTGTCAATGTTATCCTATGGAGGAAAATATGGTTATCGGTTTTTTGGTAAATATTCGGTAGTGGGAGTTGAGGTTCTGGGGGTAGACTCAGGGGTCCCCCAGGGTCAGTGATGCACTCTTGTTACACCCTCAGCGGCACTATGGCGGCCGGGTGCAGGGTGCTGTTTCGACGTCAGATGCCCTGTTGTTTCCAATGGAGAGCCTCCAGTTTGCAAAAGCACTGCAGGCAGGGAGACGAAGGACTTCTGGGTGCGACCACCACTTCGAGAGGTAAGTTGGGAAGTTAGGGGTTGGTTAGGCACCGTTGGTTTTGGCACACAAGGCCGTGGGGCGTCGGGTGCAGGGGTGCCTTTTGGGGTCGGATCTTCTTACCAGCTCCTGGTCGCGGTTAGGGGGGCCTTCTGGTTTTAGTCTGCAGGTGTTGGCTGGAGGCTTGAGGCAGGTCAGGGGTCGCCGGTTCTGGGTTCAAGATCGTCGTGGTGTTTGCCCACTCGAGCTCGGGCCATGGATGGCGGGTGCAGAGTGGGGCGGATTCGCGGTCTCCGGCTGCTGCCAGAGGTTGCAGTTGAACAAATCCGGTGTTCACGGGAGAAGCAGTCTTTGGAAGTGAAGGCAGGCAGGTCCTCCGGGGTTTTTGAGGTTGCTGGCTGCAGGACACACCGGGATTTCGCAAGAGCAGGTTCGAGGGGGAGACAGGCCGGTAGGGCTGGGGCCAAGTCAGTGGGCGTCTTCCTCTTGTTAGCTGCTGCACGGCTGTTCGGTCCTTCTTCTTCTTTTCTTCTTGTTTCTTGTCTGGATCTGAGGAAGCAAGGTTCAGGGGTGCCCCTAAATACTAGATTTAGGCGCGTTACAGGTAGGTAAAAGGCAGGGACCAATGGGTCCCTTCCCTGGGGTTGGTACACCCCATATTATGCCACCCTCCAGTGGGAGGGGGGCATGTGCCTGTCCCTGGTTGGCTGAGTCCCCCCATCTTCAAGATGGCGTGGACTGACAGTTGTGCTTCACCTCGCCTCCCCCACCTGAGGGGTGGAGTTGGCAGAGGTGGGCACACCTCTCTTCCTCACTTGTTTTTCCCG
Organism: Calotriton arnoldi; assembly: GCA_963921515.1. Classification (NCBI taxonomy): domain Eukaryota; kingdom Metazoa; phylum Chordata; class Amphibia; order Caudata; family Salamandridae; genus Calotriton; species Calotriton arnoldi. The sequence goes on along the minus strand of CAWUFW010004651.1, from coordinate 315,975 downwards.
CCGGTTCTCCCGCCCAAAGTGGGGCTCAGAACCAGTGGGGACCAGTTGCTGAAAGCAGCAAGTGCCTGGGAAGCTCACAAAGGCGGCAAGCCTTTGAAGCTTCCCCTTCGTGAACCCTGCCCATCCTGGGGGAGGAGGCTAGCACCTCGTCCCAGGATGTGCATTGTTTCAGGCCCCAGAGAGCAGCAGGCTCTCGACCCAGGGGTCCAGAAACATGTCTGGTGGTGGCAGCAGAAAGCAGCCACTCAGCCTGGACACTAGAGGTGGGTTAGTTTTCAGGGGGCATCTCTAAGATGCCCTCTGTGTGCATTTTTCATTTAATCCGACACTGGCATCAGTGTGAGTTTAATGTGCTGAGATGTTTTATACCAAACTTCAAAGTTTTCAGTGTAGCCATTATGGTGCTGTGGAGTTCGTAATGACAAACTCCCAGCACCATATACTCTTAATGGCAGCACTGCTCTTACAATGTCTCAGAATGGACTTAAACACTGTAGGGGTACAGGGCTCTTGCACCTGTACCCTCACCACTGGTATAGTGCACCCAGCTAGAGGGGTGACTGACCTATGCCAGGGCAGTGGGTTGTAGGCATGGCACAGAGATGTGTGCCATGTCGGCTCTTCACTTAGTTCTGCACCAAAACACGCAGCCTGCAAAGGCAGTGTGTGAGTGTAGTGGTACAGGACCTCTAAGGGTGGCACAATAAGTGCTGCAGCCCTTAGAGGCCTTCTCTGGTCACAGTGCCCTCGGTACCTGTGGTACCATTTACCTGTGGCCAGAGATGCCAATTGGGTTTAGGCTTCAATGCAGTTTTAGGGAAAGAGCATAGGCCCTGGGTACCTGATTAGCAGGAGCCCAGGGCACACTCAGTCAAAGTACATCAGTAATTCAGCAAAAAGTGGGGGCAACCATGCAGAAAGAGGGCACTTTCTCACACAACCCCCGAACGAAAGAGGATGAGACTAACCTTTCCCTAGAGAGTCTTCATTTTCTAAGTGGAAGAACCTGGAAGAGTCCATCTGCATTGGCATGGGCAGTCCCAGGTCTGTGTTCCACTACCAAGTCCATTCCCTGTAGGGAGATGGACCACCTCAACAGTTTAGGATTTTCACCTTTCATCTGCATTAGCCATCTGAGAGGTCTGTGATCAGTTTGAACTAGGAAGTGAGTACCAAACAAGTATGGTCTCAGCTTCTTTAAGGACCAAACCACAGCAAAGGCCTCCCTCTCAATGACACTCCAACGCTGCTCCCTGGGGAGAAGCCTTCTGCTTATAAAAGCAACAGGTTGGCCTTCATCATTGGTCTGGGATAGGACCGCTCCTATCCCTAGCTCAGAGGCATCAGTCTGCACAATTAACTGCTTGGCATAGTCTGGAGCTTTGAGAATTGGTGCTGAGCACATAGCCTCTTTCTAACTGTCCAGTTCACCTTCTTGGGCATCTTCTTGGAGGTGAGTTCTGTGAGGGGAGCCACAATGGACCCATATCCCTTCACAAACCTCCTGTAGAACCCAGTCAAGCCAAGGAATGCCCTGACTTGGGTTTGGGTTGTTGGAGCTGCCCAGTCCAGGATGGCCTGGATCTTGGGCTGTAAGGGCTGTACCTGGCCTCCACCAACAAGGTGGCCCAAGTACACCACAGTTCCCTGCCCTTTCTGGCATTTGAATGCCTTGATAGTTTGCAAGGCATTTAAAACCTTCCCAAGGTGGATCAGGTGATCCTGCCAGGTGGAGCTAAAGACAGCAATAACATCTAAGTAAGCTGCACTAAAGGACTACAATACAGCAAGGACTTTGTTCACCAGCCTCTGGAAGGTGGCAGGGGCATTCTTTAAACCAAAGGGCATAACAGTAAACTGATAATGCCCATCAGGTATGGAGAATGCGGTCTTTTCTTTTGCTCCTGGGGCCATGCCAATTTGCCAGTACCCTGCAGTTAAGTCAAAGGTACTTAGAAATTTGGCTGCACCCAATTTGTCTATCAACTCATCTGCTCTTGGGATAGGTTGAGCATCTGTCTTGGTGACAGAGTTGAGCCCTCTATAGTCCACACAGAACCTCATTTCTCCCTTTCCACCCTGTGGATGAGGTTTGGGGACTAGAACCACTGGGCTGGCCCAGGGGCTCTCAGAGGGTTCAATAACCCCTAACTCCAGCATCTTGCTGACTTCAGCTCTGATGCTTTCCTTGACTTGATCAGACTGTCGATAGATTTTGTTTTCGACAGGTGAACTGTCACCAGGGTCCACATCATGGGTACATCAGTTTGTCTGACCAGGGGTCAAGGAAAAGAGCTTAGCATACTGCTGCAAGACTTGCTTGCAATCAGTCTGCTGTTGGGCAGAGAGAGTGTCTGAAAAGACAACTCCGTCCAGTGACCCATCTTTTGGGCTGTATGAGAGGAGGTCAGGAAGAGGTTCACTCTCTGTCTCCTGATCCTCATCAGTCACCATCAGCATGGTGATGTCAGCCCTGTCATGGTAGAGCTTCAGGTGGTTCACATGGATAACCCTTTTGGGTGTCCTGCTTGTGCCCAGGTCAACCAAGTAGGTGGCCTCACTTTTTTTCTCTAGGATAGGGTAAGGGCCACTCCATCTGTCCTGGAGTGCCCTTGGTGCCACTGGCTCCAAAACCCACACCTTTTGCCCAGGTTGAAACTCAACCAGTGCAGCTTTTTGGTCATACTAGTGCTTCTGAAACTCCTGGCTGGCAGTGGTGTTCGGGCAGTGTAGGGGGTCGTGCTGGGGCTGGTGTTTCAGGGTTTAGGGCAGTGCAGTGGTGTTCGGGCAGTGTAGGGGGTCGTGCTGGGGCTGGTGTTTCAGGGTTTAGGGATATAGAATTAGATTCAGGGGGGGCTCACAAAACCAAAAACCAATCCTGGATTGACTTTGTAGACTACTCAGTTAAAACACTAGATGGTTGGTTAACTGGACACAATGTGCATGATTTCAATGGACTTTACAATCTGTTTATGAAAGAACATATTTTAAGTAATTGCACTAATGAAAAGTTACATCAGCATTTGGTAGACCTAGGTCTAATTTCTCCCCAAGAATTGGGAAAGAAGGCAGACCACTGGGTCAAGACAAGGGTGACAAAAACAACCACTGGGGGTGACCAAAAGAAAGGGGTTACAAAACCTCCCCAGGGGAAAGGTGGTGAGAATCCCCAAGATAAAAAGCCTGAGTCTTCAAAAGGGCCCCAAAAACCTGCACAGGGGGGTGGGTCCCAAAACTCTTCCCAGACCATTAATAGGTACAGGGGAAAGAACTTTGATCCTTTAAAGGCCTGGTGTAACAACTGTAAGAAGTTGGGACACTTAACTGGAGATGCTTCTTGCCCAACCAAGAAGGCCCCTAGTCCTACTACAGCTACTCCTGGTGTAGCAAGTCTCCAGATGGGATCAACAGTGTGCCAAGAGCAAATCGGGTTGCTTCTAGTTTCAGAAGGGGAAGTTGAGTTTGCCACTGTAGCTGTGTGGCCACCCAACTTAAAAAAATACTTACAATACCCTTGGATTAATGGAACTAGGATAGAAGCTCTGAGGGATACAAGTGCCAGTGTCACTATGCTGAGAGGCACACTGGTTTCCCCTGAGCAATACTTGATTGGGAGAACTTACCCAGTCACCAATGCTGACAGTGTTACCACTAACCATGCAATGGCTATGGTGACATTAGACGGGGGGTTACTGGCCTGAAACAGGTAGTGGTCTCTCCAAAGCTACCAACTGCATGTCTGCTTGGCAATGACCTGGAAACCTCAACATGGGCTGAGGTTGAACTGAAAACCCATGCAGCAATGCTGGATATCCCTGAATTGGTGTGTATAAAAACAAGAGCACAGAGCAAGAGACAGGGTGAAAAAGAAGTGTTGGAGCCTGAAAATATGGCCCAACCTTCCAAGAGAAAAGGTAAGAAGACTGGGGAACCAGCTTCTATACAGCAAAAGGATCAGGACCCCTCTCCTCGGGGAGAGGACTTGGACATCCCAGAGGAAACTGAGCCCATGGAGCTTGACCCTTACCAGGTTGTAATACTATACCAAAGTGAGGTATAGTGTGCACAGAATCCAGCGGATCCCCAAAGGTAGGCAGAGGTAAAGTTAGATAGAACCTTACTCTCTATTTGTGGTAGTGTGGTCGAGCAGTAAGGCAGTATCAGAGGACAGTGTTAAGCATTTGTTGTACACACTCAGTCAGTAAATGAATTCACACACTCAAAGACTGAACTTCAGACCAATTGTTTTTGTATAAAAATATTCTTTTAGTTATTTTATTTCTAGAACCAAGCAAGCCTGGCACAGGTAAGCAATAAATACTTTACAGTAGTAAATGCTGATTGTAAAACAGTTCAATTGCAATTGTAAATGTTCTATGGTTTGACTTACAGTATTGTTTCAGAGAAATGCAATCACTTGTAAATACAGTACATAGACTTGAATGGGATTTTCAGTAAAATAGCAGGTAAGTTACTTTTGGATTATTTTTCTTACTCAGTGCTGTATGCCTAGATGCAGCACTGGGACATTTCCTGTAAACAGGTGAGTAAAAGCGTTTTTGTTAAATCGTACAATTTTAAAGAATTTCTTTAGGTTTCAAAACTCCACACAGAAACTTTTTCAGGAAAAAGTGTCAATGTTATCCTATGGAGGAAAATATGGTTATCGGTTTTTAGGTAAGTATTCGGTAGTGGGAGTTGAGGTTCTGGGGGTAGACTCAGGGGTCCCCCAGGGTCAGTGATGCACTCTTGTTACACCATCAGCGGCACTAGAGCGGCCGGGTGCAAAGTGTTGAGGCCCAATGTTATCCAATGGGGAATAGGGGGCCTCCGGTTGGTGGCTGCTGGCAAGCAGGCCACTGGGTTGTGGGAGCAAAGCTCCTGGACTTTAGCTCAGGGCAAATGGGGAAACAAATTAGCACCAAAGGTGCACCCTCAGCGGCACTAGGGCGGCCGGGTGCTGTTTCGACGTCGGATGCCCTGTTGTTTCCAATGGAGAGCCTCCGGTTTGCAAAAGCACTGCAGGCAGGGAGACGAAGGACTTCTGGGTGCGACCACCACTTCGAGAGGTAAGTTGGGAAGTTAGGGGTTGGTTAGGCACCGTTGGTTTGGGCACACAAGGTCGTGGGGCGTCGGGTGCAGGGGTGCCTTTTGGGGTCGGATCTTCTTACCAGCTCCTGGTCGCGGTTAGGGGGGCCTTCTGGTTTTAGTCTGCAGGCGTCGGCTGGAGGCTTGAGGCAGGTCAGGATCGCCGGGGTGACTTCCTCGTGGTGTTTGCCCACTCGAGCTCGGGCCGTGGACGGCGGGTGCAGAGTGGGGCGGATTCGCGGTCTCCGGCTGCTGCCAGAGGTTGCAGTTGAACAAACTGGTGTTCATGGGAGAAGCAGTCTTTGGAAGTGAAGGCAGGCAGGTCCTCTGGGGTTTTTGAGGTTGCAGGCTGCAGGACACACCGGGATTTCACAGGAGCAGGTTCAAGGGGGAGACAGGCCGTAGGGCTGGGGTCAAGTCAGTGGGCGTCTTCCTCTTGTTAGCTGCTGCACAGCTGTTCGGCCTTTCTTCTTCTTTTCTTCTTGTTTCTTGTCTGGATGTGAGGAAGCAAGGTTCAGGGGTGCCCCTAAATACTAGATTTCGGGGCGTTACAGGTAGGTAAAAGGCAGGGACCAATGAGTCCCTTCCCTGGGGTGGGTACATCCCCTATTATGCCACCCTCCAGTCGGAGGTTGGCATTTGCCTGTCCCTGGTTGGCTGATTCCCCCCATCTTTAAGATGGCGTGGACTGAGAGTTGTGCTTCACCTCGCCTCCCCCACCTGAGGGGTGGAGCTGGCAGAGGCCGGCACACCTCTCTTCCTCACTTGTTTTTCCCGCCGGTTCTCCCGCCCAAAGTGAGGGTCAGAACCAGTGGGGACCAGTTGCTGAAAGCAGCCAGTGGCCTGGGTAAGCTCACAAAGGCGGCAAGCCTTTGAAGCTTCCCCTTCGTGAACCCTGCCCATCCTGGGGGAGGAGGCTTGGCACCTCGTCCCAGGATGTGCATTGTTTCAGGCCCCAGAGAGCAGAAGGCTCTCGACCCAGGGGTCCAGAAACATGTCTGGTGGTGGCAGCTGAAAGCAGCCACTCAACCTGGACACTAGAGGTGGGTTAGATTTCAGGGGGCATCTCTAAGATGCCCTCTGTGTGCATTTTTCATTAAATCCCACACTGGCATCAGTGTGGGTTTAATGTGCTGAGAAGTTTGATACCAAACTTCTCAGTTTTCAGTGTAGCTACTGTGGATTTCGTAATGACAAACTCCCAGCACCATATACTCTTAATGGCAGCACTGCACTTACAATGTCTAAGAATGGACTTAGACACTGTAGGGGTACAGGGCTCATGCACCTGTACCCTCACCACTGGTATAGTGCACCCAGCTAGAGGGGTGACTGACCTATGCCAGGGCAGTGGGTTGTAGGCATGGCACACAGAGATGTGTGCCATGTCGACTCTTCACTTTGTTCTGCACCAAAACACGCAGCCTGCAAAGGCAGTGTGTGAGTGTAGTGGTACAGGACCTCTAAGGGTGGCACAATAAGGGCTGCAGCCCTTAGAGGCCTTCTCTGGTCACAGTGCCCTCGGTACCTGTGGTACCATTTACCAGGGACTGACCTGTGGCCAGAGATGCCAATTAGGTTTAGGCTTCAATGCAGTTTTAGGGAAAGAACATAGGCCCTGGGTACCTGATTAGCAGGAGCCCAGGGCAAACTCAGTCAAAGTACATCAGCAATTCAGCAAGAATTGGGGGCAACCATGCAGAAAGAAGGCACTTTCTCACAATCGCCAATGGAGATAACTTGCTGTTCAAAAGGAGAACTTAAGACGCTGTTCATCACTTAGATAGCAAGAGAGAGCTTGAATGGAGTCAAGTAAAGTAACACTTAAAGATTTTCTTCCCATTACATATTCAAAATGCATCCAACCTTATATTTTAAATGTCCTGCATTTGTTTCATAGATATATTGTTACACAATTTTGTGTAGGCTTAGTTCACCATATGGTGACATTCCCTAAGTGGAGCAAGGCTAAGCTCCCATGCCCTTCTGATGGAACATCTATACAATCTACTATGCACTTTGTATTATTTTGTAAACTTTGTTTTGCAGCAGGAATCTTTTCTGGATTTACATGCTGAGCATTATTCCACATTCTAGTGGTTGGATCCGGAAAAGTGTCTTGTAGTCTCTCTTCTCTTTTTTTTTCATGGGTGTCTTCGACCATTTGGGTTTAAACCCCTCCTTATATGAATGCAGATGAAGGCCCCCAAAATCCCTCAACGCAGTCGGCATCTTCAGATTTGGTTTTTCCGGCATTGAATCTGGAAGTGTAAGGGAGAGAAAGAAGAAATTGCATGAAAGAAAGACAGTTTTGCAGGGTGAATCTTTTCTGAATTCACATGCTTTGCATTATTCCGCCATCTAGTGGTTCGGTCCGGAATTCTCCACTTTTTGTAGTCCTTCTTCTATTTTTGTCAGGCATCAACGGAACCCCCATTTGGTGTTTCCTGTGACGTCATGCGCCCTTCCCCGGAAGCTCCCACCTTTGGTAGCCATCTTCAGTTTAATTTTTTACACTGTTATGTCTGGATGCTTGGCTGAAGGCTCTCCAACACGAGGAAGAAAAGTTTGAGAAGAAGTTTGCTGAAAGATTACTCTAAATTCAGAGAAGAACATCGACTAAGAGGTACCGGAGGTGAATCCTAGAGGGAAGGAGACAATTTCCTCAATGGTTTAGAGAATGCCCGGACATGGGGCTCCCTGTGCGGCATTTTAGAAAAGACTCCGTTCCAGTCCTGCCCGAATTGCCACCACAAATTTTTGCAAAAGGACCATCACCCTCTAGCTGCCAATAGACCATCGAGTTGGGTTCAAGTTGAAGACGCTGAGGGCGAGAGAGAAGCAGAGACAAGCACATTACACCATGCAGGGACAGAAACCAACTCCATCCCTGAGAGACCTGGGTCTGTCGAGCGACGAGGAGAAAAAAGTCGCAAAAGTTGCAGAGGGAGAAACATCGGATGCCGACCTGAGGATCGTCGAGGTTGAAGCCCAGTCAACCAAGGACAAGAGACCGGAGGTAAGAGAGACATCAACTCTGAAAAAATTGCCTGAGTCTCGAAGATCAGACTGAAAGGCATTGAAGGGAGCCTTGTTGTAGAAACACTTGATGATCAAATGGAGGCCTGAGACAAAGAGCCCCGAGACAAAGAGCCCCTTGGATACCTCGAAAAGGACACCGCAAGAGGAAAATCTCCAGATAAGACTCAGTCGTCGAAAGACGGATGAGGGAGAGATGCTTCGACGTTGAAAAAGGAGATGTTTCGAGACGAGCATAGAAGCTTGACAACTGATATGTCATCGAAGGAATCTTTGGCGGCGAAGAGAAAATCAATGTTGACCCTCGACGCCAAAGAACGCTCAGCTGCTATTGAGAGGACGAATCGTCACCTCGAGGCCCAAATGGCTGCATTACTTCAAACGAAGAAAGACTTTGACGAATCCTTAGGGATTTCGAATTCCACTGGAAAACTTCCATACTGAAGGATCAGGGTGAGATGGACGTTCAAGATATCAAACCTCCTTTAACACCTGAACCACAGGAGGAGGAAGAAGAAGTCTTCTATGAAGAAGAGCACAACGGTCTCGGCATGTTTTGAGGCTCTGAAGAATCTCAGTGGCAGGAGCTGGAGACTGAAGACGGCTGCGTACAAATATGGAGTGCAGCTGGCGGAGTAAAGACCACAGTCTTGTTTCCTGCTGGAAACCCTCTTGCCATCCCAAGCAAGGAACCAATTCCCTCAGATGTTACCTAGTGTCATGGACCAAGGAAGGAAAGCATTTAAGGAACCCGCCACGTGTAGAGCAGTCACTCCAAGAGAGAAGAAGAAATATAAATATTCTTCAAAGGATCCACATTAAGGGTATAGTTCCGGAAGATTCTATCATCACCTCTACTGCACGGAAGAGGGCAAACATCCCCTCAGCATTTGGGCCACCTCCTGACAAGGAGAGCAAGAGGATGGACCTCATGGGAAGACAATTTGAACACAGTGCAGCAAATCAATGGCACTATGCAAATTTCAACGCCCTTCTGAACAGGCATGCCTCCCAGCACTGGGAGGCAATGTCTCAGGTTATGAAGCACCTGCCAGACCAGTACAAAAGAGAACTGCTCACCTGGCAGAAGAGGGCAAAAATATTGCCAAAACGTGCCTGTAAACAGCATTTAATGCTGCAGACACAGCAAGCCGGCAAATGATGACTGGGATCACACTACGCCGTCATTCATGGCTGCGAATATCCAGGGTCAAGCCATAGGTGCAGGCAAACATCTTCAATACCCCATTCAATGGAGAACAGTTGTTTGGGAGCACTGTTGATGACACCTTGAATCAGCTCAAAAAGACAATGAGACTGCTAAGTCCATGGGGGCGTTGCAGTTTAGAGGGTCACGCAGGCCCACTGGGCAAGGCTGCTTCCAAATGGGCACATCACGCCAGGCCTTCCAGGGAAGAGCTAAACTACGGCACCCCAATAACATTGGCAGTACCAGCAGCAAGAACGGCAGTTCTTTCGAGGAAGAACACGAAGTGACTTCCCTAAGGCACCCAAACTCTTGCACACAACACCTGTGGGAGGCAGAATAAGTCATATCATTCAGGAGTGGAGGAAGATTACATCAATGCGTATCAACTCACTGAGATTAGAAAATGGAGAGAGAAGAGGAAAAAAGCAAGTATATAAGTTTCCACCGCACTCAGAGGCGGGAAGAGGAAAAAACCTCTTTTTTTATTTATAACCCTCACCCACTCTAATAGTGGCATGCTTCATCATCGGGTTCACCCCGACTCCTACAGGTCAGGGTGGGCTCGACTGTATTCCAGGGAGCACTTAGGAAACAAGTTGTCTTACTGCTTAGGGGGTTTTAACATTAAGATAAAAATCCCTAATTCACTCCAGGTATCCCTTTATTAGTGGGGTGAACGGGGATATTAAAAGTGAAATACAAGCACTCATGATTCAAGAACCTTACTTGCAGGCTCAAAAGGACAGAATCGTCATGAGGACAGACACATATTTCTTACCTAAGGTAGTTTCACATTTCCACATCAACCAAACATTACAACTTCCACGTTTTTTCCAAAAACCAAAAAATCACACAGGAGAGCACGCTACACACATTTGACACAAGACCCACCATTATGTACTACATTGAAAAGACAAAGACCAGCAGGAGGACAAATCAACTATTTGTCTCCTTTGCAGACAACAATGTGTGAAAACCTGTAACTAAGGGCACAATTGTCAGATGGATATCACAAACTATTCAACAGTGCCACACAAGTGCAGGGGAGAAACTAATCTCAACCCCAAGGGCACACTCAACAAGACAGAAAGGAGCAACCATTGCTTTTCTAGCAAATACACCCTTACAGGAGCTATGTATGACAGCAATGTGGTCATCTGTTCACACATTCACAAAATACTACTGCATAGACATTCAATTAAACAAGGAAGCTCAAGTGGGACACAAGGTCGTACAACATCTGTTTCCACACACATAAACTCATCCTCAACCCAAACAGAGCAAAACTAACAAAACCGCTACAAAATCTATGCACAGCATGTGAATCGAGAAAAGATTCACACTGCAAAACGTATAGTTTGTTACCTGTAGGTGTAGTTTTGCAGCTTGAAGAAATTTCTGGATTCACAAGCGACCCACCCACATCCACATAGAAGATGGAAGGACAGGACAGACCACAAAAAAAAACAGTCTAAAGGTGGCGACCAAAGGTGGAAGCTTCCTGGGGAAGGAAACACTAAATAGGGGGTCCTTCGACATCCAACAACAAAAATAGAAGAAGGACTACAAAAAGTGGAGAATTCCAGACCCAACCACTAGGTGGCGGAATAATGCTCAGCATATGAACCCAGAAAATGTTTTGAGCTGCAAAACTATACCTACAGATAAGAAACTATACGTTTTCCAACAAAACTCACAGTCGAGGGAAGAGGATTAACGACGGCTAGTAAGGAAAGAGAAGACGCTGAGAAAGTGCAGAAAACCACAGAGAAACACTGAGGTGAGAAGACCAACGTACCGAGACCGCATGGTCAGAGAATGAGAAAGGGACATGGAGCATACCCCTTTTATGTTTAACCCCAAGTGCCACCACAAGTACGGCCAGAATAACACTCATGAAGTTTATAACCTCTGCCTCCCAAAGGACCACAGCGTGGCATGCAAAGAATTTTTGCCCAAGACCATCAGGGCAAGGCAGAAGCTGGAGTGGGCGCACAACGCAATGTCTTTGCCACAGAGGAAACAGGAGTCCCGAAAGGTACTCGGGCTGCCTAGCGACGAGAAAGTCATCTTGAAGACCTCAAGGAGGTGATTGAGGGCCACACTAATAAGGGGCACAAGAAAACATTGAGGGAGGAGCCAAGACAGAAAGTAAACCCTCAGAGTTGAGATACAATCAAGCCAAAAGTTTCGGAGTTGAAAACCACTGCAATACAATCTAAATAGTCGACACAGGAGGGAAAGGTGAAGCCCAAAGAGCCACATGTTTTCAAGACGAGGGATACCAATGGAGGCAAACCCTCGAGACCTGCTTTGACCTCGAGAGAGCATCAAAGGCATGAGAGGGAGACGGCAAACGGCAGCTTGACGCCGTCCGCAAAGACCGGGCCCACAACGGCACCGAAAAGCTACTGGGCAGTGACGCCGAAGGTCGCCGACACATCCAAACACTCGACTTCATCGCTGAAAAGTTTTTCAACATCGACGTAGAAACACAGAGACGAAACCATACTTGACGCCAATAGAAAATCGCTCAAGGTAGAGCAGAAAAGGAAGTGTCTCAAGGCCGACCTCAAAGACCTAATCAAGAAGAAAGGGGAATCTGATGACTCAATTCAGGGATACTGGATTCAAATAAAGAAGCAGGTGGAAACAGATGAGCTGGAAAACCCCATCAACCCAGAGCTGCAGGAAGAGATCGAAGAGGAGTTCTTCAACCTGGAGAAAGAACAGCAAGAGGGTCTTTCACAAATAGGAGACACATCAGGTGACTGGCAGGGCATCTACGGAGACTCACCAGATGAAGGGGTGGAATTATATCCATCTAAGCCGTCACCACCGGATGACATCGCTGCTTGCCATGCATTAGTACAGAGAGCTGTAGGTACGTTTGGGGTTCAGCTGCAGGAAAAGCAGTCAGAGGCATGCCTCCTCCTTGAAGCACTGCTACCCGAGTAGAAGAGAAACCAGTTTTTCCCAATGCTACCCAGCATGTTGGACTTGGCAGAGAGGCATTTAAAGACACAGCTGCATCCAAGCTAATAACACCAAGGGTGGAGAAGTAGTACTGCTTCTCATCCAAGGATTCACCCTATATCAGGGGGAATGGGCAAGCTGAAACCCTCATTGAGGCAACGACACGAAAGAGAGCAAACACCCCCATGTCTACGGTGCCACTTCCTGACAAAAAAGTAAGAGAATTGACATGGTGGGGAGAAAAAAATGGAAAGATCAGCAGCAACGGAGTGATGGATAGCTGAGTCAAATGCCATGCTAAACAGATGTGCCCACCAACAGAGGAATACAAGAAGAGGGCAAGTGTGGCAGCCAATGTGGAGGACAAGTTCTGAAAGCACTCCCGCGGCCCCTTCGATAATCCTCTTGCATCCTGACACTCTGGGTCCTCTGCAGTCCTGAATCTGGCCCTTTAACGCCCCCCTTTTGAGAACACCCACTTTGATCCGCCTTCTCCCTTCCTGGGCGGGCGGACGACCCCGTAACGGCTGTGTCTGAGCTGCACCGGAGCCTCACAAGATGGCGGCCCTCGTGGGGTGGCATGCCAGCTTTTATTGGAGCAGCGCCTCTGGCCGCAACTGCATTGTTCCTGACTGCCCCGATTCCATATCGTGTCGCCGCTGCCCACCTGATTGCCACCAGGGATCGTGGCATTGGAGCACCGTGCTCGAGCCAAGTGGTCCCGCTGCCTATGCGATGGCATAGCGGGGTGCGGATCTGGCATACCGCGGTTGTGCTGCGGGGGCCGCGATTGGCCTGTTCTCCCAGCCGGAGGTAGCAGCCCATGAAAGCTAGATCCAGATCTGGTGACCTCCTTCCCATCGATGGAGCTGTGTTGCTGGGGCTGCTCCATGAGTGCAGGTAGGACTGCTGCACCTTGCCCCTACTGCCCTTGTGGAACCCTCCTGGGACCCCTGTGAGCACGTTTGGCGGTCCCATTCACTACCTGCCTACAAACCGCAGTGTGACAGGTGAACTAGGGACTAGTTGAAAGGACTGACTACCTGTGCCAACGTCTGCCAATTACTTGCCTTTACGGATCATGACTGTTGCTTCCTATTGCTTGGGCCCCTGAACTGTCTCCCTAAACTTGTGGTTGTTCCCTGATAAACCTTCTTCTGCCTGACTGCGCCCAGGGCGGATACCACTGTCCGTTCCCGTGACTGTATGGTGATGGGCCCCATACCACAGGAATACTGCGACCACGCAGTCCTTCTTTGCCCCACCATGCGCTTTGGCCCCTTGCAGGCCTCACTGGCGGAAACGCTCCACTCACTGTCTGTGATTGCCCTCCCCAGCTGTTCTTGTCGCCCCGGTGGTGGTGCACGCAGGCTGGGTATGCTCCAGTTTTGGCCCCCTGGCTATTTTTGCACCAACTCTGCTGTGTGCATCCAATGTTCCTGCCTGCCTGTGGCCTTCAGTTCATTCAGAACTCTCTGCTTCCTGTGAGGTGTAATAATATGGAAGGGCAAGCCTCCTGTCCCGGCTTCCCAGCCCAAAATAGACAGGTTTGCCGCTCCAGCCCTCTTTCTCCAGAAAAAATCATCCGGGAGTTATCCCTCACAAACCAGTGCAGTTTCCCCTGATGTGCAGTATATTCTTCGAGCCAAAGAAATGCTTGAGTCCAAAATAGGGGAAGTGGGGATGGATGTGGCACTCTTACGACAAGACCTCTGGAAAGTTGCTAGCCGCGTGACGGAGCCTTAGCGTCGCATCTCCACCCTTGAGGACGACTCTTCAGACACGAAAACTAAAGTATCCGCCCGGCAAACCATGGACCTCGCCCTTGAAGCCTGTGCAGAAGACGCTGAAAGCAGATCTAAGTTGACTCTGCCCATGATACAGCATTGACATGTCACCCTGTATAATATCAATAAAAGACGATACAATGTTGTTCAAGTTGTAAATACAAAATGACAGCGTATTAATACTATTATCTACAGCAGCTAGCACTTTTTCCAAATTATCTTGGTCAATTTGTCTTAAAAATGCAGCAGCTTCCATTTAGGATAATTTCCAAATTTCATTATAGGTAACATATATAAATCTTTTAGAACGTGGGGATTTGGGACCCACAAAAATATCTGATAAATTCATGTCCTCGGACAGGAGAGGAAGAAGTTGTTTTACTGCAGACAGTATAACTTTCCCACTGAATAGGTTGTAACAATACCAGAATGTGTTAACTGATAGTATCAGGGATCAGGTCTACTAGATTTAAACCCGGGTGTGGAATTAAGAAAACGAGCATGACAACCATGTATGTCTACTGGCCACAAGAACCACCCGTCAGGACTCGAAAATGAAGAATTAAATGTACTGTTCTGCAACAAGCTATTTAATTGTTCTTCTCTGTAATTTGTAAAACTTTGCCAATTATCAAAGCGGGCAACAGAGGGAATGGCCGGGGCATTCATTTCTTTAATTTTAGCCAATCCCAGATAAGTAGTCTGCTGAAATGTTTCATTTAGGAAAATCATTTGTGTGGGAATTAGACAGGCTCGAAACACGGTTTCCGTGCCCTGAACCTGCCAGGACCTCGTACCCCAATAATCATAACCTTTAAGGGCCAACTGATTAGCAAAAATTGTAGTATATATAGGCTTAGTTTGAGTAAGGATATATTTCATTGGTGGTGTTGGAGTTAATTTGAAATAATATGACATGGGGTCTGAAGTGTCATATTCAGAAAAACATGTATATTTCTCTCTTTGCTTTTTAGAACTCTCTGGAGGGGGAGTTAGACAATGTTCCCATTGAGTATAGTTAAAATGGGGACGCTGTCTACCAGTTCTATGTAGGAAATGGTGTCCGTAGGGAAGGTAGCAGAACATCTCAGAATAATTGGCAGAGTTAAGGTTAGATCTTCTGACTCAAAAACAGTATAATACTCTAATTCAGATAGCATAGAATTTACAGTATCAACATCCCAATCATCCGAATGCAACATCAGTACTATTACATCACCCATAGAAACTTTGAACACATATGGTATCTGCAGGATCTCCGTTGGACCGAATACATTGAGAGGAACTTTATCCCAAACAATTCCATCAGTGGGGGCGTGGCTTGGTCGGCCAACATGGCGGACGCGACTTGAATAAACTCCGTGCGTCCACATGAATAATCCTTCATAATCCTACCCTAATCTACTTCAGTGCAGCTCATCCGACGTCGAAGGGACCGCTAGTCCGCTCAGGGTGCCTTGTGCGGAGCTGAGGGCGGAGTGCTGACCGCGGGCCGTGCTTGGTCACCGGAGCTGCCCGGGGCGTGGCGCGGACTGGGCCCGGCGCTGCCGGCCTGCTGCTCAATTTCTGGTGGGGCGCGGCCGAGACCTGTGTGGGGGCCGGGTCGGGGCCCTGAGGTGAGGAGTGCGGGGGGGCAATGCATGGACGGCTGGTTGTGCTCACTCCCTGAGCCTCCACGTGGGCTCGCTGTGAGGTGATCGTCCCGGCATCCGGCGGCGGTCCTGGTCGCGGGGGTCCTTCGGCCCAAGCCGGTCTTACTGTTGGGGTTGCGGGGCCCGCTTGAGTCTGGGCGCTGACCAGTGGAGGGGTGGTCATATCAGGCCTCCGGGGTCGGGGGCGAGTGGCGCTACACGCTGTTTCTGCAGGGCCTCCTCTTTGCTCTACTATAGCAGAGCTCCCTCGCGGGTGAGGCACGCCTGGCCCATAGGCGTGGTGGTGCAGCGTCCCGGCCTGCGGCGGGGCTGAGACATACGTGCCCCAAGCGCCAGGGCACTAGATGAGACTCCCTGTCTTATTGGAATAGGCGAACCCCGAGACACCGTTTGAGCCGCTGAACTCAGCGCTGGGGCACCGGTGGCGATTTCCTGTTTCCCCCCTGGGGGGTCCAGTGTACTGGCCGGGGCTGAGCTGACCCCTCGTACCTATAACTGCTGGGCCCGGACGATGCTGCTGGGTGGCCGGGGAGTCGTGGACCACCCTAGTACCGCTCCCCTGAGCTGCGTGTTGTGGCCCCACACCGCGCCCTGACGACCCGCAGGCCACGCAGAACAACTGATTCCTGCCAACGTGAGAGATCGATCTGGAGGCGAGGGGGTGGCCGGGGATGCGTGGCATGCTAGTGGTCCGGCAAGTTAGGTCCCGGTAGAGGGGCCTACTTGACTGGCTTCTGCGGGCTGCAGAGGCGGCTGGGCTAGGTCCAGTGCGGCTTGTGGCTTAGTGGTGGCTGGTTTCAGTGAGGGCAAGCTTGTCGCGCTCCCCCTGGCGGGCCCCCCCCAGAGTGGTGACCTGGTGTCATCGTGACCCTATGTGTTGCATCGAATCCCTGATTGTTGACCCCCGAGTTAATTGGAGTGACCTATCGGCGGCGCTACTATGGGGAAAGACAAGCCTGGCGCTACAGGTTCGAAACAAGGCACCTTGGACCAATATACTAAAGCGGCAGGAGGGGGCTCCACGCCTGGTCCCTTATCAGACATGCAGCGCTCTTGGCGGCCATTACGGATTCCAGGGACACGCTGGACGCCAAGATTTGCACGGTGGGTACTGAAGTCTCATTCCTGCGACAAGACCTGAGAAAAGCAGTGGACTGCATCACCGAAGCAGAGACACGGGTGTCCTCCGTGGACAATGTGACAAACCTACAGCAGCATATCAACAAGCTAACCGTGATCTCGCAGGAGCTGGCATCCTGGGTGGAAGACGCTGAAGGCCGTGCCAGGCGTAACAACCTTCGTTTTGCAGGTTTTCCGGAGGGTTGCAAAGGTAACTCCATGAATCGCTTCCTCACCCAGTGGCTCAAAGATCTCCTACCGGCTGATATGATATCCACGTGCTTTGTGGTTGAGAGAGCCCATCGGGCACTGACGAGAAAGCCACCCCGATGGGGGTTCCATCATTTGGAACTGCTCCGCCTACCCTGCACCAAGTAGGGGTGGACAATGCGCAATGTGGCTGACCAGACCCGGACACTTGTACCCCAATGTTAATGTTCAATGGAAATGTTGGGATCCATTGGAGTGGGGACCCTGGGCTCCCAGGTTGGGGTTATAGGGTGCCCCTCACCGCGACAGATGCTCCTTGTTCTTGGCAGTATCGGGGGAGGGGGTGGAGGGAAGGGGGGTGTTTTTGGATTTCAGAGTTATGCTGAATTTAGTTCTTTTACATGCTCAGACACACATCCCATCTTTCATTAGGCCTGTTACCAACGATATACCTACAAACGACACATGGCAACTCAGGCGACTGTCTCCCCATTAGGTGACCTGACAGTGGTAGCTTGGAATGTCCAAGGGCTGCTCAATAAAATCAAACGGGGTGCTATCCTCCGACAGGCTAAGCGGTACGGAGCAGACATTCTTGTCCTACAGGAGACCCATTTATTGGGCAATAAGGCTCGGGTATCAGTTAATATATCATGCTGGTTTCACAAGGGGTTCCCGAGGGACAACTATCCTCATTCACCGACACGTTCCGTTCATCCATACCAAACATTGGGTAGATCCCGGGGGTAGATATGTTCTCCTATCAGGTGCGCTCTATGGTGAATAAATTAATCTCTGTAGCATTTACGCGCCCCCGCCTCTGGGGACCACTTTCGTAGACAGCATAACCCGTTTGTGGAGTGAATTCCCGGATGGCCTAACTCTCCTGGGAGGGGACTGAAACGATACCATGTCACCACTCGATAGAAGGCGTGGATCCGGGGTGGGGGTGGGGGTGGGCCCTCCCACTGCAGCATCTAAATTATCCCTACTTGCTGGTACACTGGGGTGGTCTGACATATGGCGTGAATATCACCCCGCCAAGATAGGCTACACATACATGTCCACAGTTCACAGATTCATGTCTCGACTGGATTATATGTTTACACCACGAAGCTATATCCATAGGTTTTCCCAGGTCTCCCATCTCCCCAGAGGGTTATCTGATCACTCCCCGGTCACGGTGAAACTACTCCTACAATTTCAAAAGCCTCCCTTTAGGTGGCGAATATCTCCATGGCATCTTCGAGACCCCGATTATCAAGAGTGTCTGGGCACGGCAATCCAAGAGTATCTAGACATAAACTTTGGCTCGGTCTCGTCCAAAGAAACCCTTTGGGAAGCCTTAAAACCCACAATACGGGGGGTGGACATCAGTTACTGGGCAAATGAAAAACGTAAGCGCTCTGCCCAGCGTGCCGAGATGGAGGCCCAGCATACATCTTTAGAGACACGATATATACATAATCCCAGTCCCACCCTTCAGCGAAACCTGTCCCTCACACAGCAACAGTTGCAACAACACCTTATGGATGAGGCGAAAGAAATTTGGTTAGCGTCACAACACCGAATATACCAGTGGGGGGACAAATCAAGCAAAATGTTGCATAGACTGTGCCAAACTGAGCGGTCCCCAGCCACTGTCCCAATCATTCGGGGTATGGATGGTGTCTTACGTACTTCTCCGGCAGAGGTTGTCGCAGAATTTGCATGCTATTTCTCTACACTATACACTCGGAAAGAACAGCTCTCAGAGGTCCTCATCGCAGAGTTCCTTCGGGATATTCCTCCCCCGAGATTAACGGACCAGATGAGGGACCAACTTGATGCTCCCATTACAGTGGATGACTTAACGGCGGCATTGGCCGCGATGCGTCCGGGGCGGGCCCCCGGCCCCAATGGGTTACCCATGGAGTTCCTTCGCCCATATATGTCCACCTTAGGCCCACACCTATTAGAGACAATACACGATGCCCTTGAACGGCAAATATTACCCTGAGACTGGCGGCAGGCCGAGATCGTTCTTTTCTTAAAGCCTGGACGACCACCGGAGGATCCATCCTCATACCGTCCTATTTCCCTAATCAATTTTGAATCTAAACTATTGGAGGGGGCTCCCCTTCTCCGGTTATTATATAGTGCACAGAGCCTCGATTCTCTACCTCATGCCAGCAGAACAACGATTCGGCTCTGGCGGTACACCATTCGGCGGATGGGGTGGCTTGGGCGTCTGACTCAGGCAAGACCCCTTTGGCATGTACATACTTACGTCAGGTGGCAACATTAAAGGGGTTCTGCCAGTGGGACCTGATCGGTATATCCACACTGGGGGACGTCATGCGGGGCACTACCCTAAAGTCCTTCCAATAGTTGCAGGAAGAATTCCAACTCCACAAAACCCAGTTCTACAAATACCTCCAATTGCGTCATGCTCTTACCCCCATGCTTCTTGACTTGGACATCCTTTCAGAGTTTCACCCCCTAGAGGGTCGCCTCCTCATGGGCGATTTGGGTGCCCACAAAATTCGACAGATATACCAAACACTGACAACACATTCCACTATGACCCTACACAAGACCAGAAAGGCGTGGCAAGACGATATCCCAGACCTGACCGACTATGACTGGGCTGAGGCTATAGCTAGTCCCCGTGGTGCTGCGGTGTCCTCTAGATACCGTCTCATTCAATTTAAATATGTTCATTGCATTTATTACACACGCCTCCGTCTTTGGAAGATGGGGGTTATTGCATCTCCCCAGTGCCTTCATTGCGAAAGGGAGGAGGGGACGTTTTTCCACACAGTATGGAGCTGCACCGCAATACAGCCCTTCTGGCGCAGATTCTCGACCTGTCTAAAAGTGGTACTGTCCTGGGAACTCCCACACGACCCTAGACTGTTTTTCTACTCCATAGCACTGACGACATAGAGGGGATTCGATACAAACACCTGCTCTTCCTTGCCCTCACTATCGCCAAGCGTGATATTGCTCAGTTATGGAAGGGGACTTCCCCCCCGACAATAGGGAAATGGCTAAATGAATTAGACAAATGCATGGATGCAGAGATAGCGGTTTTCCAGGCGCGGGCCTGCCCCCAGAAGCGTAGGAAAATTTGGTCTTGATGGGCCACGTACCGGGGAATAGACCTTCCCCCTCTTCCCTCTCAAACCCCTTGACAAGCAGTCTTCATCAGATGTTCTGGGCCAAAACGCACTGCATATTGTATTCTTCATCGTGGCATACACAGATACTTAAACATGCTCTTCATTGTGGGTGGTGTAGAACTGTCTGCGCAAAGTTCTTGTTTTAGTTGTTGTTACATATGCAAACTGTACCCAATGATGTTTCCAAGCTTGGTACTCTGCTATTATCTTGTCTTAAATTGGTTTGTCGGGCAACAGCCCAAGCGGTACCATAAAAACTCAATAAAATATGTTTTCAAAAAAACAATTGCATCAGTCACTGGAATGGCTGAAATGTTAACGAGGGACAAGTCTCTTTTCAGTTTATGCGAGGAAGAGTGGGGGGCCAACACCTGTCGACCAGTTCTGTAGCAGAACGTTCTGGGAGATAATGGCCGTTGATTAGTAGGAAAAAAATAGTCACAAATCTAATCCACAGGAACAAGAAAACCAAGGAAAGTATGATCCAGACATATATCCAAGGAGGAACCAGATAAGTGCATTTTAAATATGAAATTAAAACACAAATCCATGCAGGAGGTGTGTACAAAACAGAAGAACTGTCAGAAGAAAAATTTGCTTGATCCATATAGTACCCAGCGGTACTCAGCTTAAAGACGGAAGGCTGGGACTCAGCAGTAGGATTCGAAAAAGCTAACTCGGATGGACTCGCCAACGTTGGATCATTATAAATGACATTTGTTGTAAAAGACGTTATATTAGAAGCAGATATGGTGGCAGGGAAATTGTCTGCAGAGGACTCAGCCTTGCCCTCCCTCACCTGGAATTTGATTTGTAGCAGTGGAAGAGTGAGACTCCCCCAAGTGTTTGCGAGATGGAGTGTCACTGAACTTTTGAAGGTCCTGTAAGACAGCACAATGGTTATCTACATCAAAGGTTGTGGCAGCCGCCATAACGTCTGGACCATCAAGGTCCGTAACATACCTCTTGATGCCAAAAAGCACTTTGTATGGGGTCCGCCCACCCAAAGATCTTTTAGGGAGGTTTTTATGCTTGTTGAATCCCATATAGATGGTTCACCCAACCACGCCCTGTACCTAATACTTTAGCTGTTAAGGACTGCTTTAGGTCATGGTTCATTCTTTCCACAACAGAATTACCCTCAGGTCTATACAGAGGAGAAATATGCACTTGCACACCCATGGACTTCATTGAATCATGGTATGCTTTAGAAGCGAATGCCGTACCTTGGTCTGAATGGAATGCGCAACAGGCACATGTCCCGATAAAGATTTGCAAGTCTTTAATAAAAGTTCGAGCATCAGCCGAGCTGTGACCAAACCCAGAGGAATCTAGTACAAGAATCAACTGCAACCAAAATAAATTTGAGCGATGTATCCGAAATCAGTAGACAGCAATAATCTAAGTAAATGCAGCCAAAAGGCTGGTTGGAAATAAATAGATGCATCTGTGGTGGACAAGGACACTGTGGAACTTTTGATTTGCTGACAAATGCCACAAGTTAAAACATATTTCCTGGTTTGTTAATATAAACCTTGCCATGAATAGTGTTGCTGTAAGAGCAAAATAGTTGCATACCCTGGAATCCTTAAAATAATTTTGTCGCCACAAACGTCAGTTGTCATTAAAGGACCATACACAGTAATACGAATCACACACAATAAGGGTGGAGTATTCTGGATTCGTATTTTCAAGTGCAAGAAGTAAAGCCTTCAATTCAGCCAATTGGGCAGTACAGTCTCCAAGAGACTGTATGCGAGTATTTTATTGATGAAAATTACCATCTGACATAGAGCCAATAGCGATTGTGCATGCTGCAGAATTTTGCTGCTTAGAACCTATAGCAGGTTGAGCAGAACTATCAGTATAAATGACGAATCAATATTGATCAAGAGGCAGAATTGAAGGATAAACATGTTCATATTGCAAAAATTCTTGTATTTGCAAAGAAGGATCAAAGGCGAAATCTAAATCTACGGCTGTCAAGGACGTAGCCCATTGTATCCATCGGGGATGGAGGTCTTTGGCGTTAAGGATGCTGGCTTTGATGACCGCTTCTAGCGCAGGCAGAGGAGACACAAAAATAATACCTTTCCCTTGAGCAAGTGGCCTTTCCTTAAGGATCTCCATCTGTACAGCTATTAGAATTTTTCTCAGTAGAAGCAAAACACATTTTCGCAGATGAATAGAGATGTGATTTATTTGCAATGGGTACTGTTTGACCTTATAAATTATGTATGTAAATCCAATTCCACCAGGCAAAACACGGATAGCCAAGTTAGTGGTATTAACAAATGTTTGCAGGCTACGTGTTTCAAGTAAATCAGACTGTAAAGATCTGAGTGTGGCAGTGAGTTCCGACGTCCAGTCGGAAGCGAAAAGATTAGGATGTATTAAGGCATAAAGCAGTTGAATAAGTTGTGCATAATCAGGTATGTATGTCCTGCCAAAATTCAAAAATCCCAGCAGAGACTGCAATTTATTTTAGAGTACTGGGAGGCTCCAATTGAGCACGATTCTCCAGAAAATGAGGCTAGACTTTTACCCTCATTAGTAAGTTCATATCCCAAAAAAAGGACACTGAGAAAGGCTATATAAGACTGTTAAACTTGTAACCTAATTCAGCAGATTGCAAAATTATGCAATCCACTCTTGCCAAATGGGGTTTTACTTCATTGTCAGTTAGGTAAATATCGTCAAGATAGGAAAGTACATCAGGGTCAGTTTCATGAAGGATCAACACATGCCACAAAGACTCACGGGCTGTTTTTATAGCCCATAGGAAGTCGGGCGTAGCGCCTCTGAAAACCGAGGGTGCTAAACGCAGACCAGTTGCTCTCTGGAGCCAAATTGTGACTGAAGAAACCGTTAGAAATGTCCAAGGTGCTTTTATATTTTTTTACGGGTGATATTATTAATTAGTGCCGTACTATGTGCATTTTGCACCGCAAATATGCAAGTATGACTATCCAAATGTCTGTAATCTAAGACAGTGCGATATGAATGATCAGGTTTCAGAACAGTAAAAAGAGGATTATGCATTTGAGAGACAAAGAGTTCAATTACTACTTGGTACTCCAGTTGCAAAATAATATCCCTAACGGGTGCTTTTGCATCCTGTTTAATAAAATACTGTGTTTGTACCTGAGGTGTGGACCGCATAGGGGCCACCTGAAAATACACAGCACAAGAGGACTTAAAGGTAAGGCCGAGGGGTCCCACTCGAGACAGCAGGTTGCAAGGGCCTCAGTACCATGGAAGCATGGCTGGTTCATAGGTACTCAGGCAGGGCTGGCAGGGTGCAGAGCAGATAGGTCAGCCTGGCGGTGTGCGTCAAGATGTCCTCGCGGTCAGGAGCAGGCAGATTGCAGGGATGTTTCCGGGACAGCTGGGCCACTCACAAAGTGGGTCTCAGGGGTCTCGGCGTCCCTCGACGGGTGCTTACTTCCTGGGCAGTTGGAGTCCTGATTGGAATCTTCCTCTCTGTGTAGTTGCAGGGGTCCGGTACCCACGGTATTGGTGCGGCACAGTAGGCCTTGATGTCTCCAAACCCACTGGGGAGACAGATCTGACTCTCCAGAGCTGATGTACCTTTTTGTGCTTGGATGCTGTGTGGGAGTCGCCAGGGTGCAGCAAGTCGGTAAACCGGACTCTGCGGGTTGGGTGCCTGCGAACTGCAGGGGAGTAGTTCCTCTACCCCAAGGGAGTTCTCTGGCGATTAGCGAAGAGCTGGGGGTGCTCCGGTGTTCTTGGAGTCCTCACAGCAGCAGGACGAGACAGCACAACACAATTGTTGAGTCCTGGAAGCAGCAAGCAGGGTTTTGTCCCAAAATTCTGCAGCAGGTTCTGTTCTTGGGTCAGCAGCTCTTCTTTGTCCGTATCTTCTTTGTGTCCCTCGAATCTAAAGTTCAGGGTCCAGGGATGCCACCTAACTACAAGATTTAGGGGCATTAAAGGGGGTGACGGGTAGTAGCCAATGGACTACCTACCTTTAGGGTGTCTACACCCTCTAAGTGATCACTTCCTGTGGGAAGAAGCACTTCCCTAGCCCTCATTGGCTGATTCCCTCTCAAACCAAGATGGAGGGAAATAAAAAGTGGGTTCCATATCACTTGCCACCTCTTAATTTAACTAATTTTCCCACCTGTCCTACTGCAAAATGTGGAGCAGGACAGGGGGGGTTGGCATCCTCCACTATCTGAAGATACCTAGGTTGCATTTCAAAGGTGGCATTGCCTTTGAAGCTTCCCGCCTTGGAAAGCCATCCTAGCCTAGAGGAGGTGTGAAGGACCTCTGCCCAGAGCAGACTTTTTTCCTGGACTCAGAGTGCTGGATCTCACCATATGAGGTCAGAAACATGGCTGGTGGTGGCAAGCTAGCTAAGACTAGTCAGAGACCACACCAGTGCTTGGTAGGTTTTCAGGGGACCCTCTAAGGTGTCTCCTGTGTGCATTTATTAATAAATCCAACACTGGCATCAGTGAGGATTTATTAAGATAAGATGTTTGGTACCAAACATCTTAGGGTACAGTGAAGCCATCATGGAGCTAGGAAACCTGTGATGACAAGTATCCAGCCCATGTACACTTTATGGCTTCCCTGGGCATTTTCAATATCCAAGAATGGATTTTGATATTGTAGGGTCATATCTGCTCATGCAGTTATGTCCACACATGGGATATTGTGCACCCTGCCTTAGGGCTGTAAGGCCTGCAATAGGGGTGACTTACCTATACCTCATGGAGTGTCTGTGGGCATGGCACACAGGGATGTATGCCATGTCGACTATTCAGTTTTCTCTGCACCAAGACATGCAGCCTTCAATGGCAGTTTGCATGGTCTTGGGTGGCGCAAGTTGTGCTGCAGCTCTATTGGACCCTCTTCAGTCCCAATGCCCTAGGTACCAGGGGTACCATTTACTAGGGGCTTATAGGGGTTGCTGAAGTTGTGCCAATTGTGGTACAGTTTTGGGGAAAGCACACTGGTACTTGGAACCTGGTTAGCAATACACCTCAGTCAAAGTTGCATCAAAAACCAGGCAAAAAGTGGGGGGTACTGCAACAAGAACTCAGTTTCTCACAGATATGCATCTGTCTGCTGCCATCATGAAGACGGCGAGTGCCATGGACCTATTAAGCAGATCTTTGTGGGACTCACTAAAACAATTTCCAAATGACCTGCTGAGAGAATGCAGAGAAAAGTTTTAAATGAGGATATGATGGTGTCAGATCGGGTCATCAATGCAGCCCCTGACACATGACCATGGCCATGGTCTTGCATTAAGGTGTTCTTCATAGTTTAGACTTACAGGCCTCAAACCGGAGGCTCATCAGACCATTCTGTAGCAGCACCTTATTCGGCAGTCAAAAAGATGATAAAATGGCCTAAATGAAAGGCGAGATGGAAACTGTATGGGCAGTATGTCCGAAAAAGAGGAAAGAACAGAAAAGGCATTCATACAGACCTTATAACTGGTGCTACCACTCACAGAGGGTTCAAACCCCTCTGTGGCCTCCATGTCAACAAAATCAGCATCAGAGGCCTTTCCAGTATCAAAGGGGCCATTACAAAGGAAAAGGAGGTCACTAATCCACAGCGAGTAAACCTCCTGTAGGTGGCAAGCACTGACTCGCCCCTTCCCTTGTTTCTGTTACATACTCCGACAGGAGGAAGTATCTTGAATTTCTTGGGAGAGTGGAATATTGTTCAAAATGGCTTTTGTCTCAGATTCAGACATCCTTCCCCGGGGATAGCACTAAAGAAGTAATCCTTGCAACATCTGAAGAAGCTTCAGTAAGATCATTTCCTCTTCCCAGAAAGGACTCGAAATGTATTCCTATTACTTTATGGTGAAAAAGAAAGGACCCAAGAACTAATTCAGGCTCGGTTTGTGTCTAAAACTGGAAGACAAATTAATATGAAAGATAAATTCAGGATGCTAGCACTCCATCCATCTATCCACAGCTCCAACAAAAGAATTGGATGTGCTCCATGTATCTTCAGGATGTATACTTCCATGTGCCAATAGCAAAAAATACCAGAAATCCATAAGGTTTGTTGTAGGACACAATCATTATCAGTACAACATCCTTCCATTCGTCCTCAAGTCTGCCTAGAGGCCTATTACGTTTTCTAAAGCTTATTCAGAATACGGCCTGAGGTTTGGGATCTCTGGACACTCTGGCAGCACAGATTTAGCCAACACGCCAACTTAAAACAGATAACCTTGAGGACTGTATCCCACAAACCACCTGTGTATTAGGTAAGGCTGGTGTGTTCTGGACAACAATCTGACCTGTGAGACTCACAGGAGTACTTGTTAGAAGGTTCCAAACCTCCTTTCACCATGAATAGACACACTCAAGAATATACACTAACAATATCTTTTTATGACTTTTATTAAATTCAAGATCCTATCCTAGTGCATATCATGTGTATAGTTGTGACTATAAAAACAAGCAGAATAGTGGCAACAATAGCAGTTAATAATCAGAATATTAGTAAGACGTGGAACATTATTATGGTATTTTTACTGATTCCCTGTATTTGTTCTCGAACTCCTCCTTTCTTCACTATAACAAAG
Organism: Calotriton arnoldi; assembly: GCA_963921515.1. Lineage (NCBI taxonomy): Eukaryota > Metazoa > Chordata > Amphibia > Caudata > Salamandridae > Calotriton > Calotriton arnoldi. The sequence goes on along the minus strand of CAWUFW010004651.1, from coordinate 289,147 downwards.
CTAACTTAGCACCAAAAAGTGTGAGTTTCTTAGGTGGCATTGCCTTTTCCCCGCATACCTTGATGGAACTCCTACTTATATCCCTATGAAACAGTATTGACTGTTTGAATCACATATATAAACAATTGCTAAAACATTCAACAATATAAAATATTGTCTGTTTGAATTTCATATAAAATCAAGTGCTGAACTATCAGATAATTCTGAAATAAGCATTAAACAATATGTGCTTATTAGCAATACTAAATGCAATATTTGGTTGTAAATGAGAACTGTGCACTCAAATTAATGACTATATAAAATGCAACGGGGATACACAAGCAGGAAAAACGCAACAGTTACATCAGGCCTTTCTCGGAGTACCTGGCTGAGATTACAGTCGATCTCCAAATACAAAAGATTTTGTCTATCCATATCTTGGTGACTGGCTGACGAAGGTCTCGACATTGCAACTGGCTTACAAGCATTTGCAGTTCACAGTCCCAACTCTCAATCGACTGGGGCTGCATGTCAATCAAGAAAAGTTAGTTTTGACTCCAGTACATTCTTTGCATTATCTGGGAGCAGTTTGGGATACCTTAAAGCAAGAGAGTATCCTTCTGCGGATAGACTGTAATCTATCCCATAGAAGTGTTGCAGTCCTCAGAGAACGACCCATCTGACAGTGAGATAAAAATGGCTCATGTTGCCCAGTCTCTAATGTGTTGGTGCAACCCAACAACCTCCTGTTCGGGATAAACTTTCATCAAGGCATCTCATGTCAAACAAATGTGAACGATGCCTCTTTCTGTAGTTTGAGTGTTCGCATGGATCAATTAACTTGATCTCCGAAGAAATGACTTTTCACATCAACTTACTGGAGATGAAGCAGTATATGTAGCCCTAAAGCCTTCCTTCCGCTTTCAAGACAGACTCCCTGCTTGGTCAAATGGACAGGACGACAGAAGTGCATTACATTAACAAGCTTGGATGAACAAAATACACAGCTCTGACTCTGGAGGCTCTAACCATATGGAAATGGCTGATAGCCAAGAACCTGAGAATCACTGCAGTCTTTCCTCTGGGGATCCAATTAACTCAGGCAGATTCTCTGAGCATGACTTTTCAAGAGAACCAGTCCTTCACAAGGTCTTCTGTGATTGAGGTTTAGATAGATCTGTTTGCAAGCGCAAAAAACTAAAAGTGCCCAGACTTCACTCCGAGATTTCACTAACCAGGACAAAAGGAAATGCCCTAGGGATCGAATAGTCAGGAAGAATTCTTTACGCTTTTTCACTGATTCCCAGTTATAATCAAAGTAATCTACTCAAGAGCCAGAATGATTCTCATAGCACCAGAGTGTCTCCAGCAGCTGTAGTTCACAGATCTTAACCTGTCCGAGAGACCATCCAGGAGGCTGCAATGCATACTGGACTTCCTTTACAAGTTCAAAGGCCAAACTGTTCTTCCCAACCTACCATTTTTGAATTTGACAGCCTTTCTCATTAACTCATTCAGTATGCATGCTTGAACCCCCCCCTGAAGGAGTGTGTGGACATTCTAAAAGAAGCCAAATGGCCATCTACTACAGCTTCTTACTCCTCCAAGTGGAAGATATTATGCGGCTGTTGTTTTCAACATAAATTTGATCCTATCACCTGTTAAGAATTATCTCTTTGACCATACCCTTGTCATTTGGCCATCAAAGACTAGCTGCCAGCAATTACACCACCCTTCACAAACCTCTTTGTTTTAAAATCCCTGTAGTTAGGGATTTCCTAGAAGGTATTTAAAAGTATTTTCTCCTGACCCCCTCCTCATTTGGAATTGAACGTTATCCTTTCTATGCTGATGCAGGCACCATTCAGACTGATTAAGAAGTCCTCCTCCTAGCACCTTTCACGAAAGGCTACTTTTGTTGTATCTATAACATCAGCACACAGGGTCATTGACATTCAGGTGTTGTTTTCTAAAATCATAAAAGCAAAGCGGTAGTGCAGATGCATCAGAATTTACTACCTAAGGATGTTTTGGATTTCCATGTACATCAGACAGTTAATTTCTTACATTCTTTCAGAGCCCATCTTCTCCTTCAGAAAGATCTCTCCACACACTAAATTTTAGGAGAGTTCTGAATTTTTTTCTTGACAAGACAAAATTCTTAAGGAAATTGAAGCAAATATTTATAAACTATGGTCCTTTGCCCAAAGATCTGTACAGCAGCCACCTGGAGCTCTGTTCACAACTTTAAAAGACATTGGGGTACATGCATCAAGAAATGCTTTTGCGAGTCCTTAATTGCGATTATTAAGGATTCGCAATTAGGGACTCTCAAAAGCCTATGCATGTAGAAATCGCTATTAAAATAGCGATTTCTAAACATTCCATAATTGCGACTCGCAAATTGCGACTCGCAATTAAGGAATGGCTTCCCATTAATTCCTATGGGCCTACAGGCCCATAGGAATGAATGGGAAATTGCATGCGCAATTTGCGAGTACCAATAGGTACTCGCAAATTGCACATGCAATTTCAAGGGTACAAAGGTGTCAAAATGACACCCTGTTGCACCCCTGAAATTGTGATGTGCACCCATGTTGCGCATACACATGCCCCAAGGGCATGTGTGGGTGTAACCTGAAACCGTGAAAAATGCACTTTAGTGCATTTTTCAAGGTTTTTGCAAAATACAGACCAGAGTAATTTCTCTGTATTTTGCGGCCCCAAATAGCGAATTTGCTATTTCTAAGTGCTTCTAGCATTGTATTTAAGGAATCGCAAATTGCGATTCCTTAAATGCAATCGCAATTTAGGAAATCGCAAAAAATTGCGATTTCTTAAATTGTGAGTGCCTAACACTTTAATGCATCGCAAAAGACCTTTTTGCGGGTGCAAACGGCCGATTTTTGCGAATAGCACCGTTTGCGCTCGCAAAAACCGTTGATGCATGTGCCTGTTTATGTCTTGATTCAGGCTTCAGAATGGATGTCCAAGTAGGCAAGGCATCCTTCAGAAATATTTTCTGTGTAATTTTCATTCCATCCATCACTTTTATTGGGCATGGTCTTGCTGTTCTATTCATTACTTATGATTATTAATGGAGATTCCATCAAGGAGATGGAATGATTTTCTAACTGTATTCCTAATTCTCCTTCACAGGAACCACCACTGAATTCATTAGCAACTCACTGCCTCCATGCGATAAAAAAACAAAAGTTAATATTTCTCTCTATAATAATATCCTTTGACTCTGTTGTAAAAAAGAACTGAGGTAACTGCCACCTACCGGTCATTTTTGGATACAGGACCTCCTGAATTCCATGAATTTAACAACGTAGACGTCCTGGGGGAGACAGAGCATCCTGTATGAATGAAGCCTATGCCTCCAAATAGAAGAGATTCTATGTCTGGTGGTTTTCAAAAGGATTGCATTTGTTTGTCTTCCAAGTACATCAAATTTTGCCTTGTTTGTTAGAGCTTGCTCAATTGGAGCTAATTAGAGTCCACCATGTGGCAATTTTAAGATACAGACGATATCCAAAATACCCTATCCTTATGGTCACAAAGAATTATTAAAGACTGCCTGAAGGCTCTTTTTGGAGTCTTTCCCCCATCTAGAACTCTACAAAAATGAAATTGAATACAGTCCTATCCCATCTAATGGCAATGATTCAAGCATGTGAATCAATGAAAGATCAAATGCTGGAGAATAAAAAAGTTTCCTACCCATAGCAATTGTTCTTCAACATTAATGTTTCATAGATTCACGTGCGAGTCGCCCTCCTTCCAGTATAGAGGCTCACCTTGATCACATTGTTCGTAAGATTTACTTTTCACACTTGTACTAGAAATCTGATGATGGGTGAGGCAGTATCACATCATTGGCTGAAGTTCAGGTGTTTACCAATGAGATGAATGGGCTACTAAATTGGGGCTGTTTTAAGGCCTTTCAGACAGGCAGTGTCTTGTACTTAAATTGGAAAGTTACTGTGGGACTCCCACCTCACAATGTGGAATGATTGAAGCATGTGAATCTATGAAAGACACCAACTTGTAAGTAACTTTATCTTGCAACCCATTGTGCTTCCATGCACTGTAATACCATTCTGGAAGTCTGACACTCATCCTGTCACAAGCTTTCTGTAGAGCTATGGGACTTGCTGGTAAGCAGCTAATAAAGCTGCAATGGCCTCTAGCTGAACCAATCCAACCCCCACACCACCAGTTTTGACCTTGTTCACATATTCACACTTTGGTGACTCTTGTTGGTATCTGTATGCACAATCATGACATATTATTTGCTGATCTATGAAATTATTGAGTTTTTTGAGAAATAAATAGCTTTTCGCGAAATAAAGTTTTGGGACGAAATGAGCAGAGTGCTCCAGCTGCATGGCTATCTGGCCCCTGGTACTGATTTTTGGTCATGAGCAAACACGGATCATGCATGTGTGCCATGGCCTGTCTTATGGTAATGCGCTCTTGTTATACCGGAAGGGGCGCACCAAACACTGCCTCATAGTGGTAGAGGGTTACTGTCTTTGCCAGGAGGTAAGTGACATGAGCGTGGCGGTGACAGCATGCTCGTTTTGTGTTTAGTTAGGATCAGTAATGTGATCAGGCCTCTTTACCTGTGTTCACTTGAGTGGTGCCTATGGCCCACTAATTTAAAGTTCCATTGCTGTCTACTTAACTCAACCTTGGTCTACAAGCTGTGCACGCTGGGATGTATATGCGCCTATGCATGGTACCTAACATGGCAGCCTGTGGGTTCCATTTAGGAAGCCTAGGGTCTAGAAATGCTAGTTGGAGATGAGGATTGCAGACAGGAGATGTGGATTGCTGACATTTTTTAGGGCTGAGGTGAGAACATACACACTGGAGGAAGGAGAGCAGAGTATCCTCTTTACACATCAAAGGAGTGTTTGATTCCAAGAAGAGCTACTGGTCAGTGGGGCTTGGGCGCATTGTAAAGTGAGATAGTTGGTACAATAAAGGTTCGCACTGAAGGACCAGGGAATCATGATAGAAGGGAAGGCTTAGACCTTTGTGAGGCATATTTCGGTGGAGGCTGACAGCCAGGTGTGATCATAGTTACGCCCTTGGCTCCTGATGTAGAAGGCTGTTCCTTTGACAAAGGACAGGAGAGAGGGCACTTCAAATGAGTCAACAGCCACAACACAGATTATTAAAAACAGACACTAAATCACATCTCTGCCGGGATATGAACTATAAACGTGGGAGCAAGAGTCCCCCAAGATGTTCAACATTGTAGCCCAGATCACCACAACATCAAGCTGCTTAAACCCAGAATGGGGACCCAGGTCTGCTAGTCTCCCAACTAGGTTAGGGACCGTTATCCAGGAAGCCAAGCACACTTGCCCTGTACCTTGATCATCAGCCTTCTGTCTGACTGCCAAGACCAGTGTGCCCTGTGAGGAGTAGAAAGCCTGGAGTGTGCAAAGCCTAGCAGAGATCCTGGCGACTGGATCCCGATGAGTAAAGTGTGAGTGATGAGTCACCCAGTCGGGACTGTTGTGAAAGAGACCTGTCCTCCCACTTACAAAAGTCGATTATCCCTGTTGGGGCCACCGTGAAGTTTGGGATCGTGAAGTACGGGTCCATCACCCATGTCTGTGACCACTGTATGTCAAGAGGAGGCCACTAGGACCATTGGGGCCGTCACCCGGATCTGAAGAGTCCACTCTACTATCAAAAAGACTTGAAATCAAGAGCAAAAGCCACCCTGCATCACTGCCAATTCCCATCATCTAACCTGCATGAACCGTGAAGGAAAAGCTGCTTGCTGCACCCAGAAGCCGTCACTGACTAAGATTGCACTGCTCCCACTCACCGTTGAAGACGCAGTGCATCTTGCTCATCACCACAGCATGTGAAGATGCACTGCAACTCCTGAACACTTCTTCAGGCCACAGTTTGGGAAGAATGCAAGCTGAACTTTCAAGGCCGAAATAAGACTTAGTTGCCCATTGGTTGCAGCACATGTGGGGTCGCCTCCAGTAAACTGTCTGGGACACATTTGTTAATGTGGAGGAAGCGGAGGGAGGACCCGCGGGCCACTGCCTAGGACAGTGCTAGAGCTCTTGCCCTGAGAGACTGTAGTGTGCATTGTTTAATGTGCCTTAGTATACTTTGAATGTGTAATAAATATGTCTGCATCGTAGTGTCTTCATTGATAGTCATAAACGCTGAATAATTCCCCGCTGCTTGCGCGGACCCCGGAACACCTTTCAACATAATATTCTTAAAGGGTTCAACATTGTTTAATGTCATTAATCCATGTTAATCACTTGAAGAAGTCCAGTGTAAGTCTGTTAGAAATACCGTTTTCTTTCTGAATGCTAGAAATGTTGTAATGGGGTGGTTAACTATTTGAAATTACATCATTTGTCATACAAAAACTTATTTCAACATTGCGTACATGAAGATAAAAAAGCAGCCTCGCAGGCTTACATTGAGAAAGATCACAATAAAGCATGTTCCTTTAAGAATAATTAGGAACGGGGGAGACACCCCTGCCCACAATGTCTTCTACCGGCCGTTACCTGCCAGAGCCTGGTCTTCTTTCTGGCTTGCTTCAGCAGGATCTCTGAATACGTCTGAGGTATTCACAGCTCTGAAAAAATACATTTTTCTAGTCAGGAATATTTTTTAACTAGTTTAGTTTACCTCCTTTGAAACCTAAGGCACAGTTAAAATTACACATTTGCCACTCTCTGGTTCCACACTCTTCGGCCAACACACACTAGAAGAAATGGTTAGAATGAAAAACAAAGCTGAAACCTTAAAAGCTGTAGGATTTGAGGAACAGAATTGTTTTTAAAGCAAAAGGACAGGCGGTACTACTATCAGAGGGTTCAGACTCCTAGATAGCCCTACTGACCCAGCAACAGTAAAGGCACCCACAGTGAAGATATCAAAAAAGAAAATCATCTCACTCAAGAGGACGAACCTAATCCAATAATAATAAACAATCAAAATCTGACACCCCCTACAGTTTCCCGCTCTGCTCCAGGAAGACATGACGTAATTTCTGAATAAGTGGAAAAGCATAACTATGAACAGATGGGTGTTTAATATCATTCAAACTGGTTACTCAATCCAGTTCAAGAATATTCCACCAGCTGTTCCACTAAAACCACCATCGAACCTCCATCTGTCTGATCGACGAGATGAAACTGGTCTTTCACTCCAAAAAAGGGCAATAGAAGAAGTTCCATCAAACTAACGCAACAAAGGAATCTATTCAAGATATTTTCTTGTGTTGAAGAAAAACTAACCCACACATTTTAATTTGATTTTGGATCTTCGGTTTTTAATCAAATTTATCACCAAAGAAAAGTTCAGAATATTGACTCTTCATCAAATACACCCACAAGTGAGAAGGGGCAATTGGCTTTGTGGAGTAGGTTTGCAGGATACATGCTTTCACATCTAAGTTTCATGTGCACACAGAAAATACCTCAGATTCCTTGTAAGAAACATACACTATCACTATGCTGTGCTTCCTTTCGGACTGAAATCAGCACCTCAAACCTTCCCAAAATGTATGGCAGTAATCGCAGGTCATCTGAGAAAGAAAAATAAATATCTTTGTTTATCCATATCTCGAGGATTGGCTGATAAAGGCAAAGTCCTAATCAAAAGCAGCACAGGACTTTAAGACCACAATAAGATAATTGACCAAGCTGGGCCTTCAAGTCAGCTTCAACAAATCAATTGTAACATCAGTACAATGTCTGATATATCTGGGCGCAAAAATAGATACTCTAAACAAAAGTTCGGAGGAGAGAGTATCAACCATCCAGAACAAATGTGCAGATCTGAAACATATAAACAAATCCACAGTTTGCCAAGTGTCATCACTCCTAGAATCCATGGATTCTTACATATTATAGTTCAACTGCAAGGCTGTTCATGAGACCTCTTCAACAATGTCTCGAAGACCAATGGTCTACAAAAATCAGTCAACTGGGAAGACCACATTTATCAGACAAATGCTGCTCAAGAATCCCTTACATGTGGTCCAGAAGAAAAAACATACTCCTGAGGGCTACTTTTCAAATGAAACATCTAATCCAGACCATAGTCACAGATGCTTTCAAGGTAGGGAACCACATATCTTTTGATTCAAGGTCTATGGTTTAACAAAGAGAAAACTTATCACATAAACCTTCTGCAATTGATGGCAGAACATCGAAACCACAAAGCCTTCTTACCACCACTCTCCATGAAAGAAGTGATGATTCAAGCAGACAATACTACAACAATGTATTACGTCAACAAACAAGGTGGAACAAGTGCAGATAGTTGTCTTTGCAGGCTTAGACGATGTGGCATTGGGCTCTAGCTAGGAGCCTGACTAACGGTTTATCAAAAGTTCAGAATGTTGAAGCATATTTTCTCAGTAGTCATCACAAAAAAAAAAATCACAAATGGCTACTCAACTATGATGTAACAGACAGGCTTTGAAAAATCTACTTGCCCACTGACCATGACAATTTCTAGATGGATAGTTTCATGAATAAGCTTACCACAAAGCCTCCTCCAGGTAAACCCAAGCCCTATTCAACAAGAGGTAAAACTTCAACCACAGCCTGGCTTAGACATGTCCCAGTTTTTTAGATCTGCAAAGCAGCAAATTGGAAATCACTGCATACATTTACTAGGTACTACTATCTCAATACTGATACTCAAAGCAGAAGCTGGGTTTGGTCAGTAAAGGCTTAGAAACCTTTTTAAGTAAAATACAGCACTTCTGCTATAAATTTCAAAGCTACTCCAGAACATATTATTATTCTTGGCAACTTACAGTTGCAAAATGTATCTTTAGTTCGCTACTCTATTCAGCGTTTTTGACTATCATTGAAGATGCCACGATGCAGAAAGAAAGGTTACATACTTTCTTTCCTTTCATAATTCTGCATCGTAGGAATCTTCATTGAAGTCATAAACAACCCACCCTCCTCCGTGGCTGTTTTTAAGCATATTGAGTTGGGAATATATTTTTCATGCATCTTATTCGTAAAAGAGAACTGGCTCTGGCAGGTAACTGCCTGTACAAGGCATTGTGGGTAGGGCTGCCTTCCAGGTCCTTAAAGAAACAGGCTCTATTTTGTTCTTTCTCAGTGTAAGCCTATAAGGCTGCATGTTTATTTTCATGCACACAATGTTGAAAGGACAAATGACGTAACTTCAAAAAGCTAAACATCCCAGTACAACATTTCCAGCATTCAGAAAGAAAATGTCATCTCTGACAGATTTACATTGGACTTCTTCAAGAGATCAGCATGGATGAATGTCATTCTCCAATGTTGAACCATTACGAATATTATGTTGAAAGGTGTTCTGGGATCAGTGTACACAGTGGAGAATTATTCAGCATATATGACTTCAATGAAAATTCCTATGACGCAGAACAAGGATCACAAGTATGTAACCTTTCCTCTTTTCTTACAAATAGTTAGTGTGAGAAGTTGGCCTGGCATATGCTGTCCACTAATTATAGTGGGCACCTTGCACCAGTCCAAACAACCCCTTATTGGAGATAGGTTAAAGCCAACCTTTATTGAAAGCTATCCTAGTGGTAGCTATGGAGAGCAGCCTTCAGGCTAAGTCTTGAAGGAATGTAAAGCAGCTTGTTTTACCAGTCTATAATCTCTTGAGTGACCAAATGAAAGAGGACCACACCAGGTATATATTCAAAATATATGTATTTATTACTAAACACACCCCTCTAGTCTCTTTATGAGGCTAGAGTTCGAAGTACATAAGTTATAAGTTAGTTATCTACAGTAATAGCACAAATACACGTTTGAGCCCTAGGGGCGTACCAAACCATATACCAATAAAGTGGTATAAGAACCACGACTGAGCTAGACACAAGGCCTAGAGCCTGTAGAAGTGCTTGGACCACAAGGAACCACCCAAGGTAGTGACACAGGGGACCCACGGGGACGCGTGCAGTGTGAGAACACAGCCGCGAATCGCCGTTGACTTCTATGGGGAAAGTCGCGGTTGGAAGTTTAAAGAAAAGGGACACTTAGAGGAGGACTTGGAGCAAACCCTTTTAGAACTAGGCTGTTCTAGTGTCAATACCCACGGGAGCACCGGAGTACTCGAGTTACCTCACCCAGGGGAGCCGGGTGCATAGGTGTCTTTCGGGGTCGGGTTTCGTCGTCGTTTTCAATGGCGATCTGCTGCAAAGTGCTGCTGGCGGCCAAGTCGAAAGTGTTCGGGTGGATCCAAAGGTGGATCGAAGATCTGAAGAACCTGAAAGCAGAGGGGACAGAGTCTGGGTCACTAGCCAGTGACCAGGAAGGCGATGAGCAGATGCCCACCGATGTCGAGTGCTTCAGGTAGGTTGACGGTCGTCTTGACTCTTCAGCCACGAGGTCCAGGAGGCGTCGACGACGACCAGGAGCTGGATTCGAGCTGTCCCACGACGTCTGTCGATTGCAGGGGTGTCGGCGACCGGATTGGACCCAACAAGCCTTGGCAACGGCAAGTCTCGTGGAAATGGAAGAAGGACGATGGTGCAGACCAGCAAGGTCTGTGGGACTCACCCAGCGAGGGTAAGTCAGGGCACGCCTGGAGCAACCAGGGAGCCCAAGCAGAAGAAGATTGGCCTTCGGGAGGGCCTACTAGCCAACGGACTAGCGACCGCGAAGGAGCCTCGAGTGGACGCACTTGGAGCTGGCTCACAGGACACTCGTGGAGTGGAGGCCAGTGATCTTCGGTGCAGTCGGTGCTGGAGGCTGGGGCTACTCGGAGCCCAAAGCACAACTTCGTGGGAGACCCAGAAGAGGATGCACTTGCAAATGCGATCGGTGTCCAGGGGTCACGGTTCCACGTTACCCACGACAGCTACGGGCCTCAGCTTTGCTGGGGACTCAGGGCAGCCTCGGGGAAGTCTGGAAATCCACCTCTGGTGATGCAAAGACTTCGGCGTCCGGCGGGAGCTTCAGCGATGCAGACCGGACAATTGCTTCTTTGGTGCCTGCCAAGCAGGGGAGTCACTCCTTGACCCCAAGGGAGATTCTTCAGTCCTCTAATCTTGAAGTAGAGCGTCGAAGGTCCAGGATTCTGTGTCAGAGTTTCGTCCAGGTAAATCTAAAGTCCTAAGGACTGGGGTCCCATACTTATACCAAGTTAGGGGGTTGGACATACTCTGGGGACCCACCTATGGGAGGGTCAGGGCAGAGGGGTGGTTACACCCCTTTCCCTTTGTCCAGTTTCGTGCCAGAGCAGGGGCTCGAAGCCCCTGAGCCGGTTTGAACTGGGGTATGCACAGGGACACCAAATGTGCCCCCAGTGCAGGACTTCAAAGCACCAGAGAGTGCTCCCGCCCAGCCCCAATACACACTATCCTGTCTGGGGAGGTGGTTACACCTCCCTGGGACAGGAAACCTATTGTCCAGGCCTCCCCTGCCGGAGTTTCGGTCAGCAGCAGGAGGCCAGACTCGTGTCTGTGGCAGCGGCATCCATTTTGTGATGCCAGGGCTTGGAAAGAAGTTACCGGGCAGGCCGGTGTGTACATGTCTCTCCCTCTAGAAGGGTGGAATGCTACCCCCGCCGCCAGAACTGGCGGGGGGTAGTATTCCAAGATGTTTGACACCAAACACGACATGTTTCCGTGCAGCCATCCCAAAGTTAGCATTTAACGCGAGGTTATAATGCGCTTAAGAGTATATGGTCAGGCTGCACTACAAACAGCATCAGAGAAGGGTCTCCGAACGCTGCAGAGGGGCCCTGCTCATGCAGGGGCACCCTCTCACATAGGAACCACGCACTCTGCCTCCAGGATTGATAAGGCCTGCCATAGGAGTGACTTATAGGTTTATATGTGTGTATGTATGTAGTGATATAGGTAGCCTATATCACAGTAAGGGGTGCATGCACCACCTTACCCAGGCTGCAGTAGCAGACCTGTGGTGTCATTTTGGATGGCCTTCCAGGGGTGGCACAATACATGCTGCAGCCCCTGGTAGGCCTCTGAGGTACCTATGCCCTGGGTACATAGTATACCATATACTAGGGACTTATAAGGGCACTCCAGATTCCAATCAGAGATGTGCCTAAGGCACATGGAAACCATTTTAGAGAGGAAGCAGCTAGGCTGGGGTTCTGATTAGCAGGGCCCCAGCCAGACTAAAGTCGAAAAACAGTGAAGCATCAGCAAAAAGTGGGGGTACCCATGTGAAGCAGATCCTACTCTCCTACACAACCCCCCCCAAACGTAGGGACATTAAACTAACCTTGCCCAGTTAAGTCTTCATGTTCTAAGTGGAAGTACCTAGAGAGTCCATCTGCATTGGCATGGTTACTCCCAGGTCTATGTTCCACTGTGAAGTCCATCCCCTGTAGGGAAATGGACCACCTAAGCAGTTTGGGGTTTTCACCCTTCATTTGTTTTAGCCATAAGAGGGGCTTATGGTCTGTTTGAACAAGGAAGTGAGTACCAAACAAGTATGGCCTCAACTTCTTCAGAGCCCAGACCACAGCAAAGGCCTCCCTCTCAATGGCTGACCAACGTTTCTCTCTAGGGGTCAGCCTTCTGCTAATAAAAGCTACTGGCTGATCCTGACCTTCATCATTCAATTGTGACAGTACAGCCCCTACCCCCAATTCAGATGCATCTGTTTGGACAATGAACTTCTTGGAGTAATCAGGACTCTGTAGAATGGGAGCAGTGCACATGGCCTGCTTTAGGTCATCAAATGCCTTTTGACAGCTAACTGTCCACTGAACCTTTTTGGGCATTTTCTTGGAAGTTAAGTCATTCAGGGGTGTCACTATTGATCCATACCCCTTGACAAATCTCCTATAGTACCCAGTCAGGCCTAAAAAGGCTCTCACCTGAGTCTGGGTAGTTGGAGCAGTCCAGTCCATGATGGTCTGGATCTTGCTCTGCAGTGGTTGAACCTGGCCTCCACCCACAAGGTGGCCCAGGTACACAACCTGACTCTGCCCTATCTGGCACTTGGTGGCCTTGATAGTCAGGCCTGCTTTCTGCAGGGCCTGCAAAACATTTCTGAGGTGGACCAGGTGATCCTCCCAGGTGGAGCTAAAGACAGCAATATCATCTAGATATGCTGCACTATAGGCTTCCAGACCTGTAAGGACTGTATTCACCAACCTCTGAAAAGTGGCAGGTGCATTCTTCAGACCAAAGGGCATCACCACAAATTGATAATGCCCACTAGGGGTTGAGAATGCTGTCTTTGGCTTTGCAGCATCAGCTAGTCTGATCTGCCAGTAGCCAGCTGTCAGGTCAAATGTGCTTAGATACTTGGCTGAGGCCAAAGTGTCTATTAGCTCATCTGCCCTAGGTATTGGATGGGCATCAGTCCTAGTGACTGCATTGAGACCCCTGTAGTCCACACAAAACCTCATCTCTCTTTTCCCACCATTGGTGTGAGGTTTTGGCACAAGGACCACTGGACTAGCCCAAGGGCTATCTGAGGGTTCAATAACTCCCAAATCCAACATCTTCTGGACTTCTGTCCTGATACAGTCCCTGACATGGTCAGGTTGCCTATAAATCTTATTTTTAATAGGCAGACTGTCCCCAGTGTCCACTTCATGAGTGCACCAGGTGGTCTGACTGGGTGTCAGTGAGAATATGTGCCTGAACTGATTGAGCACCTGTCTGCAATCAGTTTGCTGCTGGGCAGTGAGGCTGCCTGCCAAGGCTACACCATCCACTGACCCATCATCAGGGTTCTGTGAGAGCAGGTCAGGGAGTGGGTCACTCTCTTCCTCCTGTCCCTCATCAGTAGCCATGAGCAAGCCCATGTCTGCCCTGTCCACATATGGTTTTAACCTGTTGACATGGAGAACCCTGTGGGGACTCCTGGGTGTTCCTAGGTCGACTAAATAGGTAACCTCACCCTTCTGTTCAACAATGGTATGGGGTCCACTCCATTTGTCTTGGAGAGCTGCTGGGGCCACTGGCTCCAACACCCACACCTTCTGTCCTGGCTGGTAAACAGTCAGTACAGCCTTTTGGTCATGCCAGGCTTTTTGAAGTTCCTGGCTAGCCTCAAGGTTTTTAGTTGCCTTTTTCATGTACTCAGCCATCCTGGAGCGGAGACCAAGTACATAGTCCACTATGTCTTGCTTTGGGGGCTTGAGAGGTAACTCCCATCCTTCCTTCACCAAGCACAATGGACCCCTGACAGGGTGACCAAACAAAAGTTCAAAAGGGCTGTAGCCAACCCCCTTTTGAGGCACCTCCCTGTATGCAAATAAAAGGCAGGGCAAGAGTATGTCCCATCTTCGCCTAAGCTTTTCTGGGAGCCCTTTAATCATGCCCTTCAAGGTTTTGTTGAATCTCTCAACTAAACCATTGCATTGTGGGTGATAGGGTGTGGTGAACTTGTAAGTCACTCCACACTCCTTCCACATTGCTTTCAAGTATCCAGACATAAAGTTAGCACCCCTGTCTGATACAACCTCCTTAGGGAAGCCCACTCTTGAGAAAATTCCCAGGAGGGCTCTTGCCACCACAGGTGCTGTAGTGGTCCTAAGGGGAATAGCCTCTGGGTACCTGGTGGCATGATCCACTACCACCAGGATAAACCTGTGCCCAGATGCTGTTTGGGGATCCATGGGACCAACAATGTCAATCCCCACCCTTTCAAAGGGAACCCCCACCACAGGTAGTGGTATCAGGGGGCCTTTGTAGTGCCACCTGCCTTGCCACTGGCCTGGCAGGTTACACAGGAGCGACAAAACTCCTTGGTGTCTTCAGACATGTGGGGCCAGTGAAAGTGAGGGACAATTCTGTCCCAAGTCTTGTTCTGGCCCAGGTGACCTGCTAAGGGAATGTCATGGGCTAGGGTCAATAGGAAGCCCCTGAACTTCAGAGGTATAACCAACCTCCTGGTGGCACCAGGCTTGGGGTCTCTACACTCTGAGTACAAGAGTCCATCATCCCAATACACTGTATGGGGACCACTAGCTTTCCCAGCAGCCTCAGCAGCAGCTTGCTGTCTGAGGGGTTCAAGAGAGGGGCAGCTCTGCTGCTCCTGGCTCAGATCTGCCCTGGAAGGGCCCCCTGTCCCCAAGAACTCAACCTGGTCAGGTTCAAGCTCCTCTGGGACAGTTCCTTCCTCAGGACTGAGATCATCCCCCTCAAGAGACTGATCTTCCTTCTGAGCCAAGGGGGAAGGCACTGCCTTTACCCTACTACTCCTCTTCTTGGAGGGCCCTTGGTCCATTATTCCAGAATCCAAGGCCTGTTCAGTGTTAGACATTTTGGCTTGTGACCTGGTCACAGCAAACACATCTGCAGGGATGCCCAGCATTTCTGCATGGGTCCTGAGCTCCACTTCTGCCCAAGCTGAAGTTTCTAAATCATTGCCAAGCAAGCATTCAACGGGTAGGTCTGCACTTACCACAACCTTCTTAAGGCCAGTTACCCCTCCCCAGGAGAAGTTAACAACTGCCAGAGTATGGTCTGTTCTGACATTGCTAGCATTGGTCACTTGGTACATTTCACCAAGTATAATCTGCCCAGGATTCACAAGGTCTTGTGTCACCATGGTGACACTTGCCCCTGTGTCCCTAAATGCCAAAGCCTCTTTTCCATTGATTAAGGGCTGTTGCCTGTACTTGCCCAGATTACTGGGACTCACAGAGGAGGTCACATCCATGCCTCCATCACAGACTAGGACAGCCTGAGTGAGTTCTCTGACTAGGTCAGAGCTCATCTCCTTACCCAGGGTCAACCCTACTAAACCCTTGGCTTGTGTAGTCCCACCACCAATTGTAACTGCACTAGGGGGAGCAGGTGCCTTAGGGGCATTGGTGGGGGCTGGAGTAGAGTCTTTGGACTTGGTGCAATCACTGGTCCAGTGGGTCTTTTGCTTACAGACCTTGCACCATGGTTTCTTTTGGCCTCTTCCCTTGTTAGACTGTGAATCCCCACCTGAAGAAGATTTTTGGGGGCCTTGTGAAGACTTCTGGTCTTTACCCTTCTCCCCACCCTTATCAGAGTTTTTAGAATCTTGCTTCTTAGGGTCACCACCTTGGTTCTGTACCTTCTGCCTCACCCTGGTTCTGACCCATTTGTCTGCCTTCTTTCCCAATTCTTGGGGAGAGGTCAGATCAGAGTCCACCAGGTGCTGATGCAACAGCTGATTTTGACAATTATTAAGGATCTGCTCCCTCATGATAAGATTGTACAATCCTGTGAAGTCACATACCTTACTGCCCAATAACCAACCTTCCAGAGCCTTGGCAGAACAATCAACAAAGTCCACCCAGTCTTGAGTCTGTGCCTTTTGGGTATCTCTGAACTTTAACCTGTATTGTTCAGTGGTTAGGCCAAACCCATCAATCAGAGCACTCTTTAAGACTGTGTATTTATCAGCATCCTCCTCTTTAACAGTGAGGAGCTTATCTCTACCTTTGTCTGCAAAGGAGAGCCACAAGATTGCTGCCCACTGCTCCTGAGGGACCCTCTGTACTTTACAGGCCCTCTCCAGTGCAGTTATCCATTTGTGGATGTCATCCCCACTCTGGTAGGGAGGGACAATCTTGCTCAGGTTTCTATGGTCATAAGACCTTTCCCTATCTCTGGGGAAATTGCTGCCACCATGGGACTCTAGTCCCATCTTTTTCTCTCTTTGTAGAGATCTAGGGACTCCCTGTCTATAGCCAACTGCTGTTTTCTGAGTTCAAGCTGGGCTTGCTCATACTCAATCAGTCTCTTTCTCCTGTCATGAGAGGATTCTCTCCTATGAGAAGAGACAGAGGTCCCTATTGAGGTGTCAGAGTGGTTAGACTCCTGAGAAGGAGATCTAGACCTTCTGGGCACACTCACAATTCTTCCTGGGGGGACAAAGGGGAGGTCATTCTGATCCTCCTCCTCCTCCACAGGAGGAATTGGGTTCTCCAGGTCAAGGTCATTTTCACCTTCCTGGCCAGTTTCAGAGGGGGGGCCTGGGTTTCTTCACCCCTGACCCCTTCCTCATCTTCTGCCCCACCCTCTCTGCCTACCCCTTCAGACCCTAGGGGCCTGCTGAGATCATCAGCTAGTAGCACCTCCCTGAGGTGTTGGGTGCTGGCACTTTTGCCTGCCTTCAGCTTCCTAGTATTGCATAATGCTCTCAATTCCAAGAATGGGAGTTTATCATACTTGGAGGGAAGAAGCCCACTGGCTTCTGGCAAGGACTCACTGGGTCCTGGCTTTGAAGACATTACTAGTGAGGTGTGGTGTATGCACTACCTACTCTAGTGTGGCCTACTAAACTCTCTTGAGTTGTAGAAAGGGTGTGCTATCCCTTAACACACAACTCTAAGTTCAGTAGAACTTACTGTATACTAAGCTTGATTTATATGTACCTTAGGTACCCTTAGTGGTTTTCAGTTGATCAATTCAATTGAGATTATCTGGTAAAACAATAGCAAGCTGGAATCCCACACGCTGCACACCAATGTGAGAAGTTGGCCTGGCATATGCTGTCCACTAATTATAGTGGGCACCTTGCACCAGTCCAAACAACCCCTTATTGGAGATAGGTTAAAGACAACCTTTATTGAAAGCTATCCTAGTGGTAGCTATGGAGAGCAGCCTTCAGGCTAAGTCTTGAAGGAATGTAAAGCAGCTTGTTTTACCAGTCTATAATCTCTTGAGTGACCAAATGAAAGAGGACCACACCAGGTATATATTCAAAATATATGTATTTATTGCTAAACACACCCCTCTAGTCTCTTTATGAGGCTAGAGTTCGAAGTACATAAGTTATAAGTTAGTTATCTACAGTAATAGCACAAATACACGTTTGAGCCCTAGGGGCGTACCAAACCATATACCAATAAAGTGGTATAAGAACCACGACTGAGCTAGACACAAGGCCTAGAGCCTGTAGAAGTGCTTGGACCACAAGGAACCACCCAAGGTAGTGACACAGGGGACCCACGGGGGACGCGTGCAGTGTGAGAACACAGCCGCGAATCGCCGTTGACTTCTATGGGGAAAGTCGCGGTTGGAAGTTTAAAGAAAAGGGACACTTAGAGGAGGACTTGGAGCAAACCCTTTTAGAACTAGGCTGTTCTAGTGTCAATACCCACGGGAGCACCGGAGTACTCGAGTTACCTCACCCAGGGGAGCCGGGTGCATAGGTGTCTTTCGGGGTCGGGTTTCGTCGTCGTTTTCAATGGCGATCTGCTGCAAAGTGCTGCTGGCGGCCAAGTCGAAAGTGTTCGGGTGGATCCAAAGGTGGATCGAAGATCTGAAGAACCTGAAAGCAGAGGGGACAGAGTCTGGGTCACTAGCCAGTGACCAGGAAGGCGATGAGCAGATGCCCACCGATGTCGAGTGCTTCAGGTAGGTTGACGGTCGTCTTGACTCTTCAGCCACGAGGTCCAGGAGGCGTCGACGACGACCAGGAGCTGGATTCGAGCTGTCCCACGACGTCTGTCGATTGCAGGGGTGTCGGCGACCGGATTGGACCCAACAAGCCTTGGCAACGGCAAGTCTCGTGGAAATGGAAGAAGGACGATGGTGCAGACCAGCAAGGTCTGTGGGACTCACCCAGCGAGGGTAAGTCAGGGCACGCCTGGAGCAACCAGGGAGCCCAAGCAGAAGAAGATTGGCCTTCGGGAGGGCCTACTAGCCAACGGACTAGCGACCGCGAAGGAGCCTCGAGTGGACGCACTTGGAGCTGGCTCACAGGACACTCGTGGAGTGGAGGCCAGTGATCTTCGGTGCAGTCGGTGCTGGAGGCTGGGGCTACTCGGAGCCCAAAGCACAACTTCGTGGGAGACCCAGAAGAGGATGCACTTGCAAATGCGATCGGTGTCCAGGGGTCACGGTTCCACGTTACCCACGACAGCTACGGGCCTCAGCTTTGCTGGGGACTCAGGGCAGCCTCGGGGAAGTCTGGAAATCCACCTCTGGTGATGCAAAGACTTCGGCGTCCGGCGGGAGCTTCAGCGATGCAGACCGGACAATTGCTTCTTTGGTGCCTGCCAAGCAGGGGAGTCACTCCTTGACCCCAAGGGAGATTCTTCAGTCCTCTAATCTTGAAGTAGAGCGTCGAAGGTCCAGGATTCTGTGTCAGAGTTTCGTCCAGGTAAATCTAAAGTCCTAAGGACTGGGGTCCCATACTTATACCAAGTTAGGGGGTTGGACATACTCTGGGGACCCACCTATGGGAGGGTCAGGGCAGAGGGGTGGTTACACCCCTTTCCCTTTGTCCAGTTTCGCGCCAGAGCAGGGGCTGGAAGCCCCTGAGCCGGTTTGAACTGGGGTATGCACAGGGACACCAAATGTGCCCCCAGTGCAGGACTTCAAAGCACCAGAGAGTGCTCCCGCCCAGCCCCAATACACACTATCCTGTCTGGGGAGGTGGTTACACCTCCCTGGGACAGGAAACCTATTGTCCAGGCCTCCCCTGCCGGAGTTTCGGTCAGCAGCAGGAGGCCAGACTCGTGTCTGTGGCAGCGGCATCCATTTTGTGATGCCAGGGCTTGGAAAGAAGTTACCGGGCAGGCCGGTGTGTACATGTCTCTCCCTCTAGAAGGGTGGAATGCTACCCCCGCCGCCAGAACTGGCGGGGGTAGTATTCCAAGATGTTTGACACCAAACACGACATGTTTCCGTGCAGCCATCCCAAAGTTAGCATTTAACGCGAGGTTATAATGCGCTTAAGAGTATATGGTCAGGCTGCACTACAAACAGCATCAGAGAAGGGTCTCCGAACGCTGCAGAGGGGCCCTGCTCATGCAGGGGCACCCTCTCACATAGGAACCACGCACTCTGCCTCCAGGATTGATAAGGCCTGCCATAGGAGTGACTTATAGGTTTATATGTGTGTATGTATGTAGTGATATAGGTAGCCTATATCACAGTAAGGGGTGCATGCACCACCTTACCCAGGCTGCAGTAGCAGACCTGTGGTGTCATTTTGGATGGCCTTCCAGGGGTGGCACAATACATGCAGCCCCTGGTAGGCCTCTGAGGTACCTATGCCCTGGGTACATAGTATACCATATACTAGGGACTTATAAGGGCACTCCAGATTCCAATCAGAGATGTGCCTAAGGCACATGGAAACCATTTTAGAGAGGAAGCAGCTAGGCTGGGGTTCTGATTAGCAGGGCCCCAGATAGACTAAAGTCGAAAAACAGTGAAGCATCAGCAAAACGTGGGGGTACCCATGTGAAGCAGATCCTACTCTCCTACAGTTAGTATTGGACAGGACAATCAATCTGAATCTGATAGGTATCACTTTTGGTATTTTGAGTCTTGTACCTTTGCTTACCTTACACATATCTCCCTCCAAAGAGCCTTGGACTCCTCAACTCGTACTACCACTGAGAGTCAAGTGCTAAAGGGGTAGAACTTACCAAGTTGATCTGCCACAATCCCCACAGCAGTACCCAGTAACCCCTGCTTGCCCCTTGGCCCTCTGGAAGGGGTCATAAAATAAATAGAAAATGACCACTGTTGTTTCTTATGTGTAGGGTACTCTGGTCCCATTTGGTATACTCAGGTGCCCTGTATCTTGTGTGATGTCATCTTATCATCAAAAACTTTATTTTGGTCGTCCGACCATAAAAGTGCAAAGTGCAATACAGCTCATATAAATACAATAAAAAAGCTAAAAATAGACATGAATTGCATAATAAGGACAACAATCGGGTATTAATCTGCGTTGCAATGGATATATAAAATAACCACTTTGTGCACAATGAAGACTACGACAACAAAAACCTCTGCCTACTCTTTAGCGAACAACATGGTCTGCTATGCTGCCAGAGTTCTCAGGGTGCGCTACAAATAAAAACCTTTATATTCTTTCAGTAAAATATGAGCAAGCTATTGGATTAAAACAATTTAAAGCAGATAAAAGGAAGACAATCTTCTTCACAGCTTCAGCAGTTTCCTCCTGATTGCCCACATATGTCCCAAGAACTTTGCTACTGAACAAGCAACCACCGGTCTTGGGTCCGATCTCAGGATACGGAGAGCTTCGCCATGGATACGTGTACTCAGCTGCTTACATATTGGTTTAAGCCATTTGGTTCTGCGGAATGAGTATGCGGGGCAAGTGAAAAATACATGGACAGATGACTCTATCATTGAGGTGCAGCTGGAACAGAACTGGGAAGTGGTAGAAGAGTGGTCCCAGGTACCTGTGAGGGAGTTCAAGGGGAGAGTACCAAACCTGAACTGCATATAAAGTTTCCTATCTAAGGGTGACTGGATAATATCTAAATAGCATTCTAAAGAGCTAGTCAGTTTAAAATGCATGAACCCCACTGTTAGACGTCCCCACAATGAATTGATAAGTGTAGCCTGTGCTACCCAGTCCTGCATTTTAACATAATCTTTTCTAGGAAGCAGTGCCGGGTCCCTGACATCCAGGTAGCCCTCTAGCCCACTTGCAGCCAGTAGGAGTTTCCCGTTTCATATCCAGCCTATCTTAATATATTTATCTAGTGCACTAACTTCCATAAGGGCATTGCCATACGGAAGCAGCTCGGTGGACCGAATGCGCTGCCAAAACAATAACAGGCTTTGCTTAGCCTTATCT
Organism: Calotriton arnoldi; assembly: GCA_963921515.1. Taxonomy (NCBI): domain Eukaryota; kingdom Metazoa; phylum Chordata; class Amphibia; order Caudata; family Salamandridae; genus Calotriton; species Calotriton arnoldi. The sequence goes on along the minus strand of CAWUFW010004651.1, from coordinate 267,596 downwards.
ACAATGGAAACCCCGCCCAAATCCAACCTTAACGGGTGGAGTGGCGTGCTCTGGGGTAGCGAGACCAAGCACCTCAAAAACTTATTCTCAGACTTAGAATTACAGGGTGAGGATCTATCGCCTTTCTTAAATATAGGAATCATCTCTGCTCCCTTCCAAGAAATTGGTATTCAGGCCCCCTCCGCTATCCCATTGGATAGGATCAGGATATAAGTTGTCCAGTTTTCTCTATTGTGTAGGAACAAATTACATGGGATGCCATCAGGGCCTGGGGCTTTTGCTTTAGCAATTGAGTCAATGCAGATCTTAATTTCACTTTTGGCAAAAAAATCCTTAGTGGTAACATGAGCAAAATCTGGGGGGCTGCTTGTGTATCAGGCATACATGACCCTGAATATAGGAGATTAAAATGGTCGTACCATGCGGAAATAGAGATGTTGGCCGGCAGTGATGGCCTATTGGAGTCCCCCCTGGTAACGAAGAGTCAGAACTTTTTTGTGTCTTTGCATGAGCATGCCTCCCCAATTAGCCTCCACCTATTGCCATCCCACTCCCTTTTGGCTCTCGCTTGGGCTGTCTTGTAAGACCTTCTTAGACCTCTCACTAGGACAGTGTTCTTAGTCCTAAGCGCCAAAGATGGTTGCCGTTTAAGGCGTCTACACTTGTGATTAAACCATACATACTGAGATCTTGCTGTTGTACCAGTTTTAGGGAGTCGCGAGGGGTCGATAGAATGTGCGGCCAACTGCTCGAAAAGGCGAGTGTGGCAATCGGAGATCTCATCGTGCCCTCCTGGATGCTTGATTAAGACCAGGATCTCTTCTGAGCACGCGAGTAGATCTTGTTTGATTAGGTAGAGCTTGTCTTCATCCAAAATCATGTTGAACCACTTGAACCGCTGGTTGTCATTTGTTGGAAGTAGCTCCCTTGTTATTAGAGTGGATCTAGGGTAACTAGGTGACTTGCCCCAGGGCGACATCAAACTTAGACTCAGGGGATTGTGATCACTGTCGGTAGCAGAACCGACAGCCATATCAATCACCCTGGACAATAGCCTTGGATCTACCAAAAAATAATCTATGCGGCTTATACTGTTAGTTCTATTGAATGTATTTGCTCCCAATTTGTCTGAGTTGGTCCGCCTATTTGTGGCCCTCAATTCAAACTCTAAGGATAAGGCGTAAGTTGGAGTGCCACTTGGGACCATTTTTTGATTGGAGGTAGGTCAAGATGGGGGACTTGCCACAATTCATCCTCCTCCCTAGTTCCGCAGTCATCCCTCCTCTTCAGTGGTTTAAATTTTACGTTGAAATCACCAACTACGATCAAGGGGCACAATGGGGCCCTTTCGTCCAGGAGCTCTTCAAGTTCTTGTAAAGTGGCAGACCTCCTGCCCCCACCCCCTCCCTCCCAAGTGCCCTGTATCTTGTGTGATGTCATCTTATCAGACATGTGGCTCTTGTCTCGCTGTAAGACCTCCACCTGTTTAAAGTGTGCCGGTCGGATGGTTTAGTGATTTGAATGCTCACTACAGAGAAATACGATGATGTGAAAATCATGTGTTCAATGGCAGGCAAGGCACTCAACTTTTCATCCGTCTGTGGTCTGTAAATTGAGTACCATTAAACTTGGTAACAATAACATCTTTTTTGGAGCACATACTGTATTGCAGCAATTATATAGAGCTTCATACCCCTGATGAGATTGCAAAATGCTGTGATTTGCATTGGGTTTGTGGGTATCCTTTCAGAGTGCATGATTGAAAATGATGTTGGTTGTAGTTTGGCCTCTGGGTGAGGTATGTGAGTTATGAAGACATGCTCTAAAAGTAGTCCGGTTACATCTCTGCATTTAAGCGTGAAGTATGAGAATAAATTCAGTTGCGCATGTGGAAACTTACCATCTTTGGATGGTATATAGAAGCAACTATTGAGGAGGATCAGTAGGTTCCACATGTAAATATTCTTAAAACATCCACCCAGGAGTGACAAAAGCGCAAAGTCTGGAGGCACTGGTAAACAACCAAAGACCACTATATGAAGTTCACTATGCTTGGTAACTAAAACTAGGCCCAGTGCAAAACGTGCACTCCAGGTAAACACCGGTTTCCAAATGAATCACAGTGGAGGCAACAGCGACTGGCTTTTTTTTCCTTTTTATAAAATGAATATTATAAAAAATAACTCATTACGTAAATATATGAGCAGAATTGCATTTTGTTAAGACACGTATTTCAATATTGTCATTGTAATAGCATTTCTGTAGCACTTACTGCAATTGATGAGGCGCTGAAGTGCTTTACGGCGAGTAGCACGCTACTCCGGAACCCAAGGTTAATGGTTAATCCAGTGATATTGTTGGGTATTGTGATTAGGCGTGTATTCTCAAGAGCGAAAAAAACATGCATTTACTCCAGTGTCTTTTTTGGTAGATTAAAGTTAAGCTTGGTCATTAGTGGGGGCTATGTGGGTTCAGGCAAATAGTTGGTGAGATGAGTAGGCTGGCGGAGGTTGCGTAATGCTAGGTTGTAGGGATAGGGATTTAAAAGCACAGACTGTGATCTATGAAATGAGGTGTCAGCCAATTGCAAAGTTGCAATAAGAGAGATTAAGACAGCAGTTGCGGCCGGCAATTATAGCAGGGAGAGGGTCATATGGGCCACACACATACACACTCACACCCATGCATTCACACGTCCCCGTGCACACACCCATTCACAACACTCGCAGACAAATTCATACATACACGCATGCATGAACCAAACATTCAAAAACAAAAAACTTATCTGCCCTGCAGCTTGGGAGGGAAGCCTCAGAGGTCCCAGGAGGGTTGGGACTGCTGCCTTCCTCATTGGCTGACCTAAGGTCAGAAGAGGCAGCGGTGCCTCAGTGGTCACAGAGTGGGATGGGGCCAGTGAGACTGCTGACCCAACCCCACTCTCTTTAGAGGTTTTCTGAGATAGCCAGAAATCTTGAGATGTAAACTGTAAAAAGAAACCATTTTATATACAGTGCTCCATGTACAGAGATAGCTTAAACATGCAAATCTGAGTTTACAGATGATTCAAACATTAAGAGTCTGAGCCTACGGTATGCCAAGCACATGGCAGCCCTTTTAAACATAGACTGGAGTATCTGAACCTTGTTTCTGGGTCTATACGCTGCATAAGGGAAGTGGTGCAGAAAAAGAAACTTTCATGCAATGATCTTCTCTCACTATTCTAAATAAATAAAGGTGGTTTCACTCACTCACTAAAATGAGTTATTTGGCACTTGCTGAGAAAGACTTGCCAACTCAAAGTTGGAATCATGTTTGATAACCAAATCCCATTGTAGGTTGTTTCTTCGCACAGCAGATCAACCACAAGTATGGAAAGTACCTAGCACTAACATCCAAGTGTATATTAAGTGTGTTTGTGCAAGCCCCAGTGTGGTACATGCGTTGTATATATAAATGAAGCAGACTAACTGAGGCCTGTGGGTTCCAATTTGGAGCCCTTGCCTGTACAAGAGCATGCGATTGGGGGGTGGGGGGGATTGTTTTCACAGACAGCGGGGTGACATTTCAGAAGCAGGAGGGAGGAAACCTAGACACTGAAGTGGGGACTGAGGAGACAGGACTCATAGAAATTCGATTAGGTCCTTTTGCTAAGGGGTTTGCTGATAAGCCTTCCAGTAGCACTGCCACTTGATAGATGGCCGGGATGAAGGGTGGGGCTGCAGTCTCTGTTCAGATTGAGAAGACTCCTGTAGGTGAGGGGCCAGCTTTTTGTCTCTTTTCCTGATCACTGATTGTGTGTCCGTTGATAGTGATGGAGTGAGGTTTGTAAAATACATCCTCATGAAATTAAGTAACCCCATAATAATGTATTGACTGCATGAACTAATCAACTCTGAATGCACACATTTACACAGGGGGCAAACGCATTTTACATAATATACTAAACCATGTTGGCATGAGTACGTATTAACTGTTTGCGCTTTGAAAAACTGTACTAATGCATGTTTATGCTGTGTTGTACATTGCACATTTTGCATGTTGTGCACAAATAATGAAAAGGTTGCTTTAAATTAATAGCTTTCGCTAGGATTTATTTAACACAGGGCATTAGTGTGGTGGGAGGTAAACATAATGGGTTTTATTTCATGAATTAATATTCTTTTGTGTTTGTTTACTTTAGTACGGGATTGGGCCTGCATGAAAATGGCCTCTCGTTTAAACCAGCATGTGGTTGGCCTGGTCGGTATGAAGTGCGCATGCGCCAGGATGGGTTGCCTGCTCGCAGACTGCAGAGTGTACCAGATGATGCAATCCGTGTGAAGGCCATGTTGACCTGTGTCCTATTGTTTATGTGCCAAGATGCGACAGCGACTGTGGGAACAGCCATCACTACGTGCAATTCGAATGTGAAAGCTGATATCATAATGAACAATGTGACAAAATGTATAATTATGAATGCTAGTGGTATACGAATGTATTGGTCTTAAATCCTTCCTTTGTTAGAACCGGTATAGGATGGATTTGTGGGGAGAACTGGATGAGGCGACCCTAGTATGATTTATGACAACCAATCACAGACCGAGTTTCTACCGATACTGCAACATTGTAAGATAGTAAGCTAGACAGAAGAGTATAATTGATATCCCAATTAGGGGTGTGTCAGAGCAGACTCGAAGAAGAGAGACGCAGATGAGAGATCAGACGAGAGCAGATCGGAACAGACGAGACGAGAGAACAGATGAGACGGAGAGAGAAGGGTTGGAGAGAGATCAGTCGAACCTGAGGCAGTGCGGTCCGGTATAGCAGTGCAGGCCGGAGTGGCAGATCCAAGACAGAGAGAGCAGACCAGCACAAAGCCAGAGAACTCTTTAGGTACGAGAACGTTGCGGGAGTGCTTGGGAGGAGACTGCGTCCGAGGAGAACTAGATCAAGGTAGATTGATTGGGAGATTAATTTCAGTAGTTAGTTTATGGCAAACTTCGCTGCATCTGTCCTGTTAACTTTGTCCTCTGAGCCGATCTCTGGGGACCTCTTGCCACAACCTCGGCCAAGGAAGTGGTTTTCCTGATTCTTTGGTGGGTATCACCCTCCTTGATTGCTTAAGTTTGCAAATATATTTCTACAAGTATTTATGCTGTACCTTCTTTTCCCCATTCCTATGCACGCTTTGATATCGATGCAAATGATTCATTTTGATTACATTGCTTGATAATTTGTTCTCTTATATGTCATCTTGTGTGTGCACTGATGATCTAAGTAAGAGCATTTAATAAGATAAAATCATTAACTGAAGAAATGACTCTGTGGTTATTTAGTTAAATGTTAAACTGTTTAGTTACTCATAGTCACCATCAGCTCTTCAACTAATGGTCCATCGACCAAAAGAAGAAGAAGTTGAAATTACGAATAGTTAGAATTATATATAATTGTTATTAATGTGAAGTATAGTACTTAATAAAACTGACAAATTCAAATCCAGCGCCAGTCCTCAGGGATCATTTATGGGTAATGTGTGATGGGCCCCGTTGTTTGGTAAAGCAATTTATGCATGACGAGATTTCCTTTGGTCCCTGGTTCTTGAATTTAGGGGTTGCGCTGGATCAGTTTTTCTGGTAGCAGAATGATGGTTATTATTGATTAGTTTGGTGATTTATTGATTAAAAGTTTAACATTCTATGTAAAGTGGGTTAGTATTGTGTTTTTATGTAGTCTTTGGAACACAGGTACAGAAGGGTATCTGGGAAGCCGGCAAAGTAAAAGTTAGCCTGAAATAAGGCAGAAGAAAAGTGTGAGAAGTGAAATCACATGGGAATAGGTGCATTGTCTGTTTAAATTAGTGATACTATTTAGCGTGTATGTAAGAGAAGAGTGAGATAGTGAAGGGTCCACCTGTGAAACTTTGGCCTTATCCCCGGAAGAGTAGCGAGACCTCCTTTTCAATAAAAGGTCCTCTTGTGAAATTTTGGCCTTATCCCTAAAGAAGTAACAGGTCCTCTCCTAGCTTGGGTGAAGGGAAGGATAGCGGAATTGTTATACTTGCCCGTATTGGTAGGAATGTTCTTGAGAGTGAAAAACTATCTCTTTATTTAGTAAACAGACAGTGTGGTATTGTTTTATGTTGTGACTAATAAGTTATTGTAAAGAAAACGGACTTAGAAAAGTGCCGATAATTTTTGTAAAGGGAGGGTCAGCAGCAGGAGGAGAGGCTGACGTCACAGAAAGCCGCGCTGGCATTGGTCAGACTGTAAAGACAGAGTGAGCTCAGATTGGTTGGTTGGTGTGAGCCGCGCTGGCATTGGACAGGATAGCGGAGACGTAGAAAGCTCCGATTGGAAGAGATAGTGTGTCGCGCTGACATTGGTCAGGTGTTTAGGGAAGCAAAGGAGTTCGATTGGTGAATTATAGTGGATCGTGTTAACAAGGATTTGTATCAAGTAAAGTTGTTGACTAGCAACGAAAATGTATTTTGAACAACCAAAACAGGAGAAATTGACTTTGTTTGGCAAAATTAAAAGATTCTTTAAAAAGGACAAACCAGTAATAACAAGAGAAGGAGTTCCTATCCCTCCACCAAAGACACCAGCGTCTTATATGATGTTAAAATATGGTTATCACACATGTATTTGGCTAGAAAATTGGGTAGGATATACGAAGAATGATGGTATACTAGCTTTTCCAGAGCATGGTTCTTTTAATTTGGCAGTATTGCGTAATTTGAGAGAAAAGATGATGGCATTAGACCCAAGACCTAGACCTACACAGTTTGAAGCACTAGTAGAATGGGAAGATGAAATGTATGAAAGAGAAAGACACAGAGGTGGTAGAGTTCATAGATTCATGTTTGGAAGATTTCATGATGAAAGACATGAAGACAGAATGAAGAGATGGAGAAATGGAGAGATAACTGAAGGATTGTATCCAGTTTTAATGGTAGGAGAGACTGCAGGAAACAAATGTAAGGAGAAAAAGAGACATTTAGAGCAATTTGGTTATGGATATAACCCGAATGAATCTGATGATGAGCTGCTGGATGATATATTAGTTAAACGACCACCACCTTATCAGGAGAATTCAGCGATGGTGACACCAAATGCACCGTCAATGGAAACCCCAATGACACCTCAAACGACACCAGTTCCAACTGTAAGCGATGTAGAGCAGGAAGAAGAAGTAGAATTTGCCATACAAACTAAAGAATTAGTTGAAAAATTGAATCAGATGAATATGAAAATAGATGCAATAACTGTGCCAGTAACTATAGGTCCAGCAATACCTGTATTTGAAAATAGACTTATCCATGAACCTTCCTTAACTGTCCCATTAAATTCTGCTATAACATCAGCTAGTAGTAGAATTAACGCTGTAAGTGTCCAAAGTGAACAGCCCACTACAGTTACTAGATCAACACCTCCGACTAATTTAACAATAATTGAAACACCTAGGGAAATAATGCAGTTACAGCCCAAAAGAATAGAGTTGGATGAGATTCCCAGAAGTGAAGTTCCAATAGGTCCAACCACTGAAGAATTAGATGATTGGGTGAAAGGGTTACAAAGGAGAAAAACACAGCCACAGCCTATAGATGTATGTAAGTTGAGAGTAGATCTGGAAGAAATGATCATTGGGACCATAAGTCCAGACAGGCTAAAGACTTATCAGGATGATGAATTGATGTATCTGTGTAAGAGTATTACTTGGAAAGCGAAAAATCTACATGAAAGGTTAGTGGAAGCTGCAGAGGAGTTGGGAATGGACATAGGAAGATCAAAGGTGTTGCAGAAGACATATAGAGTGGATTTTACTGAAAAGGATATAGAAAATATGAATACGTCTGGTAGACGATTGCAGATAAAAGAGTTAATGGTTGTTTTGAGAAAATGGGGAGACGTGGAAAGATGGAAGGGTAGATGGATGAGGAAGAAAGAAGAATTAGCTGCTAAAGAAATACATTTGCGTCCAGTAAGAGAAGTAGAAAATGTAGCTCTGGAATGTCCCATGAGAGAAGTTCCAGGAGGAGGTTATGTGCATGTTCCGTGGACTAGACAGGATATATTGTCTTTCACCAATGAGTTTCCCAGGTTGAGAGAAAAGCCCGTGGAATGGTATAAACAAGTTGAGAGGTTCGTGAAAGTATCGAAAGTATTGTTAAAGGATTTAGATGGATTATTTGAAATTGTTGTCCCTGCAGATTTATGGACTGAATGTAAGATTACAGTTGATTGGCCAAAAGATGAATATCCTAGGGATGCCAAAACAGGAGCACCTTCTGATGAGGTGATGAAAAAGTATCATCAAGTGATTACTTTCTTGAAAAGCAAAATTTCCCCTAAGGAAACTGATTGGGTAAAAATTGATAGAACAACCCAAGAGCCGAAAGAATCTGTGCATGCCTATTATGAGAGGTTATTACAAGTTTTTAAGCAGTATAGTGGTTTTGAGAATATTGGAGACAAAGATATGGGTCATTTTGTGTATAGGTTTGTGTATGGATTAAGACCTGAGATTAGTCAGATGATACAGCAGCATATGTTGTGTTGGCAGGCCAAAACGATCGATGAGATCTTGAGGTATGCGAAATATTGTAGCGATGACATTGAGTCCCGCCATCGCAAATTAAAAGAAAAGATGATGTGGGCACAAGTAAAGGTAGCAGAGCAGCAAGAAACTCAGTTGAATTCTCAGGCTATAAACCAAATGGGAGGAGTTAGTCAGAATGCTCAAAAACCCAGTGGAGGTAGAGGTAGAGGACAAATGAGCAGAGAAGAGGCGAAAAAGAAATTTCCTTGTCATGGGTGCGGAAAGTATGGACACTGGAAGAATGAGTGTAGATCAGTGCAGAGGACTAATGGAGGAAATCAAATTTTAACCCCACAGCTGCAGAGTGAGATAGTTGTGCAACAGACACCGCAGCAGCAGGTAGTTACTACCCAATATCAGGTCCCGCAACCACCGTTACCACATAGTGTAAATGCTCAAAGATACAGTGCGGATACAGGGTTCCACGGAGGAGACCAGGTTGGTAAAAATACTAACACAAATGTGATTCCCCAATTTTGGATGCAATGTGATGGAAGTGATGTTGAGTCGAATCAATGACGGTGCCTGAGGGGGAGGAAGAGTGCGTGCTTGGCGCTACTCTAGAGGTAGATCAGTCAGGTCCATTTGTTGATGGAAAAGTGGAAGGTAATGATATCACCTTTCTTGTGGACACTGGTGCTACCCGTTCTACTGTGAGAGCAGCAGAAATTCCAAACCTACCCCTCTCGGGAGAAACTATCCAGGTAGTAGGAGTCTCAAATAAACAGATAAATACTCCAGTTACTAAACCAATTGAAGTACATATTGGCCCCTTTAAAGACATGCATCGGTTTGTAGTGTGTGACTCGAGTCCAGTGAATTTGTTAGGAAGGGATTTGCTGTGCAAGATGAATTGCACAATTTACTGCACACCGGATGGTATTGCATTTCAGACACCTGATGAGGATGTCGCGTTTAAAATGGTGCTAGCAAAGCAAGGAACAGAAGTGAATGAGTTATTTTCACTTCTTACAGACAAAAGTGTGCCTGAAGAATTGATGAAGGTAGTGAATTCAGAGGTATGGGATTTCACAGGACAGGAGATTGGGTTGATGAAGAAAGTGGATCCGATTAGAATCACAGTGAAAGATGGTATTGACTATCCAAATACACCACAGTATAAAATGAAGCCAGAAGTTATAGCAGGAATAACTCCTGTAATTGATCAAATGATTGAACAAGGAATTTTAAAAGAAATAATGAGTAGTCCTTGTAATTCACCTATTATGGGATTGAAAAAGCCAAATGGAACCTATAGAATAGTACAAGATTTGAGAAAGGTAAACAAAATTGTTGTGCCTTGTTGTCCAGTTGTGCCAAACCCAGCAGTGATTCTATACCAAATCCCACATGATGCGGAGTGGTATACTGTGATAGATTTGTGTCATGCATTCTTTTCGATTCCCCTGCATCCAGATAGCCAGTATTTATTTGCTTTCCGGTTTGGAGATCGTGTTTTGGCATGGTGCCGAGTTCCTCAAGGCTATACTGAGAGTCCTTCAATTTTTAATCAGATATTGAAAAAGTGTCTGGAAGATTTGAGAATGTCTGAAGAGTCTGTTTTGGTTCAGTACATTGATGACCTACTGGTGGCATCAAAGACTCGAGAAGCCTGTGTTGCAGACACAGTTGCTTTACTGAACCATTTGGCAGAAGGTGGACATAAAGTGTCCCCTGCGAAATTACAATTCTGCCAACGAGAAGTCCAATACTTAGGTCACAAGATTGAGAAGGGAGTCAGAAAGGTAACATCAGAGCGTATTCGAGTGATTAGGGACATGAAACCGCCAATGACACAAAGGGAAGTGCGAATGTTTTTGGGAGTGGTTGGATATTGCAGACAGTGGATCAGTGGATTTTCACTGATGGCGAAACCTCTACAGAGGTTGACGAGGAATGATGTGAAAGACCCAGTTAAATTGGATGAAGAAAGTATGGATGCTTTTGTTAAACTGAAAGATAGTCTGTGTAAGGCTCCGGCATTGGGAATGCCTGATTATTCAAAGGATTTTGCATTGTATTGCAGTGAAAGAGATGGATGTGCACTTGCAGTTCAAACTCAAAGGCAAGGAATGTCAAGACGACCTGTGGCATACTTTTCAGCTACTCTAGATTCAGTGGCTGCCGCATTACCTGGATGTTTGAAAGCAGTAGCTGCTACTTGTGTGAGCCTGGAACAGAGTGAAGGGATCATAATGGGTCATCCTGTAAGAGTGTATGTGCCACATTCAGTTGAGATCCCTTTAACAAGAACACGGACTCAGCACCTCACCTATAGTCGGCTGACTAGGTATGAGAGAGTGATTCTGGGAGCAGAAAATGTGTCAATAGTGAGATGTACAAATGTGAATCCTTCTACTCTATTGCCAGATGTCTGGGAGGAAGAAGTAAAGGATGATGCTGAACATGATTGTTTGGATGTGACTGAATTTTGTACCAAGCCCCGTCCTGATATCAAAGACGTTCCTCTTGAGGAATCTGATCGTGTGATGTTTGTTGATGGTTCTTGTTTGCGAACTGGAACAGGTGTGTTGAGTTCTGCTTATGCTGTCTGTACTGTAGCGGAAATCCTGGAAGCATCCTGTCTAAAAGGGGTAAAATCTGCACAAGTTGCTGAATTAATAGCTCTAATTCATGCCTCTAAATTGGGAAAAAGTCAGAAAGTGACTATAATTACCGATAGTCAGTATGGCTTTGGCATTGTGCATGATTTTGGAGAACTATGGATGCAGAGGGGATTCCTGACCTCTTCGGGGTCCCCCATCAGGAATAGTCAATTTGTAAAAGAATTACTGGAAGCATTACAATTGCCAAAACGAATTGCAGTGGTCAAATGTGCCGCACATAAGTCAGGAGATGATTATGTGACTCAAGGCAACAGATTTGCTGACCAAGTAGCACAATATTGTGCAAAGAATGAGACTTCCATAAATCGGGGAAAAGCAAAAGAACATACGGTTTGTCAACTTATGTTTACTAACACCATTGAAACATGGGATGAAGTGAGACAATTGCAGGAAGAGGCAGGTGATGAAGAGAGACAGGAATGGGAAAAAGCAGGATGTAGGAGACGAGAAGATGATGATGTATGGGTATACATTGATGGAAGACCAGTCATGCCAGATAGTTTACTTTCTCATATGGCAAGGATGTACCATGGAATGACACATATTGGCCGAGACGCCATGGTCAGATCATTCAAACAAACATGGTTTAATACTAAGTTCAGGACTATTGCAGAGAGCCTTTGTCAGAGATGCTTAACGTGTCAACAGCAAAACCCAGGAAGAAAGACAATAGTTAGTCTGGGAACAATAGGGAGGGCAGGAGGTCCTTTTACCAGACTACAACTCGATTTTATTGAATTGCCTCCATATAATAAGCTCAAATATGTGTTAGTAATTGTGTGTTTGTTTTCCCGATGGGTAGAAGCTTATCCCACAAGGAGGAATGACAGCCTGACAGTGGCAAAACTTTTGTTGAGGGAATACATTCCTAGATATGGTTTTCCAGTCATGATGGAAACAGATAGAGGAGCACACTTCACTAGTGAAACAATCAGACTGATTTGTGAGGCATTGAGTATTCAACCAAAACTTCATTCTGCTTATCGTCCAGAGGCTTCTGGAATAGTAGAGCAGATAAATGGCACAATCAAGAGCAGGTTAGGGAAAGTGTGTAGATCCACAGCACTGAAATGGCCTGACGCTTTACCCCTAGTTTTGATGAGTCTCAGAAGCATTCCTGACAAAAAGACAGGATTGAGTCCACATGAGATCTTGATGGGAAGAGCAATGAGACAAGCATTTGTACCTGCGAACAAATTAATAAATATATCTGATGATCTCATCCTTGACTATTGCAAAGGATTGGCTGATGTAGTACGTTCTGTGTTTCATCAGGTTGGAGCTGACGCGACCACAACACAACAGACTCAAGCGCATGATCTGAGCCCTGGTGAGTGGGTTCACGTGAAAAGGCATAGAAGAAAAACTTGCCTAGAGCCCCGCTGGGAAGGACCTTATCAGGTCATATTGGTGACGACCACAGCAGTAAAGTGTGCTGGCCTACCAAATTGGATCCATGCCAGCCACACTCAGCGAGTCCTAAATCCACTTGAACCACGAGTAGAGCGGCATCTGGAGATCTCAAGTACAAGCTCTGAATCAGAGGCTGAAGCACAAGAAATTGGTGAGGTTAGAGCAATAGACTCTGAAACTGGTGAACCTAAACCAAAGGACTCTGAAGAGCGGCTTGAGGAAGAGTTGCTTAGCACAAGTCAAGTAAAGTGGGTACCAGCTACTGGGACTGAAGAAACTGCTGTTGAACAAGAAGAAAGACAACTTCTCGATAAAGAGGAAAAGGTTGGAGAAGAAATAAGTGAAAGAAATACAGAAGAAGAAAAAGAAGGAGAAAGCAAACTTAAAGTAGGTGCAAAGAAACGAAGGTACGAATTGAACAAGGAAGAAGAAGAAGTACAACCAAAAAGGGCAAAGACAGATGATCATTGGCCAAGTGGAGTTAAAAGACTGAAATACAGAGTGGTAAAAGGAAGACCCGAGAGCAAGCTAGAACAGATAAAGGAAGTTTCAGGTGAAATAGAGCAAGGAGAGTCGGATGACGAATCAGTGCTGCGACCAAAGAGAGTGAGAAAACCAAACAAAAAGTTCAAGTCACCTGACTGGATTTACATAGTGTTGGAAGAGATTGAAGAAGAAGATTTAAACAAGGAAAGAAACAGCACTGACAGCGAGCGAGAAGAAAAGAGTGATTTAGATCCACCTTAAGAGACTGTAAACAAATTAAGGTGTCATGCTAACAACTGAAGAAAATTTTCTGAAGACGTCCTGGAGATTTGGATTAGTTAAAATAAAAGAAGGGGTAAAGAAGAAAGCTTTTGAAGTGTGGGATCACACTACATTTTTATTTTTAAAATGTTTTGTAGAATAATTTTAGAGATAGATTTAGAAAATCCATTTAGAATTTTATAAGGATTAACATTACTATGGCAGATACACAAGAAACAAGATCTAGATGTAGTTTTATGCGTAGGTGTTATAAAGCTTGTTTATGTTTATTTTAAATACTGATAGTATTTTGGATAATATTAACAATTATAATACCTTTACATTTGAATAAAGAAAATACATCTCGTCCTAATAACTTGACAGGTCCAAGGGTGGACACTGACAGTAAGCAAATTCCTATTACTCACTTGAAACAGGTAGACGCTAGTAGTTTGCATCATGATAGATCAGTTACTAATTTTTCCTCGAATGTTTTCACTAAACTACTCTACGAATATGTGGAAACAATGGATGTGAGGGCTTGTTATATATGCATACAGTTACCATTGTCTGTTTCAGAAGGTGTGACTTATCACCACCTTCCTTTGACTTATGGTGTGACCTGTAGTGTCTTATCAAGTTTATTGTATAGAACAGGAAAATTAGATTATTATTATTCCAATGTAGATACAATCTTTTCAAAAGTCCCTGTAGTACCTGAGTTAAATAAGATAGCACATGCAAATGTCATGGGAAATTTTTTCCTGACAACAAAGCCTTTAGATATAGCATACGCTAATAAAAACAACTTAACATGTAGATTGGAAAAGGAAGAGAAATCTTTTTGGAGATGGTAGAAGAAAGAAGGGCTAAGTTTCAGAGAAAAGCTGTTGAAGAGAAATTGAAAACACCACCTTGGGTTTTCAGAGAAGGCAACTATGACAAAGGCGAGACTTATGCTGCAATGGCTCTGGATTGGTCGCAGAAGGGAAAATTATGCTTACGTAGGGCGAAGACTACTTACAACCACTATTTCATCGGTTCCAGTGAATCTGAAGATACCTATAAAATTATTGGGGGTTGGGGATTAAAGGGAGGAACTGACCCTGTCTTGCCAGGTATATATTATGTCTGTGGGAGGAAAGCCTGATATCGGCTGCCAGATCACTGGTATGGAACTTGTTATCTTGGGATTGTCTTTCCAAAAGTCTATCATGTAGACAAAAGTACAAATGGAATCGATGAAGTAAGGCAAGGACTAAACCGTGTAAAAAGAGAAGGTTTTTCAGAAATTGTAGGCGATATATTTGGATCATTGATACCTGGAGTTGGAGTTACACTGAATGCATACAAAATTCGACAATTGTCCACAGTGGTTGATCGTTTATCAACGGATACTGCTGGAGGATTATTGATGATTGACACTGAAATGATTGCCATGAGATCTATGGTTATGCAAAATCGACTTGCCCTTGGTATATTGTTGGCAAAAGAGGGTGGAGTCTGCGGAATGCTGAAAGTTCAACATTGTTGTACTTACATTCCAGACAAAAGTAAGAATTTGGAAGGATACATTCAGAATATCACTGATTTGCATAAGGAAGTAACTCAACTAAAGGTTGACGGTGTTTGGGAGAGACTAAGTAAGAGTTTCTCTGCTATAAGCAATTGGTTTTCTTCTATAGGTAGTTCCTTAGTAGGAAAAATAATAGTACCAATAGTTTTTGTAGTTACTATGATACTCATGATACGAATGACCTATGTTTGTGTGAAGAAAAGTCGCAAAGGAAAGAAAGAAAGGAAACTAAGTAAGGAACATAAAGAAAGGGAAAGAGAGATAGAGGAGATAGAGATGGAAAGTTTCAAAGAAAAATTGTATGAAAAATGTAAGGAGCGAGGGTCAAAAGACAAAATAACAACTATATAACTTGAAAAACCGTATGTTTTGGGATTTTATGATGGTAAAACCATCAAAGGGGGGATTGATGGAGTGAGGTTTGTAAAATACATCCTCATGAAATGAAGTAACCCCATAATAATGTATTGACTGCATGAACTAATCAACTCTGAATGCACACATTTACACAGGAGGCAAACGCATTTTACATAATATACTAAACCATGTTGGCATGAGTACGTATTAACTGTTTGCGCTTTGAAAAACTGTACTAATGCATGTTTATGCTGTGTTGTACATTGCACTTTTTGCATGTTGTGCACAAATAACGAAAAGGTTGCTTTAAATTAATAGCTTTCGCTAGGATTTATTTAACACAGGGCATTAGTATGGTGGGAGGTAAACATAATGGGTTTTATTTCATGAATTAATATTCTTTTGTGTTTGTTTACTTTAGTACGGGATTGGGCCTGCATGAAAATGGCCTCTTGTTTAATCCAACAATACAAACCAGGATGAGAGGGCCCGAGGGAGAAAGTTTAGAGACCTGCTCGGACTAAATCCCCAATCAACATGTACATAACAACAAAGTACAAGGGTCTAAACAAAGTCACCTAGAGTTATGATGACAAATGTGCCTAAAGTACACCAAGAAACTAAACCTACACAGGAAGTCCTAACTAAAAGGACGGAATCCCATCACATGGGATTCCGTCCTTTTAATTAGGACTTCCTGTGTAGGCTTAGTTTCTTGGTGTACTTTATGCTCTTGTTTAAACCAGCATGTGGTTGGCCTGGTCGGTATGAAGTGCGCATGCGACAGGATGGGTTGCCTGCTCGCAGACTGCAGAGTGTACCAGATGATGCAATCCGTGTGAAGGCCATGTTGACCTGTGTCCTATTGTTTATGTGCCAAGATGCGACTGTGGGAACAGCCATCACTATGTGCAATTCGAATGTGAAAGCGGATATCATAATGAACAATGTGACAAAATGTATAATTATGAATGCTAGTAGTATACGAATGTATTGGTCTTAAATCCTTCCTTTGTTAGAACCGGTATAGGATGGATTTGTGGGGAGAACTGGATGAGGCGACCCTAGTATGATTTATGACAACCAATCACAGACCGAGTTTCTACTGATACTGCAACATTGTAAGATAGTAAGCTAGACAGAAGAGTATAATTGATATCCCAATTAGGGGTGTGTCAGAACGGATTCGAGAAGAGACGCAGATGAGAGATCAGACGAGAGCAGATCAGAACAGACGAGACGAGAGAACAGATGAGACGGAGAGAGAAGGGTCGGAGAGAGATCGTCGAACCTGAGGCAGTGCCGTCCGGTATAGCAGTGCAGGCCGGAGTGGCAGATCCAAGACAGAGAGAGCAGACCAGCACAAAGCCAGAGAACTCTTTAGGTACGAGAACGTTGCAGGAGTGCTTGGGAGGAGACTGCGTCCGAGGAGAACTAGATCAAGGTAGATTGATTGGGAGATTAATTTCAGTAGTTAGTTTATGGCAAACTTCGCTGCATCTGTCCTGTTAACTTTGTCCTCTGAGCCTATCTCGGCCAAGGAAGTGGTTTTCCTGATTCTTTGGTGGGTATCACCCTCCCTGATTGCTTAAGTTTGCAAATGTATTTCTGCAAATATTTATGCTGTACCTTCTTTTCCCCATTCCTATGCACGCTTTGATATCGATGCAAATGATTCATTTTGATTACATTGCTTGATAATTTGTTCTCTTATATGTAGTCTTGTGTGTGCACTGATGATCTAAGTAAGAGCATTTAATAAGATAAAATCATTAACTGAAGAAATGACTCTGTGGTTATTTAGTTAAATATTAAACAGTTTAGTTACTCATAGTCACCATCAACTCTTCAACTAATGGTCCATCGACCAAAAGAAGAAGAAGTTGAAATTACGAATAGTTAGAATTATATATAATTGTTATTTATGAGAAGTATAGTACTTAATAAAACTGACAAAATAAACCCCCCAAATCCAGCGCCAGTCCTCAGGGATCATTTATGGGTAATGTGTGATGGGCCCCGTTGTTTGGTAAAGCAATTTATGCAGGACGAGATTTCCTTTGGTCCCTGGTTCTTGAATTTAGGGGTTGCGCTGGATCAATAGCCAATATGATCAACTTTGTGAGAGATTTATTCAGATTATGTGTAAACGTACATTTGCATGTTGCACTTAATTCATTTTAGGACACTATAGCGAATATGAAAGCTGATGAATAGCAAGCATCAAGAGCTGCCCAATACTTGCTGTTCATTAAACTTCACAATGCACTTGACAGTGTTGTTTGCCACAAAATGTATGCCTGCCAGCTCCGTGGCAGTAAATGATCAGCAAGGAGTGGAAGGAAACGCACTCCCTAAACCCTGGGACTTTCTGAATTGGAAAAGGTATGGCCATGTAGGAAGGAGGAAGCCCCAGAAAATAGTTAGCACATTTTTCGTTTTTAAGAGACAGCGGGCCCAAAATATATATAAAGTTGCAGCAGAGTCCCCTCAGAAGCAGCTGTCTTCTGCGGTGGACAGTGGCAGCAATGTTTACACGATCCACGGCTTGTTTACGATTTGCTTCTATTTGTGGAGTCACGGTTTACCAACAGGATAAGTGTTGCAGCACGGGCCGGGGTTTCTACTCTGCCTGAGTAATGGGTGCAACATTCTGAGCTTCTTGCTTAAATGCGGGTCGTTTGTGTTCTTTCCAGTATTGGAAGAGCAAACTGGCAGATTTCATTTATTTGATTGTGCCATCTAAATACAAAGTGTTATTGCAGCTGCTTCTTCTTGCATTTATAATTGCATTTGTTAAGATGAGCCAATGAGTGTCTACCATCAATTCTCTATAAACAGCAAACAGTGGGGCATATTTACAAGGGGTTATCCTTACCAGAACGTCACATTTGTTGACGTTCTGGTGGCAATAACCCCTTCACGTTATTTACAAGGGGGTGTTAAGCCGCCTTGTAAATAATGCCCCTATTCATGCAGCACTTAGCATGAAAGGGGCGGGCAATGGGTGTTGCAGTGGGCATTATGCTGCAACACCCATTGCTTTTTGACGCTGCCCCCTATTTACAAGGCTGGCGTAAATATGGGGCCGCGCCAAAAATATGACCAGGGAAAACCTGGAGGCAAATTTACAACAGAATGGCGGAGCGCAGTGTTACGTCACAATTGGTAATGTCGCGCTCCGACATTCTGAAAACGCAGGGATGCGCTGTATTTACAATAATAGGGTGCACCCCTGCATTTCCCCTAGCGCTGGCGCTAAATTTAGCTGCCAAGCACCAATGCAGGCACCCTTGCACCATAGTGAAGGGTGCCTGCTTTGCAGGGAATGATCGTTCATGTGCAGGAAGGTGTCCCTTCATGCACATAAACAATCACTGAATGCGATTTGTAACTTTTATGTGTGCTGCAGAATGCAGCACATACAGAAGTTGCAACTCCTCATTATTTATTGATTGTTTATGTGTAGGAAGGGACACATTCCTGCACATGAACAATCACTAATGGCGATTTGCTCTTTCTACATAGATGCAGAAAAAACTAAGAGAAATTAATAATTTCTCCTCGTTGTGCCAGGTTAAGACCAGGTTTTCCCTAGTCTTATTTTTGGCACTGCCCCATATTTACGCCAGCCTTGTAAATTGGGGGCTGCGTCAAAAAGCAATGGGTGTTGTGACGGAACACCCACTGCAGCACCCATTGCCCGCTCCTTTCACGCTAAGTGCAGCGTGAAAGGAGCATTATTTACAAGGCGGTGTTACGCTGCCTTGTAAATAAGGCGAAGGAGTTATCGCCACCAGAACGTCAAAAAAAGTGACGTTCTGGTGGTGATAAACCCTTGTAAATATGCCCCCTGGGCTTAAACTGGTGCAACGAGGAGAAAAGAGAGAACTTCTACCTATTGCTGTCTGATTTAACAAATGGTGTCACCTCCTAGCAATGGAGCTGCTAACACACATCCTAGCGTAGTCAGGGCTCACATTAACAGTGGAATGGACCCCATTAGAATATTCCTCGAGTTTGGAACACCTCTGCTTCACACCCCTGCGCCCAAGGGCCCTCTAGCTTATTGACTAGGGCTCCTGCGAGTGACCGCAAACTCTTTCAGCCTTCTTCACTTGCACCTCATTTGCTAAAACACCCTAAAACACTTTGAGGGGGCTGAGTGCCAGGCATTCCTAGAAAGCCTTACAGCAGTTCTTCACCATCAGTTCTATACTCAACATCATTCATATCATCTTCGATTACCATTCTAGCCTGTATTTTTTATATGGGTCATTTAATTCTTTATCAATATTTATGCAAGGCCTGAGGCCATGAACGTGTTATTCTGCCTAAAAATCAAATTCAATAATGCCATTTGCGTGCCGCCTTCTTTAATTCTGAAATATACTATTTTAGGATAAAGGATGATGCAGCCTCCAATCATATGGTGAATAAATGAATACAATTGGATATTGATTACCAGTAGCGAGCTAGTGCTGGGCACTCCCAGAATATATGTTTCCAGATCCCCGTTCATTATTTAAATTACGGAGGCACGAGTAGTAGATATGCTGTGAAACTGTATTCGAATCTTAAGGCATATAAATGAAGAACTTTGAGCTCTGTAGATTTGCACCTCGAAAACCAGCATTGGTAAGGGAGCTATTTTCCCTCCATTTACTCTCTGCTTAGTGTCAATCTGACTGTACGATTTGTTCCTTATATTTATTTCGCTTCATGTAGACAGATATTGTGTTAGATGGATCCTCACAGATTACATTAATACGCAAGGGTTTTTGTGTTTGTTGCCCCCTCTTGTTAGCAGATTTGCACTTTGATATTCCTTGTTAACCCTCTTAGAACGGATTTAATATTGTTTTGCTTATTGTAATTGTGTGCAAATTTAAACTCTTCTAAGAAAATTATACCAAAGACAGTTGGTATGATTTATTTATTGTGAAAATAACTTGTTAAAGCCAATAACTCTTTGAATATGGATTGATAATACACTGTGTTAATGCCTCTAGAGAAGCATTCTATTTCACAGAACCTCAAGATTGCTGTAGTACAAGGAATTTGGTGTTACTTCCTTTAACAAACCCAGAGGGTAGATGCAATAGTCCTTGCTAGGCCCTCTTAGAAAGGCTTGGCAAGTTTAGCTTGTCTGCCAGGCATTGTAATAACAAGCATTTGTAATGCAATAGGTCTTGCATTTACGCAAGTTTGAGCTATTGGCATTGTAAATGACAATGCCTTTTATTTATGTTTTGGTTTTTAAAACATAAATAAAAGACATTGTCATTTACAATGCCAATAGCTCAACTCGCATAAATGAGAGACCTATTGCATTGCAAATGCTTGTTTCATCCCAGCTACTTGGCGCTGCCCTGCATGGGAATTCCTACCTGGAGAATGACAATGCTGTCCAGAACTGCCAATTCCTTCCTGACTTCAGTGACCTTGCATGGCCTCCACTTTTACCCTTACTTTATCAGTACCACAGAATCTGTACTTCGAGGTTATTTTTTGCCCAAATATTCTTCTGGGGGACAGTTCCATGGATTTACAACACAGTCAGTAAATCAAGGCCATTACACTACAAGTCTTTGCTCATAGGCAGGACCACTGGAATAACGCAATATTGTGCCCACCGCGTTCTCTGAGTGCCTACATATTTTCCACACTTGCCGCATGATTCAGATCTTCTGTATCAGTTGCAAACATTGATTCTAGTTCAGATGGATCAAAAGAGGCTTTAAAAAGCATCGGCCGTGGTCCCCCGGGGGGACAGACGCTTTGCAAAGATTAACTGTCACCATTTCATTGCTGACGGCTGTATTCGGGTGTTAGAGTGCTGCTTATGAGGAGAAACGTTTGCCCAGGCAGTACTACTGTGTTGTAAAATGACAAATTAGCAAAATATTGCGACAGAATGTGCCATATTACGCTGCATCATTGCACCTCTTCTGTGTCTGATTACCTTTGTACCTCTCCAGTCCCTGCAGCACCTGTTCTGACCTGGGTCTCAGGCTCTACAGCAGCTCTGCTGACCTGGTTCTCTGGCTCTACAGCAGCTCTGCTGACCTGTTTCTCTGGCTCTACAGCAGCTCTGCTGACCCGGTTCTCTGGCTCTACAGCAGCTCTGCTGACCTGGTTCTCAGGCTCTAGAGCGGCTCTGCTGACCTGGTTCTCAGGCTCTACAGCAGCTTGCTGACCTGGTTCTCTGGCTCTAGAGTGGCTCTGCTGGCCTGGTTCTCTGGCTCTGGAGCGGCTCTGCTGACCTGGTTCTCTGGCTCTACAGCAGCTCTGCTGACCTGGTTCTCTGGCTCTACAGCAGCTCTGCTGACCTGGTTCTCTGGCTCTACAGCAGCTCTGCTGACCTGGGTCTCAGGCTCTACAATGGCTCTGCTGATCTGGGTCTCAGGCTCTACAACGGCTCTGCTGACCTGGTTCTCAGGCTCTACAGCAGGACTGCTGACCTGGTTCTCTGGCTCTACAGCAGCTCTGCTGACCTGGTTCTCTGGCTCTACAGCAGCTCTGCTGACCTGGTTCTCTGGCTCTACAGCAGCTCTGCTGACCGGGTTCTATGGCTCTACAGCAGCTTGCTGACCTGCTTCTCTGGCTCTACAGCAGCTTGATGACCTGGTTCTAAGGCTCTACAGCAGCTCTGCTGACCTGGTTCTCTGGCTCTACAGCAGCTTTCTGACCTGGTTCTCTGGCTCTACAACACCTCTGCTTACCTGGTTCGCTGACCTGGTTCTCTGGCCCAGTTCTCTGGCCATAGAGCAGCTCTGCTGACCTCGTTCTCTGGCTCTACAGCAGCTCTGCTGACCTGGTTCTCAGGCTCTAGAGCGACTCTGCTGACCTTGTTCTCTGCCTCTACAGCAGCTCTGCTGAACTGGTTCTCTGGCTCTACAGCAGCTCTGTGGACCTGGTTCTCTGGCTCTACAGCAGCTCTGCTGACTTGGTTCTCTGGCTCTACAGCGGCTCTGCTGACCTGGTTCTCTGGCTCTACAGCAGCTCTGCTGACCTGGTTCTCTGGCTCTACAGCAGCTCTGCTGACCTGGTTCTCAGGCTCTAGAGCGGCTCTGCTGACCTGGTTCTCTGGCTCTACAGCAGCTCTGCTCACCTGGTTCTCTGGCTCTACAGCAGCTCTGCCGACCTGGTTCTCTGGCTCTACAATGGCTCTGCTGACCTGGTTCTCAGGCTCTACAGCAGCTTGCTGACCTGGTTCTCTGGCTCTAGAGTGGCTCTGCTGGCCTGGTTCTCTGGCTCTAGAGCAGCTCTGCGGACCTGGTTCTCTGGCTCTACAGCAGCTCTGCTGACCTGGTTCTCTGGCTCTACAACAGCTCTGCTGACCTGGTTCTCTGACTCTACAGCAGCTCTGCTGACCTGGTTCTCAGGCTCTAGAGCAGCTGTGCTGACCTGGTTCTCTGGCTCTACAACGGCTCTGCTGACCCAGTTCTCTGGCTCTAGAGCGGCTCTGCTGACCTGGTTCTCTGGCTCTACAGCAGCTCTGCTGACCTGGTTCTCTGGCTCTAGAGCGGCTCTGCTGGCCTGGTTCTCTGGCTGTAGAGCGGCTCTGCTGACCTGGTTCTCTGGCTCTATAGCGGCTCTGCTGACCTGGTTCTCTGGCTCTAGAGCGGCTCTGCTGACCCGGTTCTCTGGCTCTAGAGCAGCTCTGCTGACCTGGTTCTCTGGCTCTACAACAGCTCTGCTGACCTGGTTCTCTGACTCTACAGCAGCTCTGCTGACCTGGTTCTCAGGCTCTAGAGTGGCTCTGCCGACCTGGTTCTCTGGCTCTAGAGCAGCTCTGCTGACCTGGTTCTCTGGCTCTACAACAGCTCTGCTGACCTGGTTCTCTGACTCTACAGCAGCTCTGCTGACCTGGTTCTCAGGCTCTAGAGTGGCTCTGCCGACCTGGTTCTCTGGCTCTAGAGCAGCTCTGCTGACCTGGTTCTCTGGCTCTACAACAGCTCTGCTGACCTGGTTCTCTGGCTCTACAACGGCTCTGCTGACCTGGTTCTCAGGCTCTACAGCCGCTCTGCTGACCTGGTTCTCTGGCTCTAGAGCAGCTCAGCTGACCTGGTTCTCTGGCTCTAGAGCAGCTCTGCTGACCTGGTTCTCTGGCTCTACAACAGCTCTGCTGACCTGGTTCTCTGGCTCTACAATGGCTCTGCTGACCTGGTTCTCAGGCTCTACAGCCGCTCTGCTGACCTGGTTCTCTGGCTCTAGAGCAGCTCTGCTGACCTGGTTCTCTGGCTCTACAGCAGCTCTGCTGACCTGGTTCTCAGGCTCTAGAGCGGCTCTGCTGACCTGGTTCTCTGGCTCTACAGCAGCTCTGCTGACCTGGTTCTCAGGCTCTAGAGCGGCTCTGCCGACCTGGTTCTCTGGCTCTACAGCAGCTCTGCTCACCTGGTTCTCTGGCTCTACAGCAGCTCTGCCGACCTGGTTCTCTGGCTCTACAATGGCTCTGCTGACCTGGTTCTCTGGCTCTACAATGGCTCTGCTGACCTGGTTCTCAGGCTCTACAGCAGCTTGCTGACCTGGTTCTCTGGCTCTAGAGTGGCTCTGCTGACCTGGTCTCTGGCTCTAGAGCGGCTCTGCTGACCCGGTTCTCTGGCTCTAGAGGGGCTCTGCTGACCCGGTTCTCTGGCTCTACAGCGGCTCTGCTGACCTGGTTCTCTGGCTCTACAGCAGCTCTGCTGACCAGTTTCTATGGCTCTACAGCAGCTCTGCTGACCTGGTTCTCTGGCTCTAGAGCAGCTCTGCTGACCTGGTTCTCTGGCTCTAGAGTGGCTCTGCTGACCTCGTTCTCTGGCTCTACAACGGCTCTCCTGACCTGGTTCTCAGGCTCTACAGCCGCGCCCTAAAACCCCCAATACAAATACCAGACAAGCTATCGCCATTGTGAAAAAAATATACGGCTTACCGACTAATGAAGGAGACAGTGTAACGCCGCAAGTAAAAGTTCCAGTCCTGATGGGCGGTCCTAAAAGGAGACAGGGCGGTAACAGGGAGGGACTAAGAAGCCTCATTATCAATGGGAAGCCAGCATTTACCATGGACGATGACGCTAGCCAAGGAAAAATATGGACGGGGCTTCCACACCACTTCTAAAACATACCCTAATTCAGCATGCCTCGCAAAGCGAGTAGCGCATGCGCTGCAATGCTAGGCTCGACCTAAAAAAACTTTGTATACATATACTTAAATAGAGGGTCTTTGGGTCAGCCCTCTTCTGTCTGTTTGAGTGACATTTACCGTCTTCTCCCCATGATAGCATACTGCATGGGACAATGGGTTAGCCAATTTCTGCCAGTGGCTGTGTTGCTCTGTGATTTATGGCTTTTAGGTGGATCAGATGTCACATCTGCCTGAAAATTAGGCAATTTTATTATCAGTCCTTTCGTTTTCAATTTTTTCCTTTTATAGGCCCCCTTTCAATTATGTCTTTCTTCTTTTTATAGAGCATCCCACAGCTTCCCAGACGCCCCTACCAGGCCTCTCACTTGACACTCATTTCATTTCCTGTGCGCTGCATCCTGTGCAACCACTATTTCTAAACTGGGCAGCCAACTTGGAAAGGTATTGTCCATAGTGCGTTATTTTTTTCACCATTCCAAGACATCCACACTGTTTAGAAGCATTATATTGGCCACCTTGGATCAGTACAAGTGATATACTATACACTTTAGCATTTGAAGATTGCCACCCAGCACGATATTTATTCAACAACCATTTTGGAATTGTATTGCGCATAGTGTGTTTTTGTTTATTCACTCAAGGGGACCAACTGGTTAGCTACTTTGGAGCTTTCAAACAATGACATATGTGTATATAAAACGATGGATTTAGGCCCAGATCTCTGTACTGGGGGTGAATGATTCACATTGTTTCAGCATTCTGTCCATCAATTGTTCTTTTTGACATTTCCACCCTAAGTGGGAAGTGTATGCCCAGACATGGGTCCCATGCTCATCATGCCACTGGAGTCAAGCTAGCCTGGCTGATGAGGGGTAATACCCTGAAACCGGTCTCAGGATGCTTGTTTCCAGTCCAGGGAGGACCTGGCCTGGCAGTTCTGGCTGGACTCTTCCCATAGGGTGCAGGGTCAAGACTGATTTGCATATGGCTGGGTCTAACCTGGATTGGCATTGTGTGCAAAAAAACGATGGATTTAAACCCAGACCCAGATCTAAATCGCAAAGTGCCTTTTTTATTTCTGTTCACAAGCAAATCCAAATTGCTGTTTTTACTGTCTTTACTGTGACGACTGGTGAATGTAATCACTAGCATTAATGCATTTGCACTTTAGAAACGGGACTTTGCCAAATTTGCACATTAATTCTTCTTGTTGGTTAGAACCTGCGATGTAAACCATGACTTGCACAGTACCTGCAGCTTTTAACCTTTTTACTGCTTGTTTTTATATTTTTAACGAATAGCCATCTTTTAATTGTGCTGTTCAAACTAATTATATGCATTGTCTGATTTTACACTGATATGCATGAAGCATATATTGAATCATTGTTTCTTTTATGGTATTTTACCGAAATAAAGAGTTTTTGATGATGATGTTTCAGCATTCCGTCCATCAATTGTTCTTTTTGATATGATGTACAACATTTTTGCAAGAACGACTGGCCCCTGTTATGTTTAATTTTTATTATGGTATTGAAAGGATATACCGGCCAAGTTTAGGTGGCTGCTTGTTTTCATCTTTCTACTTTTATTCTTGCAATTTATTTTCATAATAGTTGTTGAGTTTGTGTGTCAGTTTTATTGTGGATAGGTAAGTGGGTGAATGTAAAAATGAGTAATTGAGTGGATGAATGGATGTAATAGTGCAAGGGTGAGTGACAGAGTGGATGTATGCTGACGTACTGAGTGCCTAATCACATCAGTGAATGAAGAGGCCTTTCAGTTATAAGCCAGATTTATTGGCATTGCCAATACTTTGCAGATGTTATTGAAACCCTTAACTTTTGTTACTTAGTGGACCGGTATTTATGATCTGCTATTAAGACTAGGGCTGATTTAGATCATTAACTTCTCTGATAGTGTTAGGAATGAATTCTTTGACCTTAATAAATGTTTTTATAGTTTGCATTTTTTTTTACTGAAATCAAGAGAATGAACTCATTTATTGATTGATTGAGTAGCAGACTTGCAGATAGCAAATTGACTTCAGCATTTAACCGGCTGCTGGCTATAATATGTAATATTTAGCCAATGGCAACGCAAAGAACAAATAAACTTCACTGTTGTCTCGGCCACTTGCTGATCAGTAGATAATATGTACTATTTGGCCAACTGTCAAGTAAATTGCCAGGTTTTTCTGCTATATGCAAAAGTGCCAGGCACCTAATACAGAATCACTGCTATCTGCAGCAGTGTAAATACTGACATTTCTTTGTTGTTTACCATTCTACTGGCTACATACTATAGAATATTTGCTACTTAGTCACAAAGAAGGCCAAGTGGCTATCTAGAAAATATCCTTCAATGGCGCACAGCAGCCATGGCTCCCATGGAGCAGGCCTGAATGCCAGTTGGTGTGACAAATCTTTACTTAATAGGTAACCCAATGTGCGATTGTATGCTTGGCCAACACTCTGCTCTTGACCTCGGCTCAAAGCCCACAAACAGCTGATGATCCAGTCTGGTTTGTGCAGTCAATATAGTAAAACATTGCATGCCTAGGGTCTAGTCTGTTCTCTTCATTTGTGGGATAAGGGGGAGGAAAGAGTGATAGAATGGCTCACATGGAAGGCAGGAACAACCTTCAGCAAAAAGGAAGGCAAGGTGTGAAGGACCAGCTTGCCTAGATAAAAACAGTAAAAGGGGGATGGGTTGAATATAATTTGCCAGCCCTGCAAACTGAAGTTATTGCCACTAGGAATACAGTCAATGAGGAAGGCTAACATTAAATTTAAATCCTACTGCAGAAACATAAACGGTGTGGGAGGAAACAAATACAGTAAACCTTTCAGAGAATGTGCTACTAGCAGCGACTGAAACAGAGATGGCTGATTCTACGGATGCATGAAGGTGCACAAGGCTTACAAACATAATTTTACAGGGTACTACTAGGTTTGCTGGACAAGGGAAAGGGCAAACGCAGAATGTCAGAGACAAAGGTGGAAAGAGTTCAAACCTTCAGACTTGAATTGAGCAATAAACTTTGACCAGTGTCCTACATAAATGGATATTGTAGCTGGGCAGCCAAGACGAGGTCTGTCACTTCTGGTAATAAAGAAAAGGTTTCTAGTTGCCACACCTCAAAATCCATGTGCATGGGCATTGCATCAGAGGACTGGGGTGGAGGACCCTACCATCCTTCAATGAAAGCAGGCCCACCCTGTGCCGGAGAGAATGAGGGAGCTGAATGATGAGTTCCATCAGAGCAGTGTAGCAAATCCTTCTCGTCGGAACAGAGGCTAACTTGATGGGTTGGGCTATAAATTACTACTCCTTTTGCAGGAGATATGGAAAAGCAGGATTGGAAGACATGCATAAAGTAGATCCCCTTACCAGTTGGACCTAAAGGTATCCTCCAGGTAACCCTTGAAACAGAAGTGTATGGTAAAAAAATACTGAGAACACTTCCAGTTTAGGACTATGGTAAAGAGGTTCACGGATGGATATCCTAATCTGGAATAGGTCATGTCAGTCACTTTGACATTTTTTTAAATCTTCTTTTCATTTTTGTTACATCCATCATCATATATTCAGGATAAATCTTTGCAGTTTCTCCTTTGTTTTTCTAATCATATTATCTTAACATTATCATTGCATTGTTTGTAGTGCTTGTTTATCAAAAAGTATATACATTTCTCTGTAACTTTAAACCAACTGTATAAGCACTACTAGGCCTGCCTTTGTAATTTAGAATTTTCCTGCAAGGTTATTCTTTTGCCTTCACTGTACTTGCCTCTATTTCTACAAGTAACCAGTTCCCCTTTGTATGTTCCCGCAGGGTTCCATCAGTAAATCGTGCCTTGCAAGTAGGGTCCCTCTCTGTTTGTTCCTTCGCCCTCTACACCTAGGAATTCTACTCAATGTATTCTTCGAATGCTGCTAATCTATCATCCCATTAGATTGCAAGTGGGCACCTACCCACTCCTCTCTGTTTTTCTACCGTAATGCATCACTTTCAACCTTTGCCCATCGCACCACCGCACTCTTCCATCTCTCCTTTGAGGGACCATCAGGAGAACACCAATTCATTGCAATGGCTCTCTTGGCCATTATAAATGCTGGATCCAAACAGTTGGTGCTGACCTTCTTAGTTTTTTGTCTGGGATATAGGCCTAAGAAGCATCCTTCCAGCTTGTAAATATTGTATTTATTTAGTGTGTTGTCTATCTGAGTTGTGACCCACCCCTCCAGAACCGCACCACAACGGGGCAATGCTGAACCATATCAAGAAATTCAACATCTGTCAATGTGCATCTTGGGCATTTCTTATCATCTATCCCTCTGATGGTGTTCAGCTTGTGGGGGGTTTGATAGGTAGAATGCAGATAATTAAATAGTGTATGTTTGAATCTATTCTGTCTATAGACTTGGTGTGGGTCTTCTCTCCTATTCCTTATCCTTCAGGGCTCTGCCTATCTTTGTTTACCAATCCACCTATAGTTCCATCAGACTACATTTGGTTATAGACATAAGGTTTTTATAAAGCCAAGATATTGATTCGATTAAGAATCTTTATTAGGTTTTGAAGTAAAACCATAAAAGTACACATAGCAATTCCATAATATATAAAACAAATCTCATCATAACAGCATTGCATCTGGCATATTAAAACACTAACAATAAATACAGAGTATGACACACTTCTATGTCAGGACCGGAGGTGAGGATTATGCATTCTCTCTTCGCTTTATTTTAACAGCAGCTGTTTTAAAAAACATCCCAGAACTACTATTCCCATGAACCTTAGGGAATAGGAGAAGAATAAATCTCAACAGTTTGAACCAATGAACAAACAGTTCATGACATAGCCAATCAGGAGTCTGCATGCTGTTACATAGCTCCTCAGTCAAATCCCATAGTCCTCTTTCTTCGGTGCTTGCAGCCAAGTTAAGTGCATTTCTCCTTACCTCTTGGTTTGGCTTGTTCCTTGGTGCTTATGCAACTTATTTATATTTATGATCTGTGCCTGTTATTGTGCATATTTGTCTTAATGTTGTGTGTTTTCTGATTTGGAACAAGTGTCAACTCGTGTGTTTTTCTTTTTAGTGACGCGCCGAGGGACCGCTTTTTGCTTCCATTGCGGCTGCTTTATGGTGTGGCCCGGTTCCTTCTCCCCAGGGTGCAGAGGCTCCTGCCAAACGCCAGAAAATGGAGCGGGTAGACCATGACACCTTTGAGCGTCTCAAACATGCTTTCCTCAATCAGGACCCGTCATCCACTTCCTGGGAGTCCCAACCCACCTTTTCTCCCCCCTGTTCCTGATTCCCCCGATCAGGACGACCTCAAGGGTGATACCGACGACGACCAGGGTCCTTCTCAGCTTTGGCTCCCCACCTCCCTCCCACCACCCACAGACTGCCCCCCCCCCACGCCCTCCGCCCGAGGGTCGGATTTATTAAATCCGGATGACATCATCCATCCCAGATCGGCAGAGTGGTCCCCTTCCGACAAGGTTGCCTCCTATGCGGCGGCGGGCATCCGAAAGCCTTTGGAAAAGGAGGCCCGGAGCCGCCTGCCTGCGGAGTGCCCCCGCCCATCCCTGGAAGGAAAAGTTTCCTTGAAATGAGAGCTCGACCCCACCATGGCCACCTTCCTCGCCAAGTTTATCAAGGATCCTAAAAAGGGTATCGATAGGTCCTGGTGCTCTTGCCAGGACAAACTCTTAGACACCCTGGGACCCCTGACTAAGATCTTTGACATGGCCGAGGACGCTAGGGCTTCAGTTACTATCATCTCCCCCTAGGTTCTCTCAGGTTGGGCGCAGTGAGCTATCATTTTCCTAGGGAACGTGAACTGCGCTTTGTGGGCAGAATGCTGATGTTCTTTCCTTATCAAGGTGGACCCCAAGTTAGGGGATCTAGCAGTCTCTGAGGCTGGCGCAGTGGCTCAAGGGAGCCTCTTCGGAGAGCCCTTTATAAAGGAGCTGGGAAAGATTGTCAACACTTTCACTTCCCTAGACAAGGCCCAGTCATCCATTAAGAGAGTCATCCAATCCTTGGGTTTTCCACTGGGCTGGGCGAGGTAGGGGCCGGTCATCCGGCCGTGGCGCTCACCAATCTACTCGAGGGCAAGGCTCCAGACCTGGCTACCAAGACACCACCCATTACGCCACCTTCTACCCAACCAGAGGCCAGCGTTTCCGAGGCAAAGGCAGAGGATCCGGCACCAAACCCAATTCTGCTGAGTGTCACACCTTCTTCATCTCTAAAGGTGGGGGGGCCAGTTGGTGGGTTTTGTTCCTGCTTTGCGCTCTATTACCTACAATGCTTGGGTCCTCTAAGCAATCCAGGGGTTTCACATAGAGTTTTTTATGGCTCCCCCTCCCAGCCTGTACTTCCCAGGCCCATCCAGTTTTCCGAGCACAAGGCAACGCTGATAGACATAGAGATTTCTTCCCTTCTAGGAAAAGGTGCAATTTGTCTCTCCGTTCCCCACCCTCAGGGTCTCATCAGCAATATTTTTTTGGTGGACAAATTGGATGGAAGTCAGAGACCTGTCATAAACCTTCACGGTTTCAACGAGTGGATAATATACTGCCATTTCAAGATGGAGGGCATTCATCTTCTTCGGGACCTTTTGCGCCCATCAGATTGGATGGATCGGCTGGATTTAAAAGACGCCTACCTATCCATTCCAATTTTTCCCCCTCACAGGAGGTTTCTGCCGTTCATCTGGCGCGGCCAGACATACAATTCTCTACTCTGCCTTTCGGACTGTCTTCAGCCACATGTTGCTTCAAGAAGGTTCTCAAACTGGCAGTGGAATTCCTTTGGGCCCAAGGAGTCCGACTTATTATCTACTTGGATAATATGCTTCTCCTAGCTCAGTGTCCTCGGCTGCTGTCCCTCCAGTTGCAGATGACGGTCAACCTGTTACAAGGTTTGGAGTTTGTCATCAATGACAAGAAATCGCTGTTGGTCCCTTCTCAATCGATCATGTTTTTGAGTTTTGTGATAGACTCGACCAGGGCCGCCTTGACTCTTCCCCTTCGCAAGATATCCAAAATACGATACGAGCTGCGTAGGACCTTGGCAAAGTCTCGGGTTTCTCTCAGACATCTTGCCCGTTTAGTGGGTCTGCTTGTCTCTTCTATCCAGGCAATTTTCCAGAGTCCGCTACATTTTCGGGCCCTTCAGCACTTCTAGGCAGCTCACTTGCGAAAGGTCCTCTCGTACTCTCAGTGCGTAATCCTTACGCGGGAGGCCCGAGACGAAATACAGTGGTGGCTCTCCTCCACATAGAGGCCTGGAATGGGAGTGCGATCTTCGGCTCCTCCCCGGATCTAGTGATCGAATCTGACGCCAGCAGATCTGGATGGGGAGCCAGGTGTGGAGACCTCTCCACGGGGGGGTGTGGTCCCTCCCAAGAGCAATCGCTACATATCAATTGCCTGGAACTCCTAGCCAGCTCATTCACAGTACCCTGCTGGACCAAGGACAGGAGTCAGTCATGTATTCTCCTCAAGGTGGGCAATATATTGGCGGTGCGATATATCAACCACTTGGGGGGCACATGCTCCAAGGCCCTGTACGAGCTAGCAACCAGTTTTTGGCAATTTTGCCACAGCATCCGTTTTCAGTTACAGCAGAATACCTTCCGGGACAAAAGATCAGGTTGAGGACTAGCATTCGCACAATCTGTGAGACTCCAGTCTTTGGAGACTACACCCGGATGTATTTGCGCGCCTTCACCGGGCCTGGGGTACGTTCTTGATCATTCTATCTGCCTCTTGGCTGGACTGCCAGTTGCCGAGTGTGAGAAGTTGGCCTGGTATATGATGTCCACTAATTAAAGTGGGCACCTTGCATCAGTCCAAACAACCCTTATGGTGATTTAAGAGGTCAAAGATAACCTTAGAAAGCTATCCAAGTGGTAGCTGTGGAGAGCAGCCTTCAGGCTTAGTCTTGAAGGAATGTTAAGCAGCTTGTTTTACCAGAATGCAATCTTATTGTATTGGTTAAATGAAAGGAGAACCACACAGTAGTTATGAGAATATTTATTTATTATTATAACACACATTAAATACCTCACAGTATGTGCTACACGCAGATAAACACAAAGCACACAATACTGTAGCACAGAAACAATCGTAAGTAGCACTAATACACAGTGGGCTCCAAGGGGAGACCAAAACATATACTAAAATAGTGGTATAAAACCACAACTCGAGTCAAGACAGTGTCTAGAGGATGTAGAATCGCTGGAACCCAAGGAACCACCCAAGGTGAGTAAGTAGGGACCCCAAGGAGGACGGGTGCAGTGTGAGAACGCGTGCTACGTACAATTCAATGGGAGAGTTGCGGTTGCAGTTTTAAAGTTTAAGGACCCTTCCCAGTGGATTACGAGGAAACCCTTTGGAACATAGAAGGTTGGAGAGCCACCCCACCCGTGGATACCGTAGTACCAGAGTTACCTATCCCAGGGCAGGCCTGGAGCAACCAGGCGAGCCCAAGAAAAGCAGTGTGGTCCCTCAAATGGACCCACAAGCCAAAGGCACAGGAGTTGCAAGGGGACCTCTAGCAGTTTCACAAAGTAACAGCTTGCAGGGCACAGAGTGTGCGGAGGCCGAAGTCCTTTGTACGAAATGTGCGCAGAGGTTGGGGCTATCGATAGCCTAATGCACTTGGTTGGGGAACGCCAACAAGCATATGCACTTGCAAATGTTCCCGGTGCACAGGGGTTCGGGTTATGCGGTCCCCACGAGGGATACTGGCCTCAGACTTGGTGAGAGGGCAGCTCGACCTCAAGGAACGTAGGAACCCACCTCCTGTGTTGCTGGAGCCTTCGGAGTCCGCAGGAGCTCAGGATCAGCAGACCGGTCAGTTGCGTTACGGTGCCTGCAAATGCAGGGGAGTGACTCCTTCACCCCAAGGGAGATACTTCAGTTGTCCTTGATGCTCCACAGGTCCTGCACGGAGCCTGTATGGTGCACGGGCACAGACGATGCTTTGGACGGAGAGGGAGACGAAGCCGGGCCCAGTCGAAGTCCAGAGTGTCCAGACGGTCGAAGGACAGTGGTTTCTTGATCAGAATCTTGTCCACGTGAATCTAGGGTCCTACAGCCAGGTAAGCCCTTTTGTACCCACGGGAGAGGTTTGGACAGATTCAGGGGACCATCTCAGGGGAGGGTCAGGACAGTGGGGAGGTTACTCCCATGTCCTTTGTCCTTTGTCCAGTTTCACGCCAGAGCAGGAGCCAATGGCTCCCAGAACTGGTTTGAACTGGACTATGCACAGGGACACCAAATGTGCCCCTTGTGCAGACTTTCAGGCACTTTGGAAGTGCACCCATCCAGCTCCAATACACTAAATCATGTCTGGGAGGTGGTCACACCTGCCTGTGACAGGATGCCTATTGTGCTGTCTTCCCCTGCTCGAGCTTGGCTCAGCAGCAGGAGGGCAAAAATGTGTCTCTGGTCGGCAGCAACCATTTTGTGCTGTCCGGGTCGAGAAGGCTGGTACTGGGAAGACCAGGGACCCCCCGATTCTTGCTTCTGAAGGGTGGAATCATACCTCCCACACCGGTCACCGGTGTGGAGGTATGATACCAAACACGACATGGTTTGTTGCAGCCGTTTTCGAGAGAGCATTTTATACGAGCATATAATGCACCTCTACCTATATGTCTGGCTGCGTCACCGACAACCCGGGAGAATGGTCTCCGAAAGCTGCAGGGGTGCTCTGCTCCTGCGGGGGCACCCTCTCACATAAAACCCAGCACCCTGCCTTCAGGATTGTTAAGGCCTGCTATAGGGGTGACTTATAGGTTTTAAGTGTCGTGACCTATAGATATAGTAAACCTATACCTAAAGTAAGTGGTGCATGCACCATCTTACACAGGCTGCAAAATTAAGACCTGTAGTTCCATTTTGCATGGCCTCTCATGGGTGGTATAATACATGCTTCAGCCCAGGGGAGGCCTCTGGGGTACCTATGCCCTGGGTACATGTGTACCATATACTAGGGACTGACAAGAGTACCCCAGTATCCAATCTGGAGTGTACCTAAGTACATGACATAACATTTTAGGGAGAAAGCAGATAGACTGGGGTCCTGATTAGCAGGATCCCAGTCAGACTAGTCAAAAACAGTGTAACATCAAGCAAAAAGTGGGGGTAACCATAAGAAGCAGATCCTACTTTCCTACACCGAGGTTTTTCGGCTGGAGGCCGGATCCGATGGCGGTAGCCAGGGATGCATTTCTGCAAGACTGGAGTCTGGAAAGGGGTTATGCATTTCCCCCCTTCGCAATGATCACCCGGGCATCAGCTCAGATCAGACGGCAGGAGGCAGAGGTAGTCATGGTCACCCCGACATGGAGGTCTCAAGTATGGTTTCCGGTTCTACTGGAACTTTCTTGGGATTTTCCAATCCGACTCCCCCTGTTTCCGTCTCTCCTTCTAAATCAGGATTGGATGCAGCATCCAATAATTCTGGGAGGCTACTTCTCCCTGATGGCCTGGTGGGTTTCAGGAGCAGATGGTCTAACCCTGGCCTTTCGTGAGAGGTTGAGGACCTCCTCTCAAAGGCGTGGGCCGGGAGTACGGTCAAGCATTATAGGTCAGCTTGGAAGCGATGGACCGGTTGGTGTGTGCGACAGGGTTGTGATCCCATGGGCCAGACGTAGTGCAGGCTCTGAATTTCTTGGCCTCTCTGGCGAGGCGAGGTTTGGCCTACCAATCTATAAATACTTTTTGCTCGGCCATCTTAGCGGGCCATGTTCCTGCTGACGGTTCTCCAGTTGGGGAACACCCCTTTGTTTGCTGCCTCCTCAGGCAAATCCGACTGTCCCTACCTCCAGAACCTCGTTACTCTACCCTCTGGGATGTTAATAAAGTCCTCAACTTATTTTTGTGCTGGCAACCAAACACATTTTTATCCAGGAAGGAACTTTCCTTAAAGCTTGCAATGCTTCTTTGTCTTGTCTCTTGCAGACGTGTTTCGGATGTTAGAGCCTTGGACATTACAGGCAGAACCTTTTCCCCTTTGGGGGTTTCCTTTATGGTTAGTCAGCACACCAAATGTCACACTAAAGTAATCTTTTACCCAGCTTTTTCAGAGACTCCCAAGTTATGTGTGGTGCAATGCCTCAAGGCCTATGAGGAAATGACGGAAGAATTCCGTCTTCCGGGTGAGCGTCAGCTTCTGATAGCACTCCGCAAACCCCACAAAGCGGTCTCCTCTCCTACCATAGCTCGTTGGCTGAGGTGGGTCATGCAGGAGGCAGGCATTGATTTGAAGATGTTTGGGGCTCATTCGGCTCGTGGAGCAATGGCCTCTAAAGCCTTCAGTCTGGGCACACGACTGGAGGATATTATGAATGCAGCCGACTGGTCGTCAGCTTCCACATTCAAAAGGTTTTATTTAAAGCCTGTGCTTGACATGGCCCAGCTGGTAGTGGATAAGCTTTGAACATGCATAATCCTCACCTCCGGTCCTGACATAGAATGAAAAATGTCCTAGTTTTTTGTAACGGAAAGTTTCAATTCTATTAAGGACTTGGATGCAAGAATTATCCCACCCTGGGTTTTGTTTTTTGTCTATTTCAATTCCCTCCCCGTGACTAGTAGTACCTACGTTTCTAAAAATAAAAAAGGGAAAAGTATTGTGGTTTGAATACTGTGATCGTATGTAATTGCTCACTGTTGCTGTGATTATATATTGTTATTTTTGCCTGTTTTTGGCAGATGAACATTGTGAACCGTTCCCTTAGTTACTGACCTGTGGTTAACTGCTCCGTTCTTTTCCTAGGAGCGGATGCTACCAGACAGGAAACTTGATTTCAGAGGGTCGGCTTGGCTCAAGCAACGAAAGAGGACTATAGGATTTGACTGAGGAGCTATGTAACAGCATGCGGACTCCTGATTGGCCATGTCATAAACTGTTTGTTCATTGGTTCACACTGTTGTGATCTTTTCTTCTCCTATTATCTAAGGCTCATGGGAATAGTAGTTCTGAGATGTTTTTTAAAATGGCAGCTGTTAAAATAAAGCGAAGAGAGAATGCATAATCCTCGCCTCTGAGTCCTTAATAGAAATTAAACTTTCCGTTTAGAAAGTTAGGAAATTTTTCATTCATAAAAACATTTCAAAGCTCATATTAAATAAAGTGTACAAAGATATTAGTATAAGTACTAGAATAACAAAATCACTCGCAATAAATGCAGAGTATGACTCAATTCATGAAACGTTTCAAAGCTCATTGTCTATAAAGTGCTTAACAATAGTAGTCTAAAACTACAGTAGCAGAATGTTATATCAGCCAGCTCGTTATAAAGTACTAATGGAATTTAGTAAATTTAAACCAGTCCAATAGGTTCACAAAGTGCTAATGCAGGTTTATTCATTTAAATGGGTCAGATTTAGACATAGCATCAATAAATGTAATTGCCATACCGAGCTCACCCCATAAATTTCATATAGACTTGGAGTTAGAAAGCAAAGAGGTTATCCACTAAATTCTATAAAACAAAAAGCTCTAACTATGGTCTGCTATATTAATATAAAATAAAGTGATAGACTTCCTAATATGCAATTTTTAGGGATAATCACTACGGCCTTAAAATCCCCATCCCCCATCCCATCCCCAAGTCCATCATCATCATGCTACTACCTTTATGTAAACGGGATATTATAACTAGGCTACCTAGCCACTGCCCCATAATCACATATGATGCCTGAGAAAAAATTAGATATGTTTATTAAAATTCCTCATACGAATGGCTTTCCATATAAAAGAAGCAACTCTGAAACGTGTATTTGGGGCCAAGATATTAATCTGCGTCTTCTCCCAATTTTTAAGAACCTGAAGCACCTAATGAGATTTCAGTTCCCTAGGTCCAGTCCTCCAGTCATTTATTAAAGACTGTACTACTGCACCATATGTAGGAACTAGGACGCTTGCATCCCGTTTCTGTCCTCAGTGTGTCCAAACTTTTGAGAACCCCTTCCCCCCATTAAGCGCCTGCAGTTAATATCCCTACCTCTGTCCAGTCCCTCATTGTGCAAGATGTAAGAAACCCTCCCCTAACAGTTGAGAGTCCACTCAATGGCAGGGACAGGGTGGGGTGTATGTCAGATTAAGCAGTTCTTTATAACATCTCCTCTCCAACACTGTAATGACAATTGGAAGAGCTTCGTTTTCTTCACTGGGCCCCTGAAGGATGCAATTAACATCGCTACCAGTGCTCCCTCTTGTTGTGCCTCACCCACTGTTTCCATCTGTTTCAGGTGGAGCCAGTGGAGCCACCTCGCTACCCACTGCAACTGTGCAGCCAGAAAGTATACCTCGTAGTCTGGGGCTCCCAAGCCTCCTTCTGTAGAAGGTCATTACAGGAAATGGAGGGATGTTCGTGGCCTGCCACCCTAACAGATAATTCTCATAGTAGCGTGTTGAGTGTTTTAAACCATGCCTTTGGGATCTAGATCAGCAGATTAGCAAAAGAATACTGTACTCTTGGTAGACTATCATTTTGGATAAGATAGTCCTGGCCATTCTCAGTAATTTACATTTACACCAGAACTCCATGTTACCTCTTTCTCAATGACCTCAGATCAGCTCCCAATTCCCCCTCTCTGATGTCCTTCTCTCTGTAGTAGTTCTTGACTCCCAGGTATTGCTAGGCTTGAGGTTCTTATTTTAACCCCAATCCAGATGCAAGTCCAGGTGGCTGCAAAATTGTCGGAAATCTGGGAAAGTACAGCTTTTTGTCCAATTAGGTTTGAGACCTGATACCCTCCCCTGCAACTTCAAGCATTGTATGCTTGGTGTTACCCCAGAGTTAGCATCTTGAATGTCTAGGAGCATATCGTCAGCAGATAGCGAGGTAGCATGAACTTCTTCAGAAGAATTCTGCTCTTGCGCCCCCTCCTTCCTTGTGATGTTTGCAAAGGGTTCCTTTGCTAGTGCAAACAGAAGGGGCGAGAGCTGGCACATCTGCCTGGTGCCCCTGGATAGTTTTTTTGGGAAATATTATTATCTGTTTCACAACGGTCGGGGCCTGGTGGGGCCTCGACAGGGGTGGAGAGGCCTCCCGGGGGAGGTGGGAAGGGATATGTCCCTCCTGGGACCTCGAAAGGTCCTATGGTGGTGAAATGAGAAAAAGTAAAGGAAGGGGAGAACAACCGTCAACGATGTAGGAGGGGTGTTCTGAAGATGAACAGAACACCTATAAGAGTCTGCACCTTACTCATTCAGTAATGTCCCCGAGTTGTAAGGTGGGAAGGGAGGGAGACCCTTTTGTTATTATAGCCTTCACTCACTCTAATAGTGACATGCTTCATCATCGGGCTCACCCTGGCTCCTAAAGGTCAGGGTGGGCTCGACCATATTCCAGGAAGCACTTGTACAAATTTAGGGTATGGGGGCGTAACGTTAAATATAAAAGTCCTCTCCCACTCCTAAAGTATCCTTTATTCGTGGAGTGGGGGGAAGGTTAAAACAGACTATGGTAGGTTTGGAGGATGTGATGGTCCTATGACCCTAACTGAACACCAACATGTTTCAGCCCTATCGCTGGCCTATTTATGGTCCCGGGCTTTCGTCAGGGTGGGATGCGGAGAGGTCACTTCCCCCAGAGACATGAGTGCTGTGTGATCATGCAATTAACATGTAACACATTTTATAAATGAGGTACAAGTCTAATACCGGTCACTGTTCTCTTCGAGGAATTTCCTGAAAGACAAAGAGTGAGTAAAACAGACAAACACATAAAGGATATGTAGTGACTTATGTGCGGTCAGGCCTGATGTTGCTCATCGCAAAAGAAGCTAGACCGTTGTCGTTTCCCCTACTGATGTACCGTGAGGGCGACTGGTATCATGTATAAGGCACCTGAGGGTGATAGTGTCTGGTGTTCACCATTCAGAGTTCGTTCTAGTGGCATACATTCACAGGTTTATTGTTTAACCATATATTTACGGAGTAAAATGCACGCAGTAATACTGTTTCATTCATGTTCATGCAAATAATTGTTGCTGCTTAGTGTCATACACACATACACACTGTTACCCGTACTGTGAATATTATTGAGTGACTAATAATAGTGAGGTAAAAACCAGAGGTCGATGACTGTAAGTTCAGGGCACTCATCCCGGTAGGACAAGGTGAAAGCTCCCAACGAGGGGCTAGGAGGAGGAGGCCTTGTAGTCACACTCTGTAGGTAAATGAAATAAAAAAACAGCAAGGTAGGTAAGTATAAGGAATACGCCATGGAGATCGAGGTCCGAAGGCTTTGTGTAGCATAATGGATTGCCGGGAGTATTCTGGGGGGAATCACTTACTTCGTCAAAGGTCCATCCCCGTAAGAGACCTACTGTGCTCCGCTCCTCTGCTTGTCTGTGGAGGAAGTGGGGCGCCATGGTGAAATACTGAGGATTGAGGCGTGTGTGCCGTTTCCGCATTGCCTCCGTGTCCCTAGGTGATTGGGTAGAGAGCAGGGGCTTGACGCAGCATCACGTGCCGCGTGGTTGAACGCACGTAGCTTGTGGCGGAGGTCCCGGTTGCTATGGGAGCGGCAGAGACGCTGCTCGTTCTCCCATGTGTGGACGCTAGTAAGGCTTTCTGTGCTCTTGATAAAGTTAGGAGTGAGAGGGGAAAAAACTTTATTGCTAAACATAAGCGGAAATAGTTGCTATGGGGATCATACCATGTTTATATCGTATGCTGTATCGAGTGAAAACGGGTGGAGACAGCTTTTTACCAACCATAACCGAAAAACGTTGTCATGGGGAACATACCATGCTAATTCGCATGCCCCATCTGGGAACATTATTTCTGATTATGTATATACTTCACACGTCCTACCTGGGGGCATATTTTATGAGAAAAAGGCGTGGAAAGAGAATTAGCCGTATCTCATTGAAACACATGGGTGAGCCTGTCCGCGATGTTAGGGACAGGACGGCGCAGATAGGTAGCAGTGCCTGAATGTTGAATAAGCCACAGATTATGTGGTATGTAGTTCGCGAACCACCCATGACGTGGATAATGGTTGACGTCTGTTTTGGCATTCCATTTGTGAGGAATAAACATATAGTGGTATGTTGGGATCTGATAGAGACTGATCTCCATGGAGGATCATATTCAGGGGTGTCGATCTGTGTGTAGCCTCGGTCTCGGCATGATAGCCATAGGTCTCGGCATGGAAGCCATAGGTTCATCTATTAAGATTGCTGAGTTGCTTCCATGGGATGTCGTCGTTGAGGCCAATTTTGTTTGTCTGTAAGCGATACACCCATCTCTGTTCTTTGCGCAATAGTGTGTCTCGGACTCTGTTTTGTGCAAATATTTTTTCTATAATCGTCCATTTCAGATCATTTTCAGTGTGATTGGATTCCAGGAAGTGGGTCGTAAGCTTGGTCATAGTTTTCTTGCAGCGAATGGTGCTTCTGTGTTCGCTGATTCTTGTTTTAATTTTTCTCTAAGTCATGCCTATATATCTGGGATCACATGGGCAAGTGATCATGTATATGACATTAGTGCTTTTGCAATTGGTGTGGGTTCTTTGTTCCCATGGTGTTTTTAGCCCTAGGTCAATGTTGGTCGTGTGTGTGGTAAAAGGGCATACTGTGCAGCTGCCACATGGGAAGTGACCCATAACTTGTGGAAGATCCCATAAGGTGGTTTGTCTGTTCTTTGCGGTCTCCGTGGAGTTGCTGTGTACCAGTCTGTCTCGTATGCTGTTGTTTTTCTTAAAATGAGAAAAGAGGTTTCTCAAATTCAAGTTTGTTGGATGTGAGTATCCACCAGTGCTTGTTGATGTTTTTTTTTTATTAGATTGAACCCGGAGTTATTTGTAGTGACACATATGAGTTTTTGTGTTTCGGGTTTATTTGTTTTTTCTAGGAGGCTTTCTGGGGATGTTTCGCATTCTTTTTTTTATTTGTTTACTATTTGTGTTGAGTACATCCGGTCTTGGAGTTTTTTGGTGAGTTTTGCTGCTTCTTTGTTGTAGTCTTCCTTTTTGGAGCAGTTGCGTTTGATGCGCTTGAATTGTCCGACTGGTAGATTTTCCCTGAGGGCCCTGGGATGTGCACTTTCGAAATGGAGGAGGCTATTACGATCGGTGGGTTTTGTGCACAGTGAGGTGCTGAGTTTTTCTCCTTCAGCAGTGATGTTCACATCCAGGAAGGCCACCTGCTTGTTATCGTGATTCATATTGAATTTGAGGAATGGTTTCCTGCTGTTGATCCATTCGTTGAAGTGATCTATATTGGTATTGTCATCTTGCCATATTACCAGGATGTCGTCAATGTACCTGATCCATAGGCGTATATGGTTGGCGTAGGGGTTGTTCGTCCAGATGTTGTGGTCCTCGAACCAACCCTTGTACAGGCAGGCTACACTGGGGGCAAAAGTGCTGCCCATATGGTCGAGCCCACTCTGACCTTTAGGAGCCAGGGTGAGCCCGATGATGAAGCATGTCACTATTAGAGTGAGTGAGGGCTATAATAACAAAAGGGTCTCCCTCCCTTCCCACCTTACAACCCGGGGACATTACTGAATCAGTAAGGTGCAGACTCTTATAGGTGTTCTGTTCATCTTCAGAACACCCCCTCCTACATCATTGACGGTTGTTCTCCCCTTCCTTTACTTTTTCTCATTTCACCACCATAGGACCTTTCGAGGTCCCAGTAGGGATATCTTTTTGTAAAACTAAATCTTATTATTAAACATAAGCTTGGCAAAACAAGTTTTCCATCTTGAGGAGAGCATCGTCATGATGCAAATGTCCATAGCATTTTACATTTCCAGTTTTCGTAACAGTATAGCCTTGCTACAATAGGTTATTATCGGTCCTAGTTACAATGTAACATTCTCTTGAGCCCTTTTCTTAGTCTCGATTGAACTTCAGTTAGTCTCACTGAGTTGGCATTCCTCCTCCTATGGTTCCATAATCGCCTGGATCTCATTGTCCTCTATAGGCCAGCCATCTCCCCC
The DNA here is from genome assembly GCA_963921515.1 of Calotriton arnoldi. NCBI lineage: Eukaryota > Metazoa > Chordata > Amphibia > Caudata > Salamandridae > Calotriton > Calotriton arnoldi. The sequence goes on along the minus strand of CAWUFW010004651.1, from coordinate 225,171 downwards.
AAATCTTGTCCCATTTCTGTCGGTGGTTTACCCTTTTTCGGAATAACCACGATGATGGCCATCCGTTGGTCTTCTGGGAGGATACCACGCTCCAATGTCTCTTGATACATGTTTAGCATGTGCTGTGCCACTACAGTCGCTACTCCTTTATATAATTCGGCTGGTATGCCATTTGGCCCAGACACCTTCCCTGTTTGCAAAGCTCTAATTGCGCTCCCTATTTCTTCCACTGTTAAGTCTTTGTCTAGTTCTGCTTGGTCGTCTGAGGACAGTGTGGGGAGTCTAACCTCTCGGAGGAGGTCAACAAAGTCCGGTCCCGTTCTGTTTGTGGTAGTTTGATACATGTTCTCGTAGTGCAGTGCAAATGTTGAGGCTATCTCTTCTGCCATCTTGCTTATTTCTCCTCCTGGGGTGCAGATCTTTAACACCCAGTATTCTTGGTAGTATTGATGTGTCCGCTCTCTCACTATTTCTCTGAGTTGCTTATCCCTGAAGAGCCAAGGGTCTAGTCTTGGTGGCAGTGTGGTGTTTCTAGTGGGTCCCTTCATGTGCACCTCCACCGGCGCATGCTCCGATATGCCCCTTGCCTTGTGGGTTGTCCCCCTAAACCACCCCACTGTGGTGGAATGTGTCATTAAGTAGTCTAGTCGAGAGTATCCCCTGTGGGGTGCTGAGAAGAATGTGTATTGTCTGTCCTCTGAATTATGTGCTCTCCATAGGTCTAGCAATCTGAGGGCCTCCATAAATGCTCTCAGGGGATCTGTGTTCGTTCCCCTATCTGAGGTTGAATTTCTGTCTTTTGTGGGATCCATTGTAGCATTCATATCGCCTCCCAAAATGAGGATACCAGTCGGTAGTTCTAGCAATAGTGTACTAATGACGGGCATGGTATCAGCATGGAGTCTTTGTGGTATGTATACTTAGCATATGTTGATGACTTTCCCCTCCCACATCCCAGTCAGCGCAAAGTATCTGCCCATCCGATCGCTCCAAACCCTGCCCGGTATAAAGGGAAGTGCAGTTCGTACCAAAATCTCTGTTCCCTGTATTCCCGTTGTGAATTCTGCGTGTGCTAGGAGTTTATACCCGCCCCTGTCTATGGCTTTCTAGTTGCTCCCTTTTAAGTGCGTTTCCTGCAGCAATACTATGTCTGGGTTGTGTCGCCAGAGATATTGCAATACCATTGTACGTTTTATTTTGTGGCCTAGGCCATTGACACTCCAGGTCATTATTTTCAGGTCTGCGCTAACCTGTGTATGCCCTACTGTTGAGCTTGGGAGCCCCGTCTTTTCACCCCTTGTTGTCATGTGGTACACATGTGTCGTGTGGGTATATATGCCGAACCTGGTGGTTGTTTCTCTCCCCCCTCTCTTTGTCCATTGTAGCGTTCATGTCGCCTCCCCCTGGATAGTTTTTATGCACTAGAAATATACTGGCCCATCCAGACTCTCACTGTAGAGCCCACTTGGAGGAGGGTATCAGCCTATCCCATTGCTCCTATATGCATGCGGCACATTATCGCTTTTAGGTAGCCCCAATGCAGTGAGTCAAATGCTTTTTCTAGAGCAATAAAAAATACAAGGCCTCTGAGTGCACTACTTCTGCAGTTTCATCAAGTATCCTGAACAGCCTTCTAATATTGGGAGGTGCTGTGGTTGGGAATAAACCGATTTTGGTCTCTTTGGTGATGTTGGTGTCCCTTAAGTTCACTCCTACTCAGAAACGAGCAGTAAAGTTGCTGTGGGTCTGAACTAGCTGGGAAGGATGCTGTTGCTGTGGAGAAGCCCAAGGAACAAATGAACCACTGGTGCTTTGCTGGGGAGGCCAGCTCCCAGAGAGTGCACAGTGGCTCAAATATTCTTAAAGCATTCCTGGTAGAGTCAGCCTGCTTCCTGAAGTGTTCTTCCCCATCAAAAGGCAAGTCCATTATTGCAGCATTGGTCTCTCCTGAAAATCCTGTGGAGTACATCCACACATGCCAGCAAAATGTATCCGCTGTGGCCATGGATTGAGCCATGTGTGTAAGAATCTAGGCCTCACTTCAAAAATTTTTGGTAGCGTCCAGGCCATTGTTTTAAAAAAAATAAAAAAATCTTTATTTATCAGTTTCAATTTACTCAACAGTGCAGCTCTTAAAACAGTAGTCACATCATGCAGTGTGCTGCCAAAGGAACAATCTCATACTAGTAAATAACAGTCACAGTTTCCCAGGGGACGATCAACCAGTGTCAGTACTGTGGACTATCCTATACGGGAGACAGCCTTTACAACTAAACTGTTACAACGCATGCCTTTACATTGCATGTCGTTGCAACGCAAAAGGTGTGCAGCAGTGGGTAGAAGGTGTTGGATTTAACTCCAACACCTTCCCTACTGTTGCACACACTGGAGTTGGAATAGAAAATAAATCTATTCCAACTTCCAGCGCCCCCCCCCGACAGAAAGTCGGAGTAAAAGTTTGCGTTGCAACGGCATGCGATGTAATAGCATGCGTTGTAACATCACCTATTCATCCTATACAGGTCACATCTACTGCTCCATACACAAAGTTCAAAAGGGAGTTTACTATCTGAGTCGGTATTGTCTTCACTTTACGATGCGTCATCTGAGGCTACACATTTTTCTCCCAGGAGCCTTCAAGTGAGTCAGTCATCTCCTATCTTGTTTTCCCTCCTGCTTTGCTTTATGTTCAGCTCCTCTGCTAGTGTCCATTCCTCAACATCCCTGTGCCAATGTTCTACCTCCAGGGTGCCTTGATCCATGTATGTGATGGCCACCCTGCGTCGGACCAGTACCAATGCAAGCTGTAAGTATTTGTATGCCATCTTGCGACCTTTAGCCTGCCAATGTTTCCCAATAAATAAAACTGTGGGGTGAGGGCGCAACATGGTGGTGTGTGTGAGTTTTTTGACTACCCGAGCCCAGAAGTCCTGCACTCTTTGGCATCTCCAAGCCAGATGCAGGATGTCATCCTCTGTTAGCCAGCAGCGAGGGCACCTATCTGACTGAGTTCAGGACATCCGATGTAGGGCCAGGGGTATCATGTAGATACGGTGTAGGAAGTTGTAATTAATCCATTTGAATTGGGCATTGCTAGAAACAGCCTTAGTAAGCGTGCAGACTTGAGCCCAATCAGTGTCTCCCAAAGTAGTGCCCAGTTTGGCCTCCCATGTTGCCCGAACTTTCAAAGTGCGACTCACATCGCCTGTCACCATTGCTCTATGTAGCAGGGACACCGGATGTCACCCTGTCCCGCAGTTCAGTAGGACCACCAAAGTGCCAGATGCCACCGGCGCCTCAGGGAAAGTGGTCCAGGTTTGCCTGGCCAATTCAGCCAGTCCAGCATAATGTAAGAAGTGTCACAGTTTCTGTGCAAATTCCGCCTGTGCCTCCTCAAATGTAATGAAATGCTCATTGGGATACAAATCCCATAGTGTCTCGCAGCCCCTTCCTTCCATTCCTGAAAGGACATCTTTTCCCCCATGCGCTGGATCAGCGCAAGGATCCACACCGATAATTCTAGATGAAAAAGAGACCTTTGAAGGTCAACCATCACAAGCTTCTGCCATACATGAGCGATTTGTCTGGCCACGAACGGCAAGTGATTTGACACATAGGATCCCTTCATCAGCAGCGATGGGAGCTCCGCATCATCGACTGCTTCCGCCAGCTTACGTTTCTCCCAATAATCACCACCCTCCAGCCAGCAGGCAGAGTGCTGCATGTGGGAAGCATAATAATAGAATTCCAGTTGAAGCACCCCCAGGCCCCCCCTCATAACTACTCATCAAGATGGCCAAGGCCACCCTGCTGCGCTTACTGGCCCAAATAAGGGAAGAGAAAAAGGGGTCCAGCTGCCTAAACACTCTTGGGACAGGAAATTCTGTATGATGTACAGACAGCGTGGCAGGAGCACCATTTTAGAAATCGCTATCCTGCCATAAGGGACAGCTGCAATGTGTTCCAGAAGGCAACTGGTGTACGCAGCAAGTCAAGCACCTTCCCCATGTTAAGGCATAGTTGTTTCTCTCTGGAGTGCGCAACCGTAGTACCCAAATAGCCAAAGTGGTCCAGTTCCCACCGCAATCCAATGTCAGGCAGGCACTTCACCGGGGTTCTCACCAATGCCGCAGGAGGAAACAATAATGATTTCTTGTGGTTGATTCGCTGCCCCGGATATTGCTTCGAACTTGTCTAGTAATCGTAGCAGGATCCAGAGGGAGTTCCTGGGGGCTCTGAGATATAACTTGATGTAATCCGCATATAGCGATAGAATGTGTTGCATCTGCCCCAGCATAATGCCCTAGTCGCGCAGCACCCATCGAGCCCACACCACCAGGAGCTCCATCGTGAGAGCAAATAAGAGCAGGGATGGGGGCAGCCCTGCAGCATCCCTCTGCCCAGTACCTACCTATCAGACTGGTGCTGTCCCACCTGCACTCTAGCTCTCTAGCACTGGGCTCCGTATAGAGCAATTTGATCCATGAAACTGGGGCCCGAACCCCATGACCCTCAGGACCTTGAGCAGTTACACCCAATCAGCAGTATCGAAGGCCTTTTCCAGATCTACACAGACCAGGGCATTTAATTGTGGCTGCCCTCCGCCTCATGCAGCACATGCATAAAGCATCTGAGGTTCATACCTGTGCTACATCCTGGAATATACACGCATTCATCCTCGTTCACCAAGCCCATCATGACCGGGTTCAGACAGTTGGCCGAAAGTTTACATAAAATGTTGACTTCCGAGTTAATCATGGTGAGCGGCCTGTACACACCGAGTCAGCCCTATCCCCACCCAGCTTGGGCAGCATACAAATGTCTCCCCCCCCCTCATGGAGGGTGGAAATACCCCCTCTCTTTGGATTCCCAAAAAACCCAGAGGAGGCCTTGCTTGATGACAGATGAAAACTCCTGCTAAAACTCTGCCAGGAACCCATCCCCCTCCTAGAGCCTTTGATTTCGGGAGCATGTGCATATCCGCACGCATCTCCTCCAGGTTAAGTGCAGAGTCCAGTTCCTCATCCGCTACCTCCCCATTCCTGGAAACTCCAAATCTTTCAGGAATATCCGATTTCTTTCCCGGGTGATCCGAGGGTCCACCCTGTACACCCCCTCCAGATGCCCATGAAAGGCGGACAGAATGTCCACCCTCAAAGTCACCGCCGCGCTCTCAGGAGGCAACGAGTGTCTCATCGGGATTGCTAAGTTCTCTCTATGCAGGATCTAAGCCAGTAGTGTGCCCGACTGGTCTCCCTCCCGGTGCAGTCACTGTCTATATTGCTTCCCTGTGTATTTGTCCAGCCTGTCTCATACGTCCACGATGCAGCAGCGAACATCAGATTCCTCTCTACATACTTCCTGGTCAGTTAGGTCCCTCGTCTGCATATTGGCCAATCCTGTCTCCGTCGCTATAATGTCCTTCTGCAGCTGGCGCCACACCCCACATGCAAGCCCCAGACATTTTCCCCATAGCACCGTCTTCATTACCTCCTGGTCCGTAGCCCTGTGCGCAGTGGAGCCCCAGTTAATCTCCATGCAGTCAGTCAATGCTTAGGACAGCGATTCCCTACCCACCGCATCTGTCAGAACTTCTGTCGGAAGTCTCCACGCCGCTTACTGCTCTGCCATGCTCCTCCACTTCAATGTACAACAGGCCTCGAAAAATCTACTCGCCCACTCGCTATGGTGACACAGATTTTATCAGGTCGGGGTATTTTATAGGACCTACTGGTCCCTTCTGGTGAGTGAAGCAAAACTGGAAAGGAACAGGTATTCCGTTAATTGAGATAGTGAATGAGCGATAAAGATGCCTCTAAACCTTGTTTTTATCTTGACATATTTGCTGTCGGTTCAAGGATAGAGGTCAAAATTTAGTTTGTCTTGTTACTAATTGCTGCTTATCTTATCCTGGAAAATTGTGTTTACTTTGCTTTCTCTTACTACATTTAGAGGTTTTTGTCCAGTGAGCTGTCTGACAATCATTGTGAAACAAAAGGATGTAAGATGTCAGTTTTGTTTTCTGACACACAACATTTAAATAGCTTGTAAAAGAATAGTACAACTATTTAAACATATATCAGGAATTACGAAAGCACTTTTTTGCAATTCAGAATGTGATGCAAACAAAGATTTAATAGAAGCAAAACAAATCAGAACTCTTTACTTGGTGATGTGCAAATGAAAAATATTTGCGGAAACTCGAATTCCAAACATTATTGCTTGTACACTATATAGTTTTATCATGAAAAATGCATGTGAATGGGAAATTGTCTCGCCATTTCAATGGAAAATATGCTGATTGCAAATGACAGTGTGTAGGAAGCTGGCTCTGTATATACTATACCAAAGTGAGGTATAGTGTGCACAGAGTCCAGTGGCACCCAAAAGGTAGGCAGAGGTAAAGTAGATAGCACCTCACTCTCTATTTGTGGTAGTGTGGTCGAGCAGTAAGGCTTTATCAGAGGACAGTGTTAAGCATTTGTTGTACCCACTCAGTCAGCAAATGAATTCACACACTCAAAAACTGAACTTCAGACCAATTGTATTTGTATAAAAAATATCCTTTTAGTTATTTTATTTTCTAGAACCAAGCAAACCTGGCACAGGTAAGCAATAATGCAGTTTGTAAACAGTTTGGATTGCAATTATAAATGTACTTTGATTTTATTACAGAAATGTTACTGTTGATGCAATGCTTTTCAGGATACAGTACATATACTTTGTATAGGATTTTTAGTACAACATCATGTAAGTTACTTCTTAGATTACTTGTCTTACACAGTGCAGTTTACCTGGATACGGCACTGGGGCATTTCCTGTAAACAGGTAAGTAAAAGCTTTTTGGTTATTTAGTTACAGTTTTAAAGGATTTCTTAGATTTTCCAACTCCACACTTCGAAACTTTTCATAGAAAAACAGTTAATGTTATCCTATGGAGGAAATAATGTTATCGGTTTACAGGTAAGTACTTTGTTGTGGGAGTTGGTGTTCTGGGGTTAGACGCAGGGGTACCCCAGGGTCAAGGATGCACTCTTGTTACACCCTCAGCGGCACTAGGGCGGTCGGGTGCAGAGTGCTGAGGCCCAATGTTATCCAATGGGGGATAGGGGGCCTACGGTTGGTGGCTGCTAACGAGCAGGCCACTGGGTTGTGGGAGCAAAGCTCCTGGACTTAAGCTCAGGGCAAATGGGGGTTTAGGCCAGCATAAAAGATGCACACTCAGCGGCACTGGGGCGGCCGGGTGCAGAGTGCTGTTTTGGTGTCGGAAGCCCTGTAGCTTTCAATGGGGAGTCTCCGGTTTTCAAAAGCACAGCAGGCTCGGGTACGAAGGTCTTCTGGGTGCGACGACCACTTGGAGACGTGAGTTGGGATCTTGGGGGTTGGTTAGGCACCGTCGGTTGGGCCACCTAAGGCCGTGGGGCGTCGGGTGCAGGGGTGCCTTTTAGGGTCGGATCTTCTTACCAGCTCCTGGTCGGGGTTAGGGGGACCATCCGGTTTGAGGCTGCAGGCGTCGGCTGGAGGCTTGAGGCAGGTCAGGGGTCGCCGGATCTCGGGTCAGGATCGCCGGGGAGACCTCCTCTTGGTGTTGGGCCACTTGAACTTGGGTTGTGGGCGTCGGGTGTAGAGTGGTGCAAACTCGCGGAGCTGGAGTCTGTTGTTTGAACAAATTCGGTGTTCACAGGAGACAGAGTCTTTGGGATTGAAGGCAGGCAGGTCCTCCGGGTTTCTTGAGGTTGCTGGCTGCAGGACACACTGGGATTTCGCTGGAGCAGGTTCGAGGTGGGGACAGGTCGGTAGGGCTGGGGCCAAGTCAGTGGATGTCGTCCTCCTTGTTTATTTTATTTTATTTATGTGTTTTATAGAGCGCGAACTTGACCCGTTAGGGTATCAGAGCGCTTTACAGGAGAGCAAACAATATACAGACAGGCTTAGAAACAACCAATTGCAGATCGAGTATTAGGGGGCCGGGTGCCGGAGATATAAGGGAAAGAAGGGCACGTATTTACAGTTTACAAAACCAAATACTGAAGACGAGATAACATATATACAGATTATGTTTACAATTATTCAAGACAAGGCACCAAGTTTCCGATGGGGCGACTAGGTAGTCCGAAGGGAGGCAGTGGACGGCCATAGGTCAGGGCCATAGTGATGCATGAGGCAAAACTTAAGTGAGGAATTTGCCCATAAGGAAGGTTTTGCCATCTTTTTTGAATCGAGTTAGAGAGGGGATTCTTCTGATGTCGGGTGGGAGAGAGTTCCATATTCTTGGAGCTTCGGCACGGCTGTTCGGTCCTTCTTCTTCTTGTAGGTTCTTGTCTGAGGAAGCAAGGTTCAGGGGTGCCCCTAAATACTAGATTTAGGGGCGTTACAGTTAAGTGAAAGGTTGGACCAATGGGTCCCTTCCCTGGGGTGGGTACACCCCCTATTATGCCACCCTCCAGTGGGAGGGGGCATAAGCCTTTTCTCTGGTTGGCTGGGTCCCCCCATCTGCAAGATGGCGGGGATTGAGAGTTGTGTTTTACCTCGCCTCCCCCACCTGAGGGGTGGAGTTGGCAGAGGTGGGCACACCTCTCTTCCTCACTTGTTTTTCCCGACGGTTCTCCCACCCAAAGTGGGGGTCAGAACCAGTGGGGACCAGTTGCTGAAAGCAGCAAGTGGCCTGGGGAAGCTCACAAAGGCGGCAAGCCTTTGAAGCTTCCCCTTCGTGGACCCTGACAATCCTGGGGGAGGAGGCTTGGCACCACGTCCCAGGATGTGCATTGTTTCAGGCCCCCGAGAGCAGCAGGCTCTCGACCCAGGGGTCCAGAAACATGTCTGGTGGTGGCAGCTGAAAGCAGCCACTCAGCCTGGACACTAGTGGTAGGTCAGTTTTTCAGAGGGCATCTCTAAGATGCCCTCTGTGTGCATTTTTCATTAAATCCCACACTGGCATCAGTGTGGGTTTAATGTGCTGAGAAGTTTGATACCAAGCTTCTCAGTTTTCAGTGTAGCCATTATGGTGCTGTGGAGTTTGTAATGATAAACTCCCAGCACCATATACTCTTAATGGCAGCACTGCACTTACAATGTCTAAGAATGGACTTGGACACTGTAGGGGTACAGGGCTCATGCACCTGTACCCTCACCACTGCTATAGGGCACCCAGCTAGAGGGGTGACTGATCTATGCCAGGGCAGAGGATTGTAGACATGGCACACAGTGATTTGTGCCATGTCGACTCTTCACTTTGTTCTTCACCAAAACATGCAGCCTGCAAAGGCAGTGTGTGAGTGTAATGGTACAGGGCCTCTAAGGGTGGCACAATAAGTGCTGCAGCACTTAGAGGTCTTTCCTGGTCACACGGCCCTGGGTACCTGTGGTACCATTTACCAGGGGCTGACCTGTGGCCAGAGATGCCAATTGGGTTTGGGTACAGTTTTGGGGAAAGAACACAGACCCTGGGAACCTGATTGGCAGGGACCCAGGGCACATCAAGTCAAAAGTGCATCAGTAGTCTGGCAAAAAGTGGGGGGGTTACTAAAACAGAATCCCAGCTTCTCACACAGTGTGCTACCACTTCATGCTTTAGTTATGTATTTATTAAAAGTGGTAGTTTTTAAACATGATTTGAGAAACATCCCTGCCCCCGCACTGATGACAATGCTGTTAATGAACTAAGAGGCAAGTCAAGAGTCACGTATATCCTATATGTGGCTAGATTTGTATTATATAGGGAGCAAAAGGTTAGTGTATTAAATTAAACAAAAGTTTGTTGTACAGCAGACATGCTGAACTCGCGTATTGGAAAGTGCTCTCATATGTGATAATGAAGAAAGTGGCGGTTCAGTGAATTTAAATATTTGCCTAGATTCACCTAATTTGAAACCAGTTTATCGGTCAAGAGCATTATAATTAGGTTCGAGTAGATTATTTAAGTCACTTGACCTGCAGGTCTAGTGAACGTTTTATGATTTTTCGAGGCCTGTACAACAAACTGGGGTATGGTCAGTCTGGCTAAATGCATGACTAACATCCGCTCAGCAGTAGGGACTCCTCCCACCAGTACTCTATCCAACCTACTGAGTGTGTTATGTGTCAGGAAGTGGCATGTGTACGTCAAGCATCAGTAAGCCCTAGATTGTCTATCCCGCCCCTAAGAGTTTTGGTCATGTGGGGTTTGGTGTCCTCCCTAGGTGGTAGTCTGTCAAAGTCACCATTCATCGCCCAATTGAAGTTAACCATCCAGAATAGGGGCATGTCTGCATCCTGACCAACTAGGTCCTGCACATTATTTAAAAAGTGTGGATCGTCCACATTCAGAGTGGACGTATTAATCACAGACGCTGCCCTCCCATCTAATGTTCCCTGCAGCAGTACATACCTACCCTCCACGTCTACCACAGCATATGTGAGGGAGAATGTCAAACCCAGGGCCACCCATATCAGCATCCTCCTGGTGTTTGTAGAGTAGGAGGCATGGAAGCAGTGGCGGCTCATCCGCTATGGCGAGGAGCGTCACCCCCCCCCAGAAAAGGCAGGAAAGGAAACATGAAACGATAATAAACACTTGTTTTATTTTTCCTTTCCTGTCCAGTCTTGGGGGCGGGGCCTGGGGGGTGAAAGGCACTGAGGGGAGTGGTAAGTGCACTCCCTTCACTGCACATGACGGTTTGGCTGGCCGTCTCAGGCCTGCCAAACCATCATGTGCAGTGAAAGCTCTCTCCAACCCAGCAATGCAGCTGGCTTGGAGAGAGCAGGCACAGATGCCCAGTCTGTCGTGGAGCGCAAATTGAGGGCCCTCAGGTCAATCCTGAAGCTGCTCTCATTTGTGAGAGCAGCTTCAGGATTGGCCGCAAGGCATTCTGGGACCCTGTGCCACCTTGAGAAGAGGAGTAGAAGAGCGCGACTCAGCCGGCTGCAGGTAAGTTTTTTATTTTTATTACTTTTTTTATCCGCCACCCCAATACTCCTCCCCCCCCCGCACGCCACTTTTCCAGCACACCGGCCGCTACTGCATGGAAGACCTGCCCTATCACGTCCAAGCCACCCGCCTCGCCCCAACATTATCCATGTGTGTCTCCTGCGGACATGCAATACTGGCTTTGTAGCGTTTCATGAAGGAGAACACCCTGTTAATTTTTGTGTAGGATCCTAACCCATAGACATTCCATGCCAGTAGCCAAAAGTCACCCTCATCATCAAAGCTCAGATGCACAGGATTCCCTCCTGCATCCCACTGCATTGTGACAACCCCCTACTGCTTAAACTCAAACAATAACTGGAGAAATTGAACAAAGAACTCACCCCCCCCCCCTCCACAGACAAATGTAGTATGACAAAAAGTCTGCATATGCCCACCCAATGCTTGTGCCAGGACCAACACACGGTCTCCGTCCCACAGTAGGCAGCTCATTGTTACCCCTGATCAAGAAGTTTCCCCAGGTCACTTCCACATAGCCAAGGTCCCCTCTGACAGGACCCATCACATACAGCCCATTCATGACTGCTGTTCTCAAGAGAGCCAGGAAGAATCCCGTAAGCAGTTTCAAACTCTAGTTCTTCTTCCACCAACCCACCAGAAGCCTCGCACAACACAGAGTCATGCGCCATACAGTAGGATCGATTCTGCATCACTTTGGTGTACAGTGTGTCCGGCACACAGTCTACAACAGCACCTGTCACTCCAGTATCCAGGCCAGCTGATGGAGAACGTGACTGCTCCCCCCATGCAACTCTGAGTCCTCTTCTCCCAACACTTGCATGGTGCCGTCTTCCTGAATTGTCACTTGATGAGCTCCAGAGGGACAAGCATCTGAAGGACCCTATTTAGAGTAGCTGTGTCAGGACCCGTGAAGGGGCCCATCCTCCGGACCCTCCTGCGCTCTCCCCATGACGAAGAGCCGCCGTCTTATCCCACATCTCAGCCACTCTCAGACCTCCTCTGGGTGCTCAAAGAAGTGAGCCCTCCCCTGCGACATAACCTTTAATTCCGAGGGGTACAGGAGCATGTACTTCAGCTGCAAAGCGCGCAGTTTCTGTTTAACAGCCACAAATTATTTCTTCTGCTCCTGCACCCTCCTGATGTAGTCCGGGTAGATGGCAGTTTTGCAGTTCTCGCAGTATACCGTCCGTGTCCCGATAGTTCAGGATCCTGGCAATGATGGCCCTCTTAGGGGTGGTGGTGGGGGCCCCAATGCCCTGTGCCCATGCTTCACAACTAATAGTTTTGACAAACTCCTAAGCTGAAGCTATTGCCTCACCCAGTTCTCCAGGAAGCTCTCCGCTGAAGCTATTGCCTCACCCAGTTCTCCAGGAAGGTCTCCGCTGAGGTCCCCTCAACCCTCTCCGAAAATCCCAACACATGTATATTGCAGCGGCAGGCACTGCCCACCACGTCCTTCACCCTGTGCTCCAGCTCACTGGTGACCATAGTAGGTTTCACCGTCTATCACTTGAGGGTGGTTACCTCCTCTTGTAATGTCACAATGTTGCTCTTGACTGCGGTTACCTTGTTGGCTACCTTCTTCAGATCAACTTGGAGCAGATTGACATCGATGTAGACAGTTTCAATTTTTTGTTGGAGTGCGGTCCGGGAGCCCTGTTTGGCCACCAGCAACTCCCCCTGAGGACTCTGGCTCCCTCTCCCGGGACGCGCAGACAGGGTCCACCCCACCTTGCCGAGTGATCCACAGGGACGGCAGTCTCGGAATGATGTATTGCATGATGGTGTTATTGGAGTGTGATCGCGCCATCTTATCCTTCCCCATGTTCTCAATGTAATGAAGCCACAGCACAGATTCCTGCTATGCACCACTTGCTCAGATGTGGCGAGCCTCGGCCCCACAATTCAGCTCTAGGATCCAGTCTCTAGCTGGAGCCAGGCAGTCCAACGTCTCCCACAGTACGGGCGGGTAGCCCCCTGGGGATGAGGAATGACCCCACCTACCATCATAGTCTCACAGCTATGTTCTCCGCACACTCCTCCACCAGCTGCAGTCGCCTGGGCACCCCCGCTCCTGCCAACCAGCCACCGTACTTGTTGTGGTTGCCTCCAGCAAGGATCCACTATGCTACGCCAGACTCCAGAAGTCCACGGTCCCCCCAGGGATCAGCCACGGGCACAGGCACACTTCTCCATGCTCTCTTGATGGAGGCGATGCCCCCAGGTCCAATAGCAGTTGTCCGGCAGCACAACAGAAGGCCCCCACCTCTGAGCCGCAGCTGGCACGGTATCTCAAGGGCCGCCTCCGCGCCTCCCTTTCCCCCTGGGCCCTTTTCCTACCTCTGCGGATAGCCCCTGCAGCACCGGTGCAGCCCGCTACCTCTCTCGGCCGAGAAAAAAACTTCCCCAAGGCTAGCCACTTTGTTTCCTCGCAGTCGCAGCACTGCTGTTTGTGACCTCGCGGTGTCCCTTCAATGCCATTCCCTGGGGGGTGCACCGATGTGTTCTGCAAGGTGGGGCTTCCCTTCACCCTTGCGTCCAGCAGAGGCCTCAACAACGGGGCAGGATCTCCAAGGGGCCTGGCCCAAGTCCTGATGTCCAGCCTGACCGGCTGGGCTGTGTCAGTGCCGAGTGGCCTGCACCCAGCCGCCGCCTCCTCCCAGTCCCCAGCCACTGATCTGGTCCCCCAGGGTAGTAAGGATCTAAGTTCCAGTGCGGTGTTCCGCTCACTTCCGCTTCACAAGGCCGTATGCAGCAGGCCGCTTGTCATGGCGCCACAGGCCACCCAGGCCCAGCCAGGCAGCACCACCAGCAGCGGCCTCAACAGATGCCTCCCTGAGCCCGCTCTGCCCTCCAGACCACAGCAAGTGCCAGTGCCCCTTGAGGGGCAGTTCAGCATTAGTGCAAAGCTCGGCACAGCAGGATGAGAGTGAACGGCCCGGGAGCTTACCTCCTGTCGCCACTCTTACTAGGCCATGCCCCTCGTCCAGGTCATTGCTTGATAGATCCGAGAAGGGTTTCTTCGTATGGTTAGGAAGACTGATTATGACCATTTTAATCAGTTTCTACAAGGTGTGACTGTACCGGCCAAGCAGAAGTGGCTTTGGCTGTGGGCAGATCTACGAGGCCTGATGCAAAGACATTGCTGCCCATAGAGTTAATCCTTTTAGACTCACGTACCAGAGGAGCAGTGGGGTAACAGGAGAGGATTATAGCACTGTAAGAAATTGGTTTATTTGTTGAGGGGGGTGAGAACTAAATTCAAGAAATAAGCGCAATCCTTGTCAGGATGAACCACAGATGTCAATAAATAAACCTGTGCTTAACCCTTTGATAGCTTGGCACAAAGCAGTCAGGCTTAACTTAGAAGCAATGCGTAAAGAACTTTTGCAAGGCTCAAACAGTAATAAATGAAAACATAATATAGAGAACACCCCAAATCAATTTAGAAAAATGCAGAATGTTTTAATTACTAAACTGACAACAAAACAGCAAAAATCCAATAAGTAGAACCGGGGATATGAGTTTTTAAAGTTTTAGGTACAAATAGCACGAGAAGCACTAAGCGCCAACCGTGGGTCTCTGGTCACGCTAGACCTGGTCAAAGTCAAAAGATCAGGCCGAATCAATGGAGTGGTGGGTCTGATGCAGGGACCAGGTTCGTCCTGCTGCAAGTTACCTTCTGACTTCGGCGTAGATGTCAATAGTCTCTAGTAGAGCCGGACAGCAGGTTCGGTCCGAAGAAAGGTTTTGTGATGATGGAGCGCTGCTGCACGAGGTTTCAGAGCTTGCTCAGGGGAAGGAAGGGTTCGGCGTCAAAGTCAGAGAAGCCCGGGTGCTGCTCACGTTGGGGTCGGTGAAGCCATTCATGAGGTGCCGCTCGACATTGAAGTCAATGAAGCGTCTATCGGGTGCCGCTTGGCGTCTTGAGTCGATGAAGCCATCAATCGGGTGCTGCTCAGCATTGAAGCCTTCAGTTAGACCTGGAGAAGTGCACTCTGACACCAGCCAAGTGTTAAGCACTTTGAGGACAGCATTTAAGGGTCAGGACTCACTCCCACAGAGGCCAGCAAAGAGGACCAGATCAGGTCCAGATGGGTCTGGTCAGCAGAAAAGCAGGAAAGGCCTCTGGGAACTTGTATCTCTGTAGTTCACATAGGATGTCAGCCAACTGACTCTTGGAGTCACTTCAGGGGTCCTGGGTTCAATGCAAGCAGGTTCAGTCTTCCTTCAAGTTTCAGACAGTAGAGCAGTCCTTCTGAATCTCCACAGGTCCAGGAGAGTTCTGATGTCAGGTCCTGGGGTTGCCACTTTCATGCCCGGTGTCAGCCTATGGGTGGGGGACAATCCTTTGTCCACCCCAAAACTAGTTCTGGTCAGGTCTCCCCTCTTACATGAGTTTGGTCCCAGCTTGGCTAGTGAAACAATAGGCGGGGGCAGGCCTTGTGTCAGGCCTCTTCGTGTGTGCAGGGCAGGTCCCTTTCAAGTGTAATCAGGTCAGGGCAAGCTCCTCCCCAGCCATCCTGTCATGAAGACCCACTACCCTATACACTCAGGGCCTTTGTCCACTGCTTGAATCCACTACACATTTCCCAGTAGTGGGTGCCATCAACAGTCCAAGGCAGCTGGGAACTCCCATAAAGGCCCCAGAATATTTGTGCAGGTTAATACCAACTTTCAAAAAGTGGCATTTCCACTAATAATTTAAAATCAGACTTTACCATTAAAGAGGATTCTAAAATACAAATAAAATGAATGGATGAGGTATTTTTCTAGCTGTTCCCAAGCTTAATTTAGCACTTATTAAATGCAATAAGGTAAACCAGTGTTGGTCTATGGGAGGCCAGCTTTGCCACAGTGAAAAACTACTTTGGGTGTATTTCACTACCAGAATATGTAAAACATTAAATATAACTGTCCTACTTTGTAAATACCATGCAGCCTGCCCTATGGGCATTTAGGGTCTACTCTAGGGAAGACTTCTAATTATTAAAACGGAAGGTTGAGGCCTAGTAAAAGGTTTACTTTGCCAGGTGGAAATGGCAGCGTTAAACTGCACTACAAGATGAAATGGCAGGCCTGAGACATGTTTTTCAGGTCTACTTTAGTGAGTGGCACAATGAGTGCTGCAGTCCACTTGTAGCATATCATTTACAAGCCCTCGGTGTAGCAAAGTGGGTTTCTGTCGCAGTAACCCCCCCACTTTTGCCAGATTTCTGATGCACTTTGACTGAATGTGCCCTGGGTTCCGCCGCAGTTTAAGACTCACAAAAATGGTCACTCCATATGCGCCATCACTCCCTATAATTGGAACGCCCAGGAGCCGCCAAGCCCTCACTAGCGTAGAACTCTCCCGCTGGGAAGAGGTGGGAGTGCACACTCTAGGAGACTTATACAGCGATGGCCACCTACTGCCATTTGCGGTGCTTGCTGACTAATCAGGATTGCCACAGGGACCATTCTTATTACATGCAGTGGTGGTACATACATTGCGCACGTTGTGGGGAGATATAACACAAGAACCTGCCGCCCACTTAACATTGCAGTACCTGCACGAGCTGGGCGCGGGCCGACATCTGACTAGATAGTTGGCAGACTCCCTGCGAAGGCATACAGCACCGCCACTGCTATCCCTCCGGGCCCACTGGGACACCGACTTGCAGAGACCTAGTACAGACCGGGAATGGGAGAATATTCTGGTAAGCCCCTCGCGTGTCCCTCAGAACGCCAGATTCCGGCTCATTCAGTATTACATAGCACACAGAGCTTACTTAACACTGGCCCAAATAAACCACTATTTTAATCTAAACGATGCCGGATGTCCAAGATGCGATATGGTGGGAGCGGACCTACTACACATGCTGTGGACATGCACGGTCATCCGTCCATATTGGGACATAGTTACTAAGCATCTGGCTCAATGTACGGAGCGCACCTTAGATTGGACATGGGAGACGTGTGTACTAGGTTTATATCAAAGATCCAAAAAGCATAAAGTGACAACCCGCTATATAGATTTGGGACTTGTAGTGGCCAAACGCCTGCTCACAAGGCGCTGGAAATCCCCTGAGCCCCCAGCAGCGAAAGCCTGGTTTCAATCGCTTCTCTGCTGGGCGCAAGCGGAAAGTATAGCGCTCCGCCACGAAGATGCGGTGGGGATACGGAAACAGAAACTGGCAACACTGTGGGACGCGATATTGTCAGACTTCCGTACATCATTGCAGAACTACACCAAAAATCCGGAGAGCGTGTCTGAATGCGAGGAGGAGTAAGATTTATTTAATTACATAGAACACAAGACATGCAGACATGCAAGCACTAGACAGTGAGGCAGACACATAAGGCTGCGAGGGTGGTAAGCCCCTAACACCTTTCCAGACGAAACATCAACTATTCCAGAATTCAGAATGTTTACATTGGGATGGGTGGGCAATGGATGGTGGCAGGTGGGTGTGGGTGAAGGTGGTACAAGCACAACACGATAATAACACAGAATTCTTGAGAGGGAATGCTGATTTAATTGTTTGGAAATACGAGGAGGGGTAACTGTATTGTTCTTTTGTTATATTAGGGTTATGTTACATAAAGATTGAATTTGTTGGCAATTGACATCACAAGTATTGCAAATGTGTTAGACATGACTTTGTAACAATTAATCGTGATAAAACAAGTGGATTCAAGCCCTGAAATGTCTATAGCTGAACCTCGGAATGTATTGTTGATGTATGACCTGATATGCGTAAAACAAAGTATTTGAAATTTGAAAACTCAATAAACAAATTTAAACAAAAGAATCAGGTTCCCAGGGCCTGTGTTCTTTCCCAAAACTGTACCTTTGTTTCCACAATTGGCACACCTCTGGCCCACATGTAAGTCCCTTGTAAACTGTACCACTGATACCAAGGGCCTTGTGACCAGAGAGAGACTCTTAAGGGCTGCAGCATGTATTTGGCCACCCTCAGGGACACCTCACCTAACACATACACACTGCCATTGCAGACTGTGTGTTTTGGTGCAGACAAAACTTTAAAAGTTGACATGGCACACATCCCTGTGTGCCATGCTTACCTACCACTTTCTGGTAGCATAGGTAAGTCACCCCTCCAGCAGACCTCACAGCCCTAAGGCAGGGTGCACTATACCACAGGTTAGGGCATAGCTGCATGAACAATATGCCCCTACAGTGTCTAAGTCTATTCTTAGACATTGTAAGTGCAGTGAAGCCATGTTGAGTACATGGGCTGAGAGTTTGTCATTACGAACTCCACAGCTCCATGATGGCTTTACTGAATGCTAAGAAGTTTGGTATCAAACTTCTCAGCACAATACACCCATACCGATGCCGGTATTGGATTTATTGCAAAATGCACTCAGAGGGCATCTTAGAGATGCCCCTGAAAAATGAACATCCCATTAGTGTGCAGCTGACTGGTCTGCACCAGCCTGCCACACACAGGCATGTTTCTGACCTCCTGAGGTGAGAGCCCTTGTGTCCTCGCGGGTCAGGAACAAAGGCTGCTTGGGGTGGCGGTGCTTCACACCTACCCCCAAGCAGGGACAGCATTCTGGGCGGTGCGCCTCAAAGGCTTCTTGGCCTTTGTAATGCTAACCAGGGCCTCTACAGCCATTGGAGATGCCAGCGCCTCTGACCAAACCCACCTTTTGGAGGCAAGGTCGGCGGGAAAATGAGTAGTAAGAGAGGTGTCTCCACTCCGAGCCAGGACCACCCGTACGGTGTCCAGAGCTGAAGTGACCGCCCTCCTTAGTAAATCCTTCATCTTGAATGGAAGGCTTTTAGCCAATCAGGTTAGGGGATGCCCCTTCCCCAAAGGGAGGGGACATTCAAAGGGTGTATTCACCCTAAAAGGCAAGTTGCCTATTGGCTACCATCTGCCAGTACCCCTGAACCTTGATCCTCAGATTCGACAGACAAAAGAAGAATATGGAAGAAGACCGCTGCCGGACCAGGAACTGAACCGCTGCAGGCAGAACTCTGCAAGAACCCCTCCACCTGTAGCTTGTTCGACACCTGGACATGCTGTCCTTCCAGAAACCCTGCAAGACCTCTAAGAAACCCCAGAGACCTTTCAAACTTCACTCAATCACCAAGAACCTCCCTTTGGGCTAGAGGCTCTAGTCCCCGGCGTCCGCCGGTACAAGAACCACAGCAGTTGAGGACCGGCACTTGTGTCGACGCAACTCACTGCTGCAAAGGGATCCCAAGACCGCCGTAGTAGAGGACTGACATTTGTGTCGATACAACTCTGCCCTGCCAGAAGAAAGCACTGCCCTTGGACGGTTTCCATGACCTAGATGGTTTCTCTTGGCCCAAGTACCCAAGATGCTCACAGCTCCATTCCCAAGAGCCTGTACCCTCCTGCAAGTGGCCCTGCCGGCCTCCTCTTGTGGGACCACTGCTTCTCCGTGACGGTCCAATGATGGCAGAACTCCTTTATCCCCTGCACCTCTCCAACCCCACGACCGCGACTGCTGGGTTTTCGGTGCCTCCCTTCGATGTACAGTAACTTGCAGACGATGACAACGTCGGTAACAGTGTTTGCGGTCTACTGAGTCCTATTCATCTCCATTGCTCTCCGCTGACCGCAAGGGTAAAAATCAGTGCTGGTATCAACCACCTTAGTGTAGATACTGAATCCCGCACCTCTTCGAGAGCCCCCAGTCTCCATTGACTAACATTGGGCTCAGTGACCACTGCACCCAGCCATCCCAGTGCCGCTGGTGGTGCAGTACCTACCCTAAACTGAAACCTGCCCAGTGTTGGTCGAAACCCTCGAAGACTGGAAGAGTACGTTGGGTACTTACCCATTAATGCATAACCCTGTTTTCCTTCCTTAGGGTTGCATTGCATTCTATCTATTGCATACAACTATCTGTCTTTTTCAAGTACTAATTGCTCCTGTTTCTGATTGACACCACAAAAGTATTTCCAAAACTGTAAAGTATTTTTACTGCCTTGCAAAACAATTCTATGTCATGACCGGAAGCGAGGATTATGCTATACTTTCTTCACTTTTATTCAATAGCAGCCAGATTTTTTAACACATTTAACAAACTACCATTCCCATGAAGCTCTGGGAATGGAGAAAAACATCAACCTCCAATGGGAGAACAGCTCCCCTGTAACTGCCTATCAGGTCTGTATAGTCCACAATATGGTCCAGCCATGAGTTAAGTTCCTCTTCATTGTCTGTTTTCTTGGCTGTACCATTGATTGCTTCTACTGATCGTTTCTAGTATATCATATTGGTGTGGCTCCGATCTACAGTGGGGGACCTCCCACCACTAGAGGGTGCTTGTGTACTGAGGAGCCTACCACCTGGAGAGTGACGCACCCTCTACGGGCTCTGTATAGCCTGTTCGGGCTTTTCAAATAGGTTGTTTTCCGACGCCCTGCCAGTTATGGAGTACCTTTGGGTGCAGGGAGTTTGTCTTATTGTCTACCTAGACAATATGCTCCTGCAAGGTCAGTGGCCCCAGAAGCTGTCTCTTCACTTACAGTTGATGGTCGATCTCCTGCAGAGCCTGGGGTTCATCATAAACGAGAACAAGTCATTGCTGACACCCTCTCTGACAGCAGTTTTTCTGGGCTTCTCCATAGACACCGTCTCGGCCACCCTCAGTCTTCTGTCTCGGAAGATGACGAAGATTCGTCACCAGTTGCGGCGTACCTTAGCCAAGCAGCAGGTCTCCCTTCAGCACATCGCTCGTCTTGTGGGTCTCCTATCCTCATCTATTCAGGCAATCTTTCTCGGGCCTCTCCACTACTACGCCCTGCAGCGCCTGAAGGCCGCCCATTTGCGCAAGGGCCTCACTTACTTTCAAATGGTCCCCCTGACAGATGAGGTGCGCAACAAGATTCATTGGTGGCTGTTGCATATGGATGCGTGGAATGGCAGGGCGACCTTCGGCTCTGCCCCAGACCTGGTCATAGAGTTAGATGCGAGCAGGTCAGGGCACCAGATCCAAGGTTCTCTCCGACCTGGCAACCCAGTTTTGGCAGCTGTGCATGGATCACCAGATTTCGGTCACAGAGGAGTACCTGCCCGGTTGGACGCATCAGGTGGCGGATTTCCAGTCCTGCCACTTCAAGGATTCCAGTCTCTGGAAACTGCACCCGGGGGTCTTCTCGAATGAGCGACCAATATGGGGTCCGTTCTTTGTGGATCTCTTTGCCTCCAGGTTGGATCACCAGTTGCCCAGGTTTTTCAACTGGAGGCCAGATTCTTTGGCGGCTGCCACAGACGCGTTTCTTCAGGATTGGAGCCGGGAAGTAGGATGCGCCTTTCCCCCCTTTGCGATGATCACCAGGGTTTCGGCCCAGGTCCGTCGGCAATGAGCCAATTTGGTTCTGGTCACTCCAGTTTGAAAGTCCCAAGTGTGGTTTCTGGTTCTTCTGGAACTTTCTTGGGATGCTCCAATCTGACACCCCGTTTCCAACTCTTCTCAATCCGGACCTGTTCCCTCACCAAATGGTGCTGGATGGATTGCTGGCTCTCATGGCGTGGCGGATTTCAGGAGACGATGGTCGATCCCGGACCTTTTGGGCCAAGCTGAAAGCTTCTTGTAAAAGGCATGGGCCGTCTGTATCAACAAATGTTGTGCTTTAGCGTGGGGCCGGTGACCCCGTTGGTGTCTGCGACGGGATATAAATCCTGTGGTCGCTGAAATAGTACACATTCTCAATTTCCTAGCCGGGCTAGCGACAGATGGCTTGGCTTATCGGACAATTAATACCTTCCGTTCAGCCATTTCAGCTGGTCATGTGCCAGTGGTTGACTCTCCGGTGGGAGAAAATCCTTTTGTATGTCGGCTTCTCAGGGGGATCAGGCTTTTGCTGCCCCCAGAGCCTCGGTATTCCGCTCTTTGGGATGTCAACCAGGTGTTGAACCTGTTTCTGTCTTGGCAACCAAACTAATACTTGTCCAGAAAGGAGCTGTCCGCAAAACTTGCAGTGTTGCTTTGCCTGGTTTCATACCGAAGAGTTTCGGAAGTCCAGGCCATAAATATTTCGGGCAGAACCGTTTCTCCATCTGGAGTTTCTTTCACGGTGAGTAGACGAACAAAGTGTAATACCAGGGTCAACACTTACCCAGCATTTCCGGACTTTCCAAAGCTTTATGTGGTGCATTGCCTTAAGGCATATGAGGAGATGTCGGAAGAGTTTCCAAAGCTTTATGTGGTGCATTGCCTTAAGGCATATGAGGAGATGTCGGAAGAGTTTCCAAAGCTTTATGTGGTGCATTGCCTTAAGGCATATGAGGAGATGCCGGAAGAGTTTCGCCCCCTGGGAACGACCGCTCCTCATCGCTTTGCGTAAACCGCGTAGGGCTGTGTTATCTTCTACCATAGACCGGTGGGTACGCTGGGTAATGCAGGAGGCTGGCGTCGATCTCTCCTGTTTTGGTGCACATTCAGCACGTGGTGCTATGGCTTGGAAGGTTTTTGCTTTGGGCACCAGACTGGAGGATATCATGAATGCTGCTGACTGGTCTTCAGATTCTACCTTTAAAAGGTATTTTTTCAAACCTGTCTTGGACATGGCTCATTTGGTTGTGAGCAAGCTTTAAACTAGCATAATCCTCGCCTCTGGTACCGACATAGAATGAAAAATGTCCTAGCTATCGTAACGGAAAGTTTCAATTCTATTAAGGACTCAGAGGCGATGATTATCCCACCCACTCAGGTATATCTCGGTGACCCGCCTGTCACTAGTAAGTATTGTTTATCCTGTATTACAACTGTATAATGTTTGACATGGGTTGTTTATACCATTGCATTTTCATTGCTGGATTGTGTTCCTTGGATACCAATGCTACTTGTTTCCTTTGCAGGGCTTAATTTATGGGCTTTTTCCTGGCATTAAAGTTACCCCTGTTTTGTAGGGACGAATACCAGTAGGCAGTACGCATGAAGATGGAGCATAGGCGTGACTCGCATGACGAAAGAGGAAGAGAGTACACAGTTGATGGACTATATTGTGGACTATACAGACCTGATTGGTGGTTACAGGGGAGCTGTTCTCCCATTGGATGTTGATATTTTTCTCCATTCCCAGAGCTTCATGGGAATGGTAGTCTGTTGAATGTGTTAAAAAAATCTGACTGCTATTGAATGAAAGTGAAGAAAGTATAGCATAATCCTTGCCTCCGAGTCATTAATAGAATTGAAACTTTCCATTACGATAGCTAGGAAATTTTTCATTCCGACTGCATTTTGAAAAGTATTACTACTTTGAAAACTGTTATTTACCTGCAACTGAGTACTCCATGGTTCTAGAAATAATATAATCAAATAATAACTTTTTATACACAATAATTGGTCTGGATTCAGTCTTTGAGTGTGTGCTATCATTTCTTGCCTGAGTGTGTAGAGTAAATACTTGACACAGCTCTCTGATAAGCCTAACTGCCCAACCACACTACCACAAATAGAGCTTTTAGTATTGTCTACTTAAGCCTTTGTAAGCCTTACTTTGGTGTAGTATATACAGATCCAGCTTCCTACACCAGGTACATATAGTACCATATACCAGGGGCTTATAAGTAAATAACATGTGTGAAATCTTTAAAAGGGAGAGCACACAAACTTTACTACTGATTAGCAGGAATGAAGTGCAGAGTTCTAATGCCAACAAAAACAGGTTCAGCTAAAGAAGGCAAAAATCTGGGGTGATCCTGGAGAAATACAAATTTCCCAAAACACCAAATTCTCCGGTGAAAGGTGCTTCAACAACAAATTGGGGTCTGAAGCCACAGGCCTATGGCTATATGCAATTTGTCTGTAGATTGCTGGGCCATAAAAGGGATTCTCCCAGGTAACCAGAATTAAAGACAAGGGCAAAAATTCATTGAATGGCAACAAGGGTTCTGGAGCCGCTGAGGATGGCTGCAGGATTTCAGTCAAGGTATTGGCCTTTATCTAATTAGTGGGCAAGGGTTATTCTAATGCTTTCCTTATAACAGAAGTAAATGAACAATTTACTTCTAAGTGAGGGCTTGAGAGATAGGAAATGTCCCCTTTGGGAGATGTGTCAAGGCCACTTGCATTTTTGAAGGTCCTGGGAAAGGCCTACATCCTGATTATAAGGTGAGGGGAGGTTGTCTGTCTCTGAATAGGTTCCTCCTTGCACCCATAATCACCATTGGAAATTTCCATGGCATCAGAATGTGATCCGAAATGTTTCTCCATCTCGGCTAATATCTGAACTCTAGGTAAGTGATGAGACGGGTACAGCATCAAAACAAGCACAAACGTTATCTTTGGCCACTCTGATGATGTCTGCCGACTTCAATGGTGGAAATAGTACTGAAAAAACTACAAGGGTTGCTCTGGTGAAGACGTTCTATGCAGTGCCAAAGACATGAGGGTCGATGCCTTAGTAGGCAAGATTTTCCTTAGAAGTGATGGCAAGGCCAAAGAATGTGGAGGTGCAGCGCTAGGTGGCATGGGGGCCTTAGCCAGTTCAGTCACCCAACCTTGGGGAGTGACCCATTGAAAATGTCCAAGATAACCTATCTTAAGGCCTGGACGTGATGGGTTGGCCGGTTTTGTTGTGAAGTCCTGCTTTATATTTTGAGAACCGGAATCAGTTCTGATGACAAGAAATGGACCAGTGTCAGGAAATGACATTGTCTCGAGAAGAGGACTGCTCACTATATTTCTTCCCATTTCCTCCCCTAGATGACTGTTTTCTTTTGATGGCTTACCTGAAGAAGGGGAGAGGGGTGACTATGGGGGCCCTTTGCCAAAACAGATTGGCCTCCTGCACCCTGAAGGATGTTTAACACATCTTAGAGCAGGAGCCGCAGTCGCAGTCTGATGGGTGATGGTCAGATTCAAGGTATCACATACAGATTAGATGTGGATCTGATGAGGACATCTTACAAAATTGTCAGTGGAGTTTAAACCCCAAGACCTTAAAACATTACATTTTACATATGTCGGTTTACTGCAGAATTTTGTTGGTGAAACAACAAAGTGCTCCTGACCCTCGTCCGTGAGATGTAGACAACAGGAACTGACACCACGCTCCCTGTAGGTGCTTAATAGCAATTGCAAGGGAGGGTGATGTTTTCTGGATCCAGTCTGCCACCTAGAGGATATTCACAATGCAAGAAATCTCCAGGAAGAAGTATTCATCAGAAATTCAATGCTTTCAGTTAGCTTATGTCTGACTCTTTAAGTGACATTACAATGAGCAGAACAAATCAGTTTGTTCCATGTAACGAAATAATTTTTTGCAAGTTACTGACACTTGTACAATTGAATTTACTAGGAAAAAATGCTTAAAACAGTTTCAGTGCTCCTGAAGTGTTTCTGCAGGGTCACTATCCTTCTTCCATTTTCTAACAGGATCACCCCAGAAACATCAGTGGCACCCTAATGACCAACCTTCCAGTAATTTTAGCCCATTGTTATTTCTGACTACAGCTAGCTTTAAGCTCTTAGCCATCAGTATTTGCAAGTGTCATTCACGTGCAGATCAGCCCACATTTTATATAGCGCTTACTAGCCCTGACGAGACGTTGATTGTTGTATCATTCTGATGGATACTTCTAACCGCTCAAACTGGATTCCAGCCAAAAGTAAGTAACACCTTTCCATGTAGGGTAGTCTATCACCCTACAGACTTTCTTTGCCCTTCCTTACCCCTCGAAAAAGGAAGAGAGACACCCCGTTTCCAACTCTTCTCAATCCGGACCTGTTCCCTCACCAAATGGTGCTGGATGGATTGCTGGCTCTCATGGCGTGGCGGATTTCAGGAGACGATGGTCGATCCCGGACCTTTTGGGCCAAGCTGAAAGCTTCTTGTAAAAGGCATGGGCCGTCTGTATCAACAAATGTTGTGCTTTAGCGTGGGGCCGGTGACCCCGTTGGTGTCTGCGACGGGATATAAATCCTGTGGTCGCTGAAATAGTACACATTCTCAATTTCCTAGCCGGGCTAGCGACAGATGGCTTGGCTTATCGGACAATTAATACCTTCCGTTCAGCCATTTCAGCTGGTCATGTGCCAGTGGTTGACTCTCCGGTGGGAGAAAATCCTTTTGTATGTCGGCTTCTCAGGGGGATCAGGCTTTTGCTGCCCCCAGAGCCTCGGTATTCCGCTCTTTGGGATGTCAACCAGGTGTTGAACCTGTTTCTGTCTTGGCAACCAAACTAATACTTGTCCAGAAAGGAGCTGTCCGCAAAACTTGCAGTGTTGCTTTGCCTGGTTTCATACCGAAGAGTTTCGGAAGTCCAGGCCATAAATATTTCGGGCAGAACCGTTTCTCCATCTGGAGTTTCTTTCACGGTGAGTAGACGAACAAAGTGTAATACCAGGGTCAACACTTACCCAGCATTTCCGGACTTTCCAAAGCTTTATGTGGTGCATTGCCTTAAGGCATATGAGGAGATGTCGGAAGAGTTTCCAAAGCTTTATGTGGTGCATTGCCTTAAGGCATATGAGGAGATGTCGGAAGAGTTTCCAAAGCTTTATGTGGTGCATTGCCTTAAGGCATATGAGGAGATGCCGGAAGAGTTTCGCCCCCCTGGGGAACGACCGCTCCTCATCGCTTTGCGTAAACCGCGTAGGGCTGTGTTATCTTCTACCATAGACCGGTGGGTACGCTGGGTAATGCAGGAGGCTGGCGTCGATCTCTCCTGTTTTGGTGCACATTCAGCACGTGGTGCTATGGCTTGGAAGGTTTTTGCTTTGGGCACCAGACTGGAGGATATCATGAATGCTGCTGACTGGTCTTCAGATTCTACCTTTAAAAGGTATTTTTTCAAACCTGTCTTGGACATGGCTCATTTGGTTGTGAGCAAGCTTTAAACTAGCATAATCCTCGCCTCTGGTACCGACATAGAATGAAAAATTTCCTAGCTATCGTAACGGAAAGTTTCAATTCTATTAAGGACTCAGAGGCAATGATTATCCCACCCACTCAGGTATATCTCGGTGACCCGCCTGTCACTAGTAAGTATTGTTTATCCTGTATTACAACTGTATAATGTTTGACATGGGTTGTTTATACCATTGCATTTTCATTGCTGGATTGTGTTCCTTGGATACCAATGCTACTTGTTTCCTTTGCAGGGCTTAATTTATGGGCTTTTTCCTGGCATTAAAGTTACCCCTGTTTTGTAGGGACGAATACCAGTAGGCAGTACGCATGAAGATGGAGCATAGGCGTGACTCGCATGACGAAAGAGGAAGAGAGTACACAGTTGATGGACTATATTGTGGACTATACAGACCTGATTGGTGGTTACAGGGGAGCTGTTCTCCCATTGGATGTTGATATTTTTCTCCATTCCCAGAGCTTCATGGGAATGGTAGTCTGTTGAATGTGTTAAAAAAATCTGACTGCTATTGAATGAAAGTGAAGAAAGTATAGCATAATCCTTGCCTCCGAGTCATTAATAGAATTGAAACTTTCCATTACGATAGCTAGGAAATTTTTCATTCCGACTGCATTTTGAAAAGTATTACTACTTTGAAAACTGTTATTTACCTGCAACTGAGTACTCCATGGTTCTAGAAATAATATAATCAAATAATAACTTTTTATACACAATAATTGGTCTGGATTCAGTCTTTGAGTGTGTGCTATCATTTCTTGCCTGAGTGTGTAGAGTAAATACTTGACACAGCTCTCTGATAAGCCTAACTGCCCAACCACACTACCACAAATAGAGCTTTTAGTATTGTCTACTTAAGCCTTTGTAAGCCTTACTTTGGTGTAGTATATACAGATCCAGCTTCCTACACCAGGTACATATAGTACCATATACCAGGGGCTTATAAGTAAATAACATGTGTGAAATCTTTAAAAGGGAGAGCACACAAACTTTACTACTGATTAGCAGGAATGAAGTGCAGAGTTCTAATGCCAACAAAAACAGGTTCAGCTAAAGAAGGCAAAAATCTGGGGTGATCCTGGAGAAATACAAATTTCCCAAAACACCAAATTCTCCGGTGAAAGGTGCTTCAACAACAAATTGGGGTCTGAAGCCACAGGCCTATGGCTATATGCAATTTGTCTGTAGATTGCTGGGCCATAAAAGGGATTCTCCCAGGTAACCAGAATTAAAGACAAGGGCAAAAATTCATTGAATGGCAACAAGGGTTCTGGAGCCGCTGAGGATGGCTGCAGGATTTCAGTCAAGGTATTGGCCTTTATCTAATTAGTGGGCAAGGGTTATTCTAATGCTTTCCTTATAACAGAAGTAAATGAACAATTTACTTCTAAGTGAGGGCTTGAGAGATAGGAAATGTCCCCTTTGGGAGATGTGTCAAGGCCACTTGCATTTTGAAGGTCCTGGGAAAGGCCTACATCCTGATTATAAGGTGAGGGGAGGTTGTCTGTCTCTGAATAGGTTCCTCCTTGCACCCATAATCACCATTGGAAATTTCCATGGCATCAGAATGTGATCCGAAATGTTTCTCCATCTCGGCTAATATCTGAACTCTAGGTAAGTGATGAGACGGGTACAGCATCAAAACAAGCACAAACGTTATCTTTGGCCACTCTGATGATGTCTGCCGACTTCAATGGTGGAAATAGTACTGAAAAAACTACAAGGGTTGCTCTGGTGAAGACGTTCTATGCAGTGCCAAAGACATGAGGGTCGATGCCTTAGTAGGCAAGATTTTCCTTAGAAGTGATGGCAAGGCCAAAGAATGTGGAGGTGCAGCGCTAGGTGGCATGGGGGCCTTAGCCAGTTCAGTCACCCAACCTTGGGGAGTGACCCATTGAAAATGTCCAAGATAACCTATCTTAAGGCCTGGACGTGATGGGTTGGCCGGTTTTGTTGTGAAGTCCTGCTTTATATTTTGAGAACCGGAATCAGTTCTGATGACAAGAAATGGACCAGTGTCAGGAAATGACATTGTCTCGAGAAGAGGACTGCTCACTATATTTCTTCCCATTTCCTCCCCTAGATGACTGTTTTCTTTTGATGGCTTACCTGAAGAAGGGGAGAGGGGTGACTATGGGGGCCCTTTGCCAAAACAGATTGGCCTCCTGCACCCTGAAGGATGTTTAACACATCTTAGAGCAGGAGCCGCAGTCGCAGTCTGATGGGTGATGGTCAGATTCAAGGTATCACATACAGATTAGATGTGGATCTGATGAGGACATCTTACAAAATTGTCAGTGGAGTTTAAACCCCAAGACCTTAAAACATTACATTTTACATATGTCGGTTTACTGCAGAATTTTGTTGGTGAAACAACAAAGTGCTCCTGACCCTCGTCCGTGAGATGTAGACAACAGGAACTGACACCACGCTCCCTGTAGGTGCTTAATAGCAATTGCAAGGGAGGGTGATGTTTTCTGGATCCAGTCTGCCACCTAGAGGATATTCACAATGCAAGAAATCTCCAGGAAGAAGTATTCATCAGAAATTCAATGCTTTCAGTTAGCTTATGTCTGACTCTTTAAGTGACATTACAATGAGCAGAACAAATCAGTTTGTTCCATGTAACGAAATAATTTTTTGCAAGTTACTGACACTTGTACAATTGAATTTACTAGGAAAAAAATGCTTAAAACAGTTTCAGTGCTCCTGAAGTGTTTCTGCAGGGTCACTATCCTTCTTCCATTTTCTAACCGGATCACCCCAGAAACATCAGTGGCACCCTAATGACCAACCTTCCAGTAATTTTAGCCCATTGTTATTTCTGACTACAGCTAGCTTTAAGCTCTTAGCCATCAGTATTTGCAAGTGTCATTCACGTGCAGATCAGCCCACATTTTATATAGCGCTTACTAGCCCTGACGAGACGTTGATTGTTGTATCATTCTGATGGATACTTCTAACCGCTCAAACTGGATTCCAGCCAAAAGTAAGTAACACCTTTCCATGTAGGGTAGTCTATCACCCTACAGACTTTCTTTGCCCTTCCTTACCCCTCGAAAAAGGAAGAGAGACACCATCATCTGGTACAGGGCTCAAGTCCTAA
Organism: Calotriton arnoldi; assembly: GCA_963921515.1. Classification (NCBI taxonomy): domain Eukaryota; kingdom Metazoa; phylum Chordata; class Amphibia; order Caudata; family Salamandridae; genus Calotriton; species Calotriton arnoldi. The sequence continues at coordinate 195,272 of CAWUFW010004651.1, read as the reverse complement.
AAAAAGAAGTGGAGGGACTCACCAAGTTAGGCAGAATTGGTGTAACATCACCGCTCGTGACATCACAGCACATGGCATCGCATGTGACATCACAGGAAGTCCAGTAGAGAAAAATTTCCCCTGGGTGTATAAAATAGCACCAACACTTTTACTCACTAGCATACCATCCTCTCTGAACATGCACCTTTACCTAAGTCAACACATAACAAATATAGTATTAAAAACGTACCCCAAATTGAGATGTAGCGCTTACAAATATTTTTATTTTTAATAAAAAAGGAGAAACTCTGAAAATCAGAGTAATAAATAACATTGCATACAATACATCAGTTAAAATTCATACATGGCATGAAATAAACATCCCAATACACTCTATATATTAAAATATGACAAAAAAATGTATAATGAATCAAGCCAAAAGCACAAGAAAATCCAATAGGAAACCCTTTCTGCACAGTTCTACATAACCTGTTACATGGATAGATCTAACATCACATATTTAAAAACAGAAGAACTGGTAGGATAACTATTCCTTTCCCAGAAGTTCGTATGGTTGGATTCTGACAGACAGGCGTCGACGTGTTTCGGTGGTAAGAGAACCAAATTTTACAAAAAAAACACCTTCTTCAGGACTCAAGAATCAGGGATTTACTCCTCCTCAGAGTAACGTTTTATCTACACGAAAAAGGAAAACATGTAAATACAGGGGGTTTATTTGAAATTACGCTCCAATACCCACCTATGATATCCTTTGTGCCCCATACTTTTATATATTGACAACATCAACATGATTTCTATTCTTTTCATCTAAACCCATTTGCACTACATCTCTATTTGCGGTATGGTGGTGAACTTCCAACAGATTTAAATTGTAACGGGAATGTACCCCACACAAGTCTCCCACTCACTCTGCACTTTCACTCCAATAAGGTTTTTTTTTTTAAATTTGTTTATTGACATTTTCAACCAAACATTTCCATTACATTCCAACAAGCCAGTTCAATACTAATCAAGAAAGTAGCTCATACAGCCATAGTTATATCAGTACACAAATCTAATAACAGCTTACACCGTACCCATCCTCCACGAACCTCAGACATGATAAGAAGCAAGCAAAGAATAGTACGCACAATTGAGCAAGCATTAACCCAAGAGTAAGCATTTTACACATAACGTCCCTGGAGGGGGCTTTTACATCATTTATGCAGTGGGCCACTGGTCAATACACCAATACATGCGTCCTAACATTCGATTTGGGCGTGGGGTGTGAAGATATCACGTTTAGGGTGTAGTCTGCGCATCTCCCGTGTCTACCACTCCAGTCGTTGTTTGTGAACCAGCGTTCCATGTTAAGAACGGTTCCCATATATTGCGGGGTCTAGAGGAGGGTGGCATCAATTCCCAAAATGTGCTCAACTGTGCGTGCCCATATGTGATGTCTCTAACCCAATCTTTAATAGAAGGCACTCGGCGTCTGCCCCAGTGGACTGCAACCTGTCTCTTAGCAAACAATAGGAGGAGAGCATGCAATTTACGCAACTTGGGCGGTGTGTCTTTTACGTACCCTAGTAAGCCAAGCGACACCCCCAAGATGTTGTTCACTGACTCAAAAATCTGCCCCCAGAAGACGGCTATCCTGGGACAGTGCCATGCAATGTGGAGGAATGTAGCTGAGGCATAGCCACATCTCCAACAGTTATCGTCGTCCCGGATGCCCATTCGGTGGAGGCTCACTGGTGTTCTGTAGTATCTATGCAAATATTTGAAGTGGATCAATCTCAACTTATAATTCAGGGAAAGTTCTGAAAGTTGACCACAGCAATAGTCCCACTGGGCCTCGGTCAGGGGCGTCTCTAGCTCGTCGTTCCAATGCCTAAACGACGTGGGCGTCACTATCGGGGCGGTATCTTGCATGCGGGTGTAAAGTCGCGTAATGAGTTTACGGGGAGATGGGAATTTCAACAAGTTATCCAATGCAGGCAGGGTTGGCGGCGCCTTCGGGAATTCCTCCCAGAGGGCACGGCATGCCGTGCGCATTCTATGATACAAAAACATCTCAGAGAACGGTACCACCTGACCCTCGTGAGCCACAGGGGGAGGTCGAAATTCATCTCCTGGATATAAGTCCTCAAACGTCTGAAGGGTCATTTTCTGAGCTAAGGTCTTGCTCAGACTGTCCCGTATACAAGGCATCATCGGGTTTTGAGACAGGGGGACGGAAGGGGCATATAACAACGGGATCCCCGCTCTTCTACGCAGTTCATCCCATGACCAGCACAGAGTCCCAGCAGAGTCTATGTCACCTCGAGGGCTGCGTGCTTTTTGGTATAGCGCCACTTTTAGTGGGATGGGGGCCATGACATCTGTCTCAACCGCCACATGCGGCTGGAATTGGGTCGGGTGGACCCAATAATGCAAAAATTGTGCTTGAGCACATAGTGCATATAGCCGCATGTCAGGGGCTCACAAACCGCCTTGTCGCAACGGGAGTCAGTAGATCCCAAGAGGCTCTAACCTGTTTCCCGGCCCACGCCTGCGTGGTCAGTTTTGCTTGGAGGGTGTTAAAAAAATGTTTGGTGAGTGGGAGCGGTATATTAACAAACAAATACAAAAAATTTGGCAAAATAACCATTTTGGCTAGGGCTATCCTGCCGGCTAACGACAGCGGCAGCCGAGCCCACACTTTTACTTTTTCTTCCAGCCACATAATAGTGCGGCCGTAATTAAGGCGCCACACCTCCTGTGTGTTTCGACTTATCCAGATCCCTAAATATTTAACCTCAGCAGCCTCCCATCGCAAGGGGAACTCCGACGTTACCGGGGGGATACCATCCGTTAACGGAAATATCACAGATTTAGCCCAATTTATAAATACACCCGAAAGTCCGCCAAAATGTATGAACTCCCTCAGCATCAGATCTAGAGTCTCTGCGGGGTTTACAACGTAAAGCGTGATGTCATCTGCATATAAGGAGATGAGCAAACTACGAGAGCTGAGTCCAATACCTCGTGCAGTATGGTGTTGCCTGATACGGGCAGCCAGGGGTGCCATTGCGATTGCAAAGAGCAGCGGGGATAAGGGACACCCCTGTCTAGTGCCGCGTGAGATCTGGAAGGGATCAGAGAGCACACCATTTACCTGAACACGTGCTGTGGGCGAAGAATACAGCAGCCTGATGCGGTTCATGAAAAGGGGACTGAATCCCATGCGCCCTAGAATGGAGAAAAGATAGGACCATTCGAGCGTATCAAACACCTTAGTGGCATCTAAAAACACCACTGCGGCCTTTTCGTCTGGGTGCAAGTAGTGTAGTACCGAAAATATCGTTCGTAGATTATGGGACGTCGATCTCCCCGGGATAAATCCTGATTGATCTGGTAGCGCTATTATTGGCAGGAGAGGCTGCAATCTGTTAGCTATCAGTTTCGCTAGGATTTTGACATCCACATTAATCATAGAAAGTGGACGGTAGGAGTCCAGCTCCTCCTCCGGTTTCCCAGGCTTTAAAAGCGTGAGAATCGTCGCCTCCCTCATGGACTGAGGTAGCACGCCAATCTCCAGCGCCTCCTCATACACCGCTAGCAACCTAGGTGCCAATTCCTCGGCATAGGTTTTATAGAATGATGTAGTTAGGCCATCAGGGCCAGGAGCTTTTCCCAAGGGCAGGCTTTTAATAACCTGATCCACATCTTCTACTGTAAATGGGAGGTCCATATATTCTCTATGGGTGTTGTTAAACCAGACCAGTGCCAGTGAGTCGAGGAACGATTGTAGCTCCTCTTCACATGCCCCCTGAGTAGTCGTGTACAACCGGGAAAAAAACGCGGAGAACTCATCAGACACCCGCACGTGGCCGCTAACCATGTCGCCCTGCGGAGCTCGTATCTCATGAATAAATGTCGCCGATTTAGATGGTCTAATCATGCCAGCTAGTGTGCGCCCCGGCCTGTTCCCCTCCCCATATCGACGGGCCTCAGCATATTTACCCAAAAATTTCGTTTTGCGCTGAGCCTCCTCAGCATAGTCTAACAGTAAAGATTTGAATTTTTGTGCAGTGAGAGGATCATTTGTGGAGTAAAAAGTGTCTTCTAGCACCTTAATCTGGGTCTCCAGGGAGGTAAGCGTACCCCAAATGGCCTTCAGCACCCCCGCCTGCCTCGCAATGCTTTGACCCCTGATCACCACCTTAAAAGCCTCCCAAAGTGATGCCTCTGTATCCACAGATCCCAGATTGTTAGCAAAGTAGTCAGTAATGTCCCCCCTTATCTCTTCCTTAAAGGCCTCATCCAGCATGGCATGTGGTGGGAGACGCCAGGTAAACGCACGGGGGAGTGGCCCCGAGAGCAGTATTCGCAACAAGCGTGGGGCGTGGCCCGACAGTGTGCGCGGTAGATGCGAGATGTCAGTGGTCCAGGCCACAACGTCCCTAGAGACCAACCAAAAGTCCAAGCGGGACCACGCACTGTGATGGTCTGATATACATGTACCTTCCCTCACCGAGGGATGTCTATTACGCCAAATGTCTACTAGGTCCCCATCTGTAGCTATGGAATGCAAAGCGGCACTGGCAGCCGGGTGTAAAGAGCGAGCTACCCCTTCCTGTCCATGGCATCGTCTAATATGGCATTGAAATCTCCACCCCACAACACAGTGTCATATCCTGTCGCCTTGATTCTGGACCATATATCCTGAAAGAATTCGGGGGAATCTATATTCGGACCATAAATTGATGCGATCACCAGGGAAACCCCTCCCAACAATCCACAGATAATGACAAACCTCCCCTCAGGATCTCTGTGCACTTCTCGCTCGCGCCAGTCTATCCCCTGCTTAACCAGCACAGCTACACCTCTAGCGTAATTGGAGTATATGGAGGAGTACATATGACCCCATCTGCGATGGCGCAGTCTTTGAGACGGTGCAGCGTTTAAATGCGTCTCCTGTAACAAGCAGACGTCAATGTTGTGTCTAGATAAATAAGCATGCACAAGTCTGGACTTTCGACTGTCATTTAACCCTCTAATGTTCCACGTTAGCAAATTTAATGGTTGTGCGTGGGCTTATCTATATGGAACTCTTCAGCGCGGATGAGGGACTCAGTGTGTATAGTAAGCAAATCACAGGGTGTGTACAGTAACCAATTTGTAGTATCCGTACTGGCTTCAAACGAACAAACAATCCCCGCCGCCCACCCACCACCCACTCCAACCCCCCAAACAGGTTGCAGCATAACCCCCCCTGAAGAACTAGAACAGAACAGTCTCCTGAAAATGAAAGGGAAACTTCCCATGGGGGCGTAGTGGCATCAGCAATCACCCCTGTGTTAACAGGGTGGCTGGGAGTACTGCAGTGTACGCTGCAAGCCCTCCCCGACATCCCCAGGCAAATCAGCTAACTGAAAAAAATAGAGCTTAAAAGCCCACAGTCATATATATATGAAATACCACATAGCTCAGCAATTCGTTGAATGAAGCACTCAGATCAGAGGAGAACGCTGTCAGAAATCAGTCATTGTCACTGAGTTGACCAGACGTTGATGCTGCTGTTCCACGAGGGGCTTTGTCTTTCTTCCCCCCTACGTGCTTGGCGAATTTCAGGGCAGATTTTGCATCAGTGAAGTAATGTGCGGTACCATCATACGAAACCTTCAACTTGGCAGGGTAGAGCAAGGAGTAGGGAATCTGCGCCTGTAAAAGTATTCTCTTGGCCTGTAGAAATTCGCGTCTCGCCGCCTGTACAGTCGGGGTAAAATCCGGGTAAAGCGATATGTTGTTACCCTGATAGGACAATTGGCCTTTTTCCCTCGCCATTCTCAATATATTGTCCCGGTCCTGATAGTTCAGCAATTTGGCCAATATCGGTCTTGGCGGCGCCCCCACCGGGGGTTTCTGACCAAAAGATCTATGTGCTCTTTCCACCACGAAGACAGGGGACAAATGAGGATAAAATAGCGCATGGAGGAGGTCCGTCACAAAGGTTTCCATCTTGGTAATGGCGGTGGTCTCCGGGATACCAGTAATACGTAAGTTGTTTCTCCTTGACCTCGCCTCCAAATCATCATTCTTGGCGCGGATGACCCCTAGAAGTTTATCCATATGCAACAACTGTTCCTTGGTTGTCACCTGAAATTCGTGGAATTCGGTTTGTCGGTTTTTCAGGACGTCTAATCGGGTTTCATGGACAATGACTTGGGCCTTGACCGAGTCCAGCTGCGTAGCCAGGGTGTCCAATTTGGAGTCAATATTCCTCAGGCTGGAACGCATCTCTAGCATGAGGGTGCGCAAGTCCTCTCCCTGGTCCTCAGAGTGCAGCTCCTGTTGCTCCTCCATTTGTGCATTCAAAGGCGGCTCAGTTTGGCGCGCGGAGCGTTTATCAAATGTGAGTTTCGGCTGTTTGGCATCCTGTTTGCCCATGTCGAATCGACCGGGTGGCGTGTAACAGGGACTTGGTCAGATGAGATTTCTCGGCCCCAATTAACTCTCCGGGGCCCTCAGCCGCCTACTTCCTCCCCGTGGTTATCTCAACTCAAGGCGCACAATACAGCTTGTCCCAGCGCAGACTTTCCTCAATTCCTCAATGTCGCGGTTCACCTGCGCACATTCACATCCTTGGGGTATTCTACGTCACCAGAACCTACCAGGTGGGACAGTGGAGGCAGGCCAGCACAAGCCCTCACAGCGCAGGGATTAAAGGGGGAGCTCCTCCAAAGCCTCGGCAGAACCCAGGAGCAGCATCCCAGGGAAGCAGACCCGCAGCGAGCGGCAGTGGGCAGTCCGGCTCCGGGGCACCATTCAAGCAGCCAGGGGATCTCAAACGTACCGTGTCGCCTCCTGGGGCTGCACCGTCAAGGCGCATCAAGGTCGGTAAGTCGTGTCCCTGCGCTCACACCAGGAATGTCCAGCGCCCAGCAGCTGGAGGATCAGGTTCTAGGGCAATCGCGCAGCCGCCACTTTTGGACCTCAGCGCCTCTGCCCCGCAAAGCGCCTTTCAATACACCGTGGGCCAGGAGATTCACCTAGGACATTCAGTGTAGGATCGAGGGCACGTCCTCTTCCGCCTCACTCCGGCCGCAGCAAACACGGGATGGCCACCGCAGCGATGGCCAACCCCCAGCAATAAGGGGATCAGGCGTAATGGTGGAGTCGCGACCCCCACCGCCGGTGCCTCGGCTCCACAGAACACTCCGCAGGGCACGGCAGCAAGGAGGTATCTCCGAGGGCGCTGGAATGTCCTCTTGGCGTGTGCCTTCCTCCACCTCCCCTCCGGCCGCAAATCATCAAAAATGGCGGCGGCAGGTCGATGTGTTCACGCTGAGCTCACCCCTCTCCTTTACAAACGTCGTCCGCTGACGCCGAGAGGGGCAGACACCACCAATTTCAGTCTCTTCCACACCTCGCGCTGCTCACGTACCCAAACTCGGCAGCGAGACTAGTCGTCTCAGGGCTTCCGGGTCTCCGCCTCCGGGTCCCGGCCTGTATCTTCACAGCAGCCTCGAGCTCGATTTGTAGGACGGCCGCCCTCCGCACTCACAGCGGGCCTGGACCGCACAGGCGGTAGGCAGCACCCCCGCTTCGCACACCTCAAGAGCTCGCGCAGAGCACGAATCGCACAACCGAGCGGTCCACTGTGGGTCAGTCAGTTAGGGACATCGCTCAGGGGCTCGCCACGCCACCGTAGACGAGGATTAGGTTAGGATTTTCAACCCAGCCGGCGGAGCGCACTCAAAGCGCGGCCATTCCGCTGCTCGGCAGACCACGCCCCCCTCACTCCAATAAGGTTCATGCATACTAACACTCACCATAGCGAGTGTAGTTTGTCACACCTCTAGATAGGGCATTTCAATGGCCTCTAATCTAGTGCTGCCATCTTTTTTGATCGGCATAAAAAGTATAGTGAGATGTTTCTAGGAAAAAAGGAAGAAAAGACAAAAAGTTCTAATCTGATTCCTGTTGCTCGTGTTTTGTGTAAGCTTCATATATATGGGGATGAAAGGTCTTACCTCCCAAAATTGGGCATTCGTTTAAACGGGCTGGTTAGTTTATGTAGCCTCTGTTTTTCTTTTACTATTACGTAGCCTGTTACTTAGGCATATATCAGTGATTTCCCAGCCATACAGTGCCCTGAAGGTCAAATGGGCAAATGCAGAATTCTATAAATAAGGAAAGGACAGGATAATAGCACTTCTATTCTAGGAAACTCATATTGAAACAATTATACCTATGAAATTGGGGTGTAGCTGCTTACCTCACAATCAAGCGTACTTTAAGAATCAATTTTCTTGTTTCATAAATATATAGGTCTCTTTCCCAAATTTTAGTATCCGATCGGTTTCTTTTTTTATATACCGCCCAGCAAGTCAGGTAAATAATTTTCCTGAAGGAAAACCAACATTATATACTTTAACCCCCACAATGGAAAAATATACCATATCACTATTTTTTTAATACAAAAAACCACTAAAACTGTCACACCTACTTAAATTTTACCTATATTCTGCTTTTCTATAGACACCTGCCCCACGACATACTTTGAATAATCACTTCGTGGAGTTGTCAACTAAAGCCATTTATCAAATTGTTTACTATGTATTACAAGCGGGATTGTTGTGCCAAACTATTCCCACTGCTTTTATATTACATTGTCTGTTTGCGTGTGCCGAGCAGTACTCGTAGAGTAACTCGGCTACACGTAATAATGACCATCTTTGGGCAGATTTAAATCAAGGGCCCCAGTTTGCCGATTATCGTATTGTGAGGGTTTGTGCTTGGTTGTCACTCCGTACTAAGAAAGCACAATGGAAAACATAATGTCACTACACAGTATATTTTAAAAGAAGCCATAACTATTCCGCCCGGCTTTAGACATCTGTTTTACCCATATACGAAGTTGATTTCTATTGCTGAAAAATCTATACAGCCCCCAGTTCTTACTTCCTGACTAAGCCACGGTAGCCCTGACTTCAAGCACTCACCTTAAAAATACGGCGTTACAGCGTCCGTAGTTGTATATTTCCTATGTGCCAAATGACCCCTGTTTTTAAAGCCCCATCGATCAATCAAAAGAGCGCGCAATCGCGCGTCTTCCCGACATGCATCACCCCTTCCCTGCGCATGTCCAGCGGCCATCTTTTAGTGCATAATAGGTAATTCTGTTAATCTTAGTCTATTTATATCAATGACGTGCCCCTGCCAATGCTAACTCCATGGCAAACTTAACATAGGCTTTTTATGTTTTATATGCAGATTAAAATATGCCAGCAAACCCTATCTATCATTTTCTCCGTGGCTATTGTAAAGATCTTTTCAGTATTAAGAAATCAACTTATCACGAACCAGATGGCTAGGGATAAGTCCACGATATTAACAGATCTATCTCCATTTAGAAAAAAATATTTTACATAAAAAAGGGATTTAAAAAAAAAAATAATTCATATCACAGTTCTCTCAGGATTATATATGTTTTCTATTTTGTTTATAGTAGACATTCTTCTCAATCCTATTTCCCTGCCTATTCTAGGTTTTTCTACAGTTAACGCTTCTACATACAAGTACCTGCATCTGTTCTTTCATGCTGCTAGTATTTTTTCCCAATCCTCCCTGCTGTTAAGGCCATTCTTAATGGTATCAAACTTGATAATATACCACTGTTCTCGTAGTTTGCGTCTATAAACACTGTTTCCTCCTCTTCTTTGTTCCATTATTTTCTCTAACACTATCCATCTAATATCAGCTACTCCATGTTTTTTCTCTAACCAATGGCTTGCTAGGGGCGCATTCTCTTTTCTGGTGTTTATTGCAGACCTATGCTCACACAATCTCTGTCTGAATTCTCTCCCCGTTTCACCTATGTACCCCAATCCGCAAGGGCATACAATGAGGTACACGATGTTCTTGCTCTTACAGTTGTTAAGTGTGGTAATTTTCTGTGTCACCCCATTTAGGGTCGCTTCCTTCGTTACAATGCATAAGTTGCACACACTGCAATTACCACATTTGTGGTTTCCCATCGCCTAACTCCCTATAAGAGTCCTTTGTGTCTCCATTGTATCTTCTCTGTAAGTAAACACTAGGGAGTTGCGTAAGTTCTTATTTTTCCTGAAAGCATATAAGGGTTTGGAAAAACGGGTATTTTCCCCATCATTGAGGATTTTCCAGTTTCGGTTGATTATATTTTTAAGTTTGTTACTGATCGTGGAGAACTGGCTTACCATCACTATTTTATCTTGTGACTTATCTTTCTTTCCCCCTTGGAGGAGGCTATCCCTAATATAGAACCTAGCCCTCTTACAAGAGTGGTTGATTAACTTCTTTGGATAGCCTCTTTCTTTAAGTTTACTTTTCATCTTTTCTGAGTGCATATAAAAATCTTGCAGTGATGTACAATTTCTACTCAAACGTAGAAATTCCCCAAAGGGAATATTGTCTTTCTGACTTTTAGGATGGTGGCTGCTATAATGCAGCAATGTATTTCTGTCTGTGGGTTTTGTAAAAAGCTCTACTGCTAAATGTCCTTCCTCATGTTTTATGCAAATATCTAAAAAGTTAACCCTACTATTGCTGCTATGGGCGGTAAATTTAAAATTTTTATCGCCCAAATTCAATCATTCTAAAAACTCATCCAACTTGTAGTGCGGGCCCCGCCAAATAAAAAAGATATCGTCTATAAAACGATACCAGTGGTGGACATTTTCGTAAAACGGGGAAATTTCATTATATATGTGTTTCTCTTCAAATGCGCCCACATATTTGCAGGCCAGACTAGGAGCACAGGTTGCTCCCATGCTTGTCCCTTTAAGTTGTACATACAGATCTTCCTTAAAGAGAAAAATATTATTCAAAAGCACCATTGATATGCAATTTAAAATGAATTCTTTGTTGGCCCCTACTGTGTCTGATTTATCAAAAGTTTTTCTCACCTCTTCTATACTATCTAGTTGAGGTATATTTGTATATAGTGCCTCGATATCGAGGGTCACCATATAATCCATATTGCTGTTGAAGTCCAGGCCTTCTATCTTAGTGATCATGTCTGCCGTGTCCCTTACAAAAGACTTCTGTTTTTGAACGAGGGGCTTTAAAAACACATCTGCGTACTTGCTTAATGGTTCTAGTAATGAGTCTATAGATGCTACAATGGGTCTGAGAGGGGGTTTAAAAGATTCTTGTGCACTTTTGGGAGTCCATAAAAAGCAGGAATTTTAGGGTTCCTGTTATTTACAAATTGGTACTCCTCTGTGCTAATCCACTCCTCATTCTTCGCTAGCTCTAATAATGATCCTACCTCATTTTTAAGTCTATCTAATCTTACATGAGGAACACGCTGATAGTGTTCAGGATTGGAAAGAAGTTCAAGTGCCCTTCGCTCGTAATCTACTGTATCAAAAACTACTACCCCACCCCCCCTTATCAGCTGGCTTTATAGTAATAGTACTATCTTATGCTAGAGATGCTAGTTTTTGCTCTTTGGACACGTCTGAAAATGCTTTTCTTTCAGAAGATTACGAACTTCCATTTTGACCACCGTCTCAAAAGTTTCTATATTTTTGCCTACCATACCCAAATTAGGGGTGAAAGTGGATTTCGGACGTAATCCAGAGTCTTGTGGGGGTTCTCTATCTGGTCTGCCTTCAATAAATCAGCGCAATCTCACTTTCCTAAAAAACGCCCGAAGGTCTTTCTCCATCTGGAACTTATTGATTACGAGCGAAGGGCACTTGAACTTCTTTCCAATCCTGAACACTATCAGCGTGTTCCTCAAAAACAGAAGTCTTTTGTAAGTGACACGGCAGACATGATCACTAAGATAGAAGGCCTGGACTTCAACAGCAATATGGATTATATGGTGACCCTCGATATCGAGGCACTATATACAAATATACCTCAACTAGATACTATAGAAGAGGTGAGAAAAACTCTTGATAAATCAGACACAGTAGGGTCCAATAAAGAATTCATTTTAAATTGCATATTAATGGTACTTTTGAATAATATTTTTCTCTTTATGGAAGATCTGTATGTACAACTTAAAGGGACAAGCATGGGAGCAACCTGTGCTCCTAGTCTGGCCTGCACATACGTGGGCGCATTTGAAGAGAAACATATATATAATGAAATTTCCCCGTTTTACGAAAATGTCCACCACTGTTATCGTGTTATAGACAATATCATTTTCATTTGGCGGGGCCCGCACGACAAGTTGGATAAGTTTTTAGAATGATTGAATTTGGGCGATAAAAATTTAAAATTTACCGCCCATAGCAGCAATAGTAGGGTTAACTTTTTAGATATTTGCATAAAACATGAGGAAGGACATTTAGCAGTAGAGCTTTTTACAAAACCCACAGACAGATATACATTGCTGCATTATAGCAGCCACCATTCTAAAAGTCAGAAAGACAATATTCCCTTTGGGGGAATTTCTACGTTTGAGTAGAAATTGTACATCACTGCAAGATTTTTATATGCACTCAGAAAAGCTGAAAAGTAAACTTAAAGAAAGAGGCTATCCAAAGAAGTTAATCAACCACTCTTGTAAGAGGGCTAGGTTCTATAATAGGGATAGCCTCCTCCAAGGGGGAAAGAAAGATAAGTCACAAGATAAAATAGTGATGGTAAGCCAGTTCTCCACGATCAGTAACAAACTTAAAAATATAATCAACCAAAACTGGAAAATCCTCAATGATGGGGAAAATACCAGTCTTTCCAAACCCTTATATGCTTTCAGGAAAAATAAGAACTTACGCAACTCCCTAGTGTTTACTTACAGAGAAGATGCAATGGAGACACAAAGGACTCTTATAGGGAGTAAGGCGATGGGAAACCACAAATGTGGTAATTGCAGTGTGTGCGACTTATGCATTGTAACGAAGGAAGCAACCCTAAATGGGGTGACACAGAAAATTACCACACTTAACAACTGTAAGAGCAAGAACATCGTGTACCTCATTGTATGCCCTTGCTGATTGGGGTACATAGGTGAAACGGGGAGAGAATTCAAACAGAGATTGTGTGAGCATAGGTCTGCAATAAACACCAGAAAAGAGAATGCGCCCCTAGCAAGCCATTGGTTAGAGAAAAAATATGGAGTAGCTGATATTAGATGGATAGTGTTAGAGAAAATAATGGAACAAAGAAGAGGAGGAAACAGTGTTTATAGACGCAAACTACGAGAACAGTGGTATATTATCAAGTTTGATACCATTAAGAATGGCCTTAACTGCAGGGAGGATTGGGAAAAAATACTAGTAGCATGAAAGAACAGATGCAGGTACCTGTATGTAGAAGCGTTAACTCTAGAAAAACCTAGAGTAGGCCGGGAAATAGGATTGAGAAGAATGTATACTATAAACAAAATAGAAAACATATATAATCCTGAGAGAACTGTGATATGAAAAATGATTTAAAAAAATTCCCTTTTTTGTATATAATTTTTTTTCTTCTAAATGGAGATATATCTGTTAATATCGTGGACTTATCCCTAGCCATCTGGTTCGTGATAAGTTGATTTCTTAATATTGAAAAGATCTTTACAATAGCCACGGAGAAAATGGTAGATAGGGTTTGCTGGCATATTTTAATCTGCATATAAAAAATAAAAAGCCTACGTTAAGTTTGCCATGGAGTTAGCATTGGCAGGGGCACGTCATTGATATAAATAGACTAAGATTAACAGAATTACCTATTATGCACTAAAAGATGGCCGCCGGACATGCGCAGGGAAGGAGAGATGCATCCCGGGAAGACGCGCGATTGCGCGCCCTTTTGATTGATCGATGGGGCTTTAAAAACAGGGGTAATTTGGCACATAGGAATTATACAACTACGGACGCTGTAACGCCGTATTTTTAAGGTGAGTGCTTGAAGTCGGCTACCGTGGCTTAGTCAGGAAGTAAGAACTGGGGGCTGTAGAGATTTTTCAGCAATAGAAATCAACTTCGTATATGGGTAAAACAGATGTCTAAAGCCGGGCGGAATAGTTATGGCTTCTTTTAAAATATACCGTGTAGTGACATTATGTTTTCAATTGTGCTTTCTTTGTACGGAGTGACAACCAAGCACAACCCCTCACAATACGATATTCGGCAAACTGGGGCCCTTGATTTAAATCTGCCCAAAGATGGTCATTATTATGTGTAGCCGAGTTACTCTACGAGTACTGCTCGGCACACGCGAACAGACAATGTAATATAAAAGCAGTGGGAACAGTTTGGCACAACAATCCTGCTTGTAATACATAGTAAACAATTTAATAAATGGCTTTAGTTGACAACTCCACGAAGTGATTATTCAAAGTATGTCGTGGGACAGGTGTCTATAGAAAAGCAGAATATAGGTAAAATTTAAGTAGGTGTGACAGTTTTAGTGGTTTTTGTATTAAAAAATAGTGATATGGTATATTTTTCCATCGTGGGGGTTAAAGTATATAATGTTGGTTTTCCTTCAGGAAAATTATTTACCTGACTTGCTGGGCGGTATATGAAAAAAGAAACCGATCGGATACTAAAAATTGGGAAAGAGACCTATATATTTATGAAACAAGAAAATTGATTCTTAAAGTACGCTTGATTGTCAGGTAAGCAGCTACACCCCAATTTCATAGGTATAATTGTTTCAATATGAGTTTCCTAGAATAGAAGTGCTATTATCCTGTCCTTTCCTTATTTATAGAATTCTGCATTTGCCCATTTGATCTTCAGGGCACTGTATGGCTGGGAAATCACTGATATATGCCTAAGTAACAGGCTACGTAATAGTAAAAGAAAAACAGAGGCTACATAAACTAACCAGCCTGTTTAAACGAATGCCCAATTTTGGGAGGTAAGACCTTTCATCCCCATATAAGAAGCTTACACAAAACACGAGCAACAGGAATCAGATTAGAACTTTTTGTCTTTTCTTCCTTTTTTCCTAGAAACATCTCACTATACTTTTTATGCCGATCAAAAAAGATGGCAGCACTAGATTAGAGGCCATTGAAATGCCCTATCTAGAGGTGTGACAAACTACACTCGCTATGGTGAGTGTTAGTATGTATGAACCTTATTGGAGTGAAAGTGCAGAGTGAGTGGGAGACTTGTGTGGGGTACATTCCCTTTACCATTTAAATCTGTTGGAAGTTCACCACCATACCGCAAATAGAGATGTAGTGCAAATGGGTTTAGATGAAAAGAATAGAAATCATGTTGATGTTGTCAATGTATAAAAGTATGGGGCACAAAGGATATCAGGGGTGGGTATTGGAGCGTAATTTCAAATAAACCCCCTGTATTTACATGTTTTCCTTTTTCGTGTAGATAAAAAGTTACTCTGAGGAGGAGTAAAGCCCTGATTCTTGAGTCCTGAAGAAGGTGTTTTTTTGTCAAATTTGGTTCTCTTACCACCGAAACGCGTCGACGCCTGTCTGTCAGAATCCAACCATACGAACTTCTGGGAAAGGAATAGTTATCCTACCAGTTCTTCTGTTTTTAAATATGTGATGTTGGATCTATCCATGTAACAGGTTATGTAGAACTGTGCAGAAAGGGTTTCCTATTGGATTTTCTTGTGCTTTTGGCTTGATTCATTATAGTTTTTTTTGTCATATTTTAATATATAGAGTGTATTGGGATGTTTATTTCATGCCATGTATGAATTTTAACTGATGTATTGTATGCAATGTTATTTATTACTCTGATTTTCAGAGTTTCTCCTTTTTATTAAAAATAAAAATATTTGTAAGCGCTACATCTCAATTTGGGGTACGTTTTTAATACTATATTTGTTACGTGTTGACTTGGGTAAAGGTGCATGTTCAGAGAGGATGGTATGCTAGTGAGTAAAAGTGTCGGTGCTATTTTATACACCCAGGGGAAATTTTTCTCTACTGGATTTCAGTGCCCTGTTCCCTTGAACAGTGGGGCCACTTCTCTAGTTGCATTACATCACAGGAAGTGGCATCACAACCCATGACCTCACAGTAAGTGACATCAGATCTTAAGACCTCACATATGTTTGGCAGGTCTATCATGAGTACATTTGAGCGCATTACAATATTTAACAAATAATTTTTTGCATTGGGGTTGTGTCAGAATACCCCGACTCAAAATCTGGGCCTCAACTTATACATTTTTTTTTTTTTAAACCCTGCCACAAAGAAACTGGCAACAAGGAGAACTGTGGCAGTACATCTGTTCTGCTTAATTGGTTGCAATGTCTATATTTTAAAATATCTTATGGGGTTAAAGCAACTGCTGCAGAGATCTTTGTGTGCCAACTAAATCACAAGAAATAATAATGGTAAGATAAATCTGGAGAATAACGTATTTCCTGGAGAGATATGTGTTTTGCCCAGTCCTAATTTTGAATCAAAGTAGCATAGAGGGCTAATATGTCTCCACATTATGGAACACGCGGATGACAGATTTTAATTTTATGCAAATGGATAAGTGGACTACTGCTTTTAAGACAGAGATCCTTTTGTAACTTGCAGTTCATAAACTGCAATCCTTCAACTATAGCACAGTGAGGTATGAAGGACATGTGGCTGCTACACCTGGTAACCCTCACTCTCTTATGTAACACATCCTTTAGTTTGAAGTACACACATATGATTTATTGTCAATGTAAAATCTGTACGTGTGATATAAAGCACTACGACACCTTGCATTGGGATGAGTAGTGCTAAAGCGCTATAAAAGAAATAAAACCAAATCGCGGTATTTTAATTGTTATTTGTGTAAATACTGGGTCAACCAACACATCAGACATTCTTACAGTGTATGCATATCTCTTACATACAGGGACTGAACAAAGTCAAACACATTTCATTCTTAAGTACCTTTGAAGTGATAAGATGTGAGCCTTTGTTTCTTCTAGGTTGCTTCTAGGTGTGAGGCTTCTGATAGCTCCCAGCCAGGATACTCAAACAAAAAGAGGCCTAATGGCCCCCTAACTCCGGCTTTTACAATAGGCAAAGCTGTAATCTGATAAGCCCATTTCTGGTCTGCACGTTGCTGCTTGGAACAAAAGCTACCACTTCTTCACACTACAGGCCCTTCGTCCTGTCTTTCCATTATCTCCACTCTCCTCCTAGCCTGCTTGTTCTCCCTCCTCTCGTCAGCTGGACTGTTTGCCATCACTCCCTCACGCTTCCCATTCTCCAGTCACCAAAACTGCTCTCTCTCCACCTGCCCGCTGTCCCTCTGTTTGGCCATTCTCCCCAAAGCCTGTCCTTTGTCCCTCCACCCTTTCCACACTATTCACAGCCTGCCCGCGCATTCCTCCCAGTATGCCAACTCTCCTCTCTGTGTACTTATTCTCTCTGCCAGTGCTGTCTCTAGAAGTCAATCTTGGGGGGAGACGCATGTTGGGCCACTGATAAAACTGGTGGGACCACTTTCAAAGTTCATATATATGTTTAAAAAGTATGGTGTATACAAAGATATATAGACACATACACAGCCAAATGTAAGCATTTTAAGCAAACAACACCGCAGAGAAATGTGTGTGCAAAGTGCAGTGTCTGGTTTTTTTCTGCATCCCATCCTGCCACATGCAACAACTGTGCTGTGGTCTGGGGGGCAGAACAAATAGAACTGGGAATAGGCCCCATCCTCCCCCAGACTATCGACGCCAGTGCTCCCTGACCTCCCCTAGCTTGTCTCTCCCTCAGCTTGACCACTCTCCTCCCATTCTACCTGCTCTACTGCTCAGCTTGCCCTCTTTCCCCATCAGATACCTGCCTCCACACCTGACTGCTTGCGCCATCCTGCCATGTCTCACCACTGCGTTCCCTCTGTAATTGCAGGTTATGTATGTATGTATGTATGTATGTATATGGTATTTCTATAGTGTGAACTAGCCAAAAGGGAGTGGAGCGCTGTACAGCTCAAAGAGAAGCATAACGTCATCGAGTGATAGGAGAGGAAGATGGGTTAAGGACAGTTATTGCATTGTCACGCAGTGTTCTTTAAATAAATGAGTCTTCAACTCTTTCCTAAATTAGAGCAGCGTTGTGGCAGTCCTGCTGGCTAAAGATACTCACTTTCCAAACCAGCTTGCCCATTCTCCACCTAGGCTGCTTGTTCTCCATGCTCTCCCTCAACTTACCTGCTATCCTCCATCTTACCCAATCTCCCCTCAGCCTGCCCCCTTTCTCCTCATCCTGCTCTCTCTCCCCAGTATGCACATTCACCTTCTAGCATGCCTTCTCTTCTCCCAGTCTGCCTGCTTAAACAATCATCCTGCTCACTCTCTCTAACATTATCCACGCTCCCCTAGTCTGCCAAGTTTCCCCACTCCCTTCCTGCTGTACTCCCAGTATGCATCTCTCCACCCGTTCTGCTTGTTCCCTGATTCCCCCGGCTTGACCTTTCCCACAGCCTATCCATCCTACACTAAGCTTACCCGGTCTCAACCTCAGCCTCCCTTCTGTCCTCCTCAGCCCTGGCTCTTCAGGCTCCCTCCCACAACATATTCACTCTTCTCACCACCCTACTAACTTTCCCTATCAGCCTGCCCACTCTTTGAGCTATTCAAACATTCTGCATACAATACCCCAGTATGTTCAGTCTCCTCCAAGTATGCCCCCTCTTCTCCAAATCTTTTTCTTGTGCTCTCTCGCCAACTTGCACACTCTCCCCTCAGCCTGCACAATATCCAGTCAGCCTTCCCACTCGCTCCCCAGCCTACCCATTTAGTCTGCCTGTTCACTCCCTCCTCTTACATACAGACCCCTCAGCCTGCACACTCTCCCACATACAAGTTCAATCACTTTTTAGTATGCTCACTTGCAGAGGACACAGGGCAGCCAAGGAATAGTGGACCTCAAAAGTGGTATTTGAAGTCATTTGCCTCTGGTGTTGTGGGATCTGTCTTACTATGGCTCTGCAAACTGGGCAAGGAACACCCTTTCTTCACTTGACTCTCGAGGTAGTGAGGTAGAGCAGTCAAAGGCTTCTCAATGAGGAAGTGTGGAGGAAGAGCGCTCAGAACTCCACAGTAAACCAACAGTCACATATTGTCCATCCCAGTGCTTATCATTTAGTTAAGAGTGTACTTTGATCTCTCAGAAAAATCAAGCACTACTCAGCACATTAGTATTTTCTGTTACTTGATGGTAATCTTACTTGCAATCTTTAGTGAGGTGCTACACCCCTTCGGTACCCTCACCCCCTGTCAGAATTTAATTATGTCTACATTTGGTATAGGCATGGTTTAGGCACAGGTGCCATTCACTTAAAAGTACCTCAGTGTCTAGATGTGCAAATTAGTTCAATAGCTTTCACCAGTTCAAGTTCACATGGCATAAGTTCCTACAGCAAAATTTGACCACAGTTCCCTTTTCCCCCTCCCCTCTCAGTCCAAGGCCCTTACTCAAAGGGTGTTCAAAACTTCCACCTGGAGTGTCTATCACAGACGAACATCTGGTCACCCTGCTCCATCCTTACCGTAGGGCTCTCCTTCATTGACTGGATTGATCGTTGGTGTCTCTCTACCTCTCGCAACAGGCTACGTCATCCAGGAGACGGGGTTGCAAGTAGCAGTGTGGCAGGGGCACAATGCATGGTATAGTATTTGAGTGTTGTGATAGGCCATCAAAAAGTAGTACAAGACCACTTAGCCCCTTCAATCCATTCAACTCGCATGCGGAGGGCTTTATTTAACTTGCACTTAAGGTGTTTTACCTCCCCATAGGCTTAGTGCCAACAGGGTGTTATTTTGCAATGGTGTATTCCCAGTTGTCGGAGATAGTTTTGAAAGTCCACACTATGGAATGGTGGTCCATTATCAGTTTTCAGCTCCTACGGTATTTCGTGTGTGGCAATAATTTTTTTTAGCTTTGTATTGACATGGTCGAATGCTGTGGATGTCACGACTTCCTCTGCTGGGTGTTTTGAGTAAGAGTCCATCATTGCCAGACTTGCAGTCCATCCGGTAATACACAAAAGACAGCACTGATCCTTTCCCTGGGCTCCTGTCCTCTACATGTGTGATTATCGGAGCTCGGCGCTTCAGTCCGCTATTGAGTTGACATGACCTGAACCCTATCTCATACCCTTCAACCATCCGGTCTATCCCCAGGTACCTGAGATTTTCTCTCAGCTGTTTTTTTGTCTTCGTCATGCCCTGGTGGCCTACAAGAGGCGGGCAACAGCTCTCTCCTGGAGGGTCAAAGGGACTACGATTCGATTTCCTCTCAACACCAGTTTCTCTGGTGTGGTGTTAAGTTCCGAGTCAACCCTCTTTAACTAAGATATGGTATGTTGGTAATTCTCATACCAATACTTACAACCTTTCCTCCCTGTCCCATACACAACATCAGTTCCTTTTTAGGCTGTGGAATGACAGGAAGTGGGTGCACCCATCACCCATAGCTGCCATTCAGCCTTGGAGTCATCTCAACATATCAGCTAGTGCAAATGAAAAGCAGGGCTAAACTTTGCATTTTAAAAAGGTAACATGCTTTGCAGAAGTAATCTGGGGTTGTTGGATTCATCCTTGTTAACCCAAGGAGACTGCTCCTGTATGGTGTAGCTGATCGCTTGGGCCTGTCTATAGTGTTCCCTGCCACCTCCTATTATTAAGCCACAGTCTCTCCTTCCTTCCGTGTCTCCTTGCCCCCTTGCTAACTGTAGGGGTTCTCACTCGGGGTATTCCGGAGGGGTCTCTCCCTCAATGATGCACGAGCCTGGAGTTAGGGTCAGTGATATTTATTGACAAAGTAAATAGTCCCAATGCTTCTGGGGATGGAAACGTTGACTTTAGAACAACAGCATATAAGAATACATCTGTAGTTTGGCCTTAATCTCTGTCCGGGTCACCAGGCAAGCAGGGAATAGAGTTTGGTCCTGTCTCATACTCCTGAGGTCCACGCCGTCGGGGTCTTCTCCTCACAGGGGAACCAGAAAGATAAAGTAGAATGGGGTAAGGATATGGCCCAACTAACATTCAGTGTACAAAACAGGGGGGGGGGGGTAGTGCACCCTTCACCGGTGTTGTGCCATGCTTCATGCCTCAGTGTAGGAGTAAATAGTGACAATTAAGGTGGTGCAGCCCGCCACCCTGCCCACCAACCTTTAAACTATAAACAATGGTATGCAAGACACTTGCCTGAACCCACGACCCTCCTGGGCCGTGGGGAGGGGAGTCGCAGCCTCCGCTTCCTTTGTAGGAGTACTGGACTTGTCCATGTTGCTCCCTGAGCGGTATCCTCCAGCGTCGTCCGGTTCCTCGTCGTAGGCGATGTCTCCAACCTCTACCGACTCGCTTGGGTCCTCCTGCTCTGTTTCTCCGCTGCCTCATGGTTTCTGCGTTTCCGTCGATCTGTCAGTCTTCCTCTTCTCTTTCCTCTCCTCGCTCCTTGTTCCCGGTCTCTTTTTATCCTCCGTCGCTCACCCTTCTCCGATTTTCGGGCTTTTTCTTCCAGGCTCTCCCACAGGTCTTGGAGCGCTAGCTCCACTTCCGGTCTGGGGTAGTGTGGGCGCCATGTTGGAATCCTCGGGACGTGTCCCGAACTGTTCACACTGCTTTTCCTCTGAGAATGGACGTGAGGGCCATTCGGAAACAGGGTAACGGGATAGGAAATCCACATTTGACTGCAGCTTACCCGGGACGTGCAGGGTCTGAAAGGTGAATGGCTGTAAAGCAAGGAACCAGCGTAGTATTTTAGGATTGGAGACTTTATGTAAGGAAAGCCTAGTTAAAGGGGCATGGTCTGTGAGTAGTAAAAAGGAACGACCTAAGAGATAATACTGAAGGGCCTCCATGGCCCATTTTACTGCTAGGCATTCTTTCTCTATAGTTGCGTACTGGGTTTCTCTGGGGAAGAGCTTCCTACTAAGGAAAAGAACAGGACGTAGATCCCCTTTACAGTCAGGTTGGGATAGGACTGCACTGAGACCCCTATCAGAGGCATCAGTTTGCAGAACAAAGGGTTTTTTGTAATCAGGGCAAGTTAGGACAGGAGCACTACATAAGGACTCTTTTAGTTGGCAAAAACTGTTTTCCAGAGTACTGGACCAGAGGATGGGTTTTCCTATTTTTGGTTTTGTAAGAAGGTCTGTGAGGGGACTGGCTATATCCGAGAAGTGTGGAATGAACCTCCTATAATAACCTACCAGTCCCAAAAAAGAACGGACATCTTTCCTAGTGGTGGGACGAGGGATTTTGGTGATGGCTTCAAGTTTGTTTATTTGTGGCCTGATGCATCCTCCCTGAATATCGTAACCAAGATATTCTATGTGGTCTGTGCCAAATGTAGTTTTCTTGGGGTTGATAGTGAGGCCTGCTTGTTGGAGTGTGTTCAGGATTTCCGCTAGATGGTGAAGATGTGAATCCCAGTCTGGGCTGTACACGACTATGTCGTCTAGATAGGCGACGGCGTATTCCTGGTGGGAGCGTAAAAGAACACCCATTAGCCTCTGGAAGGTGGCGGGGGCACCATGAAGACCAAAGGGGAGTACTTTGAATTGGTAGAGACCCGAAGGGGTGGGAAAAGCCGTCTTTTCTTTGGCTTCAGGTGAGAGGGGAATTTGCAAATACCCCTTGGTCAGGTCAGTGGTGGACATTACTCTGGCGTTTCCCAACCTCTCTATTAGTTCATCAACCCAGGGCATTGGGTACGCATCAAATTTTGATATGGCGTTTAATTGACGAAAGTCAATACAGAATCTTATACTTCTGTCGGGGGTTTGGTACCAGGACGATTGGGGAGGACCAGGCACTGTGGGAGGGTTCTATGATATCTGCTTCTAACATGGATTTTATTTCCTGGTCAACGGACTGTCTCCTGGCGGCTGGAATACAGTAGGGTCTTAACCCTATTGGACCAGCTCCTCCTGTGATTATCCTATGCTCAACTAGCGACGTGCATCCTGGACTTCCAGAGACTATCAATCAATCAGGATTTTGTAAAGCGCGCTACTCACCCGTGAGGGTCTCAAGGCGCTGAGGGGGGGGGGGGTCAGCAGATCCGTTCAGCCGAAGAGCCAGGTCTTGAGAGCCTTCCTGAAGGTGTTCTGGGAGGGGGCATGCCTGATGTCTGCCGGGAGTTCGTTCCATGTTTTGGCCGTGATGTGGGAGAATGATCTTCCGCCTGCTCTGGCTCTGTGGATGCGCGGGGTTTCGGCTATTGGGAGGTTGGAAGATCGGAGGTTCCTCTTGGGTACGTGGAAGTTGATTCTGTTGTTGAGGTATTCGGGTCTGGTGTTGTGCAGGCATTTGTAGGCGTGGGTGAGGATTTTGAAGGTGACTCTTTTCTCCATGGGGAACCAGTGGAGCCTTCGTAGGTGTTGGCTGATGTGTTCGTGCCGGGGGGTGCAGAGGACGAGTCTGGCGGCGGTGTTCTGTATCGTCTGGAGTTTGCAGATTAAGGACTTGTTTATGCCGGCGTAGAGCGTGTTTCCATAGTCAAGTCTGCTGGTGATGAGTGCGTGGGTGACTGTCTTTCTTGACTCAGGGGGGATCCACTTGAAAGCCTTGCGGAGTATTCAGAGGGTGTTGAAGCAGCTGGAGGTGACGGCGTTGACCTGTCGGTTCATGGTGAGGGATGAGTCGAGTATGATGCTGAGGTTTTTGGCGTGGTCTGAGGGTGTCAGCAGGCTTCCGAGGGCGGACGGCCACCAGGTGTTGTCCCATGCTGAGGGGGTGGTTCCAAGGACGAGGACGTCCGTCTTCTCGGTGTTGAGCTTGAGGCAGCTGTTGGTCATCCAGATTGCTACTTCCTGCATTCCTTTCTGGAAGTTGAGTCTGGCGGTGGCGAGGTCTTTGGTGAGGGAGAGGATGAACTGGGTATCGTCGGCGTAGGATACGATGTTGAGGCCATATTGTCGGATGATGGCGGCGAGGGGGCCATGGAGACGTTGAAGAGGGTTGGGCTCAGTGACGACCCCTGTGGGACACCGCATGTGATATTCGTGGGGCCGGAAAGGAATGGTGGCAGTCTGATTCTTTGGGTTCTTCCGGTGAGGAATGATCAGATCCAGTCTAGGGCTGTTCCTTGTATGCCGGCGTCGTGTAGTCTGGAGATGAGAGTACGGTGGGAGACGGTGTCGAAGGCTGCTGATAGGTCGAGTAGGATGAGAGCTGCGGAACGTCCTTGGTCAAGGAGGGTGCAGATGTCATCCGTGGCGGCGAGTAGGGCGGTCTCGGTGCTGTGGTTGCTCCGGAATCCGGATTGGGACGGGTCGAGGACGGCGTTGTCTTTGATGAATCGTGTCAGTTCCCTGTTAACTGTTTTCTCTGCAACTTTGGCTGCGAAGGGGAGGAGCGAGATGGGCCGGTAGTTCTTGAGGTTGGTGGGGTCAGCTGTGGGCTTCTTGAGCAGGGGCCTGACTTGTGCGCGTTTCCAGTCATCTGGGAAGGTGCCTGTTTCGAAGGTGGTGTTAATGATGTGTTGTAGTTTGAGTGCGATGGAGGTGGTGGCTCTGTGGTAGATGTGAGGGGGGCAGGGGTCCGTGGGGGCCCGAGTGGATGCCTTTCATGGTCGAGGAGGTGTCTTCGGCTGTGATCGGAGTCCAGGTGGAGATGGTGGGCTGGCTGGTGTGTCTGGGGGGCGGGCTGTGGCCGGCTGTGGCGTCTGATGGGTGGTTGGCGAAGTTGTCTTATAGGTTTTTGATCTTGAGGTGGAAGACGTTTCCAAGCTTGTTGCAGAGGTCTTGGGACGGGGTGATGTCTGTGGCTTCGCTGCGGGCGTTGGTGAATTCCTGACTGACGCTGAAGAGTTCCTTGGAGTTGGTGGAGTTTGCGAGGATTTTGTTGTGGATGAAGGTCCTTTTGGTGGTTCTGATTTGGTTGTGGTAGTCCGTCATGGCGTCCTTGTAGGTGGTGTAGTTTTCGAGTGTCTTGGCATTTCTCCAGTTCTTCCCCAGGCGTCTGCAGGTGCGTCTGGCTTCTTGGAGGTCGGTGGTGAACCAGGCGGCTTTCCTGGGGCGCTGTTTGTCGGTGTTGCGTAGAGGGGCGAGTTTGTCTGCGTAGAGGGGCGAGTTTGTCTGCACAGTTGGCAATCCAGGTGTGGAGTTCTCTGGCTGCGGCATTGGCCTCGGATGCCGGGGTGTGGCTGTCTCGTGTGAGGGTGGAGTTGAGTTGCTCGTCGGTGACCTTGCTCCAGTTCCTTCGTGGTGGGCGTGGGGCAGGTTTGGGTGCCTTGAGTTTGTCGACAGTGAAGTGTACGCAGTGGTGGTCGGTCCAAGGGGGTTGCGTTGTGTGGCTGAAGTGGACGCTGTTTCCTGCTGCGAAGATGGGGTCGAGGGTGTGTCCTGCCCTGTGTGTCGGTGTGGTGACGAGTTGGTTTAGTCCGATGTTGGCGAGGTTGACCTGGAGGGTGGTGGAGTTGGGGTCGCTGGGGTTGTCAAGGTGGAAGTTCAGGTCACTGATGAGTATGTAGTTCATTGAGGCTATGGCGTGGGGTGCGATGAGGTCGGTGATGGTGGTGGCGAAGGGGGGCCGGGGGGTCTGTAGACGAGGGTTCCGCGGAGCGTGGAGTTGGGGCTGGTCTGGATCTGGAAGTGCAGGTGTTCGGCGGAGGGGAAAGTTTCGCTGGAGGTGGTGAGGCGGAGGGTGTTCTCGTGGGCGATGGCAAGGCCTCCTCCCGGGTGGTTGGGGCGGTCCTTCCTCTGGATCTTGTATCCTTCTGGGATGGCGGTGTTGATGTCGGGGCCGGAGGAGGCGTTGGTCCAGGTCTCCGTGAAGAAGGCGATGTCTGGCGAGAGAGAGTCGAGTAGGTTCCAGATCTCCACGGCGTGTTTGTGCACGGAGCGCACGTTGAGGAGGATGCATCTGAGGGCGTCGCTGGTGTTGGTTTTGGTGGTGCTGGAGGCATGGTTGGTGGTGAAGGTGAAGGTATGGCAGCAGTGGAGGCAGGATAACTGGCCGTGGGTCGTGTTCGGCGTGGCCTGTGGCAGTCTCTGAGTCTTCCGGGGTTGAGTGCGTGGAGGGCAGCTGAGTTGTAGCGGTGGGTTGTCCGAGATGCAGGGTCCCTGGCACTGGTCGCGGAAGGGCGCAGACGGGCTTGCCTTTGGCATGCCGGTGTTGCGCCCGCTGCGCGGCCGCGCAGCGGCCTCCATTAAGTAGGGGAGGGGGGAGGCGGGAAGGCGGGAAGCGGCGATCAGGAGGTGGGCGGGGTCTGACGGCGGCGAAGACAGAGAGGAAAAACGAACAATCACAAGGGGCAAGCACTGTAATCAGACAAGGAGGAACAGTAATCACAACTGGAAGACTACTGTGGAGAAGGAGTCACAGAGACCTTGTAGCTGGTGTTTCTCTTCCTCCGTGAGTTGTTGTCCGAAATGAATAGCCTCGCTTTTGTTGGGGTATTCTGGGGCTAAGGAAATCTCTAGGGGTTTCTCTATGGATACCTGATGTATGAGTGTTTTTGTGCAAAGAGACATAGGACCCTCCCAGGCTTTCAAGAGGTTTACATGGTACGCTTGGCCTGTTTGGGGTTTGTGAGGAGCAGACACACGATATGTGACAGGAGTGATCCGCTCTAAGACTCGATAAGGTCCCTTCCACGTGGCCAACAACTTTTTCTCTGTACTGGGTAGAAGGATGAGTACATGGTCTCCCACCTGAAATTCCCTTAGTTTGGTCTTCTGGTCATAGTGTCGTTTTTGTTGGTCTTGTGCCTTTTCCATATTAGTGTGTACCTCCTCCCATAGTGTAGCAAGGGTATCTTTTAGGGTCGTGCTGTACTGTAACAGGGGTTTGCTCTCATCTTCCTCTTCTACCGATTGTTCAACCGCCACGTCGAGGAGGGTACGGGGTTTTCTTCCGAACAGGAGTTTAAATGGGGAGAACCCCGTAGATTTCTGCTCGTGTGTACGAATGGCAAACAGTACTAAAGGCAATTGCCGATCCCAGGCGCGTCCTGCCTTGTCTATAACCTTTCTGAGCATTGTTTTAATGGTCTAATTATACCTTTAGACGAGACCATCGGTCTGAGGGTGATATACTGCAGTTTGTATTTGTTTGATCCCAAGATGTCACATACTTGTTTCATCAGTTTTTACACAAATGGGGTGCCCTGGTCAGTTATCTCGTGAGGGAAACCAACATGAGAAAAGAAAGACACCATGGCTTGAGCTACTGCTGAGGTGTTAGTAACAGCTAAAAGTATTGCCTCTGGATAGCGTGTAGCGTAATCCACCAATACCAGAATATATTGGTGTCCTCGGCCGGAAGGGAGCAACGGGCCCACTAGGTCCATACCCACCCTCCTGAAGGGGACATCAATGATGGGGAGTGGTTGTAATGGGGCACGGGGAAGGACCGGTGCATTGACTAACTGACATCCAACACAGGAAGCACAAAATCAAGCGACTTCCTGGTATACCCCTGGCCAGTAGAAACGGTCTAAGAGGTACTTCAAGGTATGTTCTTTACCATAATGACCACCCCCTGTCTGACTGTGTGCTAGTTCTAGTACTTGTTCCCGAAAGGCTTTCGGGACCAACAACTGCTCCTTGGTGTTTTTGTTCTCCCTGGTAGTCCTGTTTAACAGGCCTCTTTTCTCACAAAAGAAGGGACCTACCTTTTCGGGGTGGTCTTCTTGTGCTTGGTTCCACGCGTGATGCAGAGTATCATCGTCCCTCTAGGCTGTTTGAAAGCTCCGACTCGGTGCTTGTGGCACGTCTGGGGAAAGAAGGACAGGTATAGGCAATACATGACAGGGTTTACCATATAGAGCTCTTTGTTCCCTTTTTCCCTTCGAGACCTCAGAATTTTGGGAGAGGACCCACTAATTTCTTCCCTGGCGAATGGGGTGTTTTCTAACCATCCGAACGTCGGGGAAGGGGAGGTAAGTGATGAGAGGTAGTCATGGAATCTAGAGAGGTCGGTGCCTAACAGGACAGTTTCGGGTAGAGAAGGTACTACAACCTTTCTCAATTGTGGTTCTCCGTCAATCTCTAGTAATACTTCCACGAGTGGATACATTTTCTCCTCTCCATGTACACATGTGACCCGTACAAAGTCGCCCCCCTAAGAGTAGGGTATCTGGTACCCATTCCTTACTAACAACTGTGTGGTGACACCCAGTATCCAGAAAGGCCACTATGGGCTTCCCATTAAGATGTATTTTCTTTTTGTACCTCTCTGGGGGCTCTCCTGCCACTAACACCCACCCACGAGTATACCCCACTTCCATGGGTTCCTGGGAAGGGGTACGTCTAGGACAATGACGAGCAATGTATCCCCACTCAGCGCAGTGGAAGCACTGGGGTCCCTGTAGGGAACCTGTTCCCAAGGTGGGTCTTGGAGGGTGTTTTAACGCTGGCGGAATTTTGTGATCTGTGGGTGGAGTAGGGGCCCTGCTTCCTGGTCTGGGGAGGCTGAGGGGAAGACGATGGGGTTGGGCTTTAAACTCAGGAGACCGGTGATAGGCACAGGCGAGGTCGACGGCGACCGTGAGATTGGGATGTTGTTTTATCCATGCCCTGGTATTGGAGGGGAGTGCTTCCAGATATTTCTCCAAGTAGATCTTTTCAGTGAGATCGTCTATGGAGGAATGGCGGGTTGTAACCAACGATTTCCTAGGTCTCGTATTCGGTAATATAAGGTTCGTGGATTGTCTCCTGTAGACCATTTCTCTTTCCGAAAATGACTGCTGTAGTATTCCTGGTCGCAGCCTAAGCGCTCTAGTATAGCCTTTTTTATGTCTGGATAGGCAGTTGTCCCCTCCGGATTAGCTGCCTGGTATGCTGCTTGAAGTTCACCCGACAACAAGAGGGCTATGTACTGACCCCACCTTTCTGGTGGCCAGGCAGCTGTGGTGGCGACCCGTTCAAAGTTTACAAAGAAGAAGTTGGGGTCATCACCTTCTTGAAACTTTTGTAGTACACTCCCTGGTACGTTAGGGTGCACCCGGGCACTTGAGATGGCGTCAGTTAATCGTAAAATAGCTGTATCCTGTATCTGTTGGTTAGTGGTCAAAAGGGACACTTGGTCTTTCAGAGCTGAATGGAGGGTGTCGCGTTCTTTCTGGGCTATTTTAGTCTTTTGTTCAAATATTAGCTGCAAGTGTCGTTGGCCCTCCGCCAGTTGGGTTATTATGGACTCCATTGTAATGGTTGTGTCATGTCGGCTAGACACTGATCCCACTTCTGACACCACTTGTAGGGGTTCTCACTCAGGGGGTATTCCGGAGGGGTCTCTCCCTCCATGATACACGAGCCTGGAGTTAGGGTCAGTGATATTTATTGACAAAGGTAATAGTACTAATGCTTCTGTAGTTTGGCTTTAATCTCTGTCCGGGTCACCAGGCAAACAGGGAATAGAGTTTGGTCCTGTCTCATACTCCTGAGGTCCACGCCGTCGGGGTCTTCTCCTCACAGGGAAACCAGAAAGATAAAGTAGAATGGGGTAAGGATATGGCCCAACTAACATTCAGTTTACAAAACGGGGGGGGGGTAGTGCACCCTTCACCGGTGTTCTGTCGTGCTTAGTGCCTCAGTGTAGGAGTAAATAGTGACAATTAAGGTGGTGCAGCCCGCAACCCTGCCCACCAACCTTAAAATAAAAACAATGGTATGCGATACACTTGCCTGAACCCACGACCCTCCTGGGCCGTGGGGAGGGGAGTCGCAGCCTCTGCTTCCCTTGTAGGAGTACTGGACTCGTCCGTGTTGCTCCATGAGCGGTATCCTCCAGCGTCATCCGGTTCCTCGTCGTAGGCGATGTCTCCAACCTCTACCGACTCGCTTGGGTCCTCCTGCTCTGTTTCTCCGCTGCCTCGTGGTTTCTGTGTTTCCGTCGATCTGTCCGTCTTCCTCTTCTCGTTCCTCTCCTCGCTTCTTGTTCCCGGTCTCTTTTTATCCTCCGTCGCTCGCTCTTTTCCGATTTCCGGGCTTTTTCTTCCAGGCTATCCCGCAGGTCTTGGAGCGCTAACTCCACTTCCGGTCTAGGGTAGTGTGGACGCCATGTTGGAATCCTCGGGACATGTCCCGAACTGTTCACACTAACCTACCTTATCTATCTTTGCTTCCATTTCTATCCTCGGAACACTTTCTACCCTGTCGGAACACACTGGAGCATGTCAGATGTAGAATGTAAAATGCAATGCTAATCGCTTTCACTTTTGAAAAATGTAAATGTTTTAGAGCAGTTCTTTGCGGTTTTCATATTCAGCCCTGTAACCCTTGGAGATTGCCTGGTTTGATGGATTGTTGGTGTCCATCTGCTCTACCATCTTCCCTGTCTCGTACTAGTGGGCCACACTGCACTCCATGTCGGCTTATTGCCTCACTTCTCACCTTTCTTATCCTTGTGGTATACTGTGCCTTTCCTTCCTTACTCCCCTCACCAAGCTTCTGTTTCTCTTTTCCTACTCATTCAAAATAACATTAACTGTAGCTTTGTCTTTGTTTTTTATATTGAGCAGTGTGTATTGTTCCTGAACATGCTAAATACTGTCCTTATACAATTTACTGAAGATATCGCAACCTGGTTTGCCAATTTTTTATGGTCTCAGAAAACAATAGTAAATCCAGAAAAAGCTAAATTTGAGGTATTTTAGCAACAGTGCCCATCACAAAAATACTGTGCCTCACATGCAGTGACAGCACCTGCCTTGTACCAAAAGAGAGCTGTGAAGAGGGCTGTTTGAAACCAGAAAGAGTGCCGATTTCAGTTTTAAAGCTGGACTCTCTTGGGTACCTTGCTGATGTATCACCTCCCAGCATGAAACACATGCTCCTGGAGGGAGTTCTCATTGTAGCTCCCACTACCCATCTTAATTTAAGGTGGTAGGGGGTGGAAGGGCTAAACTGTAAAGTAAAATTAAAAAGAAAACAGAAGTCCCAATCACCTCATGATACTGACGTTCCTACACGCAGACAGATCATTACATCAGCCAAAGCAAAGTACTACGCCAGCCCCATCATTGAAGCCACCAACAGAAGCAGAACACTTTTCAAAATAATCGAGCACTGGGTCAACTCCCATCCCAACCCACCTATGCTACACTCCACAGTCAAGTGCAATACCAACAGCCTCTTCAGTGAATAAAGTAAATCGAGAAGCACATCAACAACATGAAACCTGCTTCTTTTCTTATGCCCACCCGTTCTCCTACAATTCCACAATGGTCATCCTTCAAATCCCTGTCTCTCACAGATCTCACTGTCATATTTACTCCCTCAAAGGTACTCTTTAAAAAGATGAGGTCTAGCCCTCTTTCCAGGAACCTCTTTCACCCTTGCTCACGATTGCCATCAACTCAAGGCATCTTCCTGGGGCATGGCTTGACCACGAAACATTGGTCGACATCTCCTAGCGAGCTCCGGGATCGGCCCGGACTCTACTGGCCTTTCTACAGTATATGGGCATCAGGTGCTGTCATCAAAAGCGGCTCAGCAGAGCAATCCTGCGTCCATAGAGGGGTGGCCTTAAAGGATGTCTTCCCTTCTTGACTCAAGCAGATCTTGCAGCTCACCTAGGGCACACTTTCAAAACGGCAGTTGAGCGCTGAGTCGGGGTTTCCACACTGAAGACGTGTCTTCATATGAGGTTATACAGACCAGCAGCAATTCCTGAAGCCATTCGCCCTGGGACCCCTGGTACGACCAGAGAACATGCATACAATCTGATAAACAGGGGGAGGTGACACCGGTGATCGTTCCCTGGAGCTCCCAGAGCTGCATCAAGGTATGGAGGAGGGTGGGGCCCTAACATCGACACCCAGCCAAGCTGGCCCAGGCTCCCCTCAGAATCATGTGCCAGTTCCCCCTGGGAAACGTGGCTCTCCACCCAAAGTTAGAGCAAGAGGAGGGGAGCACCTGGCACAAAGTATTGAGCAAGATAAACCAGTGGGCCCTGGAGTAGGGGATAACTGCAACCCCCATCAACTTCGGTGGAGTGGCTCTTCTGAGTTCAGCCTTCCAAGCGCTTTCCAGAGGTTAGCGAGTGCCATTTTATTCTACTGGTCTGACTGAGCCGCCCTCCTCTGGGGCCACTAAGGGCTGCTCGGAAGCAGTCGGAGACCTGGGAAACTCAATAAATATGTCGCATACAGACTGAGACATCTTGATTATGCTTCCTTTGGGTCTGCAAAACTCCTGACCATGGCAGTGCCCAGCGTCTGAGCACTTAGAGTAGAGCCGCATTTGCCACAGTAGGCGCCTGGGGCGAGAAGAGATCAGTATCTGGGCACCCATAAGTATTGGGGCTGTGAGGGACACCTGGGATGAGATGTGGTTCTGGCAGAGGACCTGAAAGTCTTGTCAGTCATCCTGCTGCACTCCTGCTGGATCACATTCTTCACCCTTGTGAGCTACTACTGTGCAGGCCTCTGCTGGCCTTAGCTTCCTTACCCGACATTGGGCCACAGGATTATAGCATAGGGGCCTTCTCTCCCCCACCTTTACTAATTCACCCCATGGGCATCTCAACTGATTGGTGAAGACACATTCCAGCTGCTCGTGCTCCCAGAAGTTGGGTGAGACGAGCTGGTCCATCCATTCAGGAAGACCTCACCTCTGCCCTCACCTCCGCTCTCACCTGCACCCCACCCCCCACTACGACAGATGCCTACACCGCGGCAAGCAACTTCCACCGATGGATGGCCAACTGTACCAACACACTTTCCCCCTCCAGAAGACCACAAGACAACACAACAAAAAAGCAAACTGGTTCACCACGGCTCTCCAAGAATCCAAGCGCTCCTGCCGGTGGCTGGAAAAGACATGGAGAAACAGCAAAACTCCAGAAACACACACCGCCTACAAAACCGCCACCACGGCACACCACCAACTCATCAAAACCACAAAAAGAATTTCCTCCAAGACAGAATCCTCTCCAACACCCACAACACCAACGAACTCTTCTCCATCATACAGGAATTTTCCAAACCCAGCAGCGAAACAACGGAAGTCCCTCATTCCCAAGACCTCTGCAACAGACTCCGTTCCTTCTTTCACCTCAAGATCAGGATGCTCTACGACAACTTCGATGACCAAGACCTCTGCACCACCCCAACCCCCGCCTCCAGCAACGCCACCCAACAGACCCTACTCACGTGGACTCCACTCACGACAGAAGACACCGTAAAGACCATGAAGAGCATCCACTCCGGAGCACCTTCAGACCCCTGCCTGCCTCACATATTCCACAGGGCCGCCACAGCCATCGCACCCGAGCTACGTCAGGCAATGAACTGCTCCCTCGAGACCGCCACTTTCCCTGACGACTGGAAGCATGCCAAAGTCAACACCCTCCTGAAGAAACACTCGGCAGACCCGACGGACCTCAAGAATTTCAGGCCCATCTTGCTGCTTCCTTTCACAGCCAAGGTCATCGAGAAGGCCGTCAGCACCCAGCTAGCACACTTCATCAAAGCCAACAACATCCTAAACACCTCACAATCCGGATTCCGCAGCAATCACAGTACCGAGACCGCCCTCTTCGCCGCCACAGACAACATCTGTGCTCTCCTCGACCAAGGCCAAACAGCAGGCCTCATCCTCCTGGACCTTTCAGAAGCCTTCGACACCGTCTCCCACCGCACACTAGCCACCAGACTCCAGGACGCCGGGATCCAAGGAAAGGCCCTCACCGGCAGAACACAGAGAATAAGACTCCCTCCCTTCCTCTCGGAACCAACAGAGACCAGATGCGGAGTACCC
The DNA here is from genome assembly GCA_963921515.1 of Calotriton arnoldi. NCBI lineage: Eukaryota > Metazoa > Chordata > Amphibia > Caudata > Salamandridae > Calotriton > Calotriton arnoldi. The sequence continues at coordinate 161,676 of CAWUFW010004651.1, read as the reverse complement.
CAATGATCCTCCCTCAGCCCCACCCTCTTCAACATCTACATGGCCCCCCTCGCAACCACCGCCAGAAACCATGGGCTCAACATCGTCTCCTATGCCGATGATACCCAACTCATCCTCTCCCTCACCAAGGAACCCGACATCACCAGGCACAACTTCCAAGAAGGGATGAAAGCTGTCGCAGCCTGGATGAAGAACAGCTGCCTGAAACTCAACTCAGAGAAAGAAGAAGTTCTCATCCTCTGCACCACCCCCTCAGCATGGGACGACACCTGGTGGCCCCCCGCCCTTGGAAACCCACCCACCCCGACAGACCATGCACGCAACCTCAACATCATAGTGTACTCATCGCTCACAATGAATCGCCAGATCAATGCAGTCTCCTCCGCGTGCTTCAACACCTTTCGCATACTATGTAAAACATTCAAATGGATATCCGCCAACTCCAGGAAAATGGTCACTCACGCCCTCATCACCAACAGATTGGACTACGGCAACGCCCTCTACGCTAGAATCAACTAGAAACTCCTCTGCAAACTCCAGACCGTCCAGATCGCCTCAGCCAGACTAATCCTCAACATCCCAAGGCAAAACCACCCAACACCTCCGCGACCTCCACTGGCTCCCCGTCGAAAGAAGGATAACTTTCAAGCTGCTCACGCTCGCATACAAGGCCCTCCACTACATCGGACCTCAATACCTCAACAACCGCCTCTCCTTCCACGCACCCAAGAGAAACCTACGATCAGCCGACCTCTCCCTAGCCACCGTCCCACTCTTCTACAGGAACAGAGTGGGTGGAAGGTCCTTCTCCTACCTTGCAGTCAAGACATGGAACGAGCTCCCCCTCCACCGAAGCCCGACAATGGACCAAATCAGGAAAGTCCTCAAGACCTGGCTCTTCGAATGACCCCAAGGGAGCTGCCCCCCGCGCCTTGAGACTCTAACGGGTGAGTAGCACGCTTTACAAAACCCTGATTGATTGATTGTAAATAAAAATATATACTTCACATTTTACTCATAAACATTTCTAGAAATTAAACAATTGCAAATGAAAATTAATGTCAGGACAAACTTGGTAAAATGAAAAATCTTGATTTATTTAACTTATGAGATACTTCTCATTGTTCAACTTTAAATAATAATATATACAATAGTCATATAGGCAATAGTCAATAGTCATATTCCATTGTTGTGCTCTTGTTGGTAACTTGCCTCCTATATAACTGCCAAGGGGAACCTCCTCAGGAAGGGGCATCTAATGGGCACAGAGCAGGCACCTCAATGCTCTTTCTCAGGAGGAGTGGGTTTGGGAGGGCTGGTCTTGGGTTTGGGAATGGCGGGTTTAGGAGGGGTGGGAGTGGTGAGTTTGGGTGTGGGAGGGGTGGGTTTGGTTTTGGAAAGGGAGGTCAGGGCCGGACCAAATAAATGATCGGAACAAGGAGAAAGGGCAAGATGGATGGGAGAGGATTGGGTTTGGGACGTAGATGGAACTGCAGTGGGTGATGTGCGTGTGTCTATTGTGCAGTTGCAAGTGGGTCTGGTATATGTTTTGCACGTTTGGGTGTGTGTTTCTTGCTGGTGTTTGGTGTTCGGGTGAGTGTGCGCGTTTGGTTGGTGGTGTGGATGTAGGTGTGGTTTTGTGTGATTGTGTATGTTTAGATGTGTGCTGTTGAGGTGTTTGCTCTGGTTGTGGTGCTTGTAGGTGTACTTGTGAGTATGGATGTGGTGGGGTTGTGGTGCTTGTGGTTTTGGAGCTTGTGGGGGTTGTGGGTGTGGTGGTGGTTGTGGTGGTGGTTGTGGGTGTGATTGTGGTTGTTATGGGTGTGGTGGGTGTGATGGTGATTGTGATGCGTGTGGATTTAGTGGTGGTGGTGGGTATGGTGCTTGTCGGTATGGTGGTGGGTGTGGTGTCTATGTTGTCTGGGTGTGTGCTTGTGTTTCTTGGTGTGTTTGCGTTTATGTGTGGGTGTGCTGCTTGTGTCTGTTGGAGTGGGTGCATGCAAAGGAGTAGTGTGCTTGGGACAGGGCTGTAAATTCGGAATTGGGAATGGGGAAGGGGCCTGAGTTGGGGCACAAGGTTGGGCTGGTTGGGAAGCTGCGGCCAGTGAGGAGGCTAGTCCTGTAAATGACATCGGAAGGCCAGACATATCACTATGAATGCCTTCCAGGAATGCTATCATCTGTAACATTTGGTAACTAAGGCCCTGGATGGCATTCAGGAGTGCAGTCTGGTCTACAGAGATGCTGCGTAGCAGGTCAATGGCCTCCTCACTCAGCACAGCCAGGGGAACAGGGGCAGGGGGTGAGGTGCCTGCAGCGGAGGAGACAACAGCCCTTTTAGGGGGGTGGGCTTGACCAACTGGAGGGAACAAGAGGGAGGGTGGAGCTAGCTCTCTGGGTGGCGGACAAGGATGCAGGTGAAACAGTTGCTATGGGGTCCACCACCACTAGGGGCAGGTCGCTTGTGAAGGCCTCTGAAGATGAAATAAAGCTGGTGGCCTCAGTGCCAGCCCCCTCGCCTTCCGTGCCACTGTGTCAAGCTGTGTCGGTGGTCTCACCAGTCAAAACACAGTGGCAAGCTGCTTCTCCGCCTACGTGGCCAATTTCTTCTTTGCCTGCTCCTGATGAAGCTGGAAAGACATTTACAAAAGTTTTATTGTATCTGTGTAAATAGAAGTGATCATGAACTTTGATCACAAAACATCTTCTATGTTTTCATATTTCACCTGCTTCAAGGCTCTCAAAGTTTGGTTCTTTATTATCATCATCTCATGCATGTAGGGAACAGCTTCAGAAAACATTTGGTCACAGTTTTGTAATTCCCCATGATAGCTCCTATATCATTTATGATCTTGTCTCTTATCCACTTGTAATTATCTCTAGGAACTTTTTAACACCTCTGAATGGTTGGGCTTTGTTGTTTAGAATAGTGAACTTATGTCACCAAAATGGATATGAAACAAAAATACCTTTGTACAGTGTGTGTACAAGGCTAAAAAAGCTGCATTATTTTCATTCTCAAAAAAGTAGAATATGAATCAATTTGTGTCAAAAAATACTGCAGTGTTGTACCAATATTTGTGTAAACTGAAAGCCTGTATCCTTTGTTTGGGCATTTCAACAATGGTAACACTTACTTCAAATAACTAAAGTTTCAAATGCAAAAAATATTATATGGATTAAGTACTGAAGTAGCTTATCAATGAATCACACACTATGTATAGTCCTATGCTGCAGAAGAAATGAATAAATATTTTGTTGGGTGGATTGCCAAATGACTTCTACAGCACATGTAAATACATAGGGCTTGATACATTTCTAATGCACTTTAGTACAGAGCAAAAACATATCACATTTGACTCCTAAATATCCCCAAGTCATTTCAAGTTTGTTTTACCATTGTGAAACTGTTTTACAAAATATGCTGGCTTTCACTTTAGACAAAAATTGGTACAACATCACAGTAAATATTACATACAATGATTCATATATACTTTTTACATCAAAGAGTTAAATGCAATTCACATTATGTAACAGATGACACCTTGATGCATTTCTACATTTTCCTAATGAGTCATGAGTTGGGCCTGAATTTGAGTTTTTCAGATGGGATACTCCAACATACATGTGATGGAACATTCCATCTGCAAAATTCCTTTTAAGGGTGGCCGCGGGAGCAATGGAGTAGGATGTGGCTTTGGTGTGCTCCGTCTCCCCGGGGCCCGCTGTGCCTCATTAACGCACACCGGAGCAGCGCCGGCGATCTGGGGCGCTTGTTCCAGCTCCCGGAGCCTGTGGGGGCTTACCTGTTCGTCGACTGCGCCCCAGGCAATCGGAACCCCAAGCAGATGGCATCAGCAGTTCCCCGGGACCGGTAGAGGTCATCGTCGGTCGCCATCTTGAGGCTAGAGCCCGAGGCTCGTAGATGGACTCTGGGGAACATCGGCTGCCCTTGCGGACCTCGAGAGCCCTCAAGATCCTGCTGTAGCCTGCCTGGGGATTGACGGCAACCCCGCTTGAGCCGTAGGCAACACTCTACACTTCTGGATCTGGGAAAGCTGCAGAGGGGATCGGCGGCCGCCATCTTCAAGCTGGCACACGCGGTGAGCCCGTCCCCTCCCTCATCACACCAACATAGCGGCTTGCCTGGCTGGCACCCCGGAGGTGAGCTTGCGCCCGTCTCTCCGGGGGGGCCTGGGGACACTGGTTCCTGCTCCGGAGGCCTGTGGGGGCTCACCAGCTCGTTCTCTGCGCCCCGTACAGCTGGATTCACGACAGGTACCATCGGGCCCGCTGTTCTGCATTAACGCCCACTGGAGCGGCGACGGCGTTCTGGGGCGCTTGTTCCTGCTCCCGGAGCCTGTGGGGGCTTCCCTATTTGTTGACTGTGCCCCGGGCGACCGGATCCCCAGCAGTTGGCATCGGCGGTTCCCCACGACCGGGAGGGGTGATCGACGGTCGCCATCTTGAGGCTGGGTCTCGAGGCTCGTGGAGGGGCTTGGGGAGCATCGGCTGCCCTTGCGAACCTCGTGAGCCCTTCAGATCCTGCTGCAGCCTGCCTGGGGTTTGACTGCACCTCCGCCTGAGCCAATAGGTAACACTCTGCTCTTCTGGGCCTGGGAACGCTGCGGAGGGGATCGGCGGCCGCCATCTTCAAACAGGCACACGCGGTGGGCCCGTCCCATCATACCAACATAGCGGCTCGCTTGACTGGTGCCCCTGGAGGTGAGCTCGTGCCCGTCTCTCCGGGGGGGGGGGCTCCCGGGGACACTGGCTCCTGCGGCCTGTGGGGGCTCACCTGACCACTATTTGTGCACTGTATAGCTGGATCCATGACTGCGCCGGGACACCTCCTCGGAGGTAGCTGTTCGCACTCTACAAATGGCAGTATTATTATTATTATTACCTTCGGGGGCGCTCCGCTACCGGGAGCGGTGCGTGTCATCTTGGGGCTGGAGCCTGACATTCGTGGATGAGCTAAGGAGGCCGCCGGCTGCTCCCAAGAGCCTCAAGAGCCCTCAAGAATCTGCCGCAACCTGCCTGAAGACTGTCTGAACACCCGCCTGAACCAGTAGGCAACACCCTGTACTTTTAGGCCTAAAGCGACTGCAGGGGGGCTGGGTGGCCGCCATTTTCAATCAGGCGCTCGAGGCGAGCCCGTCCCCTCTCCCATCGCACAGGCACCGCGATTCAGTTGAGTGGTGCACCAGGGGTGAGCTCGCGCTCGTTTTCCTGGGGGGGGGGCCCGAAGGGGGAGATAACTAAGAACGGAGGTGTTTGCCACTGCGGAGACCGAGGCGGGAGGGGCTGAATGACAACCTTTCGGATAGGCCTGGATTAAGCCCTGGGACATCTGCTGACATCAGGGCACAGCCCATATCACTCTTTGCTGCTGCATGGTGCCACGAGTCCCGAGAGCGGGCAGCCCCACGCATCTCCTGCTGTTACCTGCTTGCCCACAGAGAATGAACAGCGAAGCCAATGCGACAGGACAGGCCCATCCGGGCACCCCTCCTCCACCCACAGCGACGCTGCCCTAGCTGTTGGGTACTAACACAGTGAAGATCCTCCACATAGAACCCGATCTTCGAGCGCCTCTGGACCCTTGCTATGCCCCGCTCTAAGGCTCCCAAAGACAATCCAGTGACATCCCTGTGGAATAAGGCCCCACAGCCAGAGGAGACAATGCAGTCCTCGACCTCGGCACCGACAGGTGGGGAATCCTCTGCGCCAATCACGCAGGGATACATGGACCACTTCCTGCAGGAGATACAATCAGATATCACCTCCCTTAAAGAGGAGTTTAAATCAGGCCTCCACGACATTAGGAGAGAGGCGACTGAAATTGGGGATAGGGTGGATGACCTGGAGCAGACGGTCGATAGCAGATCAGAAGATCATGAGATGCTGCTGAAGCGCATTGCCGCACTGGAGGGCAAGCACATTGAGCTCTAAACCAAACAGGAAGACCTAGAAAACAGGAGCCGCTGTAACAATATTCGTATACGGGGGTCCCGGCAGGCGCTGAAGGCGCGGACATTGTGGCATTCATGACGGAGCTCTTGCAGGCGGTACGGGGCAACGACGATGCATCTCCTTCCGCCCTTGATCGCGCCCACAGAGTCCCTGTGGGAATGGCCCGAAAGGGCAGTGGACCAGACATCCTAACCAGGGTGCACATCTTCGCTAAAAAAGAGGAGATAATGCAGGCGGCCAGCAACAAGACAGAGATCAAGTTTCGGGGGCACACGATCCAGCTCTACCAAGACCTCTCCGCAATCACCCTGCGGAAGCGACATGATTTCAAGCCCATCACTGACAAGCTGCGTATACAGGGTATCCAATACCAATGGGGCCATCCCTTCGCGCTCCTGTTTCAGTGGGAAGGCAGACGCCGCTCTCTATACTCCCATAGCAGAGGCTAAAACACTGCTGGGCCTAGTGGATGGTCCAACGACTGAAGAAAGCTCTCCCTCTACAGGCGCATTAGGGCGGGATCTTAAGCCCGGCTGGGCTACGAACCCCCAGCCCCGCTCCAACAAGCAGCGTGCAGAACTATCATCCCAAGCGACAAAACAAGACATTATTGATCACCTGCGCACGCTTAGCAGGGGCCCCTTCCCCTACCCACTCGACGGCTGGATCTATCTGAGGGTGGCGTACCCCGACAGGAGCCATGCTCGGGGCGCTCAAACCTGGTCTTGGCTAGACAGCGGTCCCAAACCAACATAGATGACGGCGGTGGGGCCTTCTCCCAGGACCTATAGAGGTAGCCGGTGGGCCCTGGGGAGACACGGGGCCTGTCTTGACTGTGCTTCAATACTCCAGTTGTATCCCCGATGGCCCGCCTCCCCGGACCTTCTCTCCTAGAGGGTGACTCCTCCAGCAGGATCAGTGCCGGTCTCCGCGGTTCGAGAAGTCCTTGTTGGGCCCAGTTGGCCCTTTGATGGTTTTTATGTTACCTCGGTTATCTCCGCAGGTCACTCAGGACATTGCATGTAGAAATGATGGTGGGGTATTTATGGCTGCAGGCGCGAAGGGGAGGGCGTAGTTAGGCTGGCGCTCACTAACCTACGGGCTGCAACTCCTCATAGATGGCAGCCTGGATGACTGGGTGCTGCTAGGCATGGATGAGGCGAGAAGGCGAACACAGGACATGGGTACGGCGACTCTAGTCTGCAATACAATATATTTTAGCTTTTAGATGCCAGCCCTACCCATGGGCCGGGAATGCCCCCTACACCACTCACCTCCCATGGGGGACACTAAATTACTCTCATTAAATGTTCGTGGTCTGAACTCCCCAAACAAAAGAAAACAAATATGGCGCTACATCCTACACCACGACCCAGATGTCATTATGCTGCAGGAGACCCACTTGATGAAGGCAGACTTGCACCACATGACACACCCGAAGTATCCCCACCGCTACTGGGCATATGCCACCTCTAAAACCCTGGGGGTAGGATTGCTGTGTAAGGCTAATTATTATACCTCCGTCATTCGGGTGACTCGAGATGGGGAGGGTCGACACCTGAGATTGCAACTACTCCGGGGGAAGCGGCAGTTGCCGCTACTCAATGTCTATGCCCCAAAAACTGCTCAGGATGCATACATCAGGTGCGTGCTATGCGAACAGCTCAAGGGGGTGGACGGGGACATAGTGGTATGCGGAGACTTCAACTTAGTTTGGGACCCTTACCTAGACAGAAGCGCTGCAACTTTTCAAAACACTGGGGCAATGTTGGCACACCTTAAGAGGGACATTGAGGAATGGGGCCTGGTAGATGCAGGGCGATACAAACATCCAGGTGTGAGGGGCTATTCTTACTATTCACATGTGCACACTTCCTACTCACACATCGATTACGCCTTCGTCACACCATCTCTCCTTACATGCCTGTGCACAGCGGAGCTCTCGGATATTTCCATCTCTGACCATGCCCATCTCGAACTCACATGCAAGATCGGGCCTCCCGTCAGATCTGTCTACCCCGATGGCATACGCCTGCACACCTGTTTCGCGATCCGGTGGATTTGGAGGAGATACGGAAGAGTATTACGGAGTACTTCCAACTCAACGCCTCCCCCGAGATCTCCCTGCACACACTATGGGATGGGTTCAAGGCCATGATAAGGGGCACTATAACGTCCATTGCCAGAGGGAGCGTAGCGAAATTAGTGGAATCTAAACTCACAGCAGAGATCAAGCTACTAGAGTGCTCGGACAAGAAAACCCACACCCGACATACCAAAAGGCAATTAACCCTGTTGTGTGGTCAACTACGGACCCACTGCGCGGGAAAGGCAGAGCGTGAGCTAATGACCATACAGCAGAAATACTGGGAGGGAGGGGATGAGGTGGGCAGGCTCCTGGCCAGCAAACTGCGACAGCACCAGGCAAAAGTACACATTGCAAAAATCCAGACAGGTACCACCACATGGGCGAGAGCGGAAAAAGACAAATCTGAGGCGTTTCGGGATTACTACCAGCGACTTTACTCTCGGGAGGACCCCTCTCCCACGAGACTCCACTCCTACCTTGCTGACTGCGAGTGGGAAGCACTGTCCACGCACCACTCAACTCTCCTAGATAGCCCCATCACAGCTGAGGAACTATGTGCGGCCATCAAAAGCCTCCTCCTAGGTAAAGTGCCAGGCCTCGATGGGCTCCCTGTTCTCTTCTATTGTACCTTTCTCCCTCAGATGTAGGAACACCTCCAGCGCCTGCGAGAAAGTGCCCTCTTTCTGCATGGTTGCCCCCACTTTTTGCTGAATTGCTGATGTACTTTGACTGAGTGTGCCCTGGGCTCCTGTTAATCAGGTACCCAGGGCCTATGTTCTTTCCCTAAAACTGCATTGAAGCCTAAACCCAATTGGCATCTCTGGCCACAGGTCAGTCCCTGGTAAATGGTACCACAGGTACCCAGGGCACTGTGACCAGAGAAGGCCTCTAAGGGCTGCAGCAATTATTGTGCCACCCTTAGAGGTCCTGTACCCTTACACTCACACACTGCCTTTGCAGGCTGCCTGTTTTGGTGCAGAACAAACTGAAGAGTCGACATGGCACACATCTCTGTGTGCCATGCCTACAACCCACTGCCCTGGCATAGATCAGTCACCCCTCTAGCTGGGTGCACGATACCAGTGGTGAGGGTACAGGTGAATGAGCCCTTTACCCCTACAGTGTCTAAGGCCATTCTTAGACATTGTAAGTGCAGTGCTGCCATTGAGAGTATATGGTGCTGGGAGTTTGTCATTACGAACTCCACAGCACCATAATGGCTACATTGAAAACTGAGACGTTTGGTATCAAACTTCTCAGCACATTAAACCCACACAGATGCCCGTGTGGGATTTAATGAAAAATGCACACAGAGGGCATCTTAGAGATGCCCCCTGAAAACTAACCTACCACTAGTGTCCAGGCTGAGTGGCTGCTTTCAGCTGCCACCACCAGACATGTTTCTGGACCCCTGGGTCGAGAGCCTGCTGCTCTCTGGGGCCTGAAACAATGCACATCCTGGGACAAGGTGCCAAGCCTCCTCCCCCAGGATGGGCAGGGTTCACGAAGGGGAAACTTCAAAGGCTTGCCGCCTTTGTGAGCTTCCCCAGGCCACTTGCTGCTCTCAGCAACTGGTCCCCACTGGTTCTGACCCCCGCTTTGGGCGGGAGAACCGACGGGAAAAACAAGTAAGGAAGAGAGGTGTGCCCACCTCTGCCAACTCCACCCCTCAGGTGGGGGAGGCGAGGTGAAGCACAACTCTCAGTCCCCGCCATCTTGCAGATGGGGGGACTCAGCCAACCAGGGACAGGCTCATGCCCCCCTCCCACTGAATGGTGGCATAATAGGGGGTGTACCCACCCCAGGGAAGGGACCCATTGGTGCCTGCCTTTTACCTACCTGTAACACCCCTAAATCTAGTATTTAGGGGCACCCCTGAACCTTCTTCCTCAGACAAGAAGAAACTACAAGGAGAAGAAGAAGAAGAAGGACCGAACAGCTGTGCAGCCGCTAACGAGAGGAAGATGCCCACTGACTTGGACCCAGCCCTACCGGCTTGTCTCCACCTCGAACCTGCTCCTGCGAAATCCTGGTGTGTCCTGCAGCCAGCAACCTCAAAAACCCCGGGGGACCTGCCTGCCTTCAACCCCAAAGACTTTGTCTCCCGTGAACACCAGATTTGTTCATCTGCAACCTCTGGCTGGACACCGCAAATCAGCCCCACTCTGCACCCGCCGTCCACGGCCCGAGCTCGAGTGGGCAAACACCACGAGGAGGTCACCCCGGCGATCCTGACCCGAGATCCAGCGACCCCTGACCTGGCTCAAGCCTATAGCCGACGCCTGCAGCCTAAATCTGGAAGGTCCCCTCAACCGTGACCAGGAGCTGGTAAGAAGATCCGACCCCAAAAGGCACCCCTGCACCCGACGCCCCACGGCCTTGGGTGCCCAAACCGACGGTGCCTAACCAACCCCTAAGTTCCCAACTTACCTCTCGAAGTGGTGGTCACACTCAGAAGACCTTCGTCCCCAAGCCTGCAGTGCCTTTGCAAACCGGAGGTTCCCCATTGAAAACAACAGGACGCCCGACGTCAAAACAACACCCTGCACCCTGCCGCCCTAGTGCCGCTGAGGATGCACCTTTGGTGCTACTTTGTTTCCCCATTTGCCCTGAGCTAAAGTCCAGGAGATTTGCTTCCACAACCAAGTGGCCTGCTCGTCAGCAGCCACCAACCGGATGCCCCCTAACCCCCATTGGATAACATTGGGCCTCAGCACTCTAAACCCGGCCGCCCTAGTGCCGCTGAGGGTGTAACTAGAGTGCATTCTTGACCCTGATGGACCCCTGAGTCTACCCCCAGAACCTCAACTCCCACTACCAAATACTTACCTTAAAACCGATAACACTATTTTCCTCCATAGGATAACATTGACTGTTTTTCTTGGAAAAGTTTCTAAGTGTGGAGTTTGAAAACCTAAAGAAATTCTTTAAAATTGCACTAACTAACAAAAACAATTTTACTTACCTGTTTACAGGAAATGTTCCAGAGTAGTATCCATGTATACTACTCTGAGTAAGAAAAGTAATCTCAAAAGTAACTTACCTGTAATTTTACTGAAAAGCCCATTCAAGTCTATGTACTGTATTTACAAAGTATTGCATTTCTCTGAAACCATACTGTAAGTCAAAACAAAGTGCATATGCCATTACAATTCAAACTGTTTACAAAATGCATTACTACTGTAAAGTATTTATTGCTTACCTGTGCCAGGCTTGCTTGGTCCTAGAAAATAAAATAACTAAAAGAATATTTTCATACAAAAACAATTGGTCTGAAGTTCAGTCTTTGAGTGTGTGAATTAATTTGCTGACTGAGTGTGTACAACAAATGCTTAACACTGTCCTCTGATACAGCCTTACTGCTCAACCACACTACCACAAATAGAGAGTGAGGTGCTATCTAACTTTACCTCTGCCTACTTTTGGGGTTCCACTGGACTCTGTGCACACTATACCTCACTTTGATATAGTATATACAGAGCCAGCTTCCTACATTGGTGGCAGCGGTGGGATATACAACTTTGCATTTGTTGGACTACTTGGTTACCACCTGATCACACGACAGAACTCTTAAATTGTCTTTAGAATTCTGATTTTTCAAATTGGTAATTGTTTTGCAAAATTACTAAGTCTTGTCAGGGCCTTGGTTAAGTCCCTTTAGAATTTTAGAAAACTAAAAGTCACTTTAGCTAGGGTTAGAGGGGTTAGAAGTTTTTAACTATGTCTCAAAACAAGAACCCAGTTGTTAGTGAAAATAACCACAATGTCATAGACGACCGGTTGAGGAGCTTGACCTCACCCCTTACCTTCACTTGTCTTTCAAGGAGGTAAGGTCCCTATGTAAAATTAAAAACATAGCTATGGGGTCCCATCCCACCAAAACAAAAGCTCCAGGAGCTGTTGGCTGGGTATGATAAGGACCACCCATCTGAAAATGGTCAAGACCAGTCAGATGAGGAAGGAGAGGATGGGGATGACCTGGTAGATCAACCCCCTCCACTTCCTATGGAGAAAAGGGTCCAAGTACCCTTGACTCCTAGAATCAACCTCTCAGTACCTAGATCCCACACAGGTGGATCAGGTACCACTGAGGACATTGAGGACAGCCTCAGAGGAGGACAGCCTTTTAGCAAGGCTGACCAAAAGACTGGATCTAGAGACTAGGTTGCTGGCTCTAGAAAGAGAGAGAGCAGAGATGGGCCTAGCACCCATCCATGGTGGCAGCAATTTACTTAATAAGGATAAAGAGCAATCTTATGATCCTAAAATCCCCAAAGGGATTGTCCCTAAATAGGAAGAGAGTGATGATATCACAAAATGGTTCACAGCCTTTGAGAGGGCTTGTGAAATGAGAAAAGTGAAGAAGTCACACTGGGGGGCACTCCATTGGGAACTGTTCTCTAGTAACTGCAGAGAGAGACTCCTGACCCTTTCTGGGGCAGATGCTGGGTCTTAGAACCTCATGAAGAGAACTCTGATTGAGGGATTTGGACTCACAACTGAGGAATATAGAATTAGATTCAGGGGGCTCACAAAACCCAAAACCAATCCTGGATTGACTTTGTAGACTACTCAGTTAAAACACTAGATGGTTGGTTAACTGGACACAATGTGCATGCTTTCAATAGACTTTACAATCTGTTTATGAAAGAACATATTTTAAGTAATTGCACTAATGAAAAGTTACATCAGCATTTGGTATATCTAGGTCTAATTTATCCCCAAGAATAGGGAAAGAAGGCAGACAACTGGGTCAAGGCAAGGGTGACAAAAACAACCACTGGGGGTGACCAAAAGTAAGGGGTTACAAAACCTCCCCAGGGAAAAGGTGGTGAGAATCCCCAAGATAAAAAACCTGAGTCTTCTAAAGGGCCCCAAAAACCTGCACAGGGGGGTGGGTCCCAAAACTCTTCCCAGTCCAATAATAGGTACAGGGGAAAGAACTTTGGTCCTTTAAATGCCTGGTGTGACAACTGTAAGAAGTTGGGACACTTAATTGGAGATGCTGCCTGCCCAAACAAGAAGGCCCCAAGTCCTACTACAGCTACTCCTGGGGTAGCAAGTCTCCAGATGGGATCAACAGTGTACCAAGAGCAAATCGGGTTGCACACTGAAGCAGTTCTAGTTTCAGAAGGGGAAGTTGAGTTTGCCACTGTAGCTGTGTGGCCACCCAACTTAAAAAAATACTTACAATACCATTGGATTAATGGAACTAGGATAGAAGCTCTGAGGGATACCGGTGCCAGTCTCACTATGGTGAGAGACACTCTGTATTCCCCTGAGCAATACTTGATTGGGAGAACTTATCCAGTCACCAATGCTGACAGTGTTACCACTAACCATGCAATGGCTGTGGTAACATTAGACTGGGGGGGGGTTACTGGCCTGAAACAGGTAGTGGTCTCTCCAAAGCTACTACCTGAATGTCTGCTTGGCAATGACCTGGTAGCCTCAGCATGGGCTTAGGTTGAACTAAAAACCCATGCAGAAATGCTGGATATCCCTGAATTGGTGTGTGTAAAAACAAGAGTACAGAGCAGAAAACAGGGTGAAAAAGAAGTGTTGGAGCCTGAAAGTATGGTCCAACCTTCCAAGAGAAAAGGTAAGAAGACTGGGGAACCCGCTTCTGTACAGCAAAAGTATCAGGACCCCTCTCCTCAGGGAGAGGACTTGGACACCCCAGAGGGAACTGAGCCTGTGGAGCTTGACTCTTACCATATTGAACTCTTGGGCCCAGGGGGACCCTTTAGGGAAGAGCTGTGCCTTGGACAGCAGGACTGTCCAACTCTTGAAAGCCTGAGGCAGCAAGCTGCTGCACAGGAAAAGGGAGATGTCAGTGGTACCCACAGAGTTTATTGGGAAGAGGGACTACTGTACACTGTGGCCAGAGACCCCAAACCTGGAGCCACTAGGAGAGTGGTAGTGCCTCAGAAGTATAGGGAGTTTCTCCTAACTTTAGCTCATGGCATCCCCCTAGCTGGACATCTGGGCCAAACCAAGACTTGGGAAAGGTTAGTCGCCACTTTTACTGGCCCCAGATGCTCCAAACATTAAGGTGTTTATGAGCTCCTGTGTCACCTGTCTGGCCAGTGGCAAGACAGGTGGCCCCTCAAAGGCCTCCCTGATACCACTACCTGTGGTGGGGGTTCCCTTTGAAAGGGTAGGTATGGACATAGTGGGTCCACTTGAACCTCCCACAGCATCAGGGAACAAATTCATTCTAGTGGTAGTGGATCATGCCACTAGGTACCCTGAGGCAATTCCCCTTAGGACTACTACAGCTCCTGCAGTAGCCAAGGCCCTCATTGGTGTCTTCACCAGGGTGGAGATTCCTAAGGAGGTGGTTTCAGGCAGAGGTTCCAACTTCTTGTCTGCTTTACCTATAACACATGTGGAAAGACTGTGGAGTGCAGTACAAGTTTACCATGCCCTATCACCCACAAACCAATGGCCTTGTTGAGAGATTCAACAAGACATTGAAAGGCATGATTATGGGGCTCCCTGAAAAACTCAAAAGGAGTTGCTTGAATTTAAGGCCTTGGAGGGAGTTCAGTTTTCTTGTTTTTTCTCTTTACTTTAGGGGTTAGTGGGTAGCGGCTCGAAGTGGCAATTGTTAATTGCCATAAGTAGTAAGAGAGGGTTCCCACGGGTGGGGAGGGGGGCACGGCACGGCACGTGTGCGGGTGGGGAGCATTGGGAGAAAATAAAAAAAAAATCCATAATAGGGACCTCATGTGACTTAACAACAGCCTGTAGATGTAGCCTGGGATGGAAACAAAGCGATGATGGGGTGTAGAACCGATTCTGGGGGAGGTGGTAGTCTTGAAACTTTATGTTGGAATGTGAATGGCCTGAGAGTTAAAAGAAGACAGCGCTTGGTCTTGCAATATCTTAAAGATAGTTCAGCTAGGATTCTTATGCTCCAAGAGACCCACCTGCTGAGTTCAGAATGTAAGGCACTGATTGACAAACAAAGATGGGTCAATAAGGTTGTAGCTTCGGACCAACAATGCTGCTCGAAGGGGGTGGTCATAATCTTTCAAATAAATTCAGGGGTAGAGCTAATCAAAACGAAGGTTGACGAAAGAGGACGTTGGGTAATAGCAGAGGTGAGGTCTCAGGGTGCCTCCTATACTCTGGCTAATTATTATGGCCCTAATGAAGATGATACCAGCCCCTAAATAATCTTTGTCACTCTCTGGCAGATTTTGAAGCCCCTTTGATATTAGGTGGAGACTTCAATGTCCTTCTAAACAATAAACTAGACAGATCCTCCCCTAGAACTCAGATTGCAGCACCACGGGTTAAAGCCCATCTTTCTACAATGTTAAAAAATCTCAACCTGTGTGATGTCTGGCGGAAGAAAAAGGGAGATGCCAGAGAATACTCTTTCTACAGTAAGAAAAATGGCCATTACTCGAGGATCGACTACATCTTTATAGAACTCCCGGAATTAGGAAAAGTAAGGGAATAGAATATTTACCTATCCATCTCTCTGATCATGGGGCAATAGCCTTGAATATAGAACTTCCCCTAGAGCTCTCTGTGAGGAGATGGACTCTGAATAGAAGACTTCTTCTACAACCATCTATCCCAGATATGATAAGGAGGGAAGCAGCTATCCTCTTCCAGCATAATCTGGATTCGGCCCCTGTATATAGTATGGGATGCTTTCAAGTCTTCGTTGAGAGGGATCTTAAAGGGTGCTGCTGCTGGATGGGCTAGATCCGAAAAAAGGGAGTTGGCAGACCTAGAGGAGCAGATAGCAGTGGCTGAGGCAGCCTTAAAGGCTTGGAGGGTGCCTGGCGCTGAGAAAGATAGCTTACTAGGAAAAGTTGAAGATCTTCAACTGAGTTTAGACTTAAAACTGAAGAAATCATGCTCCAGAAGTGGGAAGTAAGCAAAATGAGGGACTTTGACCAGGGAGAGAATTGCGGCAAACTCCTTGCCATGAAGAGCAGCGTAGATAGATCATGTAATTACATCAGCAAGATCAAAGAAGGTAGTCAAGTTGTGGAAGACAAAGGGAAATCGAGCAGGCTTTTATCGAATTCTTCCAAGACTTATATCGGGAGGATTTATTGGTTGAGGAAGACGTAATAGACCATTGGCTTGCCGGGAAACAACTCCTAAGTTGAATTTGGATAGCCAAAGAATACTTACCCAAGACATAACAGGTAATGATATACTTGCTGTCCTCAGTAAAGCTAAGAAAGGGAAAGCTGCAGGACCGGATGCGATTCCAATCGAGATTTATACTCTTCTAACTGATGAAATTATTCCGCTCTGGGTGAGACTATTTAATGGAATTCTAAGGGATACCTCTCCTCTACCCGACTCGTGGAGTGATGCTGTCATTTCACTAATCCTGAAGCCAGGGAAGGACCCGACCCTGTGCCAGTCTTACCGGCCAATTTCATTATTGAATTGTGATTATAAGACCTTTGCAGGGATACTGAGTGCCCGACTTTGTAAGATCGTGGGACCGATAATTTATGACGATCAACAGGGATTCCTTCCGGGTAGGCAGATGTTGGATTTGGTTTATACCTTAATTGGCTCGATTGACCTCGCAACAGCACAGGGTGTCCCTCTCTCAATTATCACTATCGACGCAGCAAAAGCCTTTGACCGAGTCAACTGGCATTACCTGAACAGGGCTTTGAAGGCTTTTGGGTTTGGAGATATCTTTAGAGAGGTCCTTAAGAAAATATACAAAGCTCACCGGGCCCAGATTCTGGTCAATGGCAGCCTCTCGGCGGCGGTCACAATAGAGCGCGGTACTAGGCAGGGGTGCCCGTTGTCTCCTGTCCTGTTCGACTTGTATATTGAGCCTTTGGCCAAGAGTTTAAGGCAGAACGAAAAGATCACCCCTTTTGTTGCAAACGGGTTTACGAGGAAGCTGGCCCTGTATGCAGACGACTTGATCTTGTTGTTATCCAATGTCAACACTACCTTATCTGAACTGCTTTTGGTAAGCTGTCGGGCTACGAGGTCAATAACGACAAGACAGAAATCATGGCCTGGAACATTGCAGCTCAAGGGGTGAGGCTCTCCAAGGAGTAAAGATACCTTGGAGTAATGATAACTCAGGATCTTAGAGACATCCCCAAAGTATAGTTAGAGAGAGTCTCCAAGGAGGTGGATGTACTATTGAAAAGGTGGCAGAACATTCCGTTATCTTATTTCGGGCGGGTTAACCTGATCAAAATGTGTGTTTTACCTAAGTATGCCTACCTCTTTAATAACATCCCTCTGGAATTTGATAAGGGTGGATTACCTAAAATACAGGGTAAGATTTCTTCTTTTGTTATGTTATGTTAAAATTCATTTTTAGAGCGCACGTTCACCAAACGGTTTCTTGGCGCTATAGGCAGAACGGAGGCCATTCCAAACAGTGAGTGGGTATCAATTATAAGCGTGGGAGAAGAACCAGGTTTTGAGTAGTTTCCTAAATTGAGCATAGGAATCCGCCATGCGCAGATAGAGGGGGAGGGCGTTCCAAAATTGAGGGGCCAGGAACGTGTATCTAAGGCCACCGTGTTTCTTCCGTGTAAAAGAATGGGAGACCAGCAGGTTCTTATTGGAAGAGCGTAGATCGCGAGAGGGGAGATACCGCTGAATGTTTAGAGCAATAAAGGCGGGACCACGTCCTGACAGGGCTTTGTGGATGGTGCAGCCGAGTTTAAACAGGCATCGTTGGGGTATGGGGAGCCAGTGGAGACTTTTCAGCAGTGGTTTCACATGGGAGTGCTTAGGCTGTCCAAGAATGAGTCTGGCTGCCTGGTTCTGGACCCGTTGTAGACGATGGACTTGGTACGCAGGTATACCAACGTACAGGGAATTGGCGTAGTCAATACGCGAGATAACCAGGGCGAGAACCACTTGGGTCAGGGCTTCGGTGGAAAGGAATCTGCTGATTTTTCGGATTCTGCGAAGATGGAAAAAGCATGCTGAAACCACTGAACTGACCTGGGTCTTCATGGTAAGGTCATCGCTGATCATGATTCCCAGGCTTTTTACTGACAAGACCGGGACTGGGGGACTCCCTAGAGATGGTGGCCAAATGCAGGAGCTCCATGGGTTAGCCAAGCCACCAGTGAGAATTAACTCAGTTTTGTCAGGGTTTAGTCTGAGTTGGTTAGCATTCATCCAATCCCTGATGAAAATCATTATGGATTGAAAGTTTGTGGTAGATGCAGCTGATGGGTCGATGTTAAAGATCAGCTGGAGGTCGTCGGCATAGTTATACACAACAACCTTTCTCTTGCGCAGAGCTGAGATCAGAGGAAGAATATACAGGTTAAAGAGTAGAGGTGAAAGGGAGGAGCCCTGTGGGACCCCACGGGTCAGATTAATTTGTTCCGCCCTAAAGCCAGCAAGGCGGACAGATTGGGAGCGATTGCTCAAAAGGAGGCAATCCATTTCAGAGGCAGACCCTGGAGCCCAGCGCTGCCGACACGGTCAGCCAAAAGCTGGTGGTCGACCGTGTCAAAGGCAGCCGACAAGTCAAGGAGCACCAGGGCCTGGGTGGTGCCCTGGTCCGCCCCTTTCTTAGTTCGTCCAGGACGGCCAGGACAACGGTTTCAGTGGAATGTTCAGGTCGGAACCCTGCTTGGTGAGGGTCCAGATAGTGAGTCTGCTCTACAAAGGAGCTAAGACTATTGGCAACATGGGCTTCCATGACCTTGCTCAAGTAAGGTAGCAGAGAGATGGGGCGATAGTTGCCAGGTACCTGCGGATCTAAGCTAGGTTTTTAAGGATAGGAACGACTTCAGCCATCTTGAATAGATCTGGGACAATCCCTTGAGTGAGGGAGTTGTTGATGAGCGATAAAGGGGATCTGGACAGCGTAAGAAAACTTCATAGAGAATATGAGGGGGACAGCTGTCCAGAGGAGAACCAGAACTAACTTTCTTAAGTAGGCCAAAGAAAGCTTCCTTAGTAACAAGGGGAAAGTGATCCAAAGAGGCAGTATTTGTGTCGCAGCATAGATAGGGCAGAGGATCAATAAGTTTAGGAATACTAGACTTAATTGTATCAATTTTCTCAATGAAAAAGTGATTGAGTGAGTCACACAGAGATTGAGAGGGAGTGGGTTTTGCAATTACTCGGTCTAGTTTAGAAAGTTCGTCCACTATTGAAAAGATTTCTTTAGCTTTGTTAGCTGAGTTTAGTATTTTGGACGAGAAGTACTCAGCCTTGGTCTGTAGAATCAGTATTTTATAATCTTTAAAAAGGGACATAAAAATGACTTTAAGATTAGGGCAGTAATTACGTCGCCACTATGCGTTCCGCTTGCCTCAAGGTTAGTTTCTTTGCCTTTAACTCTGTTGAGAACCAGCGTTGTGCATCATGGGGCCTCTTTATTTTCACTTTCTTCAAAGGTGCTATGCTATCTCTAGCCTTATCCAACCACGTGTTGATATTTGCCGCTTGAGAATGAAGGGACTCCTCCAGGACAGAAGGGGCCGAGGCAATTAGCGAGGAACAAAAGTCCTCCATATCCACTCTACTCCAGTTTCTGGCTAAAAAATTGCCTGAAGGAGGGGTGGTATCGGGATGGACAGAGGGAATGAAAAAGGGGACCAAGTGGTGGTCAGACCATGTACACGGGGCCACTTGTAGACGGGAAATGTCCAAGTTGGCACTCCAGACCTGGTCTAAAGTATGCCCTTTGACATGAGTGGCAACCTTTATGTGTTGACTACAATTCAGTCCCATTAAAAGTTCTGTAAATTCGAGAGAACAGGGGCTTTCATGTACAACATTGGGCCAGTAGTTAATGTCCCCCACGAATAAAATGCGAGAGTTATTGACCACTAATTCGGCTATCCTGTCAGCCACCAACTGAGGAAAAGTGGGCATATGAGATGGAGGTCTGTAGAGTACAACACAGATGAATGAGAGGTTATGGGATTCAAATTTTAATGAGAGGCTATCGACTAGGGGATGCCTAAAGAGGCCACAAGGGTGAATTTGTGTATCTTGTTGATAATAGCTGCCACTCCTCCTCCAGCCTTCCCCGCAGGCCGGTCTGCCTGAAGAATGTGGTAATTATCGGGAAGGGCCGCAAGAATATCAGGGCCCGATTCCTAAGTTATCCATGTTTCAGTGAGAAGGAGGATATCTGGCTTGACAGTATCCAGCAGATAGAATATCTCGTGCTGGTGTTTTGCCATAGAGCGTGTATTCAAGTAGCATACTAGAAGTCCTTTTGCCCCTGGTGTGCTGGGCTGGGTGGGGCTGTTGAACCTTTATGAATTAGGGGAGACTTTTGGTCAATAGCTTTCAAAGGGTTTACAGGAGAGGAGTTCCCCTGAGAGTAAATCCCAAGTGATTTTAGTTTGTCCTTGGTATGAGGGCTAATGCCCGCAGCTCCTTGCAGTAGCTTTAGTTCTAGCGAAGAATACGTTAAATAACGGGCATAATGTATAGCCCCTGGCCCCGGACGGGCTCGGACGGGCGCAGACGGGCTTGCCTTTGGCGCGCCTTAGGCGCGCCGCCGGTGCACCCGCTGCGCGCGTCCGCTGCGCGGGAGAAAGAGCATTGGTCTAAATACAGACGCGGGACTCCGCCCTCTCCGGTCTCCAACCCGGAAGAGGGAAATCGAACGAGGTCGTGGCCGGCACTCCCTCCACACAACCGGGACAAGGACCCGTGGTGGACCGGGAGCGGTGCGGATCAAGGTGCAGGTAGATCGCAGTAATAGTGCAAGTAATTCAATGTTTAAAAAAAAATTATAGCAAAGTTTTTAAAAAAAGGCACAGTTCGCCCCCAGCAACCAAGTCAAGTCACCCACTCGGCTGACTGAAGCAGCGCGCGTCCGCTGCGCGGGAGAAAGAGCATTGGTCATTTTATCTGGGCAGGCAAAGGGATTAGGTTATCCTGGAAGAAACTAAGGCGAAAACTCGCACACAGTGGTATGAGCTTACCAGACCTTCAGCTGTACTGCTGGGCGTATCAATGAAAGAATTGTAGGATGCTACTTCTTAGGCCAGATAGCTCGCTTGTTGGCAGTATGTTTAAAGCTATGCTGCTAGACTTGGCTGAGGAAGGCTTTATGTATAAGTTTGGTGCTCCCAAATTCTTTAAAAAGGTCCGGCTCAAGACTCTTTACGCGGCGGCTAAGTTGTGGTTGGATTGCCGGGTCTGTTTGGGGTTGTCCTATTACAGTGATTGGGCACCAGTGTGGGACTCTCCAGGAACACCAGAGTGCCTTTTAGACGCTCTAGTTCAGCCGTTAAAAGACGTCGGAGTTGCACACTGGAAGGACATAGTGGATGGCAGCAAATGTTTTCCCTGGGATTTTTGGAGGAATCTTACCAGTGGTGCACTCTCTAGGTTTAAGTACTACCAAATTTCGTCATGATGCAAGAGTCAACACTGGACTCCTCTAGAGGACAATTCCATGGAAGACGAATTACAAGATATGAACCCGAAAAAGAAGGAAGTAGCACAGTGGTACAATCATCTCCTTGCAGCAGCCGACAGGAAGCTGGAACATCCATATCAGGTCTGGGAGAAATGCTTGCCGAGTGAGGAGCTGAAAAATCTATGGCAAGTATCTTTAGACACACTTTACCTGCTGGTTAAATCTGCTGCACTAAGGAGAAACCACTTTTTTACGCTCCACAGGTTATACTGGTCCCCACTCAAACTTTCCAAAATTAAGGGCAATGGAGAAGCAAAATGCATGAGATGTGGTGCCCAGAAGGCGGATGATATCCATGTGTTCACTTCCTGCCCTCTGATCCAGGAGTACTGGGGCAATGTGGGTAAGACTCTGTCGGATGTCCTGGGTATGGAGGTGGAGGTAACCCTTCTGTTATTATGTTTGACACTATGTCGACGCCCGATGGGGCGTTAGGTCTTTCGGTGATACAGAATAAGCTGGTGTTTTATTTGATCCTACTGGCTAGGAGGGAGATTTGTAAGTTATGGCGCCAGGCGGCTCCCCCTACTTGGAGAGCCTGGTGGAACTCTGTGAGATACTTTAGAGACTTAGACCAGAAGGTTAATGTTTATAGAGAAATAACTGAATTGGGGTTATTCTGGAACCTGTTAGACCCTCTAGGCTCTGATTAGTTTGCTATATAGTGTCCAATGATTATATCTCTTGGTCAGCTCATGGTGTGTTGGGCGGGTGGTTCTCGCAAGAACATCAGCTGAGACTGAACCCCTAAGCAAAGAGCAGCAGGGGTGGATCAGATCGAGAGGTTGCTCAAGCTACGGAGGTCATATGAGGGGAAAAAAAAAGGAGATGGGATGTCCTCTTACCATGCCTGCTTTTCGCTTACAGAGAGGTACCACAGAAGGGAGTAGGGTTTTCCCCCTTTGAACTTCTGTTGGCCATCCTGTGAGGGGACCACTCTGTCTTGTAAAAGAGGGTTGGGAGAAGCCTCTCTAAGAACCCAAACAAGATATTGTGGACTATGTGCTTGGCCTAAGGTCCAGAATGGCTGAGTACATGGAATAGGCATCCAAAAATCTTGAGGCCAGCCAGGAGCTTCAGAAGCACTGGTATGACCAAAAGCTGCACTGGTTGAATTTCAACCTGGGCAAAAGGTGTGGGTTTTGGAGCCAGTGGCACCAAGGGCACTCCAGGACAAATAGAGTGGCCCTTACCCTATCCTAGAAAAGAAGAGTGAGGTCACCTACTTGGTTGACCTGGGCACAAGCAGGACACCCTAAAGGGTTATCCATGTGAACCGCCTTAAGCTCTTCCATGACAGGGCTGACATCACCATGCTGATGGTGACTGATGAGGATCAGGAGACAGAGAGTGAACCTCTCCCTGACCTCCTCTCATACAGCCCAAAAGATGGGTCAGTGGATGGAGTTGTCTTTTCAGACACCGTCTCTGCCCAACAGCAGACTGATTGCAAGCAATTCTTGCAGCAGTATGCAAAGCTCTTTTCCTTGACCCCATGTCAGACAAACTGGTGTACCCATGATGTGGACACTGGTGACGGTTCACCTGTCAAAAACAAAATCTATCGACAGTCTGATCAAGTCAAGGAAAGCATCAGAGCTGAAGTCAGCAAGATGCTGGAGTTAGGGGTTATTGAATCCTCTGAGAGCACCTTAGCCAGCCCAGTGGTTCTAGTCCCCAAACCTCATCCACAGTGTGGAAAGAGAGAAATGAGGTTCTGTGTGGACTATAGAGGGCTCAGCTCTGTCACCAAGACAGATGCTCACCCTATCCCAAAGCAGATGAGTTGATAGACAAATTGGGTGCAGCCAAATTTCTAAGTACCTTTGACTTAACTGCAGGGTACTGGCAAATTGGCATGGCCCCAGGAGCCAAAGAAAAGACCGCATTCTCCACACCTGATGGGCATTATCAGTTTACTGTTATGCCATTTGGTTTAAAGAATGCTCCTGCCACATTCCAGAGGTTGGTGAATCAAGTCCTTGCTGGATTGGAGTCCTTTAATGCAGCTTATCTAGATGATATTGCTGTCTTCAGCTCCACCTAGCAGGATCACCTGATCCACCTTGGGAAGGTTTTAAATGCCCTGCAAACTGCAGGCCTAACTATCAAGGCATCCAAATGCCAGATAGGGCAGGGAACTGTGGTGTACTTGGGCCACCTTGTTGGTGGAGGCCAGGTACAACCCTTACAGCCCAAGATCCAGGCCATCCTGGACTGGGCAGCTCCAACAACCCAAACCCAAGTCAGGGCATTCCTTGGCTTGACTGGGTACTACAGGAGGTTTGTGAAGGGATATGGGTCCATTGTTGCTCCCCTCACAGACCTCGCCTCCAAGAAGATGCCCAAGAAGGTAAACTGGACAGTTAGTTGTCAAAAGGCTTTTGACACCCTGAAAGAGGCTATGTGCTCAGCACCAATTCTCAAAGCTCCAGACTATGCCAAGCAGTTCATTGTGCAGACTGATGCCTCTGAGCTAGGGATAGGAGCGGTCCAATCCCAGACCAATGATGAAGGCCAAGACTGTAGGAAAGTAGGATCTGCTTCTTATGGTTACCCCCACTTTTTGCTTGATGTTTCACTGTTTTTGACTAGTCTGACTGGGATTCTGCTAATCAGGACCCCAGTCTATCTGCTTTCTCCCTTCAATTGTCATGCATGTACTTTGGTACACTCCAGATTGGATGCTGGGGTACCTTTATCAGTCCCTAGTATATGGTACCCATGTACCAAGGGCATAGGTACTCCAGAAGCCTCCCATGGGCTGAAGCATGTATTATGCCACCCATGAGAGGCCATGCAAAATGGAACTCCAGGTCTGCTACAGCAGCCTGTGTAAGATGGTGCTTGTACCACTTACTTTAGATATAGGTTCACTATATATACAGGTCACTACACTTAGAACCTATCAGTCACCCCTATAGAAGGCCTTAACAATCCTGAAGGCAGGGTGCTGGGTTTTAATGAGAGGGTGCCCCTGCATGAGCAGAGCCTCTCTGCAGCCTTCGGAGACCATTCTCCCGGGTTGTCTGTGACTCAGCCGTACATATAGGTAGAGGTGCATTATAACCTCGCGGTAAATGCTATCTCGAAAACGGCTGCAGAGAAACATATCGTGTTTGGTATCAAACACCTTGGAATCATACCTCCACACCGGTAACTGGTGTGGGAGGTATGATTCCACACTTCAGAAGTGAGCTTCGAGGGGTCACTGGTCTATCCGGTGCCAGCCTTCTCGACCCGGACAGCACAAAATGGATGCTGCCGACCAGAGACACATTTCTGCACTCCTGCTGATGAGCCAAGCTCGAGCAGGGGAAAGCAGCACAATAGGCATCCTGTCACAGGGAGGTGTGACCACCTTGTTAAACACAAGTGGGGCTGCTCCCAGAAAAGTGACCAACGGTGCTCAAAATTAAATTGTGAGTGTTGACATCTCACAAAAAGTGAAGGACTGGCCTCACACACCACCTGGTGTCATGCTTCATCATCGGCCGTCCTTGCCCTCTAAAAACTTGGTTTGATAGAGTGCGGGTATACACCTGACGACAGGGATGCACTTCTAAACTAAGTGGGGGCCCGTGAAGAGTGAATGTGATTTAAAAACCATTACAGTTGTCGAATCAATTTTAATAAGGTGGGCAACTGTATGGTATTAAAAAAATGAACGGTGCCGTGGGGAAATTATTGTCCCCTCACCGTGGTGAATAGGGTCAACATGTTTCTGCCTGGTGTCCCGAAAGGGTACGCAGCATTCTTCAGGACCTGTTCTAAAGCGGGCTCCGTCCTTACCAACCTTGTGATAAGAGAAAACCACTCGATGGGGTGACCTTTGTCACTCCACACATCAAAGGGCTCCAAGTCAGCCTGTGGGGAAAAGGAAAAAAGCACAGAAGGACCATGAGAGATTTCCTTGGTCACTTGCAATAAACTCATTCGAAACCACAGTAATTAACGTGCGTGGCTATATGTGCGTGACAAGTGTCAGTCATCTGTGCACACACAGTTAAAAATGAGAGAAGTCCTCTCTCATACCTTACCCAAGAGCCTTAACCTACGTGCTCCATGGAAGGAGGAATGGAGGGAAGGCCCCTTTAGTCACACTCTGAGGGGTAAAGACAAAACAAACAGAAATTGTCATGATGATAACCACATAGAATATACAAGGGCTCTTTTGTGTGTTTGCGCATCTACATTCTCACCACACATCCCATTCACACTCTTACTGTATCAAGGTGCGCCTTCCGCTGTGGCACCTAGCTGTGTCCGTCTCTCCTCCCCGTCGATAATTGAGCTGGGAGTTGGCGGGGTTTATATAGTGTTCCAGATTGAATAAGTGGCAACAAAGCTGCTGTAATTGCTTTAAATTGCCTGCATACTTGTGGGATCCGGTGTCCCTATCTGCGCCAGTATGTAGGTGTGCCTGATCGCCTGGCTTGCTCGTAATAGGAAGGAAATGTCGCTTTTAGAGCCCACCTGCATCCGGCGCCCGGTGGAAAGGCTGTCTGTAGAGCATGCAAATACCTGATTTGAGGCGCGGCCTGGGGTGGAGCCTAGGAACGGACGCTAGCGTCGCATACGTTGTACCGCCCACACTGGTCAGGCATTGCCTGGTCCCTTTGCAGCTCCGTGATTTCGGATGTTATGGTCCTTGCGGTGTACTCCAAGGCGAAAAAATACATAATATGTTTCTGTATTTATAAGGGGAATGTAAAAAGAATAGAAGTGCAGAGAGATTCCGGTGACAAAAGTCAATGGCACTGTCTATTAAAGGTTATACTCGATAGCTAACTCCCATTATAAGCAGTGCTTATTTAAATTTTCAACACATGGTGCCCAGAAGGAATTTGTAGGGCAGTATCCACATGCACAGGAATTGCGCATGACAACTTGGTTTAAACCTATTTAAAAGTTGCTGATATCGTGAGAGCCCTGACGCCAACGTGTGGTGTCTAATGAATGTTGGTATAGGTGTACCACGTACCAACGTATTCCATACAGTTATGCTAAAAAGCTCAATCATAGCGAAATGATATATGTTTGTTGAACTCTGAAAGAACAATGATGTCAGTAAGTGGTTTTCACACAGTGTTGGGATATCAGTGATTAAGAGATCATATAGTAAAGGTTGGGGTATCTGGTGAGTTTTTATCGTCCCATATGCAGCCATGGGATTTCATCATTTAAACCAGTATCCCATGAGAGAAGGCGGTATACCCATCGTTGTTCCCTGATATGTAGATGTTTAATGATATCCGTCTTTTGTTTCTTCATCACTTCCAGAACCACCCATTTTAATTCAGAGTCTTTATGGTTTTGCTCCAAAAAATGTTTTGTTAGTTTGGTGTTTGATTTTTTACAGCGGATAGTACTCCGGTGCTCGTTGATACGGGTCTTCACTTTCCTCGTGGTCATTCCAACATACATGAGGTTGCAAGGGCATTTTAGTAAATAAACCACATTCTCGGTGTTGCAATTGCTGAAGTCCTTCAGCTTCCATGGGTTATTTGTACCTATGTTTACTTCTTTGGTAGTATATGTGAGTGCGCAGGCCACGCAACTTCCACATGGGAAATGTTCTGTAGGTCTCTGATGGTTCCAAAGTGTTGTTTGTTCTACTCCTTCTTGGATCTGTGTTTTTGAGCGAACCAAATCATCACGTAGGCTTCTGCTCCTCTTGAACGCGAAGAGAGGTGGTTCCCATTGTTTTCGTGCACTGTTTAGAATATGCCATTTCTTCCTTATGATACTTTGGACTTTATTTGAAACTGGGGTGTATGTAGTTACACATACCACTCTCTCCGTTTTCTCTTTAGGTGAAGTTTCCAACATTGCTTCCCGATTATTGTTTCTAGCCCTTTTTTTAGCCTTTCTGACCATCCTTTTCAGGTAGTGTCGTTCCAAGAGTTTCCCTTCGAGTTGTTCCGCTTGTTCATTAAATGTTTCTATGCTAGAGCAGTTCCTCCGTACTCTGAGGAATTGCCCTACTGGTAGGTTCTGCCGTAAGGCCCTTGGATGGTAGCTCTCGTACAGGAGTAAACTGTTCTTATCAGTTGGTTTGTTATGTACTTTGGTACAGATGCCTTCTGTGGTCATTGTGATGTCAAGGTCCAGGAAGATAGCGTGATTTTTGCTGATAGAATGGGTGAATCTGAGGTGTTCGTCCTTCGTATTAAACCATTGGACAAATGCTGTAGCGTCTTCTGGTGTCCCATGCCATACGATGAAAATGTCATCTATATAGCGCTTCCACGTTTTTAGTTGTGCCGCATAGGGGTTATTTTGTTTGAAGATATGGTCTTCCTCAAATTGGTATACATAAAGGCACTCCATGCTCGGGCGAAGGTGCCTTTGACCTGGTGGTATATGACCTCTTCAAATTCGAAGTAGTTTTCAGTTAGTGCCACCTCTGCGCATTCCATAATAAAATGTCTTGGAGTCAAGAACTCCCAATCCAGGTTCAATAGGATCTGTTCGACAACAGCAAGTGTGCGTCTCTGGGGGATACTGGTGTAGAGCGCCTCAATATCCATTGTTATAAAAAGATCATTGGTGGTGTTGATTTCCATGTCTCGTAGATGACACAGGACATCTTTCGTGTCTCTTAGGTACCAAGGCGACCTCTGTACAATTGGTCTCAGGAACCAATCGCAGAATTGCGAGAGAGGTTCCAAGATGGATCCGATGCCCGAGACTATCGGTCTTCCTGGAGGAGGCATCTTGTTCTTGTGTATTTTTGGTAGGGTACAAAACCTTGATGTCCTGGGGTTGTCGTTTGTAAGAAATTCTGCTTCATGTCTGGTAATCCAGTCGTTCGTCAGTCCCTCATCAATCATGCTTCTTATCTTATTCATAAGCCGGGCAGTGGGGTCCCTCCGGTGCACCTCATAGCTGGTTGTGTCAGCATTCTTCTCGGTACATCGTCTGGTTCATTAGAACAATGTGACCACCTCCCAGACAGGATTTAGTGTATTGGGGCTGGGTGAGTGCACTCTGAGAGTGCCTGAAAGTCTGCACTTGGGGCACATTTGGTGTCCCTGTGCATAGTGCAGCTCAAACCAGTTCTGGGAGCCATTGGCTCCTGCTCTGGAGCGAAACTGGTCAAAGGACATGGGTGTAACCACCCCTCTGTCCTGACCCCCCCCTAGGAGGGTCCCCCGAATCTGTCCAACCCTCTCCCGTGGGTACAAAAGGGCTTACCTGGCTGTAAGATTTTGGATTTGACGTGGACAAGATTCTACAAGAAGAAACCACTGACCTTCGACCGTCTGGGCAGTCTGGACTTCGACTGGGCCCGACTTCGTCTCCCTCTCCGTCCAAAGCTTTGTCTGTGCCCTTGCTCCATACAGGCTCCGTGCAGGACCTGTGGTGCACTAAGGACAATTGAAGAATCTCCCTTGGAGTGAAGGAGTCACTCCCCTGCAACTGCAGGCAACTGACCGGTCTGCTGCTCCTGCGGACTCCGAAGATTTCAGCAACACAGGAGGTGGGTTTCCGAAGGTCCCTGAGGTCGATCTGTCCTCTCAGCAAGTCTGAGGCCAGTATCCCTCGTGGGGACTGCATAACCCGAACCCCTGTGCACCGCGTCCATTTGCAAGTGCATATGCTTGTTGGCGATACCCGAGCTTGTGCATTGGACTCCGTGTAGTCCTGACCCTGAGCAGTATTTGCACCAAAGAACTCCGGCCTTCTCGCACAGAGTGCTCCGTGGGCTGGTACTTTGCAATCTTCCTCAAGGTCCCCTCGCGACTCCTGGTCCTTTGGCCTGTGGGTCCCCCTGAGGGTCATTTTTATTTCTGTTGGGCTTTTCTGGTTGCTCCAGACGTATCCTGACTCTCCATTGCTTGGGGAGTCCCCTGGACCTTGCTGGTCCCCACCGTAACCTGCTTGACCTTCCTGCG
Organism: Calotriton arnoldi; assembly: GCA_963921515.1. Classification (NCBI taxonomy): domain Eukaryota; kingdom Metazoa; phylum Chordata; class Amphibia; order Caudata; family Salamandridae; genus Calotriton; species Calotriton arnoldi. The sequence goes on along the minus strand of CAWUFW010004651.1, from coordinate 132,275 downwards.
TGCGTTGCTTTTGCCAAGGCTTGTTGGTGCTCCCGCCGGACACCGACCCCTCAGCACTCGACATCCTTCGTGGGACAGCTCCCCTCCGGCTCCTGGTCATCCTCGACGTCTCCTGGTCCTCGTGGCTGCAGAGTCAAGCATCCCTTCTTCGCACCTGAAGCCCCCGACATCGGTGGGCATTCGTCTACCGAGCCCATGTCACTCTGAAGTGACCAAGACTCTGTCCCCTCTGCTTTCAGGTTCCTTCCTTCCAGAATCCAGGCTTGGATTCCTCCGGACCCTCTTCACCTTCACTGCAGCAGTACTTCTTCACAGCCCTCCATTGAGAACAACGACGGTTTCCGACACCACTCCAGACCTATGCACCCGGCTCCCATGGGATAGGTAACTCGGGTACTACTGTATCCACGGGTGGGGTGGCTCTCCAACCTCTTAAGTTCCAAAGGGTTTGCTCGGAGTCCTCCTAGAAGGGTCGTTAAACTTTAAAACTGCAACCGCGACTTTCCCTTAGAATTGTACGGAGTCCGCGGTCGTGTTTCCGCACTGCACCCGTCCTCCTTGGGGTCCCTGTCTACTCACCTTTGGTGGTTTCTTGGGGTCCCAGCGATTCTACGTGTTCTAGACTGTGTCTTGATCCAAGTCGTGATTGTTATACCACTATTTTAGTATATGGTTTGGTCTCCCCCTGGAGCCCACTGTGTATTGTGCTACTTACAACTGTTCTATTGATCTCGTATTGTGTGCTTTGTGTTCTGTCCTTGTGTAGAGGATAGTAGAGAGTGTTATATTAATAAATACATATTTTTGTATAACTACTGTGTGGTTCCCCTTCATTTAGTCATTCAGGAGGTGATATTCCGGTAAAACAAGCTGCTTTACATTCCTTCAAGATTAAGCCTGAAGGCTGCTCTCCACAGCTACCACTAGGATTGCTTTCTAAAGGTTATCTTTGACCTCATACATCATAAGGGTCGTTTGGACTGGTGCAAGGTGCCTACTTTAATTAGTGGACAGCATATACCAGGCCAACTTCTCACAAAGACCAACCTGTTGCTTTTATAAGCAGAAGGCCTCTCCCCAAGGAGCAGTGTTGGAGTGCCATTGAGCGGGAGGCCTTTGCTGTGGTTTGGTCCCTGAAGAAGCTGAGACCATACTTGTTTGGTACTCACTTCCTAGTTCAAACTGATCACAGACCTCTCAGATGGCTAATGCAAAGGAAAGGTGAAAATCCTAAACTGTTGAGGTGGTCCATCTCCCTACAGGGAATGGACTTGGTAGTGGAACACAGACCTGGGACTGCCCATGCCAATGCAGATGGACTTTCCAGGTTCTTCCACTTAGAAAATGAAGACTATCTGGGGAAAGGTTAGTCTCATCCTCTTTCGTGGGGGGGGTTGTGTCAGAAAGTGCCCTCTTTCTGCATGGTTGCCCCCACTTTTTGCTGAATTGCTGATGTGCTTTGACTGAGTGTGCCCTGGGCTCCTGCTAATCAGGTACCCAGGGCCTATGTTCTTTCCCTAAAACTGCATTGAAGCCTAAACCCAATTGGCATCTCTGGCCACAGGTCAGCCCCTGGTAAATGGTACCACAGGTACCCAGGGCACTGTGACCAGAGAAGGCCTCTAAGGGCTGCAGCACTTATTGTGCCACCCTCAGAGGTCCTGTACCCTTACACTCCCACACTGCCTTTGCAGGCTGCGTGTTTTGGTGCAGAACAAACTGAAGAGTCGACATGGCACACATCTCTGTGTGCCATGCCTACAAGCACTGCCCTGGCATAGATCAGTCACCCCTCTAGCTTGGTGCACTATACCAGTGGTGAGGGTACAGGTGCGTGAGCCCTGTACCCCTACAGTGTCTAAGGCCATTCTTAGACATTGTATGTGCAGTGCTGCCATTAAGAGTATATGGTGCTGGGAGTTTGTCATTACGAACTCCACAGCACCATAATGGCTACATTGAAAACTGAGACGTTTGGTATCAAACTTCTCAGCACATTAAACCCACACTGATGCCAGTGTGGGATTTAATGAAAATGCACACAGAGGGCATCTTAGAGATGCCCCCTGAAAACTAACCTACCACTAGTGTCCAGGCTGAGTGGCTGCTTTCAGCTGCCACCACCAGACATGTTTCTGGACCCTAGGGTCGAGAGCCTGCTGCTCTCTGGGGCCTGAAACAATGCACATCCTGGGACGAAGTGCCAAGCCTCCTCCCCCAGGATGGCCGGGGTCACGAAGGGGAAGCTTTAAAGGCTTGCCGCCTTTGTGAGCTTCCCCAGGCTACTTGCTGCTCTCAGCAACTGGTCCCCACTGGTTCTGACCCCCACTTTGGGCGGGAGAACCGGCGGGAACAACAAGTGAGGAAGAGAGGTGTGCCCACCTCTGCCAACGCCACCCCCTCAGGTGGGGGAGGCGAGGTGAAGAACAACTCTCAGTCCCCGCCATCTTGCAGATGGGGGGACTCAGCCAACGAGGGACAGGCTCATGCCCCCCTCCCACTGTAGGGTGGCATAATAGGGGGTGTACCCACCCCAGGGAAGGGACCCATTGGTCCCTGCCTTTTACCTACCTGTAACGCCCTTAAGTCTAGTATTTAGGGGCACCCCTGAACCTTGCTTCCTCAGACAAGAAGAAACTACAAGGAGAAGAAGAAGAAGGACCGAACAGCCGTGCAGCAGCTAACAAGAGGAAGACGCTGTGAGAAGTTGGCCTGGTATATGCTGTTCACTAGTTAAAGTGGACACCTTGCACCAGTACAATTCGACTCTTATGGTAGGTAGGTTTAAGACAACCTTTATAGAAAGCTATCCTAGTGGTAGCTGTGGAAAGCAGCCTTCAGGCTAAGTCTTGGAGGAATGTAAAGCAGCTTGTTTTACCACACAATCTCTTGAATCACCAAATGAAAAGACACCACACAGGTATATATATCAAATATATATGTATTTATTACTAAACAACTCTCTACTAATCTCTTTATGAGATTAGAAGTCAGGAACATATGCACAAATCAACGTTTCACAATAAATTAAGCACAATATGGCTGGGGCCCTAGGGGCGTACCAGACCATATACTAAAAAAGAGACTTAAGAACAACGACTTGCAAAGGGACAAGGCCTAGGGCCTTCAGAAGTGTTGGGGCCTCACGAAACCACCCAAGGCAGGTAAGTAAAGGACCCACGGGGGACGCGTGCAGTGCGTGAACACAGGCGCGGATCGCCGTAGACTTCAATGGGGCAAGTCGCGGTTGGAAATTAAGTGTTTAAGGGCACTTCGGGAGTAGCTACAAGCAAGTCACTTACAGGGTAAGTAGTTCTAGGGCCAACACCCACAGGAGCACCGTAGTGCTGGAGTTACCTCACCCAGGGAAGCCGGGTGCATAGGTGTCCTTTGGTGTCGGGTCGCGGCGTCGTTTTCAATGGGAGCCAATGAAGACTTGCTGCTTGTGAAGTCCGAAGAAGTGTCCGGTGGAATCCAAGCCTGGATTCGGAAGAAGGAAGACCCGAAAGCAGAGGGGACAGTGTTCAAAGTCACTGGGCAGTGACCCGAGGCAAGGAAGATGAATGCCCACCGTCGTCGACAGATTCAGGTCGTTCACGGGTGTCTTGACTCTTCGGCCACGAGGTCCAGGAGGCGTCGACGACGACCAGGAGCTGGATTCGGCGTGTCCCACGAAGTCTGCAGCTGACTGCCGTGTCGGCACCCGATTGGAGCCAACAAGCCTTGGTAGCAGCAAGTCTCGTGGAAAGCGTAAAAGTCAATGGTGCAGACCAGCAAGGTCTGGGGAACTCACCCAGCGAGGGTAAGTCAGGGCAGGCCTGGAGCAACCAGGGGAGCCCTTTGGTTCTTTAGAAAAGTCTTCAGGGAACCCACAAGCCGGCTGGCAAGGGATCGCGAAGACGCCTCAGGAGGATTCCTTCAACAGGGGCCCACGGTCACTCGGGACGGGGTAGGCCTCTGATCTTCGGAGGGATTCCTGCTAGAGGCTGGGACCACACGTGGTCCAAAGCACAAGTTCGTAGAACGTCGTGAAAGGGTTGCACTCGACAATAGTGCACGGTACCCAGGGACTGCGGTTCCTCGTCACTCGTGGGGTCCACTGGCCTCAGCTTCGCTGGGGACTCACGATGGCCTTGGAGAAGTCAGGAAATCCTCGTCTTGGGCTGCAGGGACCTCGGGCTCCGGCGGGAGCGGCGTAGTTTGCGACTGTCGTTTCAGTTTTTGGTGCCTGCCAAGCAGGGGAGTCACTCCTTGACTCCAAGGGAGATTCTTCAGTCTTCCAGAGGTAGTGGAACGTCGAAGGTCCAGGATTCTTCTTCAGAGCGTCGTCCAGGGATATCTAGTTTGCAATGGCAAGGGTTCCCTACCTTATACTAAAAAGGAAGGGAGGGACTAGCTCTAAGACCCCACCTATGGGAGGGTCAGGGGAGTGGGTGGCTACACCCACTTCCCTTTGTCCAGTTTCGCGCCAGAGCAGGGGCAGGTAGCCCCTGAGCTGGTTTGAACTGGCATATGCACAGAGGAGCCTTCTGCTCCCCCAGTGCAGGACTTCAAAGCACTCTAGGAGTGCACCCACCCAGCCCCAATACACTAAACCCTGTCTGGAAGGTGGTCACACCCTCCTGTGACAGAATACCTATTGTTGGGCTTCCTCCACTGCAAGTTTCGGTCATCAGCAGGAGGGCAGCCCAGTGTTCTGTGACTGGTGGCATCCATTTTGTGATGCCAGGGCTCTTCAGGATTCTACCGCGTTTCCACAGTAGGTACATCATGTCTATCCCTCTAGAAGGGTGGAATGCTACCCCCGCCGCCAGAACTGGCGGGGGGGGGTAGTGTTCCAAGATGTTTGACACCAAACACGACATGTTTCCGTGCAGCCATCCCAAAGTTAGCATTTAACGCAATGTTATAATGCGCTTAAGAGTATATGGTCAGGCTGCACTACAAACAGCATCAGAGAAGGGTCTCCGAATGCTGCAGAGGGGCTCTGCTCATGCAGGGGCACCCTCTCACATAGGAACCAAGCACTCTGCCTTCAGGATTGATAAGGCCTGCCATAGGAGTGACTTATAGGTTTATATGTGTGTATCTATGTAGTGATATAGGTAGCCTATATCACAGTAAGGGTGCATGCACCACCTTACCCAGGCTGCAGTAGCAGACCTGTGGTGTCAGATTTAGTCTGCTTCCCAGGGGTGGCATAATACATGCTTCAGCCCCTGGTAGGCCTGTGAAGTACCTATGCCCTTGGCACCCAAGGTACCATATACTAGGGACTCATAAGGTACCACAGTATCCAATCACTAGTGCACCTAGAGTGCACTCCAAGTCGTTTAGAGAGAAAGAGAGGCTGGGGCCCTGATTGGCAGGGTCCCAGCCTGACTATAGCCAGAAACCAGTGTAAACATTAGAAAAAAGTGGGGGCAACATAAGAGGCAGATCCTACTCTCCTACAGACGCCCACTGACTTGGCCCCGGCCCTACCGGCCTGTCTCCATCTCGAACCTGCTCCTGCGAAATCCTGGTGTGTCCTGCAGCCAGCAACCTCGAAAATCCCAGAGGACCTGCCTGCCTTCAACCCCAAAGACTTTGTCTCCCGTGAACACCAGATTTGTTCATCTGCAACCTCTGGCTCCGGCCGGACACCGCAAATCCGCCCCACTCTGCACCCGCCGTCCACGTCCCGAGCTCGAGTGGGCAAACACCACGAGGAGCTCACCCCGGCGATCCTGACCCGAGATCCGGCGACCCCTGACCTGCCTCAAGCCTCCAGCCGATGCCTGCAGCCTAAATCCAGAAAGTCCCCCAACCGCGACCAGGAGCTGGTAAGAAGATCCGACCCCAAAAGGCACCCCTGCACCCAACGCCCCACGGCCTTGGGTGCCCAAACCAATGGTGCCTAACCAACCCCTAACTTATCAACTTACCTCTCGAAGTGGTGGTCGCACCCAGAAGACCTTCGTCCCCAAGCCTGTAGTGCCTTTGCAAACCGGAGGTTCCCCATTGAAAACAACTGGGCCCCCGACGTCGAAACAGCACCCTGCACCCGGCCGCCCTAGTGCTGCTGAGGGTGCTCCTTTGGTGCTACTTTGTTTCCCCATTTGCCCTGAGCTAAAGCCCTGGAGCTTTTCTCCCACTACCAAGTGGCCTGCTCGTCAGCAGCCACCAACCGGAGGCCCCCTAACCTCCATTGGATAACATTGGGCCTCAGCACTCTGCAGCCGGCCGCCCTAGTGCCGCTGAGGGTGTAACTAGAGTGCATCCTGGACCCTGGGGGACCCCTGAGTCTACCCCAGAACCTCAACTCCCACTACCAAATACTTACCTTAAAACCGATAACACTATTTTCCTCCATAGGATAACATTGACTGTTTTTCTTGGAAAAGTTTCTAAGTGTGGAGTTTGAAAACCTAAAGAAATTCTTTAAAATTGCACTAACTAACAAAAACGATTTTACTTACCTGTTTACAGGAAATGTCCCAGAGTAGTATCCAGGTATACTACTCTGAGTAAGAAAAGTAATCTCAAAAGTAACTTCCCTGTAATTTTACTGAAAAGCCCATTCAAGTCTATGTACTGTATTTACAAAGTATTGCATTTCTCTGAAACCATACTGTAAATCAAAACAAAGTGCATATACCATTACAATTCAAACTGTTTACATACTGCATTACTACTGTAAAGTATTTATTGCTTACCAGTGCCAGGCTTGCTTGGTCCTAGAAAATAAAATAACTAAAAGAATATTTTCATACAAAAACAATTGGTCTGAAGTTCAGTCTTTGAGTGTGTGAATTCATTTGGTGACTGAGTGTGTACAACAAATGCTTAACACTGTCCTCTGATACTGCCTTACTGCTTGACCACACTACCACAAATAGAGAGTGAGGTGCTATCTAACTTCACCTCTGCCTACCTTTGGGGTTCCACTGGACTCTGTGCACACTATACCTCACTTTGGTATAGTATACACAGAGCCAGCTTCCTACAGCGCCTGTTTAATTCCTTTACAGGAGACACGGGCCTCACCCCCACCATGGCGATGGCCGAGATCTCCCTTATCCCCAAGATGGCAAGGACCTGGCGCAATGCTCTTCCTACCGCCCAATAGCACTCCTCAACACGGGCGCCAAGCTCTTTACTAAAATATTAGCCACACGCCTCGACCCCTATCTCCCAGGCCTCATTAGTCCCAATCAGGTGGGGTTTATCCGCCACCGACAGGGCGCGGATAATGTCCGACGTATCGCCCACCTTGTCGAAAAAGAGCAACACTTAAAAATCCCCACCTGCCTTCTCTCACTAGATGCGGAGAAGGCATTTGACAGGGTGGATTGGTCCTATCTCTGCGCGGTGCTAAGTAAAATAGGACTTGGGCGAGAATTTATCTAGAAAATGATGGCGTCATATGTGGCCCCAACAGCCTGCATCCGAGTGAATGGGCAGACTACGAGGCCAATATCACTGCACCGGGGCACCCGACAGGGGTGTCCGCTCTCGCCCCTGCTCTTTGCGCTAGCGGTGGAGCCCCTGGCCATAAGGGTAAGGGAACTAGAGGAGATTAAGGGCGTGACCTTTGGAGGCCAAATCCACAAAATCAATCTGTTTGCAGATGACCTCCTGATCACACTGACCCAACTGGAACTCTCGCTCCCATGCGTGGTCGAAAGCCTGCAGACCTTTGAAGCTATCTCCGGCTTTAAAATTAACCTATCTAAATAGTTTGTCCTAAACATTAACATCCCGACCCCGAGGCAAGAACCCTACAGGACCTGACCCCCTTCCGATGGACGGCAGACTCCATCAAGTATCTAGGGCTCCATATCAACCCCACGCTTACCTCCTGGTCCCGTACTAACTGGCTAACTCTCCGTCGCTCAGTATTAGCTGACCTTCAGAGATGAAAACCCATCCACATTTCTTGGCTGGGATGCATCACATTATTAAAATGAATATCTTACAGCGGATCTTGTATCTGTTTCAAACGCTGCCAACCCTGATCCCACAAGCGGCCATCCAGCGTCTCCAAAGAGACTTACACGCTTTTGTGTGGAATGGGAAGCGGCCACGGGTAGCATACTCACTACTGATGCGCCCGCGGATAGAGGAGGCCTGGCATGCCCAAACATCTTGGAATACTATTGGGCAGCTCATCTGAAAAACATCTCTGAATGGGTCGTGCGTGAGAGTGAGAAGCATTGGTTCCACATGGACCGTGCTGTGGCTTGCCGACCATTGTGGGACCTTGCCTGGTTACCTAAACATGCCCGACCACGAAGTGCATATGCTGCGACCCCAACTAAAACAGTCCTTGATATTTGGGATAGAATAGCGGTTAAAAAGGAGATGACCACATTTCCATCCCCAAATACCCCTATCGCACGTAATCCCGACTTCCGCCCTGGCCTGCCAAAACAGGCATTCGGGAGATGGAGCGACGAAGAGTGCCGGACGATCCGCGACTTATTTGCGGGAGATAACATTAAGACATTTGATACCTGCAGGTCCGAATTTACTCTACCTCCCACGGCTAGGCTTCAATACATGCAGCTGAGACACTGGCTCTCCACTCCCGAGCTCCATGCGGCTGTGGTGCAACCCTTCAGCCTCTCCGAGAAATTGGTGCGGGCCTTTGCGGGCACAAAGGGACTGATCTCTGCAACCTACCAGGTGTTACAGCACTCAACTCCAATTCATACTCACAAATACCAGGCTGCCTGGCACGACGCAACCCCGGGGGACTCACTCCCAAACAGTGGGATAAATTGTGGCAGGACATCCCCAAAACATATCGTAGCCTAGCCTCCCGTGAAGCCGCATACAAGTTAATGCTCCAGTGTTACTATACGCCCTATCGCCTGGCTGCTATGAACCGCACGGTGTCCAGTCTCTGCTGGCGAGGTGGGAAAGAAGAAGGCACTTTATACCACATATGGTGGTCATGCCAGGTGATAGCCACCTTCTGGAAAGAGGTCCTGGGGCATATCAAAGGAGTCGTGGGGTATCCGCTTCCACATCTACAGCATGTGACAATTCTAAGGATACTTCCTTCTACCCTAGCGGCAATGACCAGGGCGGACTGGGCCCTCATCAGCCATTTACTCCTAGCAGCGCGCCAGCTAATAGCATGCACGTGGAAACGAACTTCGCCCCTCTGTGGCACAGTGGTTCGTCAAAGTATGGCACATTCTGGCAATGGAAAGACTCTCCCATAACTTGGCAAACACCAAAAGAAATTTCAGCGCATCTGGCAGCCGCTGATATCTTATTTAATGCGCATTGAGTTCACCTGCTTTAGCCCCCAAACCTAAGAGCCCTCAAGCTTTTTCCAAGCGATTGAAGGGCGCGCTTGCCCAGCCTCAGCGGACAGTTCCGGATACCGCGGATGCTGTGGCACCCCCCTTCCTCTCCCCACACATTTCACAGCATGGAACGTGCTAGCCACCCCACCTCACATATCACACTACGACCTGTGCAGTTTTAGTTTCATTATTGGTACCAGTTCTTTCCTCTCTTTCCTCTTTAACGGCACCCTGGCCATAGGAACCTGCACACACTATGTCGTGTGATGTGTATGACATAGCGGGGTAACAGCCACAGCAAGGGCTACACAAGAGCAGGCGCCCGCAGGGGTGAGATCAGGCCTCCCAATCCCACACAACTGGGTATACCTGCCTGGGGACTCATGAACGTCGAACCTCAATGCTGATGGGCATGATATATAACCTTAAGTTCTACAGGACCTCCCTAACAGCTTGTCTATTTTGTATGCAGTGATCACCCTACGCGGCCGCCCGAAGTGGTTGTAGGCGACTTGCTGTGTACCCCCTACTGGCTATCTTGATGTCCTTGTAAGACTTTACGCTACCGGCCCGGCCAGGGTTGTAGGCATCTCCCTGTGTTTTGCAGTGATCGTTCTCAAATAAGGTTTTTGGAAATAAAAAGTCCTTTTAAGAATCCCATTTTTCTCCATCATTGAATTATCATCTGGACATAAAGCACATTGAAAAATGGTGTTGGGTATGTGCTACTCTGTCACCAATGTGTACAAATTCTGTGTTTTTCCAAAAATTGTATGCTTATCAAAATTATTTTCCAAACAACAGACTGGCTTACATGCACATTTGTGAAGGAGTAAGACATCATGCAAATCTGTCACTTTTAACCTGAATGAAATAGTATTTTTTAATCAAAACACATGTGGGATATGTTGGATTTAAAATTGTAGACATTTAATCTGATGTTACTAGTCATTTTGGCTCACATGCTCACTCTTGTTTGTGTATAAAACCAACTTACCAATGTGATATTAAGAACATTCCCTGTATCATGAGTGCATTGTATACTATGTCACCTGTAATAGGACTAACGTTACATCATTCACAATAGTGAAGGAGCATCACACCTGAACAAAGACTAGTGTCCTCTTTGGTACAACTGTCCCTTATAACATTAAACAACCTGATGTATATTATTTGTTGTTTAGGGCGGTATGTGTCTGCTCACACCTGTCCTTTGGTAGTGAAAAGAAAACATGGTATCATTTTCCACAAATTCATATACAAAACACATCATCATACATCTATTTTTTTTTATATTGTTCATTAATTTTTTACTTTAGCACTTGCAGCCTGTGAGGCAGTGGGATGTATACATGACATTCCATGACATCGTAATGCAATATGACAGTTTCTACATTTGTCACAAATATATGGCTTTTGGCTATCCTATTTCAGTCTACTGCAACATTATAAAACATTACTAACATAAGATATAACTCTTTTGCAACCATCGTGTGCTAATTGAGATTGTTGGACGGACCTATGGGGCTAGTTACATTAACATATTCAGTGCGTTGTAGTTTACCGAGTTGTGGGCATTGGGTTCAGACCAATGATCTTTATGTGCGGGTGGGAATTAGTCGACAGTGTGATCTCGTAGGTGTGTGAATATAATGAGGCTACGCTGTTCGACCTGGTTAGGGGGAGCGAGAGGGCAGAGTGGAGAGGGGTTGAGGTGGCAGATTGGATCCGCTGTATTTGAGACCGTCTGGAAGGGGATGACGGCTGCAGTTGAGAGTTGGATTGTTCTTGTGAGGATCCTGTACTGAGTTTGGCGTGGTGTAGTTTTGATTCTATGAATGTTGGGTATTTTTGCCAGTCTGGAGAATTAGTAGTTGTGGGGTGTTTTTGAGTGTTGCCTTGTGTCATCACATGTTCGGCGACTAGTGCCCTACTGAGGTCTGCAATCCATACATGCATATGTGGGGGTGAGTTTGACTTCCATGGCATAGCCAGCCTGCATTTTACTAGACCGAGTGCCAGGTCCAGAAATTAATTGATAGTTTTTTGTCGTGTGTTTTGCTTAGTTATGCCCAATAGAAAGTGAGGCCCTTGTGCTATATCTATTGTGTGTGTAGCCTGTGAGAGTGTAGCGGCCACCTCATTCCAGTATACTGTTATCTGAGGGCACTCCCAAACCATATGGATAAACGTGGCTTCGGGGTTGAGGCATCGGGGACAGGTTCTTGGGGAGCCCCTTTACATTCGTGCCAGCCTGTGTGGAGTTAGATATGTATGGTGAAGGTATTTGAATTGAGTGTATTTGATTCTAGCATTTGTGAATATTATCTTAGGGTAGACAGTGCTTTGTGTCCATTGTTTATCAGTTAGTGTGGTTGATAATGCCATGTCCCAGTATTCTCTGAGTGATACCATGAGGGATATAGTGGCTGGTCGCAGGGAGTTGTATAACATGGTGATTATCCTTTTACCTGTTCCGTGTGTTAATAGTGTTTGAAGTGGATTGGAAATTTTGGGTTTGTCTCGTGTATTGCCCCACGTCCTCAATAACTGATGCGTGAGCGAAGTGTATTGTAGGAATGAACCTGGGGGAATTCCGTAATCATCCACAAGAGTCGCAAGCTCACAGAGCGTGGAGTCAATGAATAAGTCACCCCAAGTCGTTAGGCCGGCTGAGGACCAGTCCACCACTTCCGGGCATCTCACCCTTGTTTTAGGGCAGGGGAGTACCCCAAAACGGAGATCAGGAGCGTAAGGTGGGGGTGAATGCCTGGTCCGCAGGTCCAGCAGCTGCGTGCCGTAGACATTAGTATATTTCCTGGATTCTTTGGGATCACCGTGTCGGAGCCATTGAGCCACTCTAGGTTCGTCGCTTGGCGTAGGTGGGATGACCAGTGTCCCAGTTCAGTGGTATTACGGCTTGCTAGCCATCTCATTGGCTATTGAAGCTGTGCTGCTGCATAATAATGCTCGTAATTAGGGGCACCCAATCCTCCTTTGTGATTGGGGCATAGAGTTTCGTGAGGGCTACTCGAATTCTGGACTTAGCCCAGATAAGGATGTTAGAAGTGATTTTAGGTCTCAAAATAATCTACCCGGTAGCAGGAATGTGAGAGCTGCAAAGAAATACAGCAGCCTAGGGAGCAACAGCATTTTGGATATGGCTATACGCCCCATTGGTGAAAGTGGCAGTTCCGTCCAGAACGCCATGGAGGAGCGAGCATTGGTCACCGCTCTGCCCAGATTGCCGTCTATTGTGTCCTCTTGGGAGTGGTATATTTGAACTCCCCAGTATTTGAAGGTGAGGGGGGCCTGTGGTAAAGCTGCTCTTTGTTCCGAGGACTGGGGGTCATTGGGAATAGGAGCGATTTTTCCCAATTCAGTTTGAGGCCGACGCCAGACACGCTGGTGCTCTCACTAGAGGTACGGTCACCTACTCTATGGCGGATCTCCTGGCTATTAGAAATGGATTAAGCCCTTGCAGTCATCCTCCTTGTACCCTTCTGGAGGGACCGTTCTGCTGCTTAAACTGTGGCTTCACTTCCTGGACGTCCTCTGCACCCCCCTGTCCCCCTCCTAGCACTAGCCCCAAGATCAAACTTCTCAGTTTAAACTGCCGCTCCTTAGCCAAACATTTTGCAGATGTCTACGACCTGCTACAGGACGAAGCCCCGGATGTTTTTTTTTTTAACTGAGACGTGGTTGTCAGCTGATAGGGTGGCTGAACCAGGTTTGGCGCTTCCCCCGGGTTTTAGCATTAGGACGCTCAATAGAGAGTCCAGAGGGGGTGGTATAGCAGTTATTTTCAAATCTTCCTACCCCTGTAACTTCGTCAAGGTTGGGTGCGAAGCCGGGCGTTTTGGGATCTCATTCAACGCTAGTTACACCTTGTCTGGCCTACTGGTCTACCGCCCGCCAGGGCCCTCCAAAGAGTTCAGGGCTGCACTTATTGAGGCTGTGAGCCCCTTAGCCATGAGAGCGGCCAATTTTAGTATCATCGGGGACTTGAATTTGCATCTGGACAGCCCCCAGGATACTGATATAGGCAATTTTTTGGCCGATCTTGCGGCCTGTCAGCTATCTCAACTGGTGCAGGGTCCTACACACTCTGCGGGCCATTTACTGGACCCAGTTTTTTCTAACCTTTCTCTCCTGATGTCTACCCCCTCCCCGATGTGCTGGTCTGATCACTATTTAATAACGATGACACTCTCCGGGGTTGTGCCCGTGAGAAGGGTGTCTCAGAAGCTTTCACTTAGACGCCCCTGGCATAAACTCAATATCGCTCAATTTCATGGCCTCCTCTCCACAACCATGCCCAGCATTCCAGATGACTCAGACATGGCTGATAGATCACTGTCGGACTGGATTCTTTGCGCTCTGGACTCTCTCATCCCTGTAAAGTGGTCAAAAAGCCGTAACACCAAATCCAGTCCCTGGTACAATGCCAAGCTCACCTCCCTGCGTAAAGAGTGCAAAAGGCTGGAGAGAGCCTAGAGAAGGGACTACGACCCAAGCCTGAAGAGGTCCTATCAGTCAGCGATCAAGAAATATCATAGGGCCATCCAGACGGAACGGGCAACCTACTATGCGGCTGAGATCAGGAGTAGTAACAATCCATCCAAAAGTATCTTTTCGATACTGAAAGAGCTTAAATCATCCACGGCCCTTAATGCGACCCTGATATCATCAGATGAGCAATGTGATGCTTTGGCCTCCTTCTTTGTGGAGAAGGTGGATAAGATCTAGAAGTCCTTCCCCCAGGCAGCGCTATGTTCTGACCTCGTGCCTAGACCCCCGCTTTGCACACTCTGGCCGCTTTTCCGCCAATCTCCCAAGAGGAGTTGTCCGTGCTATGTAACAAGGTCAAGTCCGGCTCCCCCACCGACCCCCTTAAGCCTGACTATTTCATGAAAATTCTACCTGTGCTCATTACACCCTTGAGCCAGGTGATCAATCTATCTCTCTCTACGGCTGTTGTCCTCAGCTCATGGAAACAAGCTAGAGTGGTCCCCTTGTTAAAAACCCAATTTCGACGCAGCCAAACCAGTGAGTTTTTGCCCCATCTCCCTCCTGCCTTGGGTCTCTAAGATCTCTGAGGCCTACATCAATTCCATCTTGACAGGCTATCTGGAAGAAAATAACATACTGGACCCCTCTCAGAATGGTTTTCGTTCTGGTCACAGCACGGAATCTGCTGTTCTAGCTGTCACCGAACATCTGAGATGGGCCCTAGACGAGGGTCGTACCTCGGCACTGATCTTATTAGATCTTAGTGACGCGTTCGACACTGTGTCCCACCAGATCCTGCTGAAGCGGTTGGAGGAGGCGGGCATCATGGACTCGGCCCTGGACTGGTTTGCCTCTTTTCTCTCGGAGAGGACTTTCCAGGTAGCAGCCCCCCTTTTGTTTCTAGAGTCTATACCACCAAACAGGGGGTGCCGCAGGGCTCAGCCTTGAGCCCTACCCTCTTCAACTAGTATGTTCAACCGCTAGCTATGGTGGCTAAGAGCAGAGGGCTCATGGCAGTATCATATGCGGATGATACACAGTTGGTAGTCACACTCTCTGACGACTCCACTCGGGACGCTTGTAAGTTCCGGAGTGATCTTGAGGCCATCGCGGAGTGGATGACTGCCAACTGTCTCTAGCTCAACGCCAGCAAGTCCGAGGTACTGCTGGAAGGGAAAGACTCTGAGCTGTGGAGCGAGCACTGGTGGCCTGCCACTTTGGGGCATGCACCCGCCCCTAAACAGGTGGCAAAAAACCTGGGTGTCTGGGTCGACTCCGCCCTTAGCTTTCAGACCCAAACCAAGAAGGTGGCGGGGACCTGTTTTGGTATACTGCTGGGCCTCAAACCGTTGTTGGGGTTTTTTGACCCCCCCCATCAGGCAGGTTATTGTTCAGGCTTCGATTCTGTCGAGACTAGACTATACCAGCTCACTCTATCTGGGGTCTAACAAGTCTGAAATCGTTAGACTGCAAAGGGTCCAGAATGCTGCTGCCAGAACTCTCCTTGGCCTGCCTAGGACATGCTCTGCATCTAGTGCTATTCGTCGGCTCCACTGGCTGCCTGTGGCCAAACGTATAGAGTTCAAGTCCCTTTGTATTTCGTTTAAAATCTTGAACTCTTCTTCCCCAGGTATTCTGGCCAATCTGCTTGCACCATACACCCCCTCCCGCCATCCTTCGGTCGATGGGGCAGCATTTGGCGGCTATCCCTCGGGTGAGGAGGGTCCGTGCGGGGGGCGTTCCTTCCGTACTCTGGCATCCAAACTTTGGAACGCGCTCCCTATCTCCATCCGCAGCTTGAAGAATTATTTGGCATTTCGTAAAGCAATCAAAACTTTCCTCTTCCCTCCATTGTAGGCCTTTTCTCTGTTAGAGGCTGTTGCAGTTTTCTGCCATCAGCGCTCGGGACGCCCCTTTGCTGGGGCAGCTGAGCGCTCTATAAGACCGCAAAACATAACATAACATAACAGATGTGTCCGTAGCGGTCCAGCAGTTCCATCAAACCACTCAACACTGTTCGTTGGATTCGGAGGTATATCAGGGCATCATCAGCATAAAGCGAGACGATATGCCATTGACTTTGTGCCTTGATTCCCCAGTCCACTACATGGTTACGCATTGCACAGGCTAGGGGCTCCATCGCCAGGGCAAAAATAATAATAGAGGGCAGCCCTGTCTGGTGCCTCGCTCAATAATAAAAGAGTCCTAGATAAGGCGGCCTGTCTTCACTCGCACCTGCGATGCGCTGTGTAATAATTTGATCCATTGCAGAAACGTAGGACCTATGCCATAACCTGCCAGCGCCGCTCTTAGCTATTCCCATCCCAGGGTATCGAATGCCTTCTCTATGTCTAGAGAGGCAATCCTTTCGATTCCCCAGTTATGCATGCCCATTCTAGTAGCTGGAAGAGTCGATGTAAGTTGAGGCTGGTGCTCCTTCCGGGGATAAATCCATTTTGGTCCGAATGCACCAATAGCTGGGTGACCTCTATTAACCTATTGGCTAGTATCCTTCCCAGTATTTTGTAATCTGTGTTCAAAAGAGATAGGGGCGGTATGATCCCATCTGCAGCGGTTCTCTACCCGGCTTTGGAAGAACTACTAGTACGGCCTCCTTAGTGTGGACGGTAGTATGCCGCAATCATAAGAGTCTATGTAGACTCGGTGAAGGCGAGGAACCAGTTGCGCACTGAATGAAGCATAGAATTCCAGGGGCCAGCCATCCGTCCCCTGCGTTTCCCCCTGCCAATTGCTGTATAGCCTCGGTTATCTCAGTGTCAGGGATGGGAGATTCTAAGGTTGTATATTAGTTGTGCGAAATCTGAGGGAGTGTTATTTGTTCTAGGAAGAGCTGTAGCTCTGTCATGCCGTAAGATGGGGGCGCTGCATAGGGCGGTGTAATATTGACGGAAGGCTAGATGAATCTCAACCTGTGTGTTAACCAGTGGCCCTCTGAATTGTGGATGGCGGTGATAGGTGTTTGGGACGAGTCTGTCTTCAGTAGCCATGCTAGCGCCCTGCCCACCTTGACCCCTTCTGCCTGTTTTCTGGCTAGATATTTCTTGTAATCTAGGGCGCATAGTCTATCTAGCGTCTCCTTGTGCGACAGTCTGGCTTGGGCCAGTTTTGGCATTATCTGTTGGTCAGTGGGCAGCTGGTGCTCACACCGCTGCATCTCCTCCTCAAGGCCTTCTAGTTCCTTATTAAGGATCATACGTGCCCCATACACTGCTTTTATCATATATCCGAAGTATGACCACTTTAAAAGCATCCCATTCTTTACCGTCATTGGATGCGGTGTCCTCCTTATCCTGGAAATATGTTGTAATGGATTGTGTTAAGGAGGCGCGCAGCAGGGTATCTTTAAGTGCTTCTAAGGGAAAGCGCCAAGTTGGGATGCTAGGTCTAGTTGTTCCACATAATAGCCTTAGTTGCAGGGGTAGTGGTCTGATAGTGTACGGGCGAGGTATTCTGCACGGGATACCCTAGGGAGGGCCTGATGGGAACAGTACACCAGATCTATTCTTGTGTGTAGATCATGTAGCCCTGAGTAGTGGGAGTACTCCCTGTGAATAGGGTATAAGCATCGCCATGCGTCCTGCAAATGTAACCTGGTGGCCCATTTCTGTAAGTGTTGTGATAAAGAAATAGATTGAGCGCCCAGGAGTGGAGGGCATGAGCGATCCATTTCTAAGTTTTAAGTGCAGTTAAAGTCCCCTCCCCAATATGTTGGCGCCAAGGGGTCACGTAGTAGTGCTGGTGTCATTGATTGTAGGAATTGGGCTTGGCCGAAGTTAGGAGCATATAGTGAGATCAGCGATATTGGTTGGCCACCCAAAGCCCCCTCTAATATCGTGAAGCGTACGTTTGGGTCAGTACAAGTATGAAGGACCTCTGTTGGAGTCCCGGGAGCCACCCGAATCAGAACCCCTCTTGCATATCCAAAATATGTGGTACCCACTTTTGTGCCCCTCCAACGCTTGCGCATTGAGGCAATCGTCTGAGTGGTCAGATGAGTTTCTTGAAGTAGCGTGATGGTGATCCCTCGCCTCCGTAGATTTGGTTAACCCGATGACGCTTAGCGTACCCTTCCAATCAACGGACATTCCATGTCAGTAGCAAGATAGGAGTTTCCTGTGAGCCCATTTGTTATGTTATGTTCTGAAATGTTAACAGGCATTTGTAGAGCGCAGCTGTCACTCCGAGCATCATGGCGCTAAGCGAATAGTTGATAGACAGGGTAACTGAGGCTAGAGACATGGATTAGATGAGTGCTCTGCACAGTGCATCAGGGGCCTTAAAACCCAGGTTTTCAGGACCTTCCTGAAAAGGGTTTCTGATTGGATGAAACGGAGATGATTGGGAAGTTGGTTCCAGGCTTTGGAGCCAATCACTGCATTTGATTTTCCCCTTTTTAAGACACATCTAAAAGCTGGGGGTTTTATCAAATTTGCGTTAGATGATCTAAGAGTACGGTATACTACATAGCACGCAAATCTAAGCCGAAGGTAGTGGGGGCCTGAGAAATGGAAGATTCTAGAGGTAATTATCAGGATCTTGAACAGGATTCTTTTGTGGATTGGTAGCCAATATAGTGCTTCCAGTGCAGTCGATGCTGATGACCTCCTGGGCCATTTTAGTACGAGGCGGGCTGCTGCGTGTTGTACCTTCTGTAGTTTGTGTAGGACCGACTTGTTAGCTCCTGCATAGAGGCTGTTGCAGTAGTCTAGTCTAGATGTAATTAAGGCCACTGCGACTGCTTGTCTCGTTGTGCTGGGGAGAAAGTCAAATAACTTTTAAGTGATTTTATCATGTGGAAGCAGGTCCCAGCCACTGCTAATGATTGCTGGCGGAAGGATAGTGTTGAATCAAATTTGACCCCCAGATTTCTGGCTACCGTTACTGTGTTGGGAGGAGGGGGATGCTGGAGGGCCACCATAGACTGGGGAAAAAGTTATTCCCTTTCCCTAATGGCATGATTTCTGTCTTTTCTGAATTACATTTTAGGTGATTGGCTTTCATCCAGTGGAAGACCGCTGTGAGGCATTGACAGAGGTTTTCCTCAGCCAGTGTGGTGTTTTTATCTAGGACCAAGATTAGCTGCGTGTCGTCCGCATATGCGATGGTCTTGATGTTAAAGGATGATATCAGACTAATCAGCTGGGCCATATAGGCATTAAAGAGCATTGGGCTGAGGATGGACCCTTGTGGGACCCCGTAAAGCAGAGGTTTTTCTGCTGACTGGTATTGTCCTAGGGTAATGACTTGTCTAGTGTTTTGTAGAAATGATTTTAGTCAGGCCAGGGCGAGATGAGAGATAGTGTAGGATTCGAGACGGTCCAAAAGGATGACATGTGAGACCGTATCAAATGCGACTGATAGGTCTAATAAGACCAACACAGCATTCTTTCCTTGATCAAGGGCAGCTTTAAGGGATTCAGCAGTGTACAGGAGGGCTGATTCCGTAGAGTGCTGAGGCCTGAAACCTGATTGGTTGGGGTGTAAGATATTTGCTCCTTTCAGGTGAGCATGAGTTGAGAGTTAACTAGTTTTTCAGTGATCTTGCTTAGACATGGAAGTAGGGAGATGGTTCGGAGATTGGTAAGGGTGGTGGGATCGGCAAGTTGTTTCTTTTGGAGAGGTTTGACTGCTGCAAGTTTCCATTCATTGGGGACTTCGGCTAGTGACAGGGAGACATTTATTATATTGTTTATAACTGGATTAACAGTATCTATCATAGCATGTACAATTAAGGGGGGACAAGGGTCAAAAGGAGAGCCGGATTTAACAGCAAGGGTAGCCTGGCGAGTTTGGACTAGGCTAACGGCTTGAAAAACTCAGAGGGATGGTCTGTTGTTTCCTAGATCGACATTAGTATTAGCGGAAGGGACGGGGGGTGCTGGGAAATATTGTTGTAGTGACTGGACCTTCTGTTCAAAATAATCCGCCATGCGGTCACAGAGCGACTGTGATGGGGGGATCTCTTGTTTAAGGGATGTGGGATTAGTGAAGGAATTAACTATCTTAAAGATGGTTTTTGGTTTGAGTTTGCCAGTTTGAGCATTTCGGTAAAGTAGGGTTTTTGGCCGCTTTGATTTGTTGATGGTAGTTGATGGCTGTTTTAAATTTGGTTAGTTCAGCCTGTTCATATTTTTGTCGCCATCTACACACCAGGTTTCTGCAGAGGCTATGTGTTTCTTTCAGGTTTTGGGTATACCATGGAGCGGAGGGTATCTTGACCGGTCGGCTGTTTTGTGAGCCAGGGGATGCAAAGCGATCCCTCAAGGTAGACATCCACTGCGTAAAGCGTTGGTTTTCTACTACTGGATCCCCCGACAGCTTAGGCCTACAGACTAAGGCTTCTCGATTGAGATCTGGAAGGGCTGTCATGTCCTTCCACCTTGGCCTGATGTTTTGAGTGGTGGGGATGCTTCCTTGAGGGTTTTTGTGCGCTGATATCTAACTTCTAGAGGTATAAGCTTGTGGTCGGACCAATTTAGGCTAACTGGGGCCTTGACTGTAAGGGTCGTGAGGTTGGAGCAGATACCATCCAGAGTGTGGCCTGCGTTATGAGTGGGGGTGAGTATCCGCTGGTCCAGGCCGAGTGTATCCATGATTTCCCAGAAATGTATTGTGCCCGGATTGTCTTGAACGTCTAGGTGGATGTTAAGATCTAATAGGGTGAAATTGGAAAATCTGAGAGTAAGTGAGCTCACGATATCTCCAATACTATCCAGGAAGGTTTTATAGGGGCCTGGTGGGCGGTAGAGCAAGGCTCCAGCGAAAGCAAATGAGTCCTCTAATTGGAAACAGAAACCGATACCTTCTGTACCGTTGATGTCTTATATTTCAAATACTGAACATTTCAGTGTGCTGCGATAAATAATCGCCAGACTTCCTCCTCGCTGCTCTGGTCTATCTAGTCTATGAATAAGGTAGCCAGGGGGAGGGCACAGACAATGTCTGGATTACACCAGGCTTTGAGCCAGGTTTCAGTTACGAAAAGGCAATCTAAGTTATCATTTAGGATTAGGTCATGAATGTTTTGAGTGCGTTTGCATAATGATCGAGCATTGATAAGACCTCCTCGTAGGTAGGTCGAGCTGGGACAGTTTCTAATCTGTGTGTCCTGTGTGTGCGTAAGGATTGTTTTCCAGTTCCTACAGCAGATTGGACCCTTCCACTTAGCAGCATCAAGAGGGTTTTACAGTTGTGAGGGCTGTTATTAAGGGCCAAAAGAGAGTCTCTATTAAAGCATTTACCTTGTGTAGGTTTAGTGTGGAGTATTGGTCCAAGTCCCTTTGTGTCAGTGTCATGTCCCCTGTCTGCCTGTGGATATGTGTGCCCTGCTTGGTATGTGGGTGGTAGTATCCGTCCATAGTGGTGGACACCATATCATGGCACAGATAGAGCATCGCAAACGATAACATTCCCCAACTCCCACTCCCAGGCCTAAGCGCCAACGAGCAGCCAGCCATCTGCACCTAACTGCAACACAGTTAAACTTAGGTTGAATTGGAAGAGAAAGGAGAGATACAGTGAGAAATACTGAATAACAATTCTGTACCAGTCACACAGTGTGAGTGAGGAGCAGGAGGGCTGTATGGCAGTCCCAGAGTGCCCGCTTGTATAGTTTATTGTTCGTTCCCTAGAGTGTCATATAGAGTATTGTTCGGGCAGGGGCGCCGTGGCAAACCTGGCCGGTACTCACACGGTTGTGAAGCCTTGCAGCAAACCTGTATAGTGTGTATCACATCAGGTGATCAGATGTCTGGGGATGACATCAGGCCCTTTGTCCATCACCGCTGCCCGCTGTGAGTCCGTCAGAGATGGGGTGTCCTCTGCCGGGTTCTCGACCTCAGACCAGGATGATGAGGGGGCAGAATGCCACATATCTTTCGGCATTCCTCACCGCGTGGGCCATTTACCTCACTGCTTGGACCTTGGTAGGTCCCTGTAGTTGATTTGCTCTGTTGTCCGTGGCGTCTCTGTGTTTACCATCGTTGTTGTGGTGCAAACGTCGGATCCCTGTTAGAGGCTAAGCCATTCTGTTCTATCCAGTCCCACGCAGCCTCTGGGGTGGCGCAGAAATTAGTTTTACCTTCATGATGTATCCTTAGGGTGGCTGGAAATTTGAGAGCGTATTTCACATTATGGTCTCTCAGGGCTTTCTTTACTTCGAGGAAGGAGGACCTACTTCTTTGTACCGCTAAAGTATAGTCTAGGTATATGTGAATCGTGGCATTTTCGATTGTCCATGGGCCGCGTGCTCTTGTGACCTGCAATATGTGATCCCTGTCACGGTGATTGAAGAGATGCGCCACCATTGGCCTCGGCGGGGCTCCCGGGCGAGGGTGGCCCCCGGGCACTCTGTGTGCCCTTTCCACAAAGAAGAACTTAGATTGTTTGCCCTGTAGGATCGTACCGGTGAACCATGTCTCTAGGTATAGTTCCATGCTTTGGCCCTCCACGTGTTCTGGAAGGCCCACTATATGAACATTGTTCCTTCGGGATCTTCTTTCCTGGTCTTCCACCCGGTCCCGTAGACATTCTACTTCTTTTTTGTAGAGTCTTGAGCTGTTCATCCGTCTCTTTTACCGTGGGCCTCAGGGCCACCAGTGTTGACTCCCAGTTCTCCATCCTGTCTTTCAATTGCTTATGATCTTCTCGCACGAGACCCATCTCGATGCATAACGTGTCAATTTTGGGTCCTGTAGTGGATTTAATGTCCAGGATCGCTGCCATGAGTTTGTTGAAGCGGTGTGTCTGATCAAGTGGGGCTTCCGGCATTTGTCTTTCAGTTTGGGCATTGTCCGGCAGTTTGTCTGCAGGGTCGGATGCGCCCCCTGCTTGTGCCTGAGGTCTATCCAGTTTGTTCCTGGTTGAGTGAGGGGCAATGCGTGTTGCGTCCTCAATGGCCGGTGGTCGCCTCGGTGTGTGCCTGGTCGAGGGTGCCGTCTGTAGCGGCGTGGATATCTTTTATTGTCTCCCCCTGTGGAGTTCACCTAGGTCCACTCTCTGCTGGTCTCCGGCGCTCCCAACCTCCCACACACGTGTGGGGCACCCGGGACCAGCCGTCTGGGTCGTGGCCCTCACAAGGCCCCTCCGGCAGTGTTCGTTAGCACACCTTGTTGTACTGGGTTTTGAGTGGCGCCCGGCGTTCCTGGTTTAAGGTTAAATGTTGGTGCCTCTAGAGTCTCTGTCCTTGTGCCCCACAAATCATCATACATCTTTTGTAAAACTTACACCTTCAAGAACTCTTCTTGTGCGTTGAACATGCGTCAACTGTAATGTTGATGGCAAACTTCTTTGCTGTAACAAAAAATAGTTATTTAACATGTTAAACTCAAACTAGAACTTACCCCCTTGATGCTGCTGTTGGGCTCTCAATTGCCCATCAAGCTCCGTATAGGCCACTGCAAGTATGCGGGCCATTAGAGGGGTCAGGGTGCGGCGGCGCACGGGCACTTCCCATGTTGGGAGGACTGGCTGAGCTAGACTTCTGATGACTTCCTGGTCCTGCGGCGTAGGTCCTCCCACCTTTTTTGACAATAAATGCTGCACCACTTTTAGACCCCCAGAGTCCGCACCTTCTTGGTGATGGCCTTCCAAATGGTCTTTTTCTGATGGGCGTTGAGCGGTATGGATACAAGAACTGAAAGAACATCAATCAGAAGCATTAGTCAAAAGTTACTCCACAATATGGCAGGTACCATGACAATTGCATGTGTTATAAAGGCAGACCCCTTGCACTGAAAACACAGCCAGTTATTTGTTTATGTTACAAATGTAATTTGGATTGAAAACTTCCCATTCCTGTAATGATTGTCTCTAATGTATAATTGCAAAGTAAAGGGCCCCCTGATACTGGTGAGAAGTACACCTAGACAGGGAAATACATATATGTAAGTACTCTAGGGCTACTTCAAACAATTAGTTCTCTCAAACCATTATAAGGAACAGGACAATAGTGACACAATTAATTAGAAAGATATAAAAATTATTTATTAAACATAATAGACATTCTAATAAATATAAAACACACCTTAAGGAGAAAAAGGGGTCCTACAGAGACTAATAATTAAACAACATTCTGACCACATTCATTCATGACCACAAACATACTACATACACATAATCTTATTCATATTGATATATATGATCTCCTGAACAATTATAATTTGATTTGTAATAGATGTAGCAAAACAACAACAAGTTGATGAACAAATGATTCTTTTGGGTGGTTTCCAAAATGACTCTACGCGCGTTTCGACAGACAACTGCCTTCATCAGGAGTCCACCACCGAATGTTGCGCTCTGTAAAGACAGTGTACAGTGTATATATCACATATCTATAAATATATGTATTAGTGTCACTATAGTACATAATACAATGTTTTCAGATTATGACAATTACCCTTGGTATAATTTCTAAAATATATCCTCACATTGTTTAATAAAGAGCCTGACATGAAAATACATGAACTACTAAATCAAATGGTGCATACATAATAATGCCTAAAAAATTATATAAATACTGTGTTTGTAGACAGACATAAAACCATAATACATAGAAATAATAAACATTAATACACAAAAACAACATTTAAACAATTCATGCTCCTTACCCGGGTGTTTAAACAAGGTCCATGAGTTGAGGATAAAAGATAAAAGATGCACGCTCTCCGAAACTACATTCTATAAGGAAACATACATAATATTCAAGAATATATATAAGTTCAAAGGGTGACTGAAAATACACTAAATAATTAAATACGTGACTAATAAGAAGACGAATTTATTACCATATAAACAAGACGTTAATGCTCAGGATCTTAGACTGTTCTGATGTCAGAGAGAGCTATGGTGTATCTTGGGTCAGGAGCATGAATTGTTTAAATGTTGTTTTTGTGTATTAATGTTTATTATTTCTATGTATTATGGTTTTATGTCTGTCTACAAACACATTATATAATTTTTTAGGCATTATTATGTATGCACTATTTGATTTAGTAGTTCATGTATTTTCATGTCAGGCTCTTTATTAAACAATGTGAGGATATATTTTAGAAATTATACCAAGGGTAATTGTCATAATCTGAAAACATTGTATTATGTACTATAGTGACACTAATACATATATTTATAGATATGTGATATATACACTGTCTTTACAGAGCGCAACATTCGGTGGTGGAACTCCTGATGAAGGCAGTTGTCTGTCGAAACGTGCGTAGAGTCATTTTGGAAACCACCCAAAAGAATCATTTGTTCATCAACTTGTTGTTGTTTTGCTACATCTATTACAAATCAAATTATAATTGTTCAGGAGATCATATATATCAATATGAATAAGATTATGTATATGTAGTATGTTTGTGGTCATGAATGAATGTGGTCAGAATGTTGTTTAATTATTAGTCTCTGTAGGACCCCTTTTTCTCCTTAAGGTGTGTTTTATATTTATTAGAATGTCTATTATGTTTAATAAATAATTTTTATATCTTTCTAATTAATTGTGTCACTATTGTCCTGTTCCTTATAATGGTTTGAGAGAACTAATTGTTTGAAGTAGCCCTAGAGTACTTACATATATGTCTCTAATGTACAACCTGTTTTGACCAATACTACCCAATATATTCATTTTTATAATTCTGCCAAAATAAAACAATAAATAATCCTTTTGTTGTACCTGTTGACTACCCTTATCCCTTGTCTTGTCCTAAAATCACGAATCCAGGCCAGTGACATCATCTAGGCCAAGGGGCTCCAACATTTTATGTAATGAGAGCTACTTCTGATCAGTGAAAATCATTGCGAAATATTAAAGGCTAAACAACTTGCGCATTGTAACCAGACACCCCCACGCCCATCTACATGGGCTTGAAGCCTAATGTCCATAGAGCCAGATACTATGGTTTGAACTAAATACTGTGACTAAGGGCACTATGAAAGGGCTGCCATGTGTGTCAGTGAGAGCGTGGTCTTTGGTAATGTATGAATATAAGTGCGTATGAAGGTTAAATTTAAAGTGCAGATAAATATTCTATCAAACACTTCATATCATGTAACATTTTTCTGCACTTTGAATTTCTCTCATGTAAAAAAGGGCTGTATTTTTCCTGTATAGTTATGGCACCATGTATACTGCCCACTGGGAGTAAGGGGCAACAACACTTTGAAATGATAGAAAATTGAAATGAAGCATTGCCTCTATAATTAAGGTTACTCTCCATTTTATTTTTTATCCATTTGAAAGCATTCAGAAGCATCATTTATTCACAACTCCAATTTTGAGTTGACAAGGAATTATTTTTAAGAGTAAAATACCTCAGTGCTTCAGTTGTTCACCTCTGTGACTTAGCCCCAGCCTGGCCCATAAATCTGACTGAGCATTGCTCATTATCAGGCCCTACTATCTGCAGCCTGATGGTCATGTTGTTAAATGAACACAGCCTTCCCTTAACTTAGAAATGAAAATATGACCTTGTGCTCATTTGAAAATGAGCTCAAGGCTGTGAGCTACTTTGAAAGTGTCAGGGAGCTACTGGTAGCTCCCTATCAACTGGTTGGAGACGCCTGATCTAGGCTGAGTGATTTGTGGGATAATGCACATAGCAAATATCATTTTTATTTGGAATGTAAAAAAGTAAGTATATTTACAAATGTAAAGAAAATATAATGTGTTTTCAAATTTTACAGGATGTGAAATTTCTACATTTCACATGAAAATCATACATATGCATAGTTATATCTCAAAATACACACAAAATGAAATGTAGGGCTTAAAACACACAAATACAAATGTTGTTATCTTCTCTAATCATAAAGTGCTTAAAAGTCCACACCATCATTGTTCTATGCAATGTAAAAAATAAATAACACCAATCGCTACACTTCACTGAAGAACTCGAAGGGACATTCTAGCCTGTGTTTGTTTAAAAAACAGTTAGACAGATTAACAAATACATTTTAAACATGTACCTTTTCCTATGGCTGTACAGGGACAGGACCTCAGTTGCCAGCAACTTCAGCTTCCCTGACGAGAAGGCTAGGGGCCCTGTCACCTACTCTGCCTGACATTGTGGCTCAGAGAGGTCGGAAACAGCAGCAACAATTGAGGAGGTCTTGTTGGTTACAGTGTTAGGAGGCAAGTGAGCTTTTTCAAAATGCTGCGTACATGTACACAACGTATGCGATCGTCAACAGAGACGTACACATCCATTGGCTTTCGTACATTGCTTTCACACACATTAGCCTATGGCTGTGTCCATTGTGGAGTTTCCCACCCACTACCCGGTCAACTTCTGCCATGGCCTTCTAATTCCAAATGTCCTGACGGTGAGGTCAGGTGCCTTAGTGCCACCACTCGCCAGGGAACAAGTCTGTTGCTACAGAACGGCAGCATACCCCAGAAGATGTCACAACTTGGACCTGAGAGGGCCTGGCTTGCTGGTAAGCACAATCTGTTATAATATTGTTTGGTTAATTTAAAGTGTAATGATCTAAAATTGTGTTACATTTTTTGGCTCATTTTATTTTTTCCTTATAGGATGCTCAGCTTATCCTAACCAACCATGCTTGTTAGCACCGCTGAGGAATCCAACTACGCCAGGGGAAGTCCGCTTCAGTGAAGCCCATGGTAGAACACGGAGGCCAGTGGAGCGGGCTTTTGGGCTCCTAAAGGCCAATTTTCGATGTCTGGACAAGACTGGTGGAGCCCTCTTCTGCTCACCCAATAAGGTG
This sequence comes from Calotriton arnoldi, assembly GCA_963921515.1. Taxonomy (NCBI): domain Eukaryota; kingdom Metazoa; phylum Chordata; class Amphibia; order Caudata; family Salamandridae; genus Calotriton; species Calotriton arnoldi. The sequence continues at coordinate 104,715 of CAWUFW010004651.1, read as the reverse complement.
TGCAAAATCACCATGGCATGCTGCATGTTACACAACATAGCCCTGCGACGGAACATCCTATACATTGCAGATGAAGAAGACCATGAAGAGCAACCAGGTGAGGATGCTGAAATGACAAATGAAGATGATAGTGGTGAAGAGGAAGGAATTGACGCATGTCAAGATGTCATTGACAACATCTTCACATGAGTGTAAGCATATATTTACATTTTATTACATGAAATGTTAAAGCAACTTGTAAAGTAATGAGGATAAAAGTCTGTGCTGGACATTTTTTAGAAAGGCCAAGTTAAGTGAAATCAAGGGCACAGATGTTTGTTGATCAAAGTTTTGACACATTGACTACTGTGTTCATTTACATTGTTTATCTTTGATTGTTTTTAGAAAATGTAAGGTGTCTATTTTGTAACGTCATTTAATGTATCTCTTTGTTTTTATTTGTTTTAGGACCATTCACCATGCCATCGTCATTTGGAGATTTCAAAGGTGTGACATTTGCAGTAATATGCTGCTGTTGTAAAGTACAAAGGGAACATGGATTGGTAAAGTACAAAGGGAACATGGATTGATCCTGTGAAAGACACACACGCACACTTTGGGCGTACATATCTTGTACAAAGACAACTTGTGCAGTTATTGATTTGAAGTTATTAAGATTGCGGTAGACTTGTTTTCTGTTTAATAGTGCCACCAAGCTAATATGTGCTGCTTACATTCCTCTAACCACATGTGGTATTCGTCCCAAAGCATACTAATCTCCCTTCACATTGACTAAATCTTCATTTCAAGTGTATGAAGCTGTTGATGTGTCTCATCATTGTAGAAAGAACTTCTTGTATCACACCACTTAAAGTTAGTTGTGACATTGGACCAGATACTGCAACCATGTCTTGGAATGATCCTGTGACCACAAAATGGAGAAATGCCGGGATTTTCACTATTGGTGAAATTGATGTGGGAATACTATTCTGAGCCTACTGCTGCCAGGCTCCAGCTGATGACAGAAATCAATGATAGTTTGCCTATTGAAATTGTTTATTTGGATTATATCACGTCTTCCATGTTGACAATGTCTGGAACTGTAAATATTAAAATGGCACTGATTTTGATTATGCATGAGTTGTAATGTTTTTAGTAAACTATGACAAACTTTTCTTTCTAACAATTTAATAATACTTCAGTTGGATTTGTGCTATTTGTTCTTCTTGGTCATTTTTGGAGATTGTGAGAAAAATTAGCTACATGGCATTTATTTATGAATAAGCAATTTTTTTTTTTTTACATTTTAATATGTGTGATGGAAGGACAAACTTGATAAAGAAATTGAGAAAAAAATACAACAGTAGTCTTAGACTTTGTTAGTTTTGTTTTTATTCAACAAAACCAAATAAACTAAAACAGGATGTGAACAAAAAAGCTAACAAAAATTATAAAAGCTAATCATGGTAAATGAAACTATTATTGAAGAGCCAAACATTTTTGAAATCCAATGTCCAAAATACAACTTGCATCGGAAAGATAAATGTGTCCGGAAAATAGTCCACAGAGTGAATGGTAGTCACACACTGGAGAAAATTAGGTTCTGCGTCTCTTGCCATCCTCTTCTGATGGTCCAGATGAACGTGTGCTCCTGCAGGGGTCTGGTGGATCCACAATTGCAGGGTCTGAGGTGGGTTTAGGTGTTGCCTCCTTGTTTGTACCCCTATTCTTTATTCATTTTTTTTACCTTTCCCCTCTCCTCGTTTGACTGAATTGTTTTGGTGTTTGTTCCCTATACGGTATCTCAACACTTCCTCCCAAAAAGTTTATGAACCATATGGATGCAACTTTTTAGCATTCATTGAATCAGAACCTGTCTCTTCAATTGATGAGAGATCAAAGCTACTAGCTCCACTAGAGAGCGTCTCCATGACTTCATCATCTTGTAACTTGAACTTAGGGACTGCTACATTATCAAGTTTACGTGCAAAAGTAAAGATTCTACTATTCTTATAATCCCTATCATCTCTCTGAATCTTATTAAGTTTCCTTTCTTTTGGGGCGTGGCTATGCAAGATGGGCGGCAGGACGTGCTCCTAAGAGGCTCCCGGTCGACCCCGGGTATCCTACAGAATCCTGCCTTAAATGAGCCTGTCCTATCCACTGGTCTATTGCGCACACCATTACCACACCGCTGCACCCCGAAATCCTGCAGAACGGACCACGGGGGCATTCCTGGTGGCGACGGTAGGAGGTGACTCTTGGTGGGCCTGCAGGTCTCCTGTCGGACGGGCCTGCGGACCGGAAGAGCCGCGGCAGCTGGGAATACCTGTTCCTTTTCGTGGTGGGTGGCTGATGGCATTGGGGGCTTCTCGCAGATGGTGCTGAACGAAGTGTCTGATGCGGGTGCGAGGCCACGGACTGCACCTGAAGAGCACTCCTCCATTCTGCAAGCGACCCCTCTGTGGCCTGCAGTGGGCTGCGCATTATCCTGATGCTGGCGCCCCATCTGCGACTGACCGGGCAGACTGAGAGGTGAGCCGCCATTGCCCTGTCTGCGCCTCATGTGCAGCCCTGCGGGGGCTGCGGCTCAGCAGTGATTGATGAAGGGCTAGTTTCAGTGGCGATCTGCCTGGCAGACAAAGCTGCAGCGAGAGGGCCAGGAATTAAGACGGCCCTCAGAAGTGACAGGGGGCAGCTCCCCGCCAGTGCTGCCACCGACTGGGGTCGCACTGCTTGCCCATCTCTTGGGGGCACTGGCAGCTGCTAGAGCGGCGATGATGGAGGGAGTGGGATGGGCCCCGGTGGGACTCCCCTGCAGAGTGCAGCCAGCAGAGTGAGGCTAGGCCGATGCACGTCATCATTGAGGGCGGCACCGCTTGTCCTTCCCCCGCGGTGGGTGCCCTGATGTGACTCGGCATGCGACTCACTGGAGGCTCGCTGAGGCCATGCAGTATGTGCCTTGGACAGAATTGGAGGCCCCTAGGTCTTCCCTGCAATTACTGTGGGACGTGTGCGGAGGGGGCCGGTGTTAGCCCCTGGGAATTAATTGCCTGTCAGCTATGGTCCTGGACCTTCACAATTGGAGTGCAAATAATTGATATTGGCAGCATTACTTGATCCCCTTGGAGCAGTAGGGGACATTCCGAGATTGCTGCTGAAAATGGCTAAGGTGTTTTAGTGCACACAGAGGCTCTGGTACTAGAACACTCATGGAGAGTAGAAGCAGGCGGGGCTGCCCAGGGGAACACCATGGGGCATTATACTACCCCTGCCTCGCTGCGCACTACGTAGCATACCTCGGGCCGGGCGACCAGGACACTGACCAGTCAGCAGGGGAACCCTCGAGGGCTGAGTTGCTGGAGGCCATCCAGGGCTCTAGGGTGGCTTTGGAGAACAAAATATTGACTGTGGCATTTGAAGTCAATCTCAAGTGTACTGACCTTCGCAATGTCTCTGATAAGGTTCGCTTGGCAGAGGGCTCCATTGAAGAACTGCAGACTGAGGTGGCCACCTTGAAGAAGCAGGTTGCATCAGTCCATCTCGGTCTGGGGCCCTGGAAGCTAGGATGGAGGATGCGGAGGGGCGCTCCCACCGCAATAATGTGTGCCTGCTGGTGTTTACGGAAAGGGCCAAAGGGGCAGACCCTGAGCAGTTTGAGGCCTGGATACAAGGTACCCTGAAGCCCAGTGGGCTGTCCCCCATGTTCATCATTGACAGGGGGCACTGTGCGCTGGTGGCTCCACCGCGACCTGGAACCCCGCCAAGAGCCATCATTGTCCGAATTTTTAATTACAAAGACAGGGACTGCTTCCTCAGGGTGGCCAGAGACATTGATGCTGCCAAATATGAGAATCAGAGGATCTCCATTTACCCAAATTACATCAACAAGGCCCATGGCTCCCGGAAAACATTCCTGGAGGTTAAGACCAAGTTTCGCTCAATAGGCCTCTGTTACATGTTGCTGTATCCAGCCAGGTGGAGAGTGGAATCGGGGGGCAATTCACACTTTTTGATACTCCTGAGGATGTGTGGCACTGGCTGGAGGTCTGAGACAAGGTGCCCAGGGAACTCACTGGCTCCTGGCAACCTGGAACTCGGAGGTTGTCTGCTGCGGAGGGTTCCATCTGGAAGGTGGGAGAGGGCCGGAGGCTGACCACCACCATTCCCCTGAGAAAGCTGATCCTGTCAGGGTGGAGATACTGGAGGATGGAAGCGGGAGTCGGCAGTGGCTTCGCCAATACAGGAGGAGGTTACTCTGTAGACTGAGTCTGAAGTGGGAGGTGGAACTTAATGTTGTTATTGGCATCTGTACAACTGTTTAAAACCCTCTTGCTTTTCCTTTGCAGGAAGGACTCATCTTAATTTTTTCTACCACATACTGCTGGTTGAATGTTAGGGGTGAGGGTGTGCTTACATAGGTCTGTTGGATTGCATAATAATTATTGTGAAGTATGCTATGTGTAGGCTTTATCTTCTGAAAGCATGATATTCTATGTGCGGGTCATATTTTCGTGGATAGGCTCTTCAAATTAGTGGTAGACAATGGTTGGAGGGGTAGGGTTAGGCTGTAAGACAGCAAGAGTACAATTGGATTCACAGTGTGAAATGTTGTTGTTACGCTGCATACCCAGGGAAAGGGGTTTATTAGTGGATCCCGCAGTTTGGGGTTGTTTGTTAGCCGTTACTACGGGAGGATTTACTCACCTCTGTGGGGCCAGGACGCTGTCTCATCTGGAATTCTCAACAGTACTGGACGGGAAAAGGAAATACCAGTCACAGCGTGGATGCCGCACTAAAACCAGCTTGTCTCTTTAAACAGGCGGATTTGAGGGATAGAAGCCACAGGGTGGAGGAAGTCAAGGAGCAGGAGGAGGGCGTGAAGAAGGCAGACAGAAGAAAGACGGACGTTGTGAGAAGTTGGCCTGGTATATGCTGTTCACTAGTTAAAGTGGACACCTTGCACCAGTACAATTCGACTCTTATGGTAGGTAGGTTTAAGACAACCTTTATAGAAAGCTATCCTAGTGGTAGCTGTGGAGAGCAGCCTTCAGGCTAAGTCTTCGAGGAATGTAAAGCAGCTTGTTTTACCACACAATCTCTTGAATCACCAAATGAAAAGACACCACACAGGTATATATATCAAATATATATGTATTTATTACTAAACAACTCTCTACTAATCTCTTTATGAGATTAGAAGTCAAGAACATATGCACAAATCAACGTTTCACAATAAATTAAGCACAATATGGCTGGGGCCCTAGGGGCGTACCAGACCATATACTAAAAAAGAGACTTAAGAACAACGACTTGCAAAGGGACAAGGCCTAGGGCCTTCAGAAGTGTTGGGGCCTCACGAAACCACCCAAGGCAGGTAAGTAAAGGACCCACGGGGGACGCGTGCAGTGAGTGAACACAGGCGCGGATCGCCATAGACTTCAATGGGGCAAGTTGCGGTTGGAAATTAAGAGTTTAGGGCACTTCGGGAGTAGCTACAAGCAAGTCACTTACAGGGTAAGTAGTTCTAGGGCCTACACCCACAGGAGCACCGTAGTGCTGGAGTTACCTCACCCAGGGAAGCCGGGTGCATAGGTGTCCTTTGGTGTCGGGTCGCGGCGTCGTTTTCAATGGGAGCCAAAGAAGACTTGCTGCTTGTGAAGTCCGAAGAAGTGTCCGGTGGAATCCAAGCCTGGATTCGGAAGAAGGAAGACCTGAAAGCAGAGGGGACAGTGTTCAAAGTCACTGGGCAGTGACCCGGGGCAAGGAAGATGAATGCCCACCGTCGTCGACAGATTCAGGTCGTTCACGGTTGTCTTGACTCTTCGGCCACGAGGTCCAGGAGGCGTCGATGATGACCAGGAGCTGGATTCGGCGTGTCCCACGAAGTCTGCAGCTGACTGCGGTGTCGGCAACCCGATTGGAGCCAACAAGCCTTGGTAGCAGCAATTCTCGTGGGAAGCGTAAAAAGTCAATGGTGCAGACCAGCAAGGTCTGGGGAACTCACCCAGCGAGGGTAAGTCAGGGCAGGCCTGGAGCAACCAGGGGAGCCCTTTGGTTCTGTAGAAAAGTCTTCAGGGGACCCACAAGCCGGCTGGCAAGGGATCGCAAAGACGCCTCGGGAGGATTCCTTCACCTGGGGCCCACGGTCACTCGGGACGGGGTAGGCCTCTGATCTTCGGAGGGATTCCTGCTAGAGGCTGGGACCACACGTGGTCCAAAGCACAAGTTCGTAGAACGTCGTGAAGGGGTTGCACTCGACAATAGTGCACGGTACGCAGGGACTGCGGTTCCTCGTCACTCGTGGGGTCCACTGGCCTCAGCTTCGCTGGGGACTCACGATGGCCTTGGAGAAGTCAGGAAATCCTTGTCTTGGGCTGCAGGGACCTCGGGCTCCGGCGGGAGCGGCGTAGTTTGCGACCGTCGTTTCAGTTTTTGGTGCCTGCCAAGCAGGGGAGTCACTCCTTGACTCCAAGGGAGATTCTTCAGTCTTCCAGAGGTAGTGGAACGTCGAAGGTCCAGGATTCTTCTTCAGAGCGTCGCCCAGGGATATCTAGTTTGCAAGTTCAAGGGTTCCCTACCTTATACTAAAAAGGAAGGGAGGGTCTAGCTCTAAGACCCCACCTATGGGAGGGTCAGGGGAGTGGGTGGCTACACCCACTTCCCTTTGTCCAGTTTCGCGCCAGAGCAGGGGCAGGTAGCCCCTGAGCCGGTTTGAACTGGCATATGCACAGAGGAGCCTTCTGCTCCCCCAGTGCAGGACTTCAAAGCACTCTAGGAGTGCACCCACCCAGCCCCAATACACTAAACCCTGTCTGGAAGGTGGTCACACCCTCCTGTGACAGGATACCTATTGTTGGGCTTCCTCCACTGCGAGTTTCGGTCATCAGCAGGAGGGCAGCCCAGTGTCTGTGACTGGTGGCATCCATTTTGTGATGCCAGGGCTCTTCAGGATTCTACCGTGTTTCCACAGTAGGTACATGTCTATCCCTCTAGAAGGGTGGAATGATACCCCCGCCGCCAGAACTGGCGGGGGGGTAGTATTCCAAGATGTTTGACACCAAACACGACATGTTTCCGTGCAGCCATCCCAAAGTTAGCATTTAACGCGAGGTTATAATGCGCTTAAGAGTATATGGTCAGGCTGCACTACAAACCGCATCAGAGAAGGGTCTCCGAAGGCTGCAGAGGGGCTCTGCTCATGCAGGGGCACCCTCTCACATAGGAACCAAGCACTCTGCCTTCAGGATTGATAAGGCCTGCCATAGGAGTGACTTATAGGTTTATATGTGTGTATCTAGGTAGTGATATAGGTAGCCTATATCACAGTAAGGGGTGCATGCACCACCTTACCCAGGCTGCAGTTGCAGACCTGTGGTGTCAGATTTAGTCTGCTTCCCAGGGGTGGCATAATACATGCTTCAGCCCCTGGTAGGCCTGTGAAGTACCTATGCCCTTGGCACCTAAGGTACCATATACTAGGGACTCATAAGGTACCATAGTATCCAATCACTAGTGCACCTAGAGTGCACTCCAAGTCGTTTAGAGAGAACAGCGAGGCTGGGGCCCTGATTGGCAGGGTCCCAGCCTGACTATAGCCAGAAACCAGTGTAAACATCAGAAAAAAAGTGGGGGCAACATAAGAGGCAGATCCTACTCTCCTACACAACCCCCCCCCCCAAACGCAGGGACACTAAACTAACCTTGACCAGTTGAGTCTTCGTGCTCTAAGTGGAAATACCTTGAGAGTCCATCTGCATTGGCATGTTGGGTCCCAGGCCTATGTTCCACTGTATAGTCCATCCCCTGTAGGGAAATGGACCACCTCAAAAGTTTTGGGTTTTCACCTTTCATCTGCTTAAGCCATAGGAGGGGCTTGTGGTCAGTCTGAACTATGAAGTGAGTGCCAAACTAGTATGGCCTCAGCTTCTTCAGGGCCCACACCACAGCAAAGGCCTCCCTCTCTATAGCTGACCAACGTTTCTCTCTAGGGGTCAGCCTCCTGCTAATAAAAGCTACTGGCTGGTCTTGACCTTCATCATTCAGTTGAGACAGTACAGCTCCCACACCCAGCTCAGAAGCATCTGTTTGGACAATTAACTTTTTGGTGTAGTCTGGACTCTGTAAGATGGGGGCAGTGCACATGGCCTGCTTCAGGTCTTCAAATGCCTTCTGACAGGTAGCTGTCCACTGAACCTTTTTTGGCATTTTCTTTGAGGCCAGATCATTCAAGGGGGTCACTATAGATCCATATCCCTTCACAAACCTCCTATAGTACCCAGTCAGGCCTAAGAAGGCTCTCGCCTGTGTCTGGGTGGTTGGAGCAACCCATTCCATTATGGTTTGGATTTTACTCTGTAAAGGCTGAACCTGGCCTCCACCCACAAGGTGGCCCAGGTATACAACCTGACTCTGCCCTATCTGGCACTTAGTGGCCTTGATAGTGAGGCCTGCTTTCTGCAGAGCCTCCAAAACATTTCTGAGGTGGACCAGGTGATCCTGCCAGGAGGAACTAAAGACAGCAATATCATCTAGATAAGCTGAGCAATAAGTTTCCATCCCTGCCAGAACTTCAATCCAAAGGGCATCACCACAAAGTGGTAGTGCCCACCAGGGGTCGAAAATGCTGTTTTGGCTTTTGCATCATCAGCTAACCTGATCTGCCAGTAGCCAGCTGTTAGGTCAAATGTACTTAGATACTTGGCTGAGGCCAAAGTATCAATCAGCTCATCTGCCCTTGGTATGGGATAGGCATCAGTCCTGGTGACTGCATTGAGGCCTCTGTAGTCTACACAAAACCTCATTTCTTTCTTACCACCCTGGGTATGAGGCTTGGGTACTAGGACTACTGGGCTAGCCCAAGGGCTATCTGAAGGCTCAATCACACCTAACTCCAACATTTTCTGGACTTCAGTCCTGATACAGTCCCTGACATGGTCATGTTGCCTGTAGATTTTACTCTTGACAGGCAGACTGTCTCCAGTGTCCACCTCATGGGTGCACCAGGTAGTCTGACTAGGGGTCAGGCTAAACATATGTCTGTACTGTTGCAGAACTTGTCTGCACTCAGCTTGCTGATGGTCAGTGAGGCTGCTTGCCAAAGCAACACCATCTACTGACCCATCATCAGGGTTCTGTGAGAGCAGGTCAGGGAGAGGGTCACTCTCCTCCTCCTGGTCCTCATCAGTTGCCATGAGCAAGCCCATGTCAGCCCTGTCAACGTATGGCTTTAATCTGTTGACATGGAGCACCCTCAGGGGGCTCCTGGGAGTTCCAAGATTCACCAGATAGGTGACTTCTCCCTTTGCTCAACTATGGTATGGGGGCCACTCCACTTGTCTTGGAGGGCTGCTGGGGCCACAGGCTCCAACACCCACACTTTCTGTCCTGGCTGGTACACAGTCAGCACAGCCTTTGGTCATGCCAAGCTTTTGTAATTCTTGGCTGGCCTCCAGGTTTTTGGTTGCTTTTTTCATGTATTCGGCCATCCGGGAGCGGAGACCAAGTACATAGTCCATCACATCCTGTTTGGGGGTTTGAGAGGTAACTCCCAGCCCTCTTTTACCAAACATAATGGACCTCTTACAGGATGCCCAAACAGAAGCTCAAATGGGCTGTAACCAACCCCCTTCTGTGGAACCTCTCTGTATGCAAACAACAGGCAGGGAAGAAGAAGGTCCCATTTCCGCCTAAGCTTCTCTGGGAGTCCTTTAATCATTCCCTTCAGGGTTTTGTTGAAACGTTCAACCAACCCATTGCATTGTGGGTGATAGGGGGTGGTGAATTTGTAAGTTACACCACACTCCTTCCACATTGCTTTTAAATATCCTGACATGAAGTTTGTACCTCTGTCGGAGATGACCTCCTTTGGGAAACCCACTCTGGAGAAAACTCCAATGAGGGCTCTTGCCACCACAGGGGCTGTGGTGGTCCTCAGGGGAATTGCCTCTGGGTACCTGGTGGCATGATCCACTACCACCAGGATATATCTGTGCCCAGATGCAGTTTGAGGGTCAAGGGGACCAACAATGTCAATCCCTAACCTTTCAAAGGGTACCCCCACCACAGGTAGTGGTATCAGGGGGGCCTTTGTGGTGCCACCTGCCTTGCCACTGGCTTGGCATGTGACACAGGAGCGACAAAACTCCTTTGTGTCCTCTGACATATGTGGCCAATGAAAATGTGGAACAAGCCTGTCCCAGGTCTTGTTTTGGCCCAAGTGACCTGCTAAAGGGATATCATGTGCTAGGGTCAAGAGGAACCCCTAAACTTCTGAGGTATTACCAACCTCCTGGTGGCTCCAGGGGCTGGATCTCTACCCTCAGAATATAGGAGTCCCTCATCCCAATAAACTTTATGGGACCCACTAGCACTCCCAGCAGCCTCAGCAGCAGCCTGCTGTCTGAGGGGTTCAAGAGAGGGGCAGCACTGTTGCTCCTTACTCAGATCTTCCCTAGAAGGGCCCCCTGCCCCCAAGAACTCAACCTGATCAGGCTCAAGTCCCTCTGGGGCAGTTCCTTCTTCAGGATCTGCTCCTCCTCCCTCAAGAGGGGAATCAACGATCTGAGACAGAGGGGAAGGCACTGCCTTAACCCTACTGCTCCTCTTCTTGGGAAGCATCTGGTCCATTGTTTCAGGATCCAGAGCTGGTTCGGTGTCATGCATTTTGGCCTGTGACCTGGTCACAGCAAATACCTCTGCAGGGATGCCTAACATCTTAGCATGAGTCCATAACTCTACTTCAGACCAGGCTGAAGTTTCTAGATCATTGCCCAATAGACATTCTACAGGGAGGTCTGCACTGACTACAACCTTCTTGAGGCCAGTTACCCCTCCCCAGGAGAAATTCACAACTGCCAGACTATGGTTGGTCCTGACATTGCTTGCATTGGTCACCTGGTACATTTCGCCCAGGATGATCTGTCCATGGTCCACAAGATCCTCTGCCACCATGGTGACACTAGCACCTGTGTCCCTAAATGCCAAAGCCTATTTGCCATTTATTACAGGCTGCTGTTTGTATTTGCCCAGATTACTGGGGCTCACAAGGAAGGACATGTCCATGTCTCCATCACAAATCAGCATTGCCTGAGTGGGTACTCTGACTAGGCCAGAGTCCACTTCAGAACCCAGGGTCAACCCTACTACACCCTTATTCTGAGTACCACCTCCACCAGTAGCTGAACTAGGGGGAACAGTTGCCTTAGGGGCAGGAGTGGTGGTGGTTTGGTCTTTGGACTTGTTACAATCAGAAGTCCAGTGCCCTTTCTGTTTACAGAATTTGCACCAGGGCTTCTTTTGGCCTTTTCCCTTGTTGGATTGTGACTCCCCACCAGATGCAGATTTTTGGGGCCCTTGTGAAGACTTCTGGTCTTTTGACTTATCCCCACTTTTCTCAGAGCCCTTAGGATCCTGCTTCTTGGTATCACCCCCTTGGTTCTGGGTTTTCTGCCTCACCCTGGTAATGACCCACTTGTCTGCCTTCTTTCCCAATTCTTGGGGAGGGGTCAGATCTGAGTCCACCAGGTATTGATGCAACAACTGGTTCTGGCAATTATTAAGGATCTGTTCTCTCATCATTAGATTATACAATCCCTTGAAATCAGTAACCCTACTGCCAACCAGCCAACCCTCCAGAGCCTTGGTTGCACAATCTACAAAGTCAGTCCAGTCCTGAGTCTGTGCCTTCTGGGTGTCTCTGAACTTCAACCTGTACTGCTCAGTGGTTAAGCCAAACCCATCTATCAGTGCACTCTTCAGGACTTCATAGTCATCAGCATCCTCTTCTCTAACAGAGTGGAGCTTGTCTCTACCTTTATCTGAAAAGGAGAGCCACAAGATTGCTGCCCACTGCTTTTGGGGGACCTGTTGTACTCTACAGGCTCTTTCCATAGCAGTTATCCATTTATGGATATCATCCACACTCTGGTAGGGAGGAACAACCTTGCTCAGGTTCCTATGGTCTGGAATATATTCTCTGCCTCTAGGGACACTGTTGCTGCCACCAGGGGGTTCTAACCCCTCTTTTCTAGAAGCTCTCTGGAGCTCCAGGGCTTCCTTATCTAATGCCAACTGCTCGGTTTTGAGGGCAAATCTTGCTTCCTCATACTGCAGCAGTTTGTACATTCTGTCAGAGGAGGTCTCTCTTCTTGGGTAGTAGGAGTTCCTCTGGTAGACAGATTCTCTGCCAGAGTGATAGGAGTGTTCAGATTCCCTAGAAAGGGACCTAGGCCTCCCCTCCACTATGTCAGTTCTCTTAGGGAGAATTCCTCTGTCTTGTTCAGACCCCTTGGGACCTGGCCCTACAATCACAGAGTCTTGGTCATCCAGATGTTCATCATCTGACCCAGACACTGTAATTGACCCACCCACTGATTCAGACCCATTAGCTCCTTGAGCTAATCTAAGATCATCTCCTGTCAGCAGATCTATCAGGTGTAGTGTGGAGGGACTCTGTCCTAGCTTCAGGTGCCTTGCAGCACACATGGCTCTCAGTTCAGAGAAAGCCATGTCCTTATACTGAGGCTGAGTGGATCCACTGGGTCCACCCTTTAAGGACATTCTAGTGTTGTGCAGTGTTGTACTACCTGCACTAGTTTGTGGCGTACTGATACTAGCTTGAGCTGTAGAAAGGGTGTGCTATCCCTTGGCACACAGCTCTAAGTTCAGTAGAACTTATTGATACTAAGCTTGACTTTATATGTACCTTAAGTACCTATAGTGGTTTTCAGTTAGTAATTCAAATAGAGATTTTCTGGTAAAACAATAGCAAGCTGGAATCCCACCGCTGCCACCAATGTTAGAAGTTGGCCTGGTATATGCTGTTCACTAGTTAAAGTGGACACCTTGCACCAGTACAATTCGACTCTTATGGTAGGTAGGTTTAAGACAACCTTTATAGAAAGCTATCCTAGTGGTAGCTGTGGAGAGCAGCCTTCAGGCTAAGTCTTCGAGGAATGTAAAGCAGCTTGTTTTACCACACAATCTCTTGAATCACCAAATGAAAAGACACCACACAGGTATATATATCAAATATATATGTATTTATTACTAAACAACTCTCTACTAATCTCTTTATGAGATTAGAAGTCAGGAACATATGCACAAATCAACGTTTCACAATAAATTAAGCACAATATGGCTGGGGCCCTAGGGGCGTACCAGACCATATACTAAAAAAGAGACTTAAGAACAACGACATGCAAAGGGACAAGGCCTAGGGCCTTCAGAAGTGTTGGGGCCTCACGAAACCACCCAAGGCAGGTAAGTAAAGGACCCACGGGGACGCGTGCAGTGAGTGAACACAGGCGCGGATCGCCGTAGACTTCAATGGGGCAAGTCGCGGTTGGAAATTAAGAGTTTAAGGGCACTTCGGGAGTAGCTACAAGCAAGTCACTTACAGGGTAAGTAGTTCTAGGGCCAACACCCACAGGAGCACCGTAGTGCTGGAGTTACCTCACCCAGGGAGGCCGGGTGCATAGGTGTCCTTTGGTGTCGGGTCGCGGCGTCGTTTTCAATGGGAGCCAATGAAGACTTGCTGCTTGTGAAGTCCGAAGAAGTGTCCGGTGGAATCCAAGCCTGGATTTGGAAGAAGGAAGACCTGAAAGCAGAGGGGACAGTGTTCAAAGTCACTGGGCAGTGACCCGGGGCAAGGAAGATGAATGCCCACCGTCGTCGACAGATTCAGGTCGTTCACAGGTGTCTTGACTCTTCGGCCACGAGGTCCAGGAGGCGTCGACGCCGACCAGGAGCTGGATTCGGCGTGTCCCACGAAGTCTGCAGCTGACTGCGGTATCGGCAACCCGATTGGAGCCAACAAGCCTTGGTAGCAGCAATTCTTGTGGGAAGCGTAAAAAGTCAATGGTGCAGACCAGCAAGGTCTGGGGATCTCACCCAGCGAGGGTAAGTCAGGGCAGGCCTGGAGCAACCACGGGAGCCCTTTGGTTCTGTAGAAAAGTCTTCAGGGGACCCACAAGCCGGCTGGCAAGGGATCGCAAAGACGCCTCGGGAGGATTCCTTCACCAGGGGCCCACGGTCACTCGGGACGGGGTAGGCCTCTGATCTTCTGAGGGATTCCTGCTAGAGGCTGGGACCACACGTGGTCCAAAGCACAAGTTCGTAGAACGTCGTGAAGGGGTTGCACTCGACAATAGTGCACCGTACCCAGGGACTGCGGTTCCTCGTCACTCGTGGGGTCCACTGGCCTCAGCTTCGCTGGGGACTCACGATGGCCTTGGAGAAGTCAGGAAATCCTCGTCTTGGGCTGCAGGGACCTCGGGCTCCGGCGGGAGCGGCGTAGTTTGCGACCGTCGTTTCAGTTTTTGGTGCCTGCCAAGCAGGGGAGTCACTTCTTGACTCCAAGGGAGATTCTTCAGTCTTCCAGAGGTAGTGGAACGTCGAAGGTCCAGGATTCTTCTTCAGAGCGTCGTCCAGGGATATCTAGTTTGCAAGTTCAAGGGTTCCCTACCTTATACTAAAAAGGAAGGGAGGGACTAGCTCTAAGACCCCACCTATGGGAGGGTCAGGGGAGTGGGTGGCTACACCCACTTCCCTTTGTCCAGTTTCGCGCCAGAGCAGGGGCAGGTAGCCCCTGAGCCGGTTTGAACTGGCATATGCACAGAGGAGCCTTCTGCTCCCCCAGTGCAGGACTTCAAAGCACTCTAGGAGTGCACCCACCCAGCCCCAATACACTAAACCCTGTCTGGAAGGTGGTCACACCCTCCTGTGACAGGATACCTATTGTTGGGCTTCCTCCACTGCGAGTTTCGGTCATCAGCAGGAGGCAGCCCAGTGTCTGTGACTGGTGGCATCCATTTTGTGATGCCAGGGCTCTTCAGGATTCTACTGCGTTTCCACAGTAGGTACATGTCTATCCCTCTAGAAGGGTGGGATGCTACCCCCGCCGCCAGAACTGGCGGGGGGGTAGTATTCCAAGATGTTTGACACCAAACACGACATGTTTCCGTGCAGCCATCCCAAAGTTAGCATTTAACGCGAGGTTATAATGCGCTTAAGAGTATATGGTCAGGCTGCACTACAAACAGCATCAGAGAAGGGTCTCCGAAGGCTGCAGAGGGGCTCTGCTCATGCAGGGGCACCCTCTTACATAGGAACCAAGACCTCTGCCTTCAGGATTGATAAGGCCTGCCATAGGAGTGACTTATAGGTTTATATGTGTGTATCTAGGTAGTGATATAGGTAGCCTATATCACAGTAAGGGGTGCATGCACCACCTTACCCAGGCTGCAGTAGCAGACCTGTGGTGTCAGATTTAGTCTGCTTCCCAGGGGTGGCATAATACATGCTTCAGCCCCTGGTAGGCCTGTGAAGTACCTATGCCCTTGGCACCTAAGGTACCATATACTAGGGACTCATAAGGTACCACAGTATCCAATCACTAGTGCACCTAGAGTGCACTCCAAGTCGTTTAGAGAGAACAGCGAGGCTGGGGCCCTGATTGGCAGGGTCCCAGCCTGACTATAGCCAGAAACCAGTGTAAACATCAGAAAAAAAGTGGGGGCAACATAAGAGGCAGATCCTACTCTCCTACAGACGTCATCTCGGATGCCGATAGTGAGGGGACGGGACCGAATCAGGATGGATCGGGAAGAGTAGCGCTGCCGGGAACACGGAGAACAGGCGCGGGACTGCCAGAGACCACCGAAGACTCCCTCGGGGCTGATGGTCATTGTCTGGCTCAGATCGGAAGAGGACCCCAAGACTGGACCTGAGGAGTGGTGGTTGGCCCCGGAGGATGCCCCAGTGACCGCCCAAAATCAGGAGAGTTGCGGCTGAGCGGGGTGAATGGCGAAAGCGGGAATCAAGTGGGAGGAGGGAGGGGAATATCATGTGTATAGCTCATATGGTGCTTGGTGGTGGGAGAATGTTAGTCGGCCCACTGTGCTAAAACCTGCATGTTTACCTACTTTAACTGATAAAAGGTCAGGAGCCCTAATAAAATATGGAAGGCGAGCTAAAGAGTTTCCCCTGAAGATTTTTTTATTTTATTTTTTTCTTCTTTACACGTTATTATTTATTTTTATTTTCTTTGGGACACAAATTGTTTCTTTTTGTGAGTTAAAGCAACCAAACAAAGGAAGCACACGGGTACACCTGTCCCAGATAGGAAACAGATGGGCACAACAATTCCCAAGGGGAAAGAAACACACCTGGTGATCACTACTGGTGTGGGGAAGAAAACAAATAAGCAATTCAAACCCATACTCACCAACGGCATACCTCTTCTTTTCTTTTCTTTTTGTTTCTTTTCATGTGACTCTGGGGACCGCCACTGGCGCAGAGTAATCTGGAAGGAAAAGAAGATCCTGATTAGCCCAAGAAGGAGTTTCCCTTATGAATGTATAAACATTTCAGTATCAATAAATATCAATAAACAGACATCATTAAGCCCTCAAAACAGCCTCTTCACATTTACCTTCGACCCAGCCTCCTAAAACCCCCACAAGTGACATCAGAAGAGGGATCCGGAAGTATGGAGGCCGTGATAAATAAAATGGCTGAGAGTCAGGAGAAATTAGAGCGAGCGATGGAAAAATTTCTCAACACCGCAGCAGAAGATTGTGAGGCTATCCATAAGGTGTTGACATCGCAATCTACCTCGCAGGAAGCTGCCTTAGGGAGACTGGCGGATACCTTAAGTCAGCAGCGGGGTCATACAGCGTTACCTTCCGTTGTCCTGCAAAAATATGTATGTGGAATGGATACAGATTTGTTTTCTAATAACTTTTAAAGGATGGCCCAGGCAGCAGCCTAGCCAGTGGACCGATGGGGACAATATCTCGGTCCTCTACTGACTGGGGATCTTCAATCAGCATAACGGAGTTCTAATCCTCAGGGTACTACTCCTTATTCAGAGATGAAACAAAACATCCTTGAACGTCTGGGAGAGGACGATGAAACATATAGGATGAGGTTGCAACAACTAAAGGAACGGGCTCATGAAACCCCTAGGGCCCTGTAATATAGAGTGAAAGACTTAGCAGATAGGTGGTTAAAACTCCAGACTGCCACCAAAGAAGTCATAATGGGGAACATATACTTAGAACAATATCTTGCTTCCTTCCCCCCTCCTATTCAGAAATGTGTACAACAACATATCTAACTAACTGTTGAATGTGCTGTAGAGATCACCAACGCATACAGTAGAGCGCAAGAACTTCAAAGAGGCAGGGATGAATCGCAGTTGAGAAAATCTGGCCCCCACCAACCCCCTGGTCAGACTTCTAGTACTGTCTCCCCAAAAATATATGAGGTAGTCACGCTCTTGCCAGGCCCGATGACAAGACCTCCAGGACCCTAATGCTTTCACTGCGGAGGGTTTGGACCTATAGCTCGGGTTTGCCCACAAAAAGAGGAGCCTATGCAGATCGGCATGATGTGAGTGCTGTATAATAAGAATAGGTAGAAACCAATCTCGCCCTACCACTGTGAAGTAACAGTGGATGAAATGCCAGTAATAGCTCTTGTAGATACCGAATCCTTACAAAGCTTAATACAACCTCAAGCCCTACCTCATCCAGCCATACCTACCCCGTAAACGGTTAACATTCTATGTGTACATGGGGATAGTAAAAGGTATCCAGTAGCTGAGGTACAGTTGCAGCATAGAAACCTGCCTACTGTACTCCTTAAAGTAGGACTTATACCCAAACTCCCAGAAACAATGATACTAGGGAATGACCATCCCCATCTTAGTTCCTTAGTTCAAGACTCGTGGAAAGAAAGAGATGACTGGTGGGCAACTGCTCCTTTCTCCCATTCCGAGGATCATGGATGGACCCCAACAAAACAAAAGAAAAGCCTAGGACAAAGAAGGGAAGAAAAAGGAAGAGGTCCTTCACATGTATTTAATGTGCAGACAAGGGAATTCATTTGGGACAATGACTGGGATTTTAGAGCCTCCCAAAGGGAAGACCCCTCTCTCAACGAAGCTTGGCGAGTAGCCACTGATAAAGAAGACCCCACAAAAACAGGTCCACAATTGTTTGTTAATGACGGGTTGTTATATAGAAAAGGGGGACCTCAAGACCCAGTCCAGTTGTTAGTCCCTATTCCTTTTAGAGACAAAGTTCTATTTTTGGCCCATAGTCATCTTCTTGGGGAACATTTTGGAAAAGAGAAAACAGAGAATGCTATATTAGAGAAGTTTTATTGGCCCGGGTTTTTTAAACAAGTAGAGACATACTGCAACGAGTGCCCCATATGTCAAAGGTTGAGCGTTGTTAAACCACCCGAAGTTCCTCTAAGACCCATGCCCATTATCGATAATCCCTAATCTCGGGTGGGAATGGACATAATAGGACCTCTATTGCCTTCCAAAAGTGGATATTGATATGCGCTTTTCCTCGTTGATTGCGCCACCCGGCATCCAGAGGTCATAGCTCTGCGGAATTCCAATACCATGAATGCGGCAAGGCCATGATCAACATTTTTGCTAGGGTAGGCTTCCCAAAAGAATTATTGACCGACCAAAGGACCCCTTTTATATCAAAGATGATGAGACAGGTGTGTCATAAGCTAGGGATCACCCATATACACACTGCTGCCTATCATCCTCAAACGGATGGTTTGGTAGAACGATATAATGCCACCTTGAAGAATATCCTAAGAAAACTACTAAATTTGGAAGCAAAACACTGGGAGGACATGTTACCCTTAGCTTTATTTGCCATAAGAAGCAAGCTACAAAAAGTATGGGATGCTGCTCTTTTGAGCTTCTATATGGACGTCAACCTAGATCCTTCCTAGATATGGACAAAGAACAATGGGAAAGGAAAGGGGAGAATTCGAAGCCTATACCCAAATACTTAGAGAAACTACAAACCCATCTCTGACAAATACGAAGCATATTAAGGGAGAATTTAGAACAGGCCAAAACCCAACAAAAATAGCAATATGGTAAAAGAGTTAAAGAGATGGAGTTTGAGGTAGGAGAGTGTGTTGCTCATGATGCCATCCTCTGACCACAAACTAGTGGGTCAATGGTAGGGGCCCTATAAGGCATTGGCTAAAATAACCCCTGTTACCTATCAAATTGAAGTGGATTCCTGCCGAAAAACCTCTGACAATTCACATTAACCTCCTTAGGAAATGGGAGAGTCCTTACCTGTCTTAACAGTGATGCCCCCCTTTTCTATCCAGTATAGATCCCGACCCTGGCCCTTCTCTTAAACAAGAGTTGATAACTTGTTTACAACCCAAAGTTGAGATTTTTTCCTTTAACCCAGATAGGACTACCATTTAGAACCCTATTCGCACTCCCCCGGGGAAAACTGTAAGACAAAAACCTTACCGAATATCTGAAGCCTGTAGAGCAGTAATAAGCTCCGAAGTCCAACAAATGTTACAAATGGAAATTATTGAGCCCTCCACCAGTGATTGGAACTCCCCTATTGTTCTCGTACCGAAACCCGATGGTTCGAGCCGGTTTTGTATTGACTTTTGAGACGTAAACAAAATTTCCCAATTTGATGCTAATCCTCTTTCTAGAATTGATGAAATGGTGGAACGGCTGGGAGAGGCTCGATACATGAGTACTTTAGATTTATGCATGGGCTACTGGCAGGTACCTCTTCGCCCTCAAGATAAGGAGAAAACAGCTTTCTCCACTCCGGAAGGCCTGTATCAGTTTACAGTCCTGCCGTTTGGACTTCATGGCGCACCTGCCACTTTTCAACAAATTATGAATAGAATGCTTCAACTTCATGCCGAATATGCGGCTGCATATATTGATGATATCATTATATATAGGCACACATGGAACGAGCATTTAACACACCTACAGGCTGTATTAGAGTCCTTACATGCATACGGATTAAGAGTCAACCCTAAGAAAAGCTTACTAGCAGCAGAATCAGTCAAATATCTACGGTATTTTTTAGGTGGAAGACACATACATCCTCAAACAGAAAAAGTGTCGGCCATCTCCAAGATCCCGATGCCGAAGACAAAAAAAGAACTGAGAGTTTTCCTGGGTCTAATAGGTTACTATAGACGATTTATACCAAGATTCTCCCAAATAGCCACCCCGTTGACGGACCTGCAAAAAAAAATCCTGTAAGACCGGAAGCAGGCATTAGTATCAGAACCAGTCCTTGCTAGCCCTAATTATAGCAAGCCCTTAATCGGTTAGAACGATGCCTCAGATACCGGAATAGGAGCCGTATTGTCTCAGCTGGACGAACAGGGGGAGGAACGACCAATCGCCTATATTAGTAGAAAACTTTTTCCAAGAGAACGGCAATATGCGGCCATTGAAAAGGAGGCCCTAGCCATCAAATGGGCTATTCATACCATACGATATTACTTAGAAGGAAGAGAGTTCATCCTATTTACAGACCACGCCCCATTAGAGTGGATGGCTCAAAACAAGGGTAATAATGATAGGGTGCTCAGGTGGTTCTTAGCCCTTCAACCATTCCGCTTTCAAACCCTTCATTGTAAGGGTCTCCAACAGCTTAAAGCGGACTACCTATCCCAATATCCTCATGAAGATTTTCTTGTTAACAAGAAAGTGAGGGAAGGGAGATGGGAGATGGGAGGATTTACTCACCTGTGTGGGACCAGGACGTCCTCTCATCTGGAATTCTCGACAATACTGAACTGGAAAAAGAAATACCCGTCATAGCGAGGACGGCGCACTAAAACCAGCCTGTCTCTTGAAATAGGTGTTTCTGAGGAAGACGACGACCCAATTAGAAGCCAGTGGTTGGAGGAAAGAGGAAGTCAAGGAGCAGGAGAAGGGCGTGAAGAAGGTGGACAGAAGGAAGACGGACGTCATCCCGGACGGTGAGAGTGAGGGGACGGGACCAAATTAGGAAGGACCAGGAAGAGTAGCAAAGCCGGGAAAGCGGAGAACAAGCGTGGGACTGCCGGAGACCAGCAAAGTCTCCCACGAGCCAGGCGACGACCGTCAGCCGCGAGGAGAGGAAGAGAACACGGAAACTGGACCTAAGAAGAGGTGGTTGGCCCCGGAGGACGCCCAATGACGCTCCAACTCAGGAGAGTTGCGGCTGAGCGAGGTGAGTGGCGAAATCGGGAATCAAGTGGGAGGAGGGAAGGGGATATCATGAGCATAGTTTACTTAGTGCTTGGTGGTAGGAGAACGTTACCATCAGCCCAATGTGCTAAAACCTGCATGTTTACCTACTTTAACTGATAAACGGTCAGGAGCCCTAATAAAATAAGGAAGGAAACCAAAAGAAAGAGTTTCCCCTGATGCTTTATTTTTAAAAAAAATTCTTCTTTACCCCTTTTATTATTTCTTTTCTTTGGGGCACAAATTATATATATATTTTTTGTGTGTTAATGCAACCAAACAAAGGAAGCACACAGGTACACTTGTCCTAGATAGGAAACAGATGGGCACAACAATTCCCGAAGGGGAAAGAAGCACACCTGGTGATCAGAAGCACACCTGGTGATCACTACTGGTGTGCGGAAGAAAACATATGCAATTTAAACCCATACTCACCGCCCGCATACCTTTTTTTTTTTTGTTCCTTATCATGTGACTCCGGGTACCTCCGCTGTTCCTGAGTAACCTGGAAGGAAAAGAAGATTCTGATTAGCCCAAGAAGGAATTTCCCTTGTGAATGTATAAACATTTCAATATCAATAAACAGATATCATTGAGTTATTGAAACAGACTCCTCACATTTCCCTCCGACCCAGCCTCCTAAAATCCCCACAAAACCACAACAGTGCGAGTGTTTACTTGTCTGGTGGCTTTTGAGCTGGACATTTTGGGAGGTGGGGCAGGGTCCGGAGTGGGAATCTACTGTGAGCAAATTAACATTGTTACTTGGAATGTTCGAGGGATTCGAGGATACTCCAAGCGTTATAGGGTCCACACTTTCCTTAGACGCCATGAGATCCAAATTGCTTGTCTGCAAGAGGCACATCTTAAGGTTGAGTAGATGCGGAATCTTCAAAATAAGTGGCGGGGTAAACTGTTCTCTGCTTCATATTCCTCTAAGGCCAGGGGTGGTGATGGTCTGGGTGGCCCATGGGGTCCCCTTTAGGCGCACCTATAGCGAGGCGGACGTGGAGGGGAGGTACGTCCTGCTTCAAGGCACCCTGGATGGTAAAGAGATCATGCTGCTGAATTCATATGCTTCCAGTGTTGATGACTGACATTTTTTTGAGGAGATGCAGGACATGTTGGCGGACAGCGTAGGTTCATCTATAATCTGGGCAGGGGATTTTAACTGTGTTCTGGATGGGGTGGGGGATCGTTATCCGCCCAAAGAGGGCACAAATCCTCTAATGATGGGCTCGCTGAAGAGGGCAATGCAGAATTTGGGTCTCTTGGATGGGTGGCGGCTACTGCACCCCGGCAGTTGAGAATATACCTGTCACTCCCAGACACATAATACTTACAGTCAACTGGACCATTTCTAGGTGGGTGGTTTGAATAATTTCCGGCTAGGCGCGGTAGCGCATATGGTCAGGTTCCTCTCAGATCATCTCCCGACTTTGCTGACTCTGGCCTGGGACAGGAGGTTAAATGGGTTCCGGGCATGACCTCAGATCTCCTCACGGATGTCACTTGTAAGGCGGATTTGCGGATTACTATAGAGAATTATTTAACTGGGAATTGGGGGACCATGGACACCAGGGCAATCAAGTTGGAGGCACTAAAAGCGGTAGTTCGCGGGGAATGCATAGGAATGTCTGTGGAGGGCGTAGGCGACTCATAGCATAGTTGAAGACCTAGGAGGGCCGTTTAGCCGACCTTCAGAAACAGGAGGGACATACGGCAGATGTGTGTGCAACAACTTTAGCAGTCCACAGAGAGCTCCACTCGCTCTGGGATACACTAGACAAAACTGCACTTAAATCCTAGATCCGTCAGATGTTATATAGGAAAGCAGATACATCTGGTAAGCTTCTGGCATGGGTCATCAGCAGAGAAACAGAGGTACCCCATATTTTATCCATATGGAATGCTCAGGTTCAATTACAACCCGGCAGCGGGATATCCTATCAGCGCTGCTGGACCACTTCAAACTGGCTTATAGTGCTGTTTCACCGAACGTTGGGGAGGGGGGGACGTAGAGGTTTCTGACCAGGGTGGGGCTTCCTCAGTTACGGAGGGAGGTCATACAGGACTTTTTTTTTTTTTTTTATTTGTTTATTGGCATTTCATAAACACATTACAACAAATAACAGAGCCAGACCCATGCTCCGATAGTGCATATACAATACAGCATTTACATATCTGTACTTCGTGAACGGATGCCAAGTATATCTACAGTGAATAAAAGAAAAGGAGAAAAGACTGTGAAACGGGCAATACAGAGTAGGTTCCAAAACAGAAAACAATATTTCCCTCCCTTAGCAACGATTTTCCCTAACGGATACATCAAATTTAAAGGCAGCATCCTAGTGTGAATGGATACAGCAGCTTGCATCTTCCAATGCGTCCCTAATTCAGGGTCTAAAATGCCCTACCCAGGTCCCGGAAAAAGGTTTGCACACCTCCATCTCACACGGCCAGGTTCGACCGGCTACTTCTGCGGCCCCCCCTCTTCCCCGACCCCCTCTAGCAGGGTGATGTAGTCTCCTGGCTACGATGCTCCTGTATCCACGCAATCAAAGGCGCCCAGATATCCCTTGGTCTAGAGGAAGTGGGCATCAGTTCCCAGAAGGTGGACAGCTGTGATAGACCAAACACCACATCCCTGAGCCAGTCCTCTTTAGATGGAAGTCTCCGACTACCCCAGTGGATACCCGACGTTTCGCAAATAATAACATTGCATGTAATTTCCGGAATGCCACAGGTGTCTCCTTGACATACCCCAACAACCCCTGCTGAGGAGTGACAGCGCCAGCCACACCTATGATTTGTTTTATAATGTCTCCCACACCTGACCAGTACGTCTGCAGCCTGGGACAGTCCCATGCTATATGTAAGAATCCTGCTGGTGCCACACCACAACGCCAGCAGCTATCCTCATCTTTAAGGCCCATCCTGTGTAAGCTAGTTGGCGTCCTATAAAGCCTGTGTATAAACTTGAAATGGATAAGACGGAGTTTATAGTTTTGAGACAGCGCTGTGAGCTGACTACAGCAATATAGCCACTGGTCTTCCAGCAGCGGGGCTGGGAGTTCAGCGTTCCACGCCGCTA
Organism: Calotriton arnoldi; assembly: GCA_963921515.1. NCBI lineage: Eukaryota > Metazoa > Chordata > Amphibia > Caudata > Salamandridae > Calotriton > Calotriton arnoldi. The sequence goes on along the minus strand of CAWUFW010004651.1, from coordinate 80,584 downwards.
GTGCCCGCGGTTCCGTGATTGGAACTGATGTCTGCGTGTGGTTATAGATTCTAGTGATGAGTCTGCGGGGGGATTTCGAGGCGAGTACATTTTCCAACGCCGCCAACACAGGTGGAGCGTCTGGAAACGTGTCATGTAGCGACCGGCATGCCAGTTTAAGTTTATGGTAAGCAAAGAGTTCAGCAAAGGGCACCGAGCCTTCCCCCTCAGTTTCCGGGGGGGGGTCGAAACACTCCATCAGGGTAGAGGCCCCCAAATGTGGCCAAACCCATTTTGCATGCTTGTTTTTCCCCTAACCCCGCCCCAGAGGGGAACAGCATTGGATTTTTAACTAGTGGAATGGATGGCGCGTACAGAGTCGATGCACCCGCTCTTTCTCGCAAACCATGACAGGCCCAGCGCAGTGTCTCGACCGTATCTATTCCTTCTCGTGGACGTTTGTACTCCCCGAATAACGCGACCCCCAGCGGCAACGGGCGAGCCACCACCTCCTCCACGGCCACATGGGGCTGAAATGGGGTTGGGTGTACCCAAAAATGTAGGAATTGAGCTTGTGCGCTCCAGGCGTATAATTGCATATCAGGCGCTCCCAGTCCTCCCTGCCGCAGAGGCAACGTTAGCATTTCCCAGGATATCCGGGCCTACCCACCCGCCCAGACAAGAGAGATCAGCAAGGATCTCAACGTGGCAAAAAACGCCTTAGTAAGTACAAGAGGGACATTCACGAAGAGGTATAAAAATGTAGGTAATACCACCATTTTTACCAACGCTATCCTCCCTGCCAGTGAAAGCGGTAGTTTCGCCCAGGCTGTGACCTTTCCCTCAAGCCAGGATATAGCACGACCATGGTTTAGCCTCCAGATTTCCTCCATTTCCCTACTAATCCAGATGCCCAAATATTTCACTGGCCCCGCCGCCCACTGCAAGGGGAACTCCGATGCTGCTTGGGCTGTGTTATCGGTTAATGGGAAAACGACAGACTTTGCCCAGTTTATGGAGATTCCGGAGAGCCCCCCAAATTTGATAAATTCCCTCAAGATTGGATCTAGGTTGTTCGCCGGGTCCAGAATATACAACGTCACGTCGTCCGCGTAGAGGGATATCAACAGACTCTGTGTACTAAACCCAATCCCCCTTGCAGTGTGGTGTTGCCGGATGCGGGCCGCTAGAGGCTCCATTGCGATAGTAAAAAGCAACGGGGAAAGCGGGCACCCCTGTCTCGTCCCACGAGAGACAGGAAATGGGTCGGAGAGGAGGCCATTAACCCGCACACGTGCCGTGGGTTGTGTATAGAGGAGCCTGATCAGGTCAAGAAACAATGGACTAAACCCCATTCGTTCTAGGATAGCGAAGAGATAATGCCACTCCAAGGTGTCGAATGCTTTTGTGGCATCCAAAAACACTGCAAGCTGCCTGCACATCCGAGTGCATGTAATGTAAAACTGAAAAAAGGGTCCTGAGATTATGTGCCGTCGATCGGCCCGGTATAAATCCCGACTGGTCAGGTCTGGCAACTAGTGGGAGCAGAGGCTGCAGCCGATTGGCGACCAGCTTCGCAAAGATTTTTACGTCGACATTAATCAAGGAGAGCGGTCTGTAGGAGTCCAACTCCTCCTCCGGTTTACCAGGCTTTAACAGAGTGACTATAATCGCTTCACGCAGAGACGGCGGTAGCACGCCAGCCTCCAGCGCCTCCACGTATAGGTCATGTAGTTTAGGGGCTAACTCCTCGACGTAAGTTTTATAGAAATCGGTGGTCAAACCATCGGACCCCGGCGCCTTATTTAAGGGCAGGCTTTTTTTGACCCTAGCTATATCCTCCACTGTGAATGGGGAATCCAAATAATCCCTGTGCCCCTTGCTTAACCACAGCAATTCCAGGGAGTCGAGAAAGGGAAGTAATCCCTCCAGGATTGATCGTTGAGTCGTAGTATATAGTCCTTGATAGAATCCTGAGAACGCTTCCAGTATATCTTTCTGTCCCCTAATTTGTGACCCATCTGCAGCGCTGAGTGTAGTCACAAAGGTGGAGCTGCGCGGCGGTCAAAGCATGGCCACCAAAGTTTTTCCGGGGCGGTCTCCCTCCCCATACCTCCGAGCCTGTGCATGCTTTCCCAGAAACTTAACCTCCCTGTGTGCCTCTTCTTCAAACTCAAGTAGGGCTACTTTTAACGACGCCAAAGCCATGGAATCCCCAGTTGAATAGAATTGTGTCTCCAGACCCTTTATTTGTCTTTCTAGCCTTTCCAGGGAGCTTCTAATGGCTTTCAACACTCCAGCCTGCCTGGCAATACAGTTCCCTCTCACCACTGTTTGAAAGCTTCCCAGAGAGAAGCCATGGAGGTCACCGAGCCCGTGTTAAACTCGAAGTAGTCCACTATGTCACTCCTGATTTCCTCCTTAAAGGCTTCGTCAAGTAGGGCATGTGGTGGTAAGCGCCATGTATAAACTCTCTGTGCGTAATTGGGCAGCGTCAGCCTCAACAAGCAAGGTGCGTGATCTGAAAGAGACCGGGGACAATGTGACACCTCCCCCACCCATGTTGTCACATCATGGGACACAATCCAATAATCCAGCCGGGACCAGGCCTTGTGGTAATCCGTGATACATGTACCTTCTTGAACCCCTGGATGTAGTTGTCGCCAAATGTCCACTAGTTCTCCATCCTCCAAAATAGCCCTGAGCGTCCCACTAGCCAATGGGTGTAGCGTCCTAGCCATCCCCCTCCTGTCTAATTCGTCGTCCAGTACAGCATTAAAGTCGCCCCCCCACACAATTGTATCACAGTTAGTAGATTTTACTTTGGCCCATATATTTTGAAAGAAGTCGGGGGAATCGGAGTTGGGGCCATAAATTGCCACTAGTACCACCTCGTGGCCTTGGAGATAACCCTGTAGGATAACATATCTGCCCTCGGGGTCTAGGTGTGTTTGTCCCTCCCTCCAGTCCAAAACTGCGTATCAAAACTGCTACCCCTGTGCATAATTTGAGTAGACTGAGGAGTACACCGACCCCCATCTTCCATGTTTTAACCGAGGGGAGGGTTAGCACGTATGTGCGTTTCTTGCAGCATACATACATCAATGTGATGTCGAACAAGGTATGCATGTATCAGTCGAGCTTTTCTGCCGTCATTAATCCCTCGGATATTCCAAGTAAGGAAATTTAAGGAGGACATTTAGAGAACATCGTGATACACTTTGCCGAAACAGGCGAAGTACGGCATGGGAACCCACATCTTTGTATAGTGTGAAGCGAATGCACATCAAAACATACAAGTCTGGCTAACAAGAAAACAGTCCCTAGCCCCTCCCCCCACCCACTCCAACCCCCCAATTAGGTTGAAGAAAACCCATCCCTAAGAAGGAAAACATTTCCGATAACTTGCAGGAGCTCTCCCCCGGGGGCGCAGTAGCGCCGGCACTCTCCCCTGAGTTCTCAGGGTGGCCGGAGACCTGTATAAACAGTGTGTTACATTAGGTAAATTCGCGCGTTGGGAAATAGATATCTCAGCACCCTGAAGCTCATACCCAGGATCACAATTTAGGTGGCATGTTACATGACCAGATAACGAAAAAAAGAATCCTGACCAGTGCCAATTACCCCACCTACCCTATTCCATCCCACTATGCGAAAGGCTGCACAGCCTTGCACCTCATGTTCGCCAATATCAAGCAGTGAGTCCCCTGAGCTACTAACTACCATCCCACCCTACATTGGAGCAACATCAGGGAACAGTTATACAGCCCAAGGCTAAACTTCCAGAGAGCAGTTAGTCATTATCACTCAGACTTGCGTGTTCCGGGGTCACAGCGTTGGGGCTCCGTCGCGCCGCCTTCCCTCCAACGTGCTTAGCGAACTTTAGGGCTGACTTCGCATCTGTAAAGAGGTGTGTAGTCCCTTCATAGCTGACCTTAAGTTTTGCTGGGTATAGTAGTGCATATGGTATCTGGGCCTGAAGGAGCAGCTTCTTTGCTTGAATGAATTCTCTCCGTGCATTTTGCATCGCCGGTGTAAAGTCGGGGTAAAAGGAGATGGTGTTTCCCCCGTACACAATGGTACCTTTGCCACGAGCCATCCTCAAAACTGTGTCTCTGTCTTGGTAGTTCAGGATTTTGGCTAATATTGACCTGGGGGTTCCACCCACCGGGGGCCTGGGACCCAGTGTGCTATGCGCCCTTTCCACCGCAAACACTGTCGACAGGTGTGTATCAAAGAGTTCATGCAGCATTTCCGACACGTACTTTTCCATCTTGTCTATTGCCGTCGTTTCCAGGACCCCAGTAATACGGAGATTGCTGCAGCGGGAGCGAGCTTCCAAGTCTTCATTCTTAGCTCTGATAACTCCAAGTACTTTGTCCATTTGTAGTAGTTGCTCCTTCGTCTCCACCTGGAACTCGTGAAATTCCGAAACCTGGTTCTCCAGTACATCCAATCGTGTGTCATGCGCTTCCACCTTAGACTTCACCGCGTTTAGCTGGGAGGACATTGCGTCTAGATTAGTGTCAATGGTTCGCAAACTGGACCTCATCTCTAGCATGAGTGTGCGTAGGTCCTCACCCTGATCTTCTACCGTGAGCTCCTGTTGACGCTCCGCACACGTCTCTGCGTCTTGCTCCGTGTTTCGTTTGGTGCGACGTTGGTCAAAGTTTAACTTTGGCTGCTTGGCGTCCTGTTTACCCATTTTGGGACTGGGTGGAGCAAATTCGGTCGGGGTGCTTCTCTGCCCAGGGCCGCCTCGCCTGGGGGTGTATATTGCTTAACTGCTTCGAGCAACTATTCGGACCAAGAGCGTGGCAACCCACCACACCAGTGGCGCGTGTCTCCTGCCTCACCAATAAGCCCCTCCACGAGGTCCCCCGCAGTGCTTCTGGCGAGGTCCGCCTCAACTGCCGTATCGACCTTGTAGGGTTTAGCGGGTAAGTTCTGTGTTGAACTCGACCTTTCCAGGGGAGCCACCAGACCCAATATCGAAACCGGGCTGAAAGGACCTTGAGGATCCCCTAGAACCACAGGAGTATAGAGCGCGTCAACTGGGAGGCGGCGCGACAGTCCACGGCACCACGTTACATTGATCTGCAGGGCCGGCTCCCAGCACCATCCACCAGAGTCTATGCGTATATTGGGAGCGACATGCGGGCGTTGGAATGAGTCTCCCTCAGCGGCCCCGTCGACTGCCTCTCAAAGCTTGCTGATCCACGGATGTCGCCGCAGGTGCCTTTTTTCGCTTTTGCGTGTCGTGAACCGCAATCCGCATGCAGCACAGGCCCTGCTCTCGTAGGGGACCCCCAACGAGCAATATTGTCCTCCGCCAAGCAGCCGCCACTCACCCACAGCTTGTATGTCCCGCTGCCCGCATGCAGCCGCCTAGGGTGCTCCGCGGATATCCCCCCGGAACAGCGCACCCGCTGTTTTCGATTGCACCCCACTCTTCAGGCTGTATGTAGAAATGGCTGATCCTGGGGCCCCCCAGGTATCTCTCCAGTCCAGCTGTATATGGCTCGTAACCCCCTGGCGTGTGACGCATCTCTCTGCAGCGTCCTGCACGGCCTTGGCAGCCTCATCCTCAAGTTTGGAGGCAGGCCGACGTCCGCCTCCACCGCCAATCTCGCTGCTCCGGTCCCCCGAGCGGCGCGCCACACCACACCGCCTCCCGGGCTCAGCGGCGGCTATTTCTGGTATCGCCTGCTTCCTCGCGGTGAGCGCTTCCCAGCGCGTTGAGTTTCATGGGTCTGTGCACACCATGAATGCGTATAAATGCAGGATTTTAGCTCCGGCCGGCGGAGCTCGCCTAGTGAGCGGCCATTTCGCGGCACGGCCAGCCACGCCCCCCGGTCATACAGGACTTAGAGGAGAATCTCTCCTTGGAAGCGGTGGGTGCTGCCATAAAGGAGCTTAACCAGTTCAAGGCTCCGGGCGGCGATGGATTCTCTGCGCAATCCTATCAAGCCTACTCTTCCGCCCTCAAGGAAAACTATTAGCGGTCTACCTGGAGGCGAAGGAGAAATGTCTTCTACCACCGACTATCAGAGAGAGGATAATTTGTTTGATGATGAAACCTAGGGGGGACTCTGCAACCCTTCTGCATACAGGCCCCTCACCATACTAAATACCGATCTTAAAAGTATTGTGCAAAATATTGGCGACTAGGATGCGAGGAGTGCTCTGGGAGCTGGTCCACGATGCCGACACGTAGCACCACTCACAACCTCTGTAGGCTGGCCCATGTTCTACATGACACTTTAGATGGGGAGGGGGAGATGGCTTTGGTCACCCTAGATCTTGAAAAGACGTTTGATACAGTGGGGTGGGCCATTTTAATGGCAGTACTGCTGGCATGGGGTTTGGCCCTAACTTCTGTGCCTGGATACAACTACTGTACACTGAACCTTCTATACTTAGGGTGGGTGGTGAATTTCCTGAAGCCTGGCCTGTGAGGAGGGCTACTCACCAGGGGTGCCCTCTCTTGCCCCTGCTATTTGCTTTAGCAATTGAGCCTCTTGCGCTTTTACTTCATACGGAGCTAGAACCCTGGGGGATTAAGGTGGGGGACACTACCCACGTTATCTTGCTATATGCGGATGATGCATTGGTCTACATGCGTTTGCTCCGGGAGTCTTTTCCAATCCTGATGTAGTTATTGAATGCATTTGGTGAGGTCTCAGGTCATAGGATTAATGTCCGCAAGTCACTCTTGTTCACTTTGGGGGGCTTGATTGGGAAGCAGTGGAACCAGCTGTCTAATGTGGATCTTCGGTGGGAATTGGATGGATTTCGATTCATGGGGATTTGGATTACATATACAGAGGCCCAGCATCAATGCCAGAATGTAGATAGGGTGCTGACAGGTTTAGAGAACTCCATTACATTTTGGAATAGGCTTCCTCTCGGTGATGGGTAGGGGCGGCCGTAGCTAAAATGGTTTTCCTTCCCCGCTGCCTGTACCTTGTTCAAAACTCTCTGTTCCCGCTGAGGGATCAGTTTTTTCCGCAGGCTGGATAGCATGTTGGTGACTCTCCTATGGATGAGTAAGCGTAGCAGGGTGGGGCTTGCAATGCTAAAGAAGGATTTGGAGGACAGGGGATTGGCATGTCGTGTAGTTCCTAAAAATTCACAGAATCTGCGTGTTTGTTGGACAACATAAACTAAGGGATTGGTGTCAAGACTGATTCCCGACACCTCCGCAGGATATGTCGGCTTATAGACCAGCTAGCTCACAGTGCCACCATAAGCCCCCCAACCTTCCCAAGGAGCGAATATTTTCTGGCAACCATCGAACATGACTACCCTTGACCCTTCAGGGATCATGGATACAGTACAGTACTTTTCGCTCAGTCAAATGTGCTCACTTAGTCTCAGAGAGATACACAGAATAAACGCTGGGGACGTTTTTCAATAAGCATTTATTGAACCAGTGTCATTCTAGTATAAAACATAGATACTATTCCCTTGCACACGTTTAAGTATAGACATAAATGGTACTATTATAAGTCACACAGGTGTTAGTTTTCATTTTTTGGTTGTTTATTTCATTTTCTTCAATGGGTGATGTTTGTTCACAATCCACTTGGTTCCTGAGGTTCCTAGCCAAAACGTGTTTCATCGATTGACAGGGAATAAACCTGCGACTTCTTCAGGGCTAAGGAAACATACAATTATACATGTTTGTTTGCATATAATGGTACAATCGCATCCATATATGCACACCAGAGTGTTATTTATGAAGTGACATGATCAAATCATCTTTCATATAGTGAGAATTTTGTGGAAACCCATGCTACTTTCCTTTTTTCGTTTGGGCGAGGCCTGCTTGTTCTACAGCGGGGTTAGTCAGAAGCCTCACTTTAATTTTGCTTGGGATTCAGGAGTTTTAACATTGTTTTTAACATAGTTTGAAGCTTTTTCTCTACTTTTAAAAATATTGTGTTACCTGCTTTTCCGGTCCTCGTTCCGACGCGACTCTGTAGTCGTTGTTCGGAGGGACTTGGCTCCACCCAGTGGGCTGGTCATTCCAGGACCATTTCCGGCAAGAGTACACTAAAAGCGGTGATTGCCCGGACGCGCAGCAGTGTGATTGCAGCGGGGTTAGTCAGAAGCCTCACTTTAATTTTGCTTGGGATTCAGGAGTTTTAACATTGTTTTTAACATAGTTTGAAGCTTTTATCTCTACTTTTAAAAATATTGTGTTACCTGCTTTTCCGGTCCTCGTTCGATGCGACTCTGTAGTCGTTGTTCGGAGGGACGTGGCTCCACCCAGTGGGCTGGTTATTCCAGGACCATTTCCGGCAAGAGTACACTAAAGCGGTGATTGCCCGGACGCGCAGCAGTGTGATTGCAGCGGGGTTAGTCAGAAGCCTCACTTTAATTTTGCTTGGGATTCAGGAGTTTTAACATTGTTTTTAACATAGTTTGAAGCTTTTATCTCTACTTTTAAAAATATTGTGTTACCTGCTTTTCCGGTCCTCGTTCCGACGCGACTCTGTAGTCGTTGTTCGGAGGGACGTGGCTCCACCCAGTGGGCTGGTCATTCCAGGACCATTTCCGGCAAGAGTACACTAAAAGCGGTGATTGCCCGGACGCGCAGCAGTGTGATTGCAGCGGGGTTAGTCAGAAGCCTCACTTTAATTTTGCTTGGGATTCAGGAGTTTTAACATTGTTTTTAACATAGTTTGAAGCTTTTATCTCTACTTTTAAAAAATATTGTGTTACCTGCTTTTCCGGTCCTCGTTCCGAAGCGACTCTGTAGTCGTTGTTCGGAGGGACGTGGCTCCACCCAGTGGGCTGGTCATTCCAGGACCATTTCCGGCAAGAGTACACTAAAAGCGGTGATTGCCCGGACGCGCAGCAGTGTGATTGCAGCGGGGTTAGTCAGAAGCCTCACTTTAATTTTGCTTGGGATTCAGGAGTTTTAACATTGTTTTTAACATAGTTTGAAGCTTTTATCTCTACTTTTAAAAATATTGTGTTACCTGCTTTTCCGGTCCTCGTTCCGACGCGACTCTGTAGTCGTTGTTCGGAGGGACGTGGCTCCACCCAGTGGGCTGGTCATTCCAGGACCATTTCCGGCAAGAGTACACTAAAAGCGGTGATTGCCCGGACGCGCAGCAGTGTGATTGCAGCGGGGTTAGTCAGAAGCCTCACTTTAATTTTGCTTGGGATTCAGGAGTTTTAACATTGTTTTTAAACATAGTTTGAAGCTTTTATCTCTACTTTTAAAAAATATTGTGTTACCTGCTTTTCCGGTCCTCGTTCCGACGCGACTCTGTAGTCGTTGTTCGGAGGGACGTGGCTCCACCCAGTGGGCTGGTCATTCCAGGACCATTTCCGGCAAGAGTACACTGATATACAATGACTGCACGGACGCGCAGCGGACGCGCGCATGAGCGCGCCGCTGGCGCGCCGAAGGCAAGCCCGTCTGCGCCCGTCCGCGTCCGGACCGCGGCCAGCGCCAGCCATGCTGTTAATGGGACAAAAAGTAAACTCTCTCAATTTACACGTGAAGAATTGTTGGACTTAAGGAGGGAGAAACCCTGAACTGTTGTACTGCAAATATAGGACATACAGTTTTGCCATATATCTGTACGCAGTGCAACTGGGTTAGCGGGTCCCCTGAGGGGAGTGAAATCATCACTCGAGCACCGGCCTTACACGTAGGGGCAAAGCATTCTGAGGACAGGCTCAGAGCTTGCCTTATTAACTGCAGGTCTCTGGCCAAACATTCGGGGACATCTGGATGTCCCTCATGAATAATAACTGGGACTTGATGTTCCTCACTGAAACCTGGCTAAAAGAGGACTCTAACCCTGTTTTAGCGCTAGCGATTCCCCGGCTTTAAGATTTGCTGTGCAAACAGCCCTGGAGATAAACGGGGTGGTGGGGTTGCTCTCATTGTGAGAGACTCCTGTGAGATTGCAACTTCGGAGGTGTCCAATCTTGGTGATATTGAGGGACTAAATTTTTGTGTTAAGACTAGTCCGACGGCATCCCTAGCTGGCCTTCTCATTTACAGACCTCCTAGCTCCCCCCCTTGTCTCATGTCAGACCTTTGTAATTTTATAGTGCAAAAATCTTTACAACATAAAAACTATTTGGCACTTGGAGATTTTAACCTCCATATTTCTGATACAAAGTGCACCCAATCTTCACAACTGCTGATGTCACTTGAGGTGCCAATCTCATGCAGCACGTAAAATCTCCAACCCATAGTGCCGGTAATATACTTGATTTGGTGTTCTCTAACATCTCCTCCTTGGTTATTGAATCACCGCAAGAACAGATTTGGTCTGATCACTTTCTGATCCCATTTTCATGCGGCAAAACAATACCCCAAGGTAAGGGAAACCTCTACAAGCACTTAAGAGGAATTGGAAAAGACTGTCGCCTGCCTCCTTAGGACCAGCTCTGATGGACAGCCAACCCCAATGGTCCAATGACCCAGACAAGGATGCTGTGTCCATGGACGCATGGATACTGGGCGCTCTGGATAAGCTTGCGCCAGCAAGATTAGTAAGCTCCCCTAGAAGAGCTCCCTCGGCTCCATGGTTTACAGAGGAGCTGAGAGCGGCAAAGAGTAATTGTAAGCGCCTTGAGCGTGTTTGGAGGAAAGCGTACTGTCCCCTGGCAAAAAATATGTACAGGGATGCCACAAAAGAGTTTCACAAAGCTATGAAAATAGTTAGAAGGGATTACTTTGTGAAGCGCATAAATTTATCAGATAACTCCAGCAGAGAAATCTTTAATATAGTACGCTCCTTCACCAAACCCTCCGCCCTCGAGGGCAAGATACCCTCATCCCTAAACTCTGTGAGAAGCTGTCAGTCTTTTTTGAGGAAAAAATTCTGAAGGTTTATGAGTTCTTTTGTCTGTACAGGACACTGTTGAGTCTGATATGGGAGAGAACCAGTCGGGGATGTCTCCTTGTCTGCTTTTTACCTATCTCACTCGAGGCATCCCTGGATGGAATCCTGAAGTGTAAGTCTGGCTCCCCAGCAGACCCCTGCCCTCCAAAATTGTGGGTGGCACTGGCACATATTCTCAATCCAATCCTTAACCTTTTATGGAATAATTCTTTAAGTACTGGCAGATTTCCAGAAGCTTGGAAACATGCGATGCTCCAACCTCTTCTAAAAAAACCTAATGCTGACTTGATGGATTTAAAAAACTATTGCCCTATTTCCCTTCTCCCAGCGCCGGCAAAGATGTTGGAAAAACTGGTACAGCACCAACTCAATAATTTCGTGGTTAATAACGATATATTGCATGAAACTCAGTCCGGCTTCCGGGCAGGCTTTAGCACAGAGACGGCACTTTTGGAGGTGGCCGAATCAATAAGAATGGAAGTGGACGGAGGAGCCTCAGCTATGCTGGTGTTGTTGGATTTGTCCGCCGCATTTGATACGGTGGACCATTCATCATTGCTGGCTAGACTGAGGAATGTGGGAGTGAAGGGGAAGGTACTCGCTTGGATCAAGTCCTATCTTAGTGATCGCACACAAAGAGTGACACTACACCCTTATAAATCAGAAGCTAAGCCTCTCTGGTGTGGGGTGCCGCAGGGATCGGCGTTGAGCCCGCTACTCTTTAACATCTACCTGGCCCCTTTGTGTGTGCTCATTTCTAAATGGGGAATCAAAACCGTGTCTTATGCAGATGACACTCAATTGGTGTTCTCTTTCAGGGATCTATCGGCAAACACCTTCGAGAGGCTCAGGGGCTGCCTGTGTGATGTTGCTAGATGGATGAACAATAACAAATTAAAACTGAACACAGAGAAAACTGAGGTGTTGTTTTTGGTAAGAATTCCCCCTCCATCGGGTCTGTGGTGGCCGGAGGAAATGGGCTCTCCACCTTCTCCATCTTCTACGGTAAAAAACTTGGGTGTAAAATGGGATGCTGAAATGACATTTGCTCCCCAAATACGTTCCATTACATCTATTTGTTTTGGAATTTTGAAAAGTCTAAGGAAATTTATTTTTCTTCTGCCGGAGAACTGTCGAAAACTAGTCGTTCATGCTACGGTGACTTCAAGGCTTGATTATGCCAACAGTCTGTTTCTTGGCCTCCCGGCATACTTGATAAAAAGATTGCAGATGGTGCAAAATGCAGCAGTAAGATTGATTAGTAGAGTGCCATTTAGACAACATATTTCTCCACATGCTAAACGACTTCACTGGCTGCCAGTTGTACAGCGTATAGAGTTTAAGGCCTTGACAATTGCATTTAGGGCCGTGAACGGCAGCGGTCCCAATTACATTAAAAACGTATCCGCCCTTATCAGCAAAGGCGAGTGTTACGTTCTAACTCACAGAACTTGCTGTGTGTCCCCGATTTGCAAAGGCTAGTATTGGAGGCAGGGCTTTCTCAGTTGGAGTGACCAAACTGTGGAACTCACTTCCGGTTAGACTTCGGCATATACCGGATGAAGGGGAGTTCAGGAAAGCTCTAAAAACATGGCTTTTTAGCCGGGACTAGTTAATTACGTTTCGGTTTCGGAGATCTGTCTCCCCTCTGCTGCTGGATCATGCTAGTGCCGGGACACCTCTGTTTGAGGTAGCTGTTGCGCTCTATAAATGTTGTGTATTGTATTGTATTGTATTATAAAAGCAGGAGTTTCATCCTACTTTTCATGTGCATTTGTTTTTTACAATTCCAAGACAGCTAACATTGTTTGTTTGCTCTCATTATTCTCAAGTATCCCATAGCGTGATAATGTGCATAGTGAATGAGGAAATCTCCAGACTATGTCTTTTGAACTGTCCTTTCAAGGACCCTCATGTTGTCAAGACCAAGCAGTTAAGGTGCCTAAGGTTGTGAGGTGCTTTCACAGTGTAGGGTATGTTGTGCATTGAGTCTGGTAATACAATACCTATTATCTTGTCTTTCAGGTTTCTGTGTACAGGAAAAGTGATGAGAGATCAGCAGTTCGGTTTGTTAAGATTCGTGGGCTACATTTACATTAATTTTCTTTAGAACTCTTAATTCAATCGTACCTTAAATTCGGTGATACTTCCGACCCGAATTGGGTTCTGTGGAATTGTCTAATGAGTTGTATCTATTTCTCCGGTCCCTCTATCCTTATTAAGAGGTGATATTTTAGACCTGGTGCCCCATCCTGAAATTCGAGAAAGAGATAAGGCATTCCCTTACTGACTATGTCTACTCGCTACATTTAAGCCTCCAGGGTGTAATCCCTGTAACTCCTTACTGGCACAGATTTCAGTGTTGGTCGTGTTCCTTCGTCCTGTGAGTGCGCACTGCACGGCTTCGTTGTAACCGGAAGTTGTCATCCCAACATTGTAGCTGGTGTCCGACATAAAGAACGGACTAGACGAGAACCTCCGTAGTGGATTCTAGTGGTTCCGCCATTTTGGCATGGTGTGCCTGTGTACTCTACCCTTTGTCCTTATTGTTTGTGAGGTTACGTTTTAAGCGTGCCCGATCATATATTGTTAGTTCAATGTTATCATTGCTCCTAAGTGTTATTCTATCAGAGTAGCCCCCATGTTTGAGTGGCAGTTGGCAACACGAGGGTAGTCTAGAAGACGTGTGAGATGGTGTCCGTATATCGCACCCAGTCAAACAGAGACCGCCGATATGTGGTATATCATGATCCTAGCGCATAGTGACAAACCGGATCAGATGTTGTACACGTTTACAGTTTACATTATTCAAATACAGACTGTTTTTAAATCTCGTGTCATAGAGTAAACATAACAGAAGACGGTATATATGTATACCCCTAGTTGTGTCCAACACTGATGATCCAGCGCGAGGCCAATGCCTAATCAGGGATCAATACTCAATAATATAGCAGAACAATGGCCCATACACATTCACCCAAATCCCTGATGCGCTGGGGTCAATTTTATAAAAGTTCAATTCTCTTCCTGCTAAAATTCTTATATGTTATTTCCAAAATACTTAGCTATTTTATACATCAACTCTTCCTCTACTTGGTCGATGAACCAATTAGTTGAATAGTTGATGGTAATGATACTCCTTATCTGACTAATCATTCGATCAACTAAAATAAACACTGACTCTCGTGAAGTTAATAAGTTTATCTCAAATCAAAGGATAAAATGCTCAAAGCATACGGTTGCAAGTGCAAACAATGAACTCGCAAAGGGAGAGAACATCAGCAATTCAAAATAGAGACAAACTCATCAATCAAATAATGACATTGTGCATGAAAGAGTGGATAGATAAAGAGACAAAAGCTTCAGAGACAACATTTCAATTCAATTCAATATAACTTTATTTCGGCCACATGGACCATAAAAGTCACAAAACACAAACACAAAAAAAAACAAAAATACATTCATGGTTAAAATGTAAATTGATCTACGCACCTGTTGATTGACTAAAAAACACCAGTTTAAAAAACCACTTAAAAACTATAAAAATTGTATATATAAGTTCAAACAATCCATAAAACATACTAAAAACAATCATCTGCACATAATTATGAGCTAGTATATACCAAAATTATGAGAATAAGAAAGGGAGTGCTAAACCACGAACCACAGTAAAATACCTGCTTTCTCCAAGAATTACTTTAAAAAAGCCCGCCGAGTATGCCACATGCAGTTTAAAAAGCGGGATACAGCAAAGACAATTGGAGGGTGAGTATCGTACTTCAAAACTCTGAAGGCCACTGCGCAGTGCGCGAAACCCATGTTCTTGCAGAGTTGTATTAACCAGCGCTTGCGTGCCGTCTGATAGGCGGGACAAAGAAGCGCTTCAGCGTGCCTTTGTCAGAACAGCTTTACTCATTTATCCAACCCCGCCTTCATTCGGCCAACTTAAGGAAAAATGGAGTCTTATCCAGCTCACTATAGCAAATGGAAAATGAACATTCATTAATTAGATGATAATGTAGTTTTCACTGTTTACCACCCACCTTTGCACTATTCCCTGTTAACGTTTTTTCCTAGCATAGCTTTATGCAAAACGATATTATTTATTATTTCAAAGCAAGCTGCAACATGCAAACTACGAAATGCACATGCGGCCTAGTCATGCATTGTTTCTCGTTTCTTTCAAAGCATAATGTAAATACGGTTTTAGTTCTTTCATGCGTCATCTCACGTTAGGGCATGCATGCACAAAGCAGTTTCCCCTGTGTTCATGTAAGGTGCACGTTAATTTTCTATTACTACTTACTGTTAGTACGTATTATGGGGGTATTCATCCGAGCAGGTTTCTTTTTGCGAAATCCTGCTCCATCACTGACATCACGTATACAGAGACATTGTAAAGTAATTTTTTTTGTTGGCATTTAACAGGTACATATTCATTTCTCCCCTTCCCTTATTTCATCCTAATACCAAGACCGTGGTCTATTGTCTTTATGTAGTCATCTGATGTTAATTGTAACATTCAACTAACAATATATGATTGGGCACTCTTAAAACGTAACCTCACAAACAATAGGGACAAAGGGTAGACTACACAGGCACACCATGCCAAAATGGCGGAACCACTAGAATCCACTACGGAGGTTCTCGCCTAGTCCATCCTTTATGTCGGACACCAACTACAACGTTGGAACTACAACGTTGGGACGACAACTTCCGGTTACAACGAAGCCGTGCAGTGCGCACTCGCAGGACAAAGGAACACGACCAACACTGAAATCTGTGCCAGTAAGGAGTTACAGGGATTACACCCTGGAGGGTTAAATGTAGCGAGTAGACATAGTCAGTAAGGGAATGCCTTATCTCTTTCTCGAATTTCAGGATGGGGCACCAGGTCTAAAATATCATCTCTTAATAAGGATAGAGGGACCAGAGAAATAGATACAACTCATTACACAATTCCACAGAACCCAATTCTGGTCGGAAGTATCACCGAATTTAAGGTACGATTGAATTAAGAGTTCTAAAGAAAATTAATGTAAATGTAGCCCACAAATCTTAACAAACCGAACTGCTGATCTCTCATCACTTTTCCTGTACCCAGAAACCTGAAAGACAAGATAATAGGTATCGTATTACCAGACTGAATACACAACATACCCTACACTGTGAAAGCACCTCACAACCTTAAGCACTTTAACTGCTTGGTCTTGACAGCATGAAGGTCCTTGAAAGGACAGTTCAAAAGACATAGTCTGGAGATTTCCTCATTTACTATGCACGTTATCATGCTATGGGATACTTGAGAATAATGAGAGCAAACAAACAACGTTAGCTATGTCTTGGAATTGTAAAAAACAAATGCACATGAAAAGTAGGATGAAACTCCTGCTTTTATAATAAATTGTAGGAACAAGCAGGCCTCGCCCAAACAAAAAAAGGAAAGTAGCATGGGTTTCCACAAAATTCTCACTATTTGAAAGATGATTTGATCATGTCACTTCATAAATAACACTCTGGTGTGCAGATATGGATGTAATTGTACCATTATATGCAAACAAACGTGTATAATTGTATGTTTCCTTAGCCCTGAAGAAGTCGCAGGTTTATTCCCTGTCAAACGACAAAACGTGTTGGCTATGAACCTCAGGAATTAAGTGGATTGTGAACAAACATCACCCATTGAAGAAAATGGAATAAACAACCAAAAAATGAAAACGAACACCTGTGTGACCTATAATTGTACCATTTATGTCTATATTTAAACGTGTGCAAGAAAATAGTATCTATTTGCAATTGTAGTCGCCTTGACCACAACCGTTTGGGGATTTGGTGGCTATCCCTACCCTGCGGCACCGTAGCAAATAGGAGCAAGAACTGAATCTTAAGCGGTAATTCCTTGGCGCGCCACATTCCTATTACTTGTCTCCACCTTGTATACAAAACTAGTATAAAACATGTTTGCTGCGACAATCAATAGACAGAAGCTAACATAAGAGATAACAAGCACCAATAGAGTAAATAGAAGGTAGAATTCTACCATGGTTCTAAAACAGCAAATATATGCAGGCATATAAACATGACAGGAATTGAGCGTACTCCTACAATGCGGACCCAAGTGTACCTAACATGTATGTGGGTGTAAAGCCAAGAATCCCCTAGGAAAGAGCAAACCCCATTATCTGATGGGAGAGAATGAAGGACCCCGTCTTGGTCACGAGTTGGACACCCCGCAAGGGATGTCAGACCCATGCGTGTTGAAGCTTCAGCGTGCCGGGACCTCAGTGTCTGTGTCAGCATGGAAGCGTCTCCTCTCACTAACTACTGCAGGTGCGGTTCTTTATACCAAAAAGGTAGCCTTGGGTGTTCTACCACAATCGATTATGTTGTGAGTACGATTATGTAGATGAGCCTAAATCAATAATTGTAATTATGCAAAGTAGCCTGGTCACTCTAGGATAAAAGATAGCGATGACTTTTGTACAGAGTATGTTAATCCTGTTATGTACGTCATGTGCAGGGGATTTTACTAAGAATCCTCATGAATAATAAATGAGGCTAGTTTCAAGGAAACCAATCAACATTTATTCAGCCCATAACTGGGTAAAATATTAGTGCTAGAACCGTTATGCAGAGCAAGGTAGGACAAATGTAGGTAAAAGGTCGCTTTGCTACTTAGGCCTAGGTTATTGAACATAACAGGCAGTCCCTGATATACAGTTATACTATTACCCTGACTACCTGCAGCATGCAGCCAGATGGATCACAGATTCTGATAATTGGAAGAAATGGCTTCTAGGGACTGAGTTAGGAGGCAACAGTCTGCCACAGTTGTTGATGCAAGGGGGCAGGTCGGAGCTCTCGGTTCCGTATCTGCTTAAACACACTGCTGGAATCTGGGAGAAGGTGGTCCAAAGAGTTCTCCATAGAGCCCCCTTCCATTTTTTTTTTTCCCATTTTTTTTTTAGAGTTTTATATAGCGCAAACTAGACCTTGGGATATCAGGTATCAGAGTGCTTTACATGAGCACCAGTTTTGTTACAGATGGTGTAGGAGAGTAGGATCTGCCTCTTATGTTGCCCCCACTTTTTTCTGATGTTTACACTGGTTTCTGGCTATAGTCAGGCTGGGACCCTCCTAATCAGGGCCCCAGCCTCTCTGTTCTCTCTAAACGATTTGGAGTGCACTCTAGGTGCACTAGTGATTGGATACTGTGGCACCTTATGAGTCCCTAGTATATGGTACCTTAGGTACCAAGGGCATAGGTACTTCACAGGCCTACCAGGGGCTGCAGCATGTATTATGCCACCCCTGGGAAGCAGACTAAATCTGACACCACAGGCCTGCTACTGCAGCCTGAGTGAGGAAGTGCTATCACCCCTCACTGAGATATAGGTTCCCTATATCTCTCCTACACACACATATAACCCTATCAGTCACCCCTAAGGCAGGCCCTATCAATCCTGAGGGCAGGGTGCTTGGCTTATATGTGAGGGGGTGCCTCTGCCTGAGCAGGGCCCCTCTGCAGCTCTCAGAGTCCATTCTCTGGTGCTGTCTGTGGATGCGGTTAAACCATATACTTTTAAGTGCATTATATCCTCGCGGTAAAATGCTAACTTTGGAATGGCTGCATCGAAACATGTCGTGTTTGGTGTCAAACATCTTGGAATACTACCCCCTGCCACTCCTGGCGGCGGGGTAGCATTCCACCCTTCTAGAGGGATAGACATGTACCTACTGTGGAAACGCGGTAGAATCCTGCAGAGCCCTGGCATCACAAAATGGATGCCACCAGTCACAGACACTGGGCTGCCCTCCTGCTGATGACCAACACTCGCAGTGGAGGAAGCCCAACAATAGATATCCTGTCCCAAGGGGTGTGACCACCTCCCAGACAGGGTTTAGTGTATTGGGGCTGGGTGGGTGCACTCTTAGAGTGCTTTGAAGTCCTGCACTGGGGGAGCAGAAGGCTCCTCTGTGCATATGCCAGTTCAAACCGGCTCAGGGGCTACCTGTCCCTGCTCTGGCGCGAAACTGGACAAAGGGAAGTGGGTGTAGTCGCCCACTCCCTGACCCTCCCATAGGTATGGTCATAGAGCTAGTCCCTCCCCTTCTTTTAGTATAAGAGGGGGAACCTGTGCATTGCACCCTAGATTTCCTGGACGACGCTCTGAAGAAGAATCCCGGACCTTCGACGTTCCACTACCTTTGGAAGACTGAAGAATCTCCTTGGAGTCAAGGAGTGACTCCCCTGCTTGGCAGGCACCAAAAACTACAAACGACGGTCGCAAACTACGCCGCTCCCGCCGGAGTCCGAAGTCCCTGCAGCCCAAGAAGTGGATTTCCTGACTTCTCAAAGGCCATCGTGAGTCCCCAGCGAAGCTGAGGCCAGTGGACCCCAAGAGTAACGAGGAACCGCGACCCCTGGGTACCGTGCACTATTGTCGAGTGCAACCCCTCACAACGTTCCACGAACTTGTGCTTTGGACCACGTGTGGTCCCAGCCTCCAGCAGGAATCCCTCCTAAGATCAGAGGCCTACCACGTCCCGAGTGACCGTGGGCCCCTGTGAGAGAATCCTCCCGAGGCGTCTTCGCGATCCCTTGCCAGCCGGCTTGCGGGTCCCCAGAAGACTTTCCAAAGAAACCAAAGGGCTCCCCTGGTTGCTCCAGGCCTGCCCTGACTTACTCTCGCTGGGTGAGTTCCACAGACCTTGCTGGTCTGCGCCATTGTCTCTTCACACTTTCCCCGAGACTTGCTGTTACCAAGGCCTGTTGGCTCCGATCGAGTTGCCGACACCGCAGTAAGCCGCAGAAAATCGTGGGACACGCCGAATCCAGCTCCTGGTCGTCGACGACGCCTCCTGGACCTCGTGGCTGAAGAGTCAAGGCAACCGCGGACGACCTGAATCTTGCGACGATGGTGGGCATCCATCTTCCTTACCCCGAGTCACTGCCAAGTGACTTTGAACACTGTCCCCTCTGCTTTCAGGTCTTCCATCTTCCGAATCCAGGCTTGGATTCCTCCGGACACTTCTCCTGTCGCCGCAAGCAGCAAGTCTTCACTGGCTCCCATTGAAAACGACGCCGCGACCCGACACCAAAGAACACCTATGCACCCGGCTCCCCTGGGTGAGGTAACTTCAGCACTACGGTGCTCCTGTGGGTGTGGGCCCTAGAACTACTTACCCTGTAAGTGACTTGCTTGTAGCTTCCCTCGAAGTGTCCTAAAACTCTAACTTTCCCAGTGCGACTATCGCACTGACTCGTACCTAGTTCGCGGCTGTGTTAGACACACCGCGTCCAACTCCCTTGCAATACCATCTGTAACCGTGTCCTTCGACTCGTACAAGGACCGATCGGTGTGTTCGCCTCGAACACGCAAGGGACCTTTAACATTGATATTTCAATCGCGTCTGAGTGCATAGACTCGTACAGGATTCGCATCGGTGCCAGGTCACCGCGTCCGTCCCCTGTGGGTCTCCTACAACTACCTGGGGTGGTTCTTGGGGGTCCCTCGATTCTAGATGCCCTAGACCTAGGTCTAGCAAACTAAGATTGTAACATTCAATTGTGCTAAACTTATCCTGATAATATTTGACTTGTACATATGTTCCTGACCTCTAATCTCATAAAGAGATTAGTAGAGAGTGTTTATTAATAAATACATATATATTTGATATATATACCTGTGTGGTGTCTTTTCATTTGGTGATTCAAGAGATTGTGTGGTAAAACAAGCTGCTTTACATTCCTTCAAGACTTAGCCTGAAGGCTGCTCTCCACAGCTACCACTAGGATAGCTTTCTATAAAGGTTGTCTTAAACCTATCTACCATAAGAGTTGAATTGTTCTGGTGCAAGGTGTCCACTTTAATTAGTGAACAGCATATACCAGGCCAACTTCTCACATTGGTGGGCAGCGTGTGGGATTCCAGCTTGCTATTGTTTTACCAGAAAATCTCTATTTGAATTACTAACTGAAAACCACTATAGGTACTTAAGGTACATATAAAGTCAAGCTTAGTATCAATAAGTTCTACTGAACTTAGAGCTGTGTGCCAAGGGATAGCACACCCTTTCTACAGCTCAAGCTAGTATCAGTAGGCCACAAACTAGTGTAGGTAGTACAACACTGCACAACATTAGAATGTCCTTAAAGGGTGGAACCAGTGGATCCACTCAGCCTCAGTATAAGGACATGGTTTTCTCTGACTTGAGAGCCATGTGTGTTGAAAGACACCTGAGACTAGGACAGAGTCCCTCAACCCTGCACCTGATAGATCTGCTGACAGCAGATGATCTTAGATTGGCTCTAGGAGCTAATGGGTCTGAATCAGTGGGTGGGTCAATTACAGTATCTGGGTCAGACGATGAAAATCCGAATGACCAGGACTCTGTGATTGAAGGGCCAGGCCTCAAGGGGCCTGAAAAGGACAGAGGAATTCTCCCTAAGAGAACTGACAGAGTGGATGAGAGGCATAGGTCCCCTTCCAGGGAATCTGAGCACTCTTATCACTCTGGCAGAGAATTTGTCCACCAGAGGAACTCATACTTTCCCATAAGAGAGACCTCCTCTGAAAGAATGTGCAAACTGCTGCAGTATGAGGAAGCAAGAGTTGCCCTCAGAACCAAGCAGTTGGCACTGGATAGAGAAGCCCTGGAGATCCAGAGAGCTTCTCGACGAGAGGGGTTAGAACCCCTTGGTGGCAGCAACAGTGTCCCTAGAGGCAGAGAATCTATTCCAGACCATAGGAACCTGAGCAAGGTTGTTCCTCCCTACCAGAGTGGGGATGATATCCACAAGTGGATAACTGCTATGGAGAGGGCCTGTAGAGTACAGCAGGTTCCCCAGAAGCAGTGGGCAGCAATCTTGTGGCTCTCCTTTTCAGATAAAGGTAGAGACAAGCTCCTCACTGTTAGAGAAGAGGATGCTGATGATTATGAAGTCCTGAAGAGTGCACTAATAGATGGGTTTGGCTTAACCACTGAACAGTACAGGTTAAAGTTCAGAGACACCCAGAAGGCACAGACTCAGGACTGGACTGACTTTGTTGATTGTGCAACCAAGGCTCTGGAGGGTTGGCTGGTTGGCAGTAGGGTTACTGATTTCAAGGGATTGTATAATCTGATGATGAGAGAACAGATCCTTAATAATTGCCAGAACCAGTTGTTGCATCAGTACCTGGTGGACTCGGATCTGACCTCTCCCCAAGAATTGGGAAAGAAGGCAGACAAGTGGGTCAGAACCAGGGTGAGGCAGAAACCCCAGAACCAAGGGGGTGACACCAAGAAGCAAGATCCTAAGGGCTCGGAGAAAGGTGGGGATAAGTCAAAAGACCAGAAGTCTTCACAAGGGCCCCAAAAATCTGTATCTGGTGGGGAGTCACAATCCAACAAGGGAAAAGGCCAAAAGAAGCCCTGGTGCAAATTCTGTAAACAGAAAGGGCACTGGACTTCTGACTGTAACAAGTCCAAAGACCAAACCACCACCACTCCTGCCCCTAAGGCAACTGTTCCCCCTAGATCAGCTACTGGTGGAGGTGGTACACAGAATAAGGGTGTAGTAGGGTTGACCCTGGGTTCTGAAGTGGACTCTGACCTAGTCAGAGTGCCCACTCAGGCAATGCTGATTTGTGAGGGAGACCTTAATATGTCCTTCCTAGTGAGTCCCAGTAATCTGGGCAAATACAAACAGCAGCCTGTAATAAATGGCAAACAGGCTTTGGCATTTAGGGACACAGGTGCTAGTGTCACCATGGTGGCAGAGGATCTTGTGGACCCTGGACAGATCATCCTGGGCGAAATGTACCAGGTGACCAATGCAAGCAACGTCCAGACCAACCATAGTCTGGCAGTTGTGAATTTCTCCTGGGGAGGGGTAACTGGCCTCAAGAAGGTTGTAGTCAGTGCAGACCTCCCTGTCGAATGTCTATTGGGCAATGATCTAGAGACTTCAGCCTGGTCTGAAGTAGAGTTATGGACTCATGCTGAGATGTTGGGCATCCCTGCAGAGGTATTTGCTGTGACCAGGTCACAAGCAAGAATGCATGACACTGAACCAGCTCTGGATCCTGGAACAATGGACCAGATGCTTCCCAAGAGGAGGAGCAGTAGGGTAAAGGCAGTGCCTTCCCCTCTGTCTCAGATCACAGATTCACCCCCAGAGGGAGGTGAAGCAGATCCTGAAGAAGGAACTGCCCCAGAGGGACTTGAGCCTGATCAGGTTGAGTTCTTGGGGGCAGGGGGCCCTTCTAGGGAAGATCTGAGGAAGGAGCAACAGCGCTGCCCCTCTCTTGAACCCCTCAGACAGCAGGCTGCTGCTGAGGCTGCTGGGAGTGCTAGTGGGTCCCATAAAGTTTATTGGGATGAGGGACTCCTATATTCTGAGGGTAGAGACCCAGCCCCTGGAACCACCAGGAGGTTGGTAATACCTCAGAAGTTTAGGGGGTTCCTCTTGACCCTAGCACATGACATCCCTTTAGCAGGACACTTGGGCCAAAATAAGACCTGGGACAGGCTTGTTCCACATTTTCATTGGCCACATATGTCAGAGGACACAAAGGAGTTTTGTCGCTCCTGTGTCACATGCCAAGCCAGTGGTAAGGCAGGTGGCACAACCAAGGCCCCCCTGATACCACTACCGGTGGTGGGGGTACCCTTTGAAAGGGTAGGGATTGACATTGTTGGTCCCCTTGACCCTCAAACTGCATCTGGGCACAGGTTTATCCTGGTGGTAGTGGATCATGCCACCAGGTACCCAGAAGCAATTCCCCTGAGGACTGTGGCCCCAGCAGCCCTCCAGGACAAGTGGAGTGGCCCCCATACAATAGTTGAACAGAAGGGAGAAGTCACCTACCTGGTGAATCTTGGAACTCCCAGGAGCCCCCTGAGGGTGCTCCATGTCAACAGATTAAAGCCATATGTTGACAGGGCTGACATGGGCTTGCTATTGGCAACTGATGAGGACCAGGAGGAGGAGAGTGACCCTCTCCCTGACCTGCTCTCTCAGAACCCTGATGATGGGTCAGTAGATGGTGTTGCTTTGGCAAGCAGCCTCACCGACCATCAGCAAACTGAGTGCAGACAAGTTCTGCAACAGTTTAGACATATGTTTAGCCTGACCCCTAGTCAGACTTCCTGGTGCACCAACGAGGTGGACACTGGAGACAGTCTGCCTGTCAAGAATAAAATCTACAGGCAACCTGACCATGTCAGGGACTGTATCAGGACTGAAGTCCAGAAAATGTTGGAGCTAGGTGTAATTGAGCCTTCAGATAGCCCTTGGGCTAGTCCAGTAGTCCTGGTACCCAAGCCTCATACCCAGGGTGGTAAGAAAGAAATGAGGTTTTGTGTAGACTACAGAGGCCTCAATGCAGTCACTAGGACTGATGTCTATCCCATACCAAGGGCAGATGAGCTGATTGATACTTTGGCCTCAGCCAAGTATCTAAGCACGTTTGACCTAACAGCTGGCTACTGGCAGATCAGATTAGCTGATGATGCAAAAGCCAAGACAGCATTTTCGACTCCCTGGTGGGCACTACCACTTTGTGGTGATGCCCTTTGGATTGAAAAATGCACCTGCCACTTTTCAGAGGTTGGTGAATAAAGTTCTGACAGGGATGGAAACTTATTGCTCAGCTTATCTAGATGATATTGCTGTCTTTAGTTCCTCCTGGCAGGATCACCTGGTCCACCTCAGGAATGTTTTGGAGGCCCTGTAAAAGGCAGGCCTCACTATCAAGGCCACTAAGTGCCAGATAGGGCAGAGTCAGGTTGTGTACCTGGGCCACCTTGTAGGTGGAGGCCAGGTTCAGCCTTTACAGAGCAAGATCCAGACCATAATGGAATGGGTTGCTCCAACCACCCAGACACAGGTGAGAGCCTTCTTAGGCCTATCTGGGTACTATAGGAGGTTTGTCAAGGGATATGGATCTATAGTGACCCCTTGAATGATCTGACCTCAAAGAAAATGTCAAAAAGGTTCAGTGGACAGCTAGCTGTCAAAAGGCATTTGAAGACCTAAAGCAGGCCATGTGCACTGCCCCCATCTTACAGAGTCCAGACTACACCAAAAGTTCATTGTCCAAACAGATGCTTCTGAGCTGGGTGTGGGAGCTGTACTGTCTCAACTGAATGATGAAGGTCAAGACCAGCCAGTAGCTTTTATTAGCAGAAGGCTGACCCCTAGAGAGAAACGTTGGTCAGCTATAGAGAGGGAGGCCTTTGCTGTGGTATGGGCCCTGAAGAAGCTGAGGCCATACTTGTTTGGTACTCACTTCATAGTTCAGACCGACCACAAGCCCCTCCTATGGCTTATACAAATGAACGGAGAAAACCCAAAACTTTTGAGGTGGTCCATTTCCCTACAGGGGATGGACTATACAGTGGAACATAGACCTGGGACCCAACATGCCAATGCAGATGGACTCTCAAGGTATTTCCACTTTGAACACGAAGACTCAACTGGTCAAGGTTAATTGAGTGTCCCTGCGTTTGGGGGGGGGGTTGTGTAGGAGAGTAGGATCTGCCTCTTATGTTGCCCCCACTTTTTTCTGATGTTTACACTGGTTTCTGGCTATAGTCAGGCTGGGACCCTGCTAATCAGGGCCCCAGCCTCTCTGTTCTCTCTAAACGATTTGGAGTGCACTCTAGGTGCACTAGTGATTGGATACTGTGGCACCTTATGAGTCCCTAGTATATGGTACCTTAGGTACCAAGGGCATAGGTACTTCACAGGCCTACCAGGGGCTGCAGCATGTATTATGCCACCCCTGGGAAGCAGACTAAATCTGACACCACAGGCCTGCTACTGCAGCCTGAGTGAGGAAGTGCTAGCATCCCTCACTGAGATATAGGTTCCCTATATCTCTCCTACACACACATATAACCCTATCAGTCACCCCTAAGGCAGGCCCTATCAATCCTGAGGGCAGGGTGCTTGGCTTATATGTGAGGGGGTGCCTCTGCCTGAGCAGGCCCCTCTGCAGCTCTCAGAGTCCATTCTCTGGTGCTGTCTGTGGATGCAGTTAAACCATATACTTTTAAGTGCATTATATCCTCGCGGTAAAATGCTAACTTTGGAATGGCTGCATCGAAACATGTCGTGTTTGGTGTCAAACATCTTGGAATACTACCCCCCCCCCCGCCAGTCCTGGCGGCGGGGGTAGCATTCCACCCTTCTAGAGGGGTAGACATGTACCTACTGTGGAAACGCGGTGGAATCCTGCAGAGCCCTGGCATCACAAAATGGATGCCACCAGTCACAGACACTGGGCTGCCCTCCCG
Organism: Calotriton arnoldi; assembly: GCA_963921515.1. Classification (NCBI taxonomy): domain Eukaryota; kingdom Metazoa; phylum Chordata; class Amphibia; order Caudata; family Salamandridae; genus Calotriton; species Calotriton arnoldi. Next base: position 54,437 of record CAWUFW010004651.1, on the reverse strand, counting down.
CTGATGACCAACACTCGCAGTGGAGGAAGCCCAACAATAGATATCCTGTCCCAAGGGGGTGTGACCACCTCCCAGACAGGGTTTAGTGTATTGGGGCTGGGTGGGTGCACTCTTAGAGTGCTTTGAAGTCCTGCACTGGGGGAGCAGAAGGCTCCTCTGTGCATATGCCAGTTCAAACCGGCTCAGGGGCTACCTGTCCCTGCTCTGGCGCAAAAGTGGACAAAGGGAAGTGGGTGTAGCCGCCCACTCCCCTGACCCTCCCATAGGTAGGGTCATAGAGCTGGTCCCTCCCCTTCTTTTAGTATAAGAGGGGGAACCTGTGCATTGCACCCTAGATTTCCCTGGACGACGCTCTGAAGAAGAATCCCGGACCTTCGACGTTCCACTACCTTTGGAAGACTGAAGAATCTCCCTTGGAGTCAAGGAGTGACTCCCCTGCTTGGCAGGCACCAAAAACTACAAACGACGGTCGCAAACTACGCCACTCCCGCCGGAGTCCGAAGTCCCTGCAGCCCAAGAAGTGGATTTCCTGACTTCTCAAAGGCCATCGTGAGTCCCCAGCGAAGCTGAGGCCAGTGGACCCCAAGAGTAACGAGGAACCGCGACCCCTGGGTACCGTGCACTATTGTCGAGTGCAACCCCTCACAACGTTCCACGAACTTGTGCTTTGGACCACGTGTGGTCCCAGCCTCCAGCAGGAATCCCTCCTAAGATCAGAGGCCTACCACGTCCCGAGTGACCGTGGGCCCCTGTGAGAGAATCCTCCCGAGGCGTCTTCGTGATCCCTTGCCAGCCGGCTTGCGGGTCCCCAGAAGACTTTCCAAAGAAACCAAAGGGCTCCCGTGGTTGCTCCAGGCCCTCCCTGACTTACCCTCGCTGGGTGAGTTCCACAGACCTTGCTGGTCTGCGCCATTGTCTCTTCACACTTTCCCCGAGACTTGCTGTTACCAAGGCCTGTTGGCTCCGATCGAGTTGCCGACACCGCAGTAAGCCGCAGACATCGTGGGACACGCCGAATCCAGCTCCTGGTCGTCGACGACGCCTCCTGGACCTCGTGGCTGAAGAGTCAAGGCAACCGCGGACGACCTGAATCTTGCGACGACGGTGGGCATCCATCTTCCTTGCCCCGAGTCACTGCCAAGTGACTTTGAACACTGTCCCCTCTGCTTTCAGGTCTTCCATCTTCCGAATCCAGGCTTGGATTCCTCCGGACACTTCTCCTGTCGCCGCAATCAGCAAGTCTTCACTGGCTCCCATTGAAAACGACGCCGCGACCCGACACCAAAGAACACCTATGCACCCGGCTCCCCTGGGTGAGGTAACTTCAGCACTACGGTGCTCCTGTGGGTGTGGGCCCTAGAACTACTTACCCTGTAAGTGACTTGCTTGTAGCTTCCCTCGAAGTGTCCTAAAACTCTAACTTTCCCAGTGCGACTATCGCACTGACTCGTACCTGGTTCGCGGCTGTGTTAGACACACCGCGTCCAACTCCCTTGCAATACCATCTGTAACCGCGTCCTTCGACTCGTACAAGGACCGATCGGTGTGTTCGCCTCGAACACGCAAGGGACCTTGAACATTGATATCTCAATCGCGTCTGAGTGCATAGACTCGTACAGGATTCGCATCGGTGCCAGGTCACCGCGTCCGTCCTCTGTGGGTCTCCTACAACTACCTGGGGTGGTCCTTGGGGGTCCCTCGATTCTAGATGCCCTAGACCTAGATCTAGCAAACTAAGATTGTAACATTCAATTGTGCTAAACTTATCCTGATAATATTTGACTTGTACATATGTTCCTGACCTCTAATCTCATAAAGAGATTAGTAGAGAGTGTTTATTAATAAATACATATATATTTGATATATATACCTGTGTGGTGTCTTTTCATTTGGTGATTCAAGAGATTGTGTGGTAAAACAAGCTGCTTTACATTCCTTCAAGACTTAGCCTGAAGGCTGCTCTCCACAGCTACCACTAGGATAGCTTTCTATAAAGGTTGTCTTAAACCTATCTACCATAAGAGTCGAATTGTTCTGGTGCAAGGTGTCCACTTTAATTAGTGAACAGCATATACCAGGCCAACTTCTCACAGATGGACACATTCATTTTTGTTAGGCACAGGGAGATTAAGTGATTTGCCCAGAATCACAGGATGTTGAGCATCGTTGCCGAGACTCGAACCCGGTTCCCCAGCTTCGAGGTCGACCGCTCTAGGTGTAAGGCTACATCCTCTCCCCATTAGGAGTTAAAATTGTGGGATCTAGCTCTCTTTAGTAACATTGACACAACCATGTCTATGGAGGGAGGGGGGGCGTCTAGAAGTGGGGGATGTCTACCCAGGGGATACCTTAATTTCTCTCCAGGATGCACAGGACACCTTTTGAATAGGACAGGCCCATTTTTTGCATTACGCTAAGTTGGAGAGTGTGGTGAAGGAGCTTTGGGCAGATAGTCCTGCAGCACCCCGGCCCTTTGGGATACTGGACGGGCTTATTGAGTAGGGGAGAAACGTCACTTAATTACCCTCTTTTACAAAACCCTTAGGAGTGACATGCAACCTTGACAATTTCCTGCATTTGGGGCCTGGGAGAAAGATTTGGGTACACCCATCTCAGATTTGGATTGGGTGGGTGCATCAGGCCTTGTTCGTATTGTATCCTGTAACAACAGATTTAAGCTTCTGCATTTTAATTTCCTGCATCGTACCTACGTCACTCCCTATAGCCCGAAAAAAATAGACCCTACTAGAGGGGCTACCTGTGCGCGATGCGGAGAAATTGGGGCCATTTCATACAGCTAGCGTGGGACTGTGAAAAGGTTCAAGATTACTGGTGACAACTAGTGCCACATATAGAGATGGCCACCGGGATTCGAATTCTGCTGATTCCGCTGGCCTGTCTGCTGGGAGCGGTGGTGCGACCAAAGGGACGCAAAATCCCTTATAGACTTGCCCAGTTGGCCCTATTGCTGGTAAAGAGGCGAGTGGCCATTGGGTTGTTGGGCACGAGGGTCCCACTATTGACACATTGTTTACATTAGAGGTAGGTTGCCTTTGATAAAGAGTGAGAAAAGGGTGGGGGCCATCATGCACCTCTGGCGGACCCCCCTATCCACCCTAATCTGGTCGGTCAGTTGGCCTTGATTACCCCATCGAACCCTTGCATAGTTGTTCTCATGAAGGCGAACAATTAATGCTAGTATTTCACATGGGATGCCCATTTCCTTCAAGACATGCCAAAGTTTGTGTCTGGGAATGAGGTCGAATGCAGAACGAAAGTCAATAAAAGCTACGTATAGGCTGCCCTGACAGATGGCCATGATCTTCCAAGCTAATAGTAGGAAGCGGAAGACCTGATCGACAGTGCTAACTTTCTGTCTAAACCCTGCTTGAAAGGGGGACAAAATGTTATTGTCACCTATCCAAGTTTGGATTTTCATAAGAAGCGCTCCGGCAAAGACCTTTTGAGCACGGTCGATCAGGCTAATGAGTCTATAATTCTTGGGCAATGCGTGATCGCCCTTCTTGAACAACGGAATTACCTCAGCTCCTCTCCAAGAAGACGGAATTGGGGAGCCAGCGGCTATTCCATTGGCCAAAGCCAGAATTTATAACGACCAGTTATCAGTGTTGCTAAGAAATACGTCACCAGGAATGGCGTCCAGCCCGGGGGCTTTAGATCTAACAATTGCATTGATACTGGTTCTTTTTTCGGCTAAGGGAAAAAAAACATTAATTTGGGAGCTATTATAATCAGCTGTTAAAACCTCATTTGCTTGGTCGAGCTCTCCAGTATAAAGTGACGAGAAATGAAGGTGCCACGCCTCAACAGCAATATTGTTGTCGGGCGGCTGGGGTCTATCTCCATCTCCCCTTGTTACTAAGAGCCAAAAACGTTGTGCATCGTTTTTGGCGAAAGCCTCATTAATCAACGACCAACGCTCTATTTCCCAGTCCTTTTTAGCCTTAAGTGTCGCTTTCTTATAGGTTCTCCTGGTTTCCCTCACTGCGGCCACATTGTTTGCTCAAATTGCAGTAGCCAGTTTAAATCTAAGGTCCCTACACTCTTGAGTGAACCAGGCAAACTGTGGTTTTAAGCGTTTGTTCCCACCCTGCGTACTTCGTGGTATTTTAAAATAAGAGGCCAACAGATTAAAAAAATTGGTGTGACAATCAGCAATCTTAGCCAGATTACCCGGGGGTTCTAGCAGACTAGACATCTGCCTAATACTAGCCTCCAAGTTGGTGTTAATTAAGTCTAGCTTCTCCTGGTCCATAGCTACACGTGCCCATTTAAGATGCCTGTTGTCATTGGTGGGGCAAACCACCCTAGTGGCAAGTGTAGTATTTGGGGAGTGTAAGCATCTGATTCATGGTGAGATTAGACTGAGCTCGAGGGGGTTGTGGTCACTATCCGTGGTGGTCCCTACAACCATGTTGATTACTTTGGGCCACAATCTTAGGACAAGCAAAAAATAATCAATACGGCTCAGGTCGGTGGTCCGATTAAACGTGTTTGCTCCTGACTTATTAGAAATGGTTCGCCCATTTGGGCCCTCAGGCCGAATTCGAGAGTTATCGCATTAAGTTGCAGTGCCGTTTAGGACCATTTTTTGATGGGAGTAAGATCCAAAGGGGGAATGTGCCACAACTCATCCTCTTCCCCACTTCCACATAAATCCTCCTGCCCTAGTGGTTCGAAGGAGACATTGAAGTCACCTGCGACTATTGATGGGGGATGAGTATCTCTAGCATCTAGGAGGTTCTCCAGCTCCTGGAGAGTGGCTGACGTGGTTCCGCTTTGGTCCCTCTGGCATAGACATTAAAAAGGTCCACCCCTAGCTCATCTTCCCCCCTGATGTGAACCGCTAGTATTTCTGGGTTATTGGTCTTGAGCTCTTTGACAGAGCAGTGAAGGTCGATTTTAATTAAAATCAATAAGCCCTCTGCTGGACGGCCGAGATTGTTAATGATCGCAGGGCGATGGAAGGTGATGAACCCCGGAAAAAAAATAGGGGATGGGGACCACATTTCTTGTAAGATACAGATGTCGTATTTTTCTACATATTGGATCCAGTGAGCAAGGGTGACTTTCGACCTCAGCCCGGCCATGTTCCAAGATAGTAAGGAAAGCTTTGTTGAGTGCTCTTGATTGCTTATGGGAGGGGAGGAGGGATTTTCACCTTCTCCCTGATCCCCGCCATGAGGTCCTAGCCGGTGTCTCGAGGGGCAGCCCCCCTCACTATGGCTATTTGTTGCAATCGGGCACCATTCGTTGGCCATAGGGCGACGGATCAAGGCTGGGGATGGGGATGAAACAACATTGAGACTGGGCTCATATAGAGGGGTATTTGAATTAGAAGGATGTAGTGTGGAGCGTGATAATAGGGTTAGGTGTGCAAGTCATCATTTGCATCAAGGAGCGATTCAGGGCCCTGTTGGGGTACCAAGCTATGGGTGGGTAACAACAGTGGGTGCATAAGTGGGCGATATTTCAACTGTACCCCAGTATAAGTTGATGAATTAGTCCTGGCCTCCAATGCAATTAGATTGTGGGCCAGGTTCGCATCGCCAAGGTGCAGCTCTATGCAATCGGTCTGAGAGTTGACTCTATTAATTCGTTTTGCTTCAAGACTATCCTCTCTAATCACTGAGCGGCACCCCCTCACATGACGGATGCAGTGTATGCATTTATTGGTTAGGGAGTCTTCGTTTTCATGTCTCGTGGGTGTCGACAACCTGGGGACGTTAGTCATATAAATGCTGTTAGTGGGCCCTCGTGGATTGTCGCGCCTACCGGATAAATCAATAGTCAATGGGGGTAGAGAATCGAGGGCCCCTGGCTGGTGGCGGGCCTGGTGTGCGATAGCGTGCAATATTGGCGTAAGCAGTAGTGTTCCTAAGAATTGGATCAGAGGATTTCTTATAAGTGAGATTTTCAGCCAATCCTAGAGACGTGATAGTTGGGCTGTCAGGGTTAGTAGTAGGGGTCAGAGATTTTACAGGAGGCAGTTTAGTTGAATGGTCTTCAGGGACGCCTTTGTTCATAAGTAGTTTGATTTGCTCCGTTAGGTCTTGAACTGCCCTTTTTAAAGAATCTACCTCTGTCCTCAGGTCAACTATAATCTTCATGGTGTCCTGGCCCTTCAGGACCTGGTCATTAACAGCATGCTCGCTTGTGGATGGTGTTGGGGTACCTTGGGGCCCTCTGATGACTCCCACTTCCTGTCTCCCGCCGGCTGTGTTGGGAAACTCACCTAACTCCTCTACCATTAAAGGCTCGGATGTATGCTGGAGTGGGAGAAATCTATTGGAAAGGATAAGATCGGTATCTAAGTTTGTAGCAGCTATGACATTGACTGTAGCCCTATCGGGGAGGTCAGGGGAACTTGCTACCTCCTCTACCTCTTCAACAACGGGGGTTGGAATTTGGGGCACTATTGCATGATTAGGGGAACAGTTTGAGCTACGTGTTTTGGGCTTCCTAAACATCGAAGGGATGCGTTTTGGCTGACTGGACTTTGGACTAGAGTGGATAGGTGAGCGAGGGGAGCAAGAGGTCATGGGTAAGTCATCTTGTGGCGCTAAAATCTCCTCGCACTCAACCAGGAGATTGTCTATGTGATCAAGGACACAATTTCCTCCTGCAGACTTACGAACTTGTTTAGTTTTGTTTGATTTCAGTTGGACCCCTCCGTCCCCACTTTCAAAGTCCCTGGATTTCCTTTTCCCCATGGTGGTACGTGGAACCTTGACTGGAATAGGGCTAAAGCACTACTAAACTCACTGCCCCGTAACCTTCCCCACCAAGAATTAGCAACTGGTATGTTATGCACGACAAAAGACCGGGGGATGGCACCAGCGGTGCCCAGCGGTGCCCAACAGCAGCGGTTAGGACTAGCAATCGTCTAGTAGTCGCTGCACCCACTCAATGGGGAGATAGGCCTATACGGGTTCCAGCATAAAACAAGGACGTGGGACAACAAGCCTGAATTTTATGTTTTGGAGCAAATGCCAATCAACCCAAAGCAACCTAAAGGCCAGAATCAAATACCAGAAGGGCTGGGCAAATAACTTACAAAGGGGGCCAAGGGCAAAGTCAGAGTCAGAGTCAAAATAGTTTATACACTCACAGTTTTGATGCCGTGCCCACGAATCAAAGGGGGTGGCCCTGCCGTGCCTCTTCCTGGCAATGCCGGGCAAGGACGGGCCCGCCTCTTGGCGCGATCCCGGCGTCGGTGGCGGCTCCCAGCCGCAAGGAACTATGGGGGATTTAGCACTGCCCCCCTCCGGCGAGATGTGCTGCGGCAACAGCGGCAAGAAGAAACGGGCGTCTATTATCATCAAATTATGCCATTTTATTTAATCTAAGTTTTGGCACTAGCGCGCTGGTTATACCCTTAATTTAATGGACAATTTAATGATTGCTTGAGGCTTTTTGACCGCACAACCAGCTGATTCCTTACATTCAATCATCAGTTGCTCACCTCCTTGGGTAAGCTGTCAACAGCCCAAAATATATAAAGAATATAAAAAATCTGCTGGTTGCGGCTGGAGGGGGTGTTTGTTTCTTTTTTTTCATGTTCTAAGATAATTTTCGGTTTCTTTAATAATTTTTGCTTGTCGCTATTCCATCCATAAAATCAAAAAAGGATAAAAATATGTGCATTCTAATGTATAGTAATCTACGGGGTGAGTGGAGATTGTTGAACACTGTCATGAGTAAAAATGGCTGACATAATGTAACACGTATATGATGAAGTTTGCTTTGAAATACGATGCAATTACTAATAAAGACAAGCTAAAAAAAAAAGAATATAAAAAATGGAGAGGCAACACTCCAAATTTAGTCCATTACCTTTGGAGAATCACGTATTCAGATGTCTCAAGACAACTTCTTTGTGAACAAATCATTTCCTTTATTGATCTTCACATGGAATGCAGTCATGCAGCAAACAGGTTTATCTCAATAACCATGAGCATCCTCAGGGCTGCAATTTACAAAGTAACAAACATTTTTTTATAAGCATAAAAAAAAACAACCAATTAAAGTCAACGCTATTTCTATTTTTAAATGTAATAATTGCATTAGATAACCTATTATAGAAAATCAATACAAAACCATACCTGCAGGTATGGGACAAATCAGCTAGCAGAAGAGAGATAATAAAGCAATTCATTAAAATTTTGTATTGTGATTCCCCAAATTTTTTTACAAAGAAGAAATGTTTTTACCTCCTATAATAATCACTAAGTCTTGAAATTGGACCATCTATCCTCACTACTAATTTGCAAATAGCTAAATTAATTCCCAAGTCAATGCAGTACAGCTGCTCACCTCAGTACAATGAGTCTACTCCCACGACTGTGGAAAACCTTCAAACTTCCACTTGCAGGTCACCAGTGTCTAGGACAGTCATTGAAGGCTCCTTCAATCCTGCTGAAATGCACAGTTCATTCCACCTATTCTGGCCTGGACATTTACAGTAAAAGATCGATGGCCCCTGATGAGTTCTCACTGGCTTGTTTTTGTAGGCCACCCTCGCCAGATCGCGTCACCATTGTGTGCCTGCCAGACCTTGTCCTTGTGCTTCATCCAGTGTGCCCCTGGTTCAACTACCTAAATGCTTGCGGAAGGTCTGTCTGACTCCAGTGGCTTCCAATGCTCCCCTACCACTCTGCTCAGGGAACTTCACTAGTGTCATGTGGGGATCTTCTTCTCGCTTGTCGTCTGTGTGCTCTTTGTCACTGAACTGTCCAGTGCTCGGCGGCACCTTCCAGAACCACAGCCGCATATTGATCTATAGGCGTCCTTGGTCGCCATCTTAGATGCAGGTCTGGATTCACATGGCAGCGTGTACAGCCGCTGGAGCCACTTCCACCAGTTCTTCTCCTTTCCAACCAGAGCTCTAACTCACATCTGAAACAACAAGTGCGTTTACTGGTGTCTACAATGTTGGATCATGCAGGATTGTGTCAGATTCAGGTGGTTGGCAGTGGAGCTGTTTTGAAGTGCGTCTCATTCCATTGCCCACTGGCCGTTCCCCTTCTGCATGATTCAATATTTATTAGACAAATAGCTGCTGAAAGTAATAGCCTTGTAAATGCCTAAAATAATAATGTACTGCAGTGCATCTTTCTTGCTTAAACACCCATACACTGTGCCAATAGAGACTGTTTGAGTCAGTGTGTGCCATACAAATGCATTTAGTTATTTTACAACTGCTGCACAAGAGAAGTTGAAATTCTATGCCTGTGTCTTAGTCCTTCTCAAAGAGGGACAAAAATGTCAGCTCCTTAGAGTGGCAAGAGTTGACTTTCAGGGAATTACTATGCTCCTTTTAAGCACATTTATTACATTTTTAAAAACATGTGTTCGAGGCATGTGAGCTGCAGAGCTCACACTGAGCATTAGATCGCCATCTGGTGTTGGGCTCGGATGCTTGCACTTTGTTGTTGTCTTAGAAGAAGTCTTTGTAGTTAGGAGATAGGTGACTCCTCCCTTGGACGATAGTGTGCATGGGCATCGACTCCATCCTCAGATTGTTTTTTTCCGCCATTGGGTTCAGATGCAATTTTTGCGCACCGGTTCGAAACTTTGGTTTTGAAACTTTTCAACGCGCAAAACTTCCAACAAACTTTTCTATCGACATCGAAATCTCAACGCGCCTTTCATCGATTCCTTTTCCAGCCGTCGACGCGGGCCGCTGGGTCCATCGACGCCGTGAGGCCTACGGCTCATGGAAAGGACGCCCTTCAGAAAATGCCCCCAGTGTGGAGCAAAATTCCCACACAGTGACCATCACGAGGACTGTAACCTGTGCCTTTCGCCCGACCACAACGAGTCCAGCTGTCCAGCCTGCGCCTCCTTTTGATCGAAGAAAACTATTCGAGATCGTCGAGCTCGAAGGCACGTCATGGCGCAGAGATCCGCTCCGGAACCGGTGGACATCTTCGACGAAGGCCCAGATGTCCCTGAAGAAGATTCCGAGGATCTCCAAATAGTGTCAGAGGCAGAAGACTCAGACGACCCCATCACTCCTGGGCAACGAGTGAGTACTACTGCCCCTACCCCAACCACCCCACCAAAGCACAAGGCACCGGTCAAGACTTCGCTCGTTGGCCCCAGTCGCGACCGAAAACACACTTCAGAAGCCCCGCCTTCGAGCCCGGCTCCGAAGAAAAAATTCAAGCCTTCCGGTACCTCGGCACCGAGCAAACCGCATGTGCTAGTCCCACCGGCACCTTCGGCGCTGAAGCCAAAAGAACACTCTGCTTCGAAATCAACACCGATTCCTTCCACCTCTAAACTCAAACCCGCCTCGAACACATCGAAGCATGGGGATAAGCCGGCGTCGAAACCTAAACATCACGCCACAGCCCCTAAGCCAAAGCCTTCGGAGCCGACAACCAAGCCTAAGGATTCTTCCACGCCTCCTAAGGCCAAAGAGCATAAAGCTCAGCCACCACCCCGCTCGGAACCGAAAAAATCGGCGCCGAAACCAGTCATCCAGGAAGAGGAGCTTTTTCATCCGGATCCTGTTGATCCTAAGCAGACTAAGATCCACATCAACCCTAAAACAGGACATCTCACAGCTGTACCACGCCACAAGCCAGTACCTGTGGAAAAGGACTGTGCCACTTCACCTATGCCTCCTTCTTCCCCTGTCCTTCCATCTAACACCCCTCCTCTCCACAAACCTGTTACACCGCCTCAGCCTGTAACATCTCCACCACATACACCACCTACATATAATTATCAAGATGACATAGGGGACGGTGGTGACCCTGATGACCCATTCACTGATCCAGATGACCCACCACAAGATGATTGGGATTACAATGATCAAATAGATCCCCCAGACCTCCCAAGCCCTCTACCATACCCAACAAAACCCTCTCCTCCGGATGATAATATTGGGTTTGGGCAACTCATCAATAGGGCTGCTGTATTTCATGGGGTACACATGCACACAAACGCACCAGAGGAGGATTTCCTATTAGACACATTTGAACAGTCCCAAAAAACTGTACAAATATTGCCAATGATTAAAGGGGTTATTAAGCATGCTCCTGACATATTTAAAGATCCTGTACGCGCCAGGATTCTTAACCCCAGGATCGATAAAAAATATAGGCCTGCCCCTGACGATCCTGCGTACATTAAAGGCCAGCTGCCTCTAGACTCGTTAGTAGTCTCCAATGCTAGAAAACGAGCTAATTCACAAACCTCAGGGGACGCACCACCCCCTGATAAAGAATCAAAATTACTAGACGCATCTGGCAAAAGAGTAGCTGCGCAGGCCGCCAATCACTGGCGCATAGCCAACACACAAGCACTGCTGGCCAGATATGATAGGGCCCACTATGACCAGTTAGAAACCCTTTTACAACACTTGCCTGACCAGTATAAGACTCAAGCAAATGACCTAATTCAAGAGGGCAAACTAATCACTAACGCCTCAATTAAGTGTGCCCTTGATGCAGCTGACACTGCCGCTAGGTCTGTAAATACTAGCGTACTGCTCAGAAGAAATGCATGGCTGCGCATTTCAGGCTTCAAGCAGGAGGTCCAAACCACCATTCTAAATCAGCAGTTCAATCATAACCAACTTTTTGGACCGGCTGTGGACACTGCTCTTGAAAAGATGAAAAAAGATACAGAGACTGCCAAGTCAATGGGAGCGTTGCAGTCTCCGCAACCGCGTGGCTCCTTTCGCCGCTCCTTTTACAGAGGAGCCTCCAGAAACATCAGCACAGATAGTTCATCTTCCTTTAAGAACACCACCCAAACATCCCCCAATAGAGGATATTTTAGAGGAGGATACAGAGGGAACAACAGTAAAGGGAGAGGCCGAGGTAGCACCAACACCCGTACCTCCCCTGCTGCTAAACAGTGACTTCCCTCCACTTCCCCCGACCATTCCTGTCGGGGAAGATTAGCACAGTTCCTACCTGCCTGGAACTCCATCACAACAGACAGGTGGGTGAGACAAATTATCCAACATGGTTACTGCCTGGAACTTACAGCTACCCCCCAAACATACCACCCAAGCAGCGTCCAATGGCCGCAGACCATCTTACACTTTTAAAGCAAGAAGTTCTCTCACTGCTTCAAAAGCACGCCATAGAGCCAGTCCCTTTACTACACCAGGGAACAGGAGTTTACTCCCTGTATTTCCTAATCCCCAAAAAGGATGGGACCCTAAGGCCAATTCTAGACCTCAGACCCCTCAATCAGTATATACATTCTGAGCATTTTCACATGATCACTCTCCAACAAGTGCTTCCCCTACTGCAACAGGAAGACTTCCTTGCCACACTAGATCTCAAGGACGCCTACTTCCACATCCCCATACATCCTGTTCACAGGAAGTATCTAAGATTCGTACTCGATGGACAACACTACCAGTTCAAAGTCCTTCCATTCGGGGTCACCACTGCTCCAAGGGTGTTTACCAAATGCCTTGCAGTAGTAGCAGCGCACCTACGAAGACAACAAATACATGTCTTCCCATATCTGGACGACTGGCTCATAAAAGCCAGATCATTCAACCAGTGCATCCAACACACTCATCACACCATTCAAATGCTACACAACTTGGGGTTCACAATCAACTATACCAAGTCGCACCTCCAGCCCTCCCATCAATATCTGGGGGCCACAATAAACACTTCCACAGCTCTAGCGTATCCCAGCCCAGCCAGGATAGCCAGTATACAAGCCCTCATCACCAAGTTTCAAACACAACACTCTCTCCCAGCCAGAGTGTTCATGCAACTAATCGGCATGATGGCATCATGCATTTTCATCGTACCTCACGCAAAGCTTCAAATGCGTCCCTTACAAGAGTGTCTAGCACACCAATGGAATCAGGCTCACGGACAACTTACAGATCTGGTGTTGGTGGACAGCCGCACACATCGCTCTCTGCAGTGGTGGAACACAAAAAACTTGTCCAAAGGGCGGCCGTTCCTCGAGTCTGTTCCACAAATAGTACTAACAACAGACGCATCTCTCACAGGATGGGGAGCACACCTGTTAGATCACACAACACAGGGCAAGTGGACCACTCAACAAAAACTGCTCCACATCAATCATCTAGAACTACTAGCAATATTCCTAGCCCTCAAATCCTTTCAACTCCAGGTACAAAACAAAGCCGTCCTGATCCGAACAGACAACATCACGGCCATGTATTATATACAAAAACAGGGGGGGACACACTTTCTACAACTGTCCCAACTTGCACAGAACATTTGGAGGTGGGCCATTCCACAAAACATATACCTTCTCGCCGAACACCTACCAGGAGTTCACAATCAGATTGCCGATCTGTTAAGTCGACAGACACAACAGATTCACGAATGGGAACTACATCCACAGGTTCTTCTACCTTTTTTCCAGATGTGGGGCCAACCAGACATAGATCTATTTGCCACACACCAAAACGCAAAATGCCCAACCTTTGCCGCCAGGTTTCCTCACCCGCAGTCCAAGGGCAATGCGATATGGATGAATTGGTCAGGCAGATTTGCGTACGCTTTTCCGCCACTCCCACTCATTCCGCTAGTAGTACGCAAGCTCCGACAACAATCTCTAAAAATGATCCTAGTAGCTCCCACATGGGCACGCCAACCCTGGTTCACAACACTGCTGGAACTATCAATAGTCCCACACCAAAAACTACACCTCTCCCCATCACTACTAACGCAGAACCATGGAGAGATAAGGCACCCCGATCCAACTCAACTGAATCTTGCGATCTGGCTCCTGAGGTCCTAGAGTTCGGTTACCTTAACCTACCACCGGACTGTATGAACATCATTAAAGAGGCCAGACGCCCTACCACCAGAGCTTGCTACGCAGCAAAGTGGAAAAGATTCGCTATTTACTGCAATAACAATAATATCCAGCCACTACATGCCTCCATACAAAACATCATTTGCTACTTACTACATTTGCAAAGATGTAATTTGGCATATTCATCCATACGTCTGCACCTAGCAACACTTGCTGCTTACTTACAGAACAGACAACACTTATCACTTTTTAGGGTCCCAGCAATTAAAGCCTTTATGGAAGGCCTTAAACGGATCATACCTCCCAGATTACCACCTTCCCCAGTGTGGAATCTTAACATCGTGCTTACTAGGCTCATGGGACCCCCATTTGAACCTCTGCATAAATGTGAACTTCAATTCCTCACATGGAAAGTAGCCTTCCTTATTGCAATCACCTCTCTCAGGAGGGTGAGTGAGATCCAGGCTTTAACAATACAAGAGCCATTCTTACAAATACATCGTAACAAAATAGTTCTCAGGTCAAACCCAAAATTCCTTCCTAAAGTAATTTCTCCTTTCCACCTTAATCAATCTGTGGAGCTACCCGTGTTTTTTCACAACCCGGACTCCGTAGCAGAGAGAGCTCTCCACACCCTAGACGTCAAAAGAGCTCTAATGTATTACATTGACAGGACCAAGGACCAAGTCATTTCGCAAAACAAAACAATTGTTTGTAGCTTTCTCTCCACCTCATAAAGGTAACCCCATCTCAAAAGCTGGGATTGCGAGGTGGATCGTTAAATGTATCCAAATATGCTACCAAAAGCCAAGCGCACATTATCAATTCCCCTAGAGCACACTCAACACGCAAACTAGGGGCTTCCATGGCATTCTTAGGGAACATTCCCTAGAAGACATCTGTAAGGCAGCCACATGGTCTACAACACACACCTTCACTAAACACTATTGTGTTGACGTGCAAGCCAAGCAACAAGCTTCTGTGGGCCAAGCTGTTCTTAAAACACTTTTTCAAACTACTGCAACGCATACAGGTGACCACCGCTAGGGAGATACTGCTGTACAGTCTATGCTCAGTGTGAGCTCTGCAGCTCACATGCCTCGAACGGAAAATGCTACTTACCAGTATGCATCTGTTCTTGGCATGTAGAGCTGCAGATCCTCACACGCCCACCCACCTCCCGGGACCTGTATGTGTTCCAGTCCTATCTTACTTAGATATACACACATGGACATCTCTTTCTTTTCTACTAACTCCATCATTTCCCATTATGGCGAAAAACAATCTGAGGATGGAGTCGATGCCCATGCGCACTATCGTCCAAGGGAGGAGTCACCTATCTCCTAACTACAAAGACTTCTTCTAAGACAACAACAAAGTGCAAGCATCCGAGCCCAACACCAGATGGCGATCTAATGCTCAGTGTGAGGATCTGCAGCTCTACATGCCAAGAACAGATGCATACTGGTAAGTAGCATTTTCCTTTTCAATCTTCCTCCTAAAAGTTCTTGTATGTCAGTGATGATCGGTGGCTGCTGTATAGACATTCTAGTTTTTATTCTATATTGATGGGTGATGGTTGGCTGAAGCAAGGAATTCTTTGAAATAGTTCATGAGTGTTCCTCTAGAATTGCCTGCTTAAACTTTGTTTTCTTTTTTTTCAAGTTCATAGTCAAATTCTGCTGGTAAGTGCACCATATTGGGCAGTTATGAAGAACAATTCTCAGGGTAAAACCCCATGTGTTAACATTGGGGGGAGTCATACGATCAACAAACAAGGCGCACTAAACAAAAGCCACTCAAATGATCAAATGCACCGCCTTACAAGAACAGGCATCAACAATATCAAGGAAAAGCACTTATCTGGCTGCTGAGCAGCAAAGAAAGAGGAAGTGCTGTTTCTTGAAGTTGTTTATATGTGACTGCCTCTATGGTTGTTTTTCTTATCATTACAAAGACTCATGGGATGTGTAGTCTTTTGTATTTAATGTGTTGTTAAGGCTGCGGAGAGGAAATAAAGGGAGAGATGAGCATAATGCTCGCCTCCGCGTCCTTAATAGAATTAAAACTTTCCTTCACGGTAGCTAGGACATTTTTTATTCTCAGGGTAAAACCCCATGTGTTAACATTGGGGGTTATTGGACTTGCAAACCCCGGTCTTTCACAACACAGTTCAGCTGTAGAGATATGCCCCACCATCAAATGTCACCTGCCACCCCTGTGCATGGTGGGTTTTTCCTGCAGTTGTGTTCCAAAGGTGGGTGGATGTTATTGCGCCCATCCAGGCAAAACTGTGTGAGCATGCAGTGTTTTAAGGGTTATCGCTGAGTGGTGTATCAATGAGGGATGCAGAGCATACAATCTTCAGCCTATTCCTTGTCAGCTGTTTCAGTTAGTCTGCCTGCTTGGGGTTGTGTTAAAGCTCATGATGTATGTGATACAAATATACTTTGCTAGATGTTTGTGGATGTTTGTGTAAGTGTGCTTGTGTGGGGGAGCATTCCATTGTTGTGTTGTAATTTCAAGCTGCTGGGTTGGTGATCCATGTAATTCTAGAGAGGCTCTGTCCTATACTGAAGTGGTGCCTGACGACTTCTAGCAAAATATACCTGTTTTTACTTCTACTCTTCTTTAGTATACAATTTGCTCGGCCTGCTGGCACATAGGTGACAGCAGGCTTTAGGAAGTACTATTAACCCACAGAAGATAAGTGTCTCCAATGGTGCCTACAGCAGTGGGGCATAAATACTGTGCCATAATACACACCTACAGCGGATGCAGATATAAACTGCCTCCTTTCCATACTGTGCCACTGGATTCAAGCTATCCTGGCTGATGAGGGGTGAAGCCCCGAAACCGGTCCTAGGATGCTTGTTTCCGGTCCAAGGAGGGCCTGGCTTGCCAGTTCGGGCTGGACTGTTCCCATGAGGCACAGGGTCAAGACTGATTTGCATATGGCCAGGTCTAAACTGGGGTGGCATGGTGAGCAAAAGAATGATGGATTCAACCCAGATCTCTTGAAGGGGGGTGAATGTTTTGATTTGTTCTGCATTCAGTCCATCAATTGTGTGTCTTTTCCTTCTACAGTAGGGCATTGATGTTGGGCAGGATATGCAGGTTTAGAATAACACGCGACCCTCTTAGGTGCTGATCAGATACCCTCCTCCATAGGATATGTGTTGTCCTCCTGGTTGGGAGGGACTCATAAGTCCACTTCCATCAACGAGAGGTTGGCATTACCATTCTGGTGAAAGTCCAAAGACTTGGGGCCTGATGTACTAATATTGCAAATAAGAAATTGTAAATTGTGAATAATAACGATTCAATTCAATGTTTATTTTGCATTAAATCCATAAAACAAAGCATAATCAACATTGTAAATACACAATGTTACATTTAATTTGATAATGGAGTAATAAAATATAGATCATTAAAGCACATCACATTTAGAAGGGACTAAGTCAATCCAAGATTGAAATATAATTAATTCCTAAAATAGTTCAAATAGTACGTACAGATAAAGTGCAATATACTTCACTAACATATTGCCACTGGTGTCGAAAGTTAATTCGTATTATCCAGATAAATGTCAAAAACATGGCCACATTATAAATTATAAAAGCATCTGTGCTTGATCTAAGGATTCTCAGAGCTTCTTAATGTTGTCTAACCCCCAACTGACGACAAATCGGTACAATCCATTTTCTTTGGTGGGCATTGTAGCATCGCGGAAGAAAAGCAGATGGAGCACTGTTTCAGGAACTTTCCTACATGCTGGGCAATTGTCGCTCCCATTGTTGCCCCCATTTCAGGATGTGCAAAAAAACGTAGTCTGCAAAATCCTATGCCAAAATTCCAAGAAAAGCTCTTAGACATAGATGATGTAAGATTAACTAAAAAGGGCTCAAAGGAGAGGAAGCACCTAACATCCAAAAATTGATCTGCATGTGAACCCTGTTTGCAGTTGTCCAGTTCTTTCTCCCATAAAAAGTATTAAAATCTTTCTTTAAGAATACTGTTTGTTACCCAAGTTATCTCTGTTGTGTTTTCCCAAAGCTCTCCCAACCCTAGTTGGTGCAGAGAGTTCTTTATGTGTGTAAGCCAAGGTATTGTCTGATAATTAGATAACGAAGATCTTCTAGGATAATCTATAGGATACTAGTTCCACCATACAGTGTGGGCAAGATGGCGTCTGAGTGAGACCGCTACTACTCACCTGCTCTTCTCCCGCTGCTCCATCGGATTCTTCTCCCGATTTGTGACGGATTATGCGTGCGGGGACTTCTCGATGGGCTGATATTGCCAAGCACTACGTACAAAAATCAAAACAAGGGGCTCTTACCGGGGGCCTTGGCAGAAACTGCTGCGAGCGCTGGGAATCCTTGGCTCGGCTTCTGCTGACGACTATTTCCGGGTTGGGAGGCTGCCAGATCGGGTTGCTCAGCTACGGAGACGCACACGGAGCTCGTGGCGCTCATTGTCCTGGGATGGCTGCGCGAGGCAGACGAGGCAAGACGCGATTGAGCACTCAATCTGCACCAGCGGGAAGCGAGGAAAACGCTTTGAAGATCGCCAACAAAAAGGTCGAGACATCAACCGGTAAGGGAAACAAGCTGGAAAAGGAAAAAATAGATCCTAAAAAGAATATGCATGCTATTCAGAAGGAGACACCGGTGGGGAAACCAGGTGAAAAAAAAAAAACTCGCTATTCCAAGTATGTTCCTCTTCCCTGACGTAAGAGACACAGTGAAAAAAAATAACAAGGAGACAGGGTCTCAAGGGGAGTCAGGCGAACAAAGTATAATAGGTGAAGAACACGCCACCATACCGAATAAGCAGCATAGCCCGCAGTTCATAGTCACAGACCCTCTAGCTGATGAAACAACATGGGGCTCAATGTGTGAAAATACCGTGGTGGGAGTCACCGAGATACCCATAGACTCTCAGGGAGATGGGGGCAACATTAAGGAGATTGAACTTTCTAAGGGAAGAGACCACCCCACAATGGAATTATCAAATCCCCTGGTAACCATTAAAGAAGGGAGAGGTAAAACACCCAGCAAACCTAAGGAAACTAATCCGAGCAGGGTCAATAAGAAAAATAATCCGAAAAGCTCTGAGGCTGGCTACCTCTCCCCTGACTCTCTGGAAAAATTCTTCTCCCTGACGGAAGATTCAGGTGAGTCAGATCTTGGAATAACCAGCAGTAGCGATAGCAGGGATTCCCAAACTAGCAACAGTTGTACTCAAGGGGAACAAAGATTGCCAAAAAGACTAAAACGAGTATCTAGCCGGAAAAAATCGACCCCTCAGAGAACCTCAGGGGAGGAAGTGGAAGAACTGGGCTGGGATTATTCCACCACTCAATTTTTACCATCCAATGGATTAATGGAAAAAACAAACGCAATTGGAGGGGAAATATCTGATAAAAACATTCAGAAAGTTGGAGAGCATCCCCCCGAACCCTCCCTTTCATTAATTTTGCAATCCTTGAGATCTTTTCAAAACGAGGTTAAAACTGAAAACCGACATGCACGTCTGACATTTAAAAAACTACAAGGGTCAATGCGCAAGGTTGGGAAGACCTGTACGGAAATCGCAGAGAGATTAAGTATGGTAGAAGCGCGCACAGAGGTTCTTGAAAACACGGTGGAAACCTTGAAAACTCAGTCCTCGTCACAAGAAAGTACAATTAAAGATGTCTGGTGGAAGCTAGAAGACGCAGAAAATCGCCAGAGATGGAACATCCTGAGGCTACTATGGATACCCGAACACAGCGAAGGCAACGATATCAGGAAGTTTACCATCGATATGCTAAAAAATTCACTACCGGAATTGGCACAATGGGACTGGGACAGAGAAATTCAACATGTGCACAGATTTCCGTTCACAATATCAAAACGTCCGTCAAACTCCCAGTCATATCCACGCGCAATCTTAGTCTACTTTGGAAACTTTCTATTGCGACAGGCTGTTTATGATCTGGCCAGGCCTAATATGAAAAGAAAGTGGCAGAGCTTCTCTTTCTTCGCAAAACCGGATTTCGCTCATGCGACAGTGGAAAGAAGATGGAGGCTCAGGCAGCTCATAACACCCTTCCAAAATATCGGAGCTACAGACTTTTTGCAAAATCCCGCTAAACTGAAAGTTTCCTTTCAAGGCCGGAACTATAATTTCACCTCAGAAATCCAAGCACAAAAAGTTCTGGAGGAGATATCAGCCGGGAATACTGGATCTACCGGAAATAATAGACTATGAACCTCATTATAGATAGCAAAATAGAGGCTATAACTCTAATATTTTCAACCCAAAGACTTGCATGTTTATCCAATTTTCTTCAGTTCTTTTTTTTCCCTTTTTTTTATTCTAAGTGACTTGCTTTGATTGGTTGAATTTGTTCTTTTCTTGTTTATCAGGAGCGTCACAATTTAGATACGAGCATAAGTGAGCACCGGTGGAGGGGAGAGAGGGGGAGAATGGGGAAGAGTGGTTCAGACACTATCACGCGGGCTCAGGATTGAGCCCGATTGCCTTATATTTGGTGGAGGGTGGTGGGTGGGAGGGTGGGGAGATGGGGGAAGTCTCAGACAGGTGATGGGAGCTAGGGGTGTAGCAGGAGGAAGAAGCAAGGACATAGAGAGGGTCAAGACCGGTAGACAGATGATTGATCAAGAATGGAAGAACAAACATATAGACACAAATAAAAACTATGACGGCTAGGTTAAAAATTCTTACTGTTAACATATGTGGACTTAACGATGTGAAGAAGAGACAAAGAGTTGCAATTGGATTACAATCATCCGGGGCTAATATTATATGTCTACAGGAGACACATATTGAGGGATCACAGTTATATCTATTTAACTCACTAGGGTATAGACTGATTACCGCAACAACTCAGGAAGTAAGAACCAAGGGGGTGGCTATTTTAGCCAAAGGAAGCGGATTACAGTTTTCTCGGTCGGCTTCGGATAAATATGGGCGGTGGGCAATCATTGAGTGTCAGTACAATAATGACAAGAAGATGACAATATGCACAGTACATGCGATGATCCGACACTTCTGGATCATCTCTCCAACGAACTTGCTCACTGGCCCCTTCCTATAATTATCTGTGGGGACTATAATATTAATCTACCCTGGGATTGGTCATTGGATTCCAGGTATAAATATCAGGGGAGGAAGCCAAAAGTTTTTCAGGCCATTAAAAATCTGTGTCAAACACTTGGCTTGATAGACTGCTGGCAGACAAAACATCCAGGCAATCCAGGATTCACATCTTTTTCCCACCCGCACACACAGCATGTGAGATTAGACTATATGCTTGTTTCAAATACGATGAGCTCAAACTGTATTATTGAAAAAATGCCACGAGTCTTATCAGACCACAATCCGCTAGTTTTAAGTATAGAAATAGGGCTAGTGAACGCTAATGTACCAATATGGACCTTTGAAAGGGCATTGTTGCTTAACAAAGATTATTGTAGACACATGTGTGAGTGGATTCCCGGGTTCATTGAGGATAATATGGGTAGCACCGCAATTGATGTGGTGTGGGATGTCCTGAAGGCAGGGATCAGAGGGGAAACACTTAGATTCTCCTTCAATCTAAACAAAGAGGCTAAATTGAAAATGGAGGCATTACAGAGAAAGTTAGGGATAGCTGAGGAAGGACTTACAAGGGCCGTACAGGAGGGACGTGAACTTGAAGGCGAACTAAGATTGGTGGCGATTGCCAAAAATCGTATTATAGACATCTATACAGAGAAAGCTATAGTAAAGGCAACAACACATAAAAAAATGGCTTATGAACTAAATGAACAGGTTGGACATCAACTCGCTGTCCGCACTAGACAACAAAACACAGCCAATCTAATACGTAAAATTAACGATCCAGAATATGGCCCCAAGACCGAGTCCCAAGCAATAAGAGCAGCATTTCAGCGGTATTATCAGAAATTGTACGAAGAGCCCGGTGTTGAACAAGATAAGATTGAGGACCATTTAAATCAAATCCTTTCCCCCAGATTAGAGGAGGAAGATCAAGATAGCTTGGATCAAATACCACAATGGGAGGAAATGTTGGTATCTATAAGTAGTCTAGCCAAGGGGAAAGCCGCTGGCACAGATGGCATACCTGCGGAGTTCTATGTTAAATTTTCTCAACAGCTGAGCGGAATAATGTGCAACTTATTCTTACATATTTTTAATGGGGGACGCCCCCCAAGATCATGGTCATTAACCAAAATTGTGGTCTTCCCGAAAAAAAACAAAGACCCTACCGAACTTGGGTCTTATCGGCCTATTACCCTGACAACCTGTGACTCCAAAATCTATTCTAAACTTTTAGCCAGCCGGTTAGCATCAGTTGTTCATAAAATTGTGTCGGAGCGACAGCATGGTTTTAAACCGACAAGATCTACCACCGATCATGTTCAAAGAGTGATTTCTCTATTTGATCTTACCGATGTTTCAGGAGACGCTTATTCTACTGGATGCTGAGAAAGCGTTTGATAGGGTCTCCTGGAAATATTTATGGGCAGCCATGGTGAAAAGTGGTATCAGAGCACACTTTATCAGGGCGATCCAAATGCTATACTCGGAACCATCAGCCATAATAATGGTCAATGGTACACTGTCAGAAAAGATATCTATCAAGAGGGGGACTAGACAGGGATGTCCATGTTCGCCCCTATTATTTGCGATCTTCATTGATCCCTTTATCCGTAGGCTTGAAAACAACGTATTAATTCCACCTATACAGTCACGGAACTGGGCCACAAAAACATTGGCTTACGCGGACGATATAGCCGTAGTAACACCCGATCCCTGTTCTGCTATAAAGGCGATAGAAGAAGAGGCTGAAATATTCGGAGCCGTATCAGGATACAAGCTAAACTCAGGTAAAACGCAGATAGTACTCATTCAAAAAAGTGAGATGAGGGATAATCGTGTAGTAGACAGAGCCACATACCTGGGTGTTAGTATTACATCAAAGCTAGAAAATTTAGTTAATGATAATTTAGAACCATTAGTGCAATGTACTAAAAAGGACCTCACGAGGCTAAACAATTTGCATTTATCTATTGGGGGCCGATGTAATGTTATAAAAATGCTTTTTTTCCTAAATTGTTATATTTTTTCAGGACAATTTGCTTGGAATTTACACCCCAGTGGTTTAAGACAATAGAGAGTATGTTTTCTCGATTTATATGGGGCTATACGAAACCACGAAGAGCATTAAGGCTTATCATGTTGCCAAAGGATAGAGGGGGTATGGCTCTTCCCAACTTTAAACTATATTATTGGGCAACTACATTAAGATACAGTCAGGAGCTCCTCTTATTAGATATTGATAGTACTGGAACATCAAAATCCCTACACCACAGGAACTTATATTGGGTGAAAATACAAGAGGGCTTCTCTGGCGACAACTCCATGATAGTTACTTCAAGAAAGTTCGGTTCAAAACTATCATGGCTGTTTACAAAGTTTGGAAAAATACTCGTAAAATGCTGGGAATTGGTATACTTTCTTATTATACACCTATAGGGAAAATTATAATCTACCTGCAATTTTCACCGATGCATGTATGAATAGATGGATACGAGCAGGGATCAATCAGATTGGGTGCTTCTACTCTATAAATGGGCTAAAAACCTTTGATACACTTAAAAGTGAATATGTCTTAGAGAATAAAGACTTCTTTAAATTTCTCCAGGCTAGGGATTATCTGTGGAGGAAGGTGGGAGGAGAAGCTAAATTTCAAAAAGTCACAACTGTAGAAACTTTAACTAAAAATAGACTACCGGCAATTGGAGAAATTTATGAAGACATGAATGCATCTTTGCCAGATGACATGGAAAAATGTTCTGTGAAATGGCAGACGAAATTAGGGATTTCTACAGAAATCTTTTTTAGCTCATTTGATCTATATCAGTCTCTCTTAATGTCCACTAGATTACAGGCGCAATATTATAAGACGTGCTTTTTGTTATATTACACGCCTAGTAAGATAGCGAAGTGGGGGTCTGGTAAAGGAACTGTGTGTCCTAGGTGTTCATTGTATGAGGCCGATATAGTACACATCTTCGCGTCATGTAATGTATTACAAGAATTAATTCATGAGATTTCAGACTTTTTATCGGAGGTATTAAAAAATAGAATAGAAATTTCAGTGGTAGATATAATCTTAGGTATTTCGCATGGAAGTCGACCAAGGAATACACAAGGATTGATTTTTGTGGCCATGGCAGTCCTAAGGATATGCATTGCATCAGCCTGGTTGGACCCAAATCCACCAACATTCCAACAATGGCGTGCTCGACTATTGGCGACATGTAGTCTAGAAACAGCCATATATAAAAGAAAAGGCCATCGAAAACGCAAAAAGGGGATGAAAATATGGGACCCCCTGGTGGAGTGGATGCGAAACCATAGTGGGAGTGGGTAGGCTCGTATTCGTATTCCATTTATTCTTTATTTTCTTCTTTGATGTTTTTGCTTCCCCGATATCCTGATTCCTAGCTGGTCTATATCACTTGAAACTAAATTTATAGCTTTATTTAAATAATGATGCGGTATAAAAGTCATGAGGATACATGCGACCCAATTTACTTATTTGCTATCAATATTTTTTTTTTTTTTATGCACGTTTTTGTTTCCCCTTTATTTGTTTTTCTTCCTGCTTATGTACTTGTCTGAGGAGGGTGGGGGTTGGGGTGGGGAGGAGGGTTTTATAGCTGGAAAATGTCAATACATTTTTAAAAGAAGAAAAAAAGGATACTAGTTCCAGTGTGTGGTGTAGTCTAGGCCAGTATAACAAGGGCCTTAGTTTTTAAACATGTGCAACAGAGCAATGGCCCAGATCAATGAACAGTGGTAAAAGTGGAGCACTCTGGGGAAGGCTCATTGGGGCCTTTAGAAATTTATTTTCTGTTACAGTCAGTACACTCTTATTTTATTTCCCCATAATTCCGCCCCATAAAGTGCTGATCCCATTGCTTTTGACTTATATATTTCCAAAACAGGGCTTATTATTAGACTCTTTGACCTCTTAACATTTTTTACTATAGCTGCTGTTTCATGTTGTAGCTTCAGGGCACTCTTGGTGATCTAGGGAGACCAATTCATATCACTCGTAAGTCTTACACCAAGATAATCAATTTTGGAAACTCTCTCTATTTGAGCCGATCCTGCTCTTAATGTGGCACAATATGATTTGTAGGGGTCAAAGATCATATAATTGGCTTTTGTAACATTTAACTCCACCTCCCTTATTTTACAAAAATCCATGAATTGATTAATCAAGGTCTTGAAGATCAAGAGCGTGCATCATTAAATAACAATGCTGGCACTTGCAGAGAGCCAATTTTTAGGTGGAACACCCTCAGTGATATCTAAAAATGACACCACATCATTGATATGTAAGGAAAATAAAATCGGGGCCATTACACATCACTGCCTCATACCTCTAGGTACTGCTATTTTTCTAGTTAACCTGCCCATCGGTCCCCACCGTACCATGGCGTAATTATAATTAGGCAGCCTAATTAAAATAGATCAAATATTGTCCAGAAGGCCAATATCTTCAATACATTTAACAATTTTTCACGAGGGATTAGGTCGAAAGCCAACCGAAGGTCGACGGATGCAACATATAGATGCCCTTTGGCTAAAATAACTGTTTTCCAATAAATTATACACAACCTAGAAACCTGATCTAAAGTGCTAGTCTTAGTTCCGAACTCTGCTTGCAAATCTGATGGAATCCTATTTTTGTCTATCTATATCAGCAATTTATTCAATAGCTGTCGACAGAATTTTTTTGTCGGCTGTCTATTAACTTATTGGTCTATAATTACAAGGATCATCATGTGCACCTTTCTTGTGTATACGAATTATTTGAGCCCGCACCATGAGTCTGGAATAGCATCCCCTTCTAAAATGCTACTTATTAAAATATTTATATAAATCCCCCAGGATTGCTGGTCAGAGATATATAAATTGCCTGGGATTTTATCTGGGCCCGGGGCCTCCTCACTGGTAGTGTCAAGGATGGTCTCATAGGTTTTGTCAAGGGAAACTACCAATGGGTTAAGCAAGTCCTTCCCTTAGAAATAGTCTATGGACAACAGATGCGGTGAGTCCATTTCAGATTTTTTGAATGGTCTTCCCAAATTTGAGGCTGAATGAAGAACTCTACTTTTTTCGTTTCGTACTTGCTACTGTGTGCGACTATATGGCAAAATATTTTATGATCCTCTGATTTGGCTGCTGCAGTTAAGTCCTACCAAATCTCCCTTTCCCATTCGGCTTTTGCCATCACTTGAGTTCTTTTATAGCTCTCCCTAGCCCTTCTAATGTCATTCAGATCCTTATTCTTAGTTGACTTGAGTAAGGAAAATTTTGCGTCCTTACATTTGTTATTAAACCAGCTTTGACTCCTGTCTTGCTTTCTTATTTCTTTTATCTCCCAGATTAGTAAGGTTCCTAAAGCATCATAGAGGTCCTCGTGAATAAATGCTAATATTTCGCAGGATTTAATACCACTGTTTTGAGCTGTGGCTAATGTGCCTAATGCCTGTGTTATCTTTCCATGAATTAATACAGTAAGGTCGGGGCAACACCTTACTTGGGGCCATTTTAAAGTATTCTTGTTAGTGTTAGGCTGATCTCACCTGACTGCAGTGATAATACATAATTCGGAGGAGACATGAATAATTCTTGCAAAGAAAGGTGCAGGGCATTGTCATCGTTATCTATATGTTCATTAATCACCATCTCTTTCATAGAGTGCCAAAGCCGAACATCAAGCATAATGTAATCTATTCTGCTTGTCCAATTAGTGTGATTATATATGTATTTACCAACTAAGTCAGAGAATGATCAACCGTTACATGCCCTAAGGCCTAAGTTGACAGTTAACACTGCTAATTGGATAACTTGTTTTGACCACTTTTTTATTGGTGGCAAATCGAGACTCTGGATTCCCCATCTTTCATCTTCCTCATTTGTGATACTATGATCTGAGTTAACCAAAGGCTCAAATGTTAGATTAAAGTCCTCGGCAACAATCAGCAATGACTTCTCTAGGTCATTTTCAATTAAAAACTCAACCTGGGATAAGGTAACTGAGTCCATGTTTTGCCTAGTGCCCTATTATAGATGTTGAAAATACGCACTATATTGCCCTTGGACCAATGCATTTTAGAGCCAAAATGTCTGGATAATCAGTTACTAGCTCCTTAACCTGATAATTTAATGATAGTTTGATGCATATTGTCAAGCCTCCAGAAGGTCTTCCTGCCGCTAGAGATGGCATTAACATTATAACTAATAAATCTGGATCTATACAAAGGAGTGGTACACAATGTCTCTTGAAATAAACAGAACTCAAAAGAATCAACAAAAACTCCCAGCGCTGGGTCCCTTAGCTTTGTCTGTAGGCCGGTTACGTTCCATGATAGTAATTTCCAATCCCCAATTGAGTCAACTTTGGGTGGAACATTTAAATTGCATGACCCTTGAACATAAAATCAGGCCTCCCTTTCCTGACTCAGAGAGGGCCTCTCGGGATACAACGTTGAACTGATAGGATAATTCCTCATGGTTCTGGCCTTTGGTCGATTATATTTCAAACAAATCTTTTTTTCACAGTTAGGGGGAAAGAGAAGTTCCAAAGCAATTAGGCCATCGCACAGTACCTTTGAGGCTAATGTGGCTTCAATATAATCAAATTTTTGATCCGAGATTGAATGGCGTTTTGCCTTCATGATGTCAGAACATATCCCCTCACAACAACTGTGTATCTTACGAATCCGATAAATGATTTTGTTGATGAGTGGGGCGTCATCCTCTCTCTAACCCCTGGGCATAGCTTTTCCACATTGTGCTTGTATAGATTGCTATCTACTCAATTTGTCTTTTTCATGCTTATTATGGGTTCCCCACCCAGCTTTCTTCCACAATTGGGTGGCGACCTTTCATTGTTTGCTTCTATCAGGTGTAGCAATTGGGCCTGATCAAAATAACAGATCTCTCTTGATTGATGTTAGCACGAAATTGCAGTGGGAGTGTGAGCATGCAATTGTATACTGCTTGACTTCCTTCCCCTAAAGATCATTTGTCGCTGAGAATTCAAAGCTTTGGTGACAACATGTCCCCCACTATTGCGGAGTCGGCTGACAGAGGGAAAAACGTGCTCTCTTCACTGGTTATTAATGTAATTCCGTATTTTACATTGAGTCACTGAGTCTACACTTGTTTTATTCAGTCGCCCGACTAGGGCCATGCTATTTCCTTGATTAGCTCCAATCACATTTTTTTACTAGATCATTTATTATGCTTTTTAGTTCTGCAGTTTCTGCTTTAAGTTCGATCACGGTTTTGACAAGATCTATACTTCTTGCATCTGGCAACGAACGTGGATTATGGAGCATATTTCCTCCCAGGGATCTAGGGTCATTTACTACTTCCTCATTTGCCAAGACTGGACACCTGTTTGCACTTGTCACTACTATTTCTTGTGGTGGTAATACAGAGTGAAGAGTGCTATGTTGTGGCGGCCCATCGGCATGAACTAGAGCTATAGTGTTACTCTCATGACTTCTAAATGATGTCTGGGGCTCACTGACAGAGCTTTATTTTGAGGTCTGGTGAAGAGTTAAGCAATTGACTTATCATTGCTAGTGGTGGATAGAGAGGACTGGGGATTGAGGACTGTCTCAGCTTCTTCTATCAAGACATCTATCTCACTTAATATACAATTGCTAGATGCTTTCACCTTCAACTTTGTCTGTTTCTTTGGTTTAGCAGCACCCTGTAATACATCTTAAGCCTTTGTTTTAACCATCATGGCGCGTTGCACCACAATAATTGTGCTAATTTAAGTTGATCCTTCACGAAGCATATAATGGGTAAAACGCAGCATCAATTAATTGATGCTGCTCAATAAGCACTGTAAATTAGTTCAAATCGATTAAGCAAAGGGAAAAAAATGACTCTCACCAATATGAGTAGAAAGTATGTTGCTCAGAGGGCCCAGAGCCAAGAGAGAGGACCCTCTCTGGACTCTTTTAGCCTCTGACTGGTGCAGACTGCCCACTCTTGGCCTGGACTCATCTCGCACTGCGGGTAGCTTTGGCGCTTAAAAAGCTCTTATTCTCATGAAGTGGCTGCCTCCTTCTCCTGGGTAGTTGTGAGCATTGTAACCCTGCGCTCCCCAGTAGCCCCAAACAAGCAAAGGGCATCCCGCGCTAAGGGTAGCGTTGGCCCTTAATAAGCGATGAGTGTCAGGAAGTGCTCCACCTCCTTGTCCTGGGTGGTTCTGGGCATTGTAGTCCTGAGCACACCAGTAGCCACAAACAAACAAGGGGCATCCCGCGCTGCGGGTAGCGTTGGCACTTAATAATCCCTGAGTGAGGAAAATGGGATGCATTTAAAAAAAAAAAAAAACAATTTTAGAACCATTTTTTTAAAAAAAAGGCAGTGGTCCTAGAGACCACTGCATGCTCCTAAAAATGTTTTTGTCCACATTCAAAAAGGGGAAGGGATCCCTTGGGGACTGCTTTGTCGTGTAGTCCTATATATAACCTATACAGAATCTGCGCGTTCGGATAACATGAACTGTGGGCTTGGTGGCAGACTGACTCTGAACACCCCCACCGAAAATGTTAGCCTGTTTGCATTAGCTAGCTCACAGTGCCACTAGTGTCTCCTCTTATCGAGGAGAGAATAGTTTCTGGCAACCTCAGAACATGACAACCCTGATCCCTCAGGATCGTGGAAACAATGTACTACTTTTCGCCCAGTCACTCGTGCTTACTTATTCGGTCTCAGAGAGTTACACAGAAGAAGCAGTCTGGCGTTTTACAATAAGTATTTATTGTACAGTTGTTCTTCTAGTGTAAAATAGATGTGCTGCAATAATTGTTAGACAGTAGCAGATATATATAATCAGCAGTATAGTGAATACAAATGGATAGTACAGTTCTACCATTTTGCAATAATCATAAATGCATACATGGATATAAAATGAATGATAAAAGAAAGCGCGTACTCCTACGATGCCTATCTAGATGTACCTAAGTGTACCTAGCATGTGAGTAGGTGTAGAGCCAAGAATCCCTCTAGGATTTAGTCTAACCCCATTACCTGAATAGAGAGAGTGCGGGACCCCGTCCTGGTCTCGAGTTGGACACCCCGCAAGGGATGTGTTAGACCACTGTCTGCTGGAGCGTCTGCATGCAGGAGCCTCCGCGTCTCTGGTCAGTGTGTCGGCCTGGAAGTCTCGGTTCCCTCTAACTAACACTAGCAAGATGTGTGGTATTTATGCAGAAAGTATCTAGGGTTCCTTTGTCCCTTGTTTCTCGTGTTAGTCATTGTTGGGTGTAAGGATGACGTATGGGATGAACCTTGTATGTAGATATTTAGGCAGGTGGTGTAGCCCCAGCCTGGTTTCCAAGAACCCTTATGAATATTCATTCATACTGTGTGAGTCTATTGATGAAGGTGTAGGACACTATTGTTCAGGGAGAAACCCTCCTTCTGTGCCCAGGACTAGAACTAGGTAAAGGTTCAATCCTAAAAGGCCCGTTACTGTGTAGTATAGGGGAGGAAATGTAGGTGAAGGTGTAAGATATTACCCGGGCCTATATTAGGGTACCTATATGAAACATAACACCCACTCCTCTTCCGAATAGTCAACAATGATAAAATGCCATCAAACTATTCTCTTTACAAGGTAAAAGCGCATAAAAATTATAAAAACATTTGTCGTAAAATGGTTTTAAAAACAGTTTTTAAGAGGTGAAAAAAGAATCTTTGACTGAAAATCAGTTTTTTGGGATTGGTACTTAAGCCGAAGTCCTAATTGAGTTCGTATATAAGTTGAAACACTACAATCGTCAGAAGGCCATGCTTTTTCAGCGAAAGTGTCAATTTAAAGGAAATGTTCCAAATTTAGTCAAGTTTTGGAGAAAAAGAAAAACTGAATTCTTTCCCAGCACACGATGAGCCAATTATAGATTAAGTGTCCTGGCTGGGAGACGCAACATCGTCGTTGCTTGCCGCTGCGGGGGACGGTCCTTGCAACACCGCGCAGAGTACGTCAATGGAGCATAAATGATATTCAGAGCTGCCAATAGCTGGTGTAGAGGCAGCCGGTGCTGTTGTCGAAACCTGAGTGCTAGTGGAGGAGCTGATGCTCAACCCAGTTGTAAAAGGCACCTGCGGATTCTCGAGGAATGCAGCCATTAATATGGGAATACGCTGGGGACATTGCCGAGCATGGGCCCTCAGAGGTTCCAGCCTGGTATTCAAGTCCGCAGGCGTGTCCGTTGCAAGTGTCAGACACAGATCCAACACGCATTCTTCACCGCAAAACAGTTATCGAAGAACAGGTAAGATGCAGTCCATCCAGACTGGTCTAAACGATAGGAACCAAGAGGCAATCAGTTCCCGTAGGTGAGGTGTGCCCAGATGCTGTACCATGCGCTCACTGTATTTGCGCTCACGGTATTTGCGCTCCAGGAGCGCTTTTGCCATCTCGTTCGTAATTGGGCCGTCCATTGCGGAGCAGAAAAATGACAATCAGGATTCCTGCGATAGAAAGCAGGATCAGCGGAAGACCTCCAAAAACGCTTCCCAATACGGAGTGTATAAAATTTGGAATAACTCCGAGGATTGTCTGAAAGGTGCTTAGAAATCCTGATCCTATGGTCTTAAATAGGTGTACAATACTGCTCGTATCAGACATGTTAAAGATACGACCCACCATTTCTGCGAAATGAAAGGGGCAGTTTGTACGTATAAGTGCCTGTATCTCAGTTGAGGTCCTTGCGATTTGAAGATCAAAGGTCTCTCGAGCGGAGGTTAAGGGTACGGTTTGTTGTAAAAGCATGGCTTTCAGTCTGCTCAAAGTATCAAACTGTATAAAGGAAACATTCAACGAAGGCCATAACGGCGCCTCCCTGACTGTATTCATTGGGGGATAATACTTGCATACAGCAAGTAACCCTGGAGTTCACAGTGACCAGATAGGTAATGCCCGGAAGCATCCCACAACAACCTTGATCGTTCAGCATCAAGTAACTCCCATTCGAGAGCAGCTCGAATACCGGTGTAATCACGGCTGCTGGAGTCCCTTTCATGTGGCAGGACAAGTTCGCCACGGAACCATTACAAGCTCCGTCCAGGGAAATATCCTGGCACATGAGAGAACCGCTTAAAGCGTTCTTGCAGTTTGTACCGCTTAGAAACACTTCTCGATCCCCACTCC
The DNA here is from genome assembly GCA_963921515.1 of Calotriton arnoldi. Taxonomy (NCBI): domain Eukaryota; kingdom Metazoa; phylum Chordata; class Amphibia; order Caudata; family Salamandridae; genus Calotriton; species Calotriton arnoldi. Next base: position 22,354 of record CAWUFW010004651.1, on the reverse strand, counting down.
GGCATCGAAATCTGTACGGTAATTCCCAAGATTCCTTAATGTATTACTTACCCAGTTTTTCATATTTGCCTGCCTGCCTGCCTTTGGTCAAGGCAATACTGAAACTGAAAAGTAGTGACCAGTAGAGTTATGTGGCCATGGATTAGCCATTCCGTTGATGGTGATTCCGCTACCGTAAATGGTAATCTATCCAGCTTTTCAATGCGCAACATTGTATATTTTGCTCCCCTTTGTGCCATTTCTACCTGTTTATCTGTTAGATTGTATTCAGAAAACAGAGACGTACTGTTGATAAAACGCCAAGGCGCACATAGCCTTCACGCAAAGATTGCAGTGTCCAGCTTAACAACATGATAGAACGTAACTGAGATTGCCCGTGTTGTAATATGGCTAAATCTTGTTCCAGTATGTCTATCGCAGAAGATACAATGTTGCCCAAGGAATATATCCTGGAGGTTAAAGTTGTTAACCCATTATCCACTACTGCTAATGCCTTTTTTTAAGTTAATACGGTCTATTTCCCGTATTCTCTCTGCGGCCTCTTGTTGGGATATTTTCCAGTTTTCATTGTAGGCAGCATAAATGCCAGCATATATGAAACGTTTCTGACTGGGTTTCCTGGGACCTAATAAAAAATCCCTAAGATCCATGTCTTGTGTGAGTAAGGTCAAGTGTTGTTTCACTTCTTTGAGTGTTGAGGTCTCTAGCCAATCAAGGCACAACTTCCCAACACTGTAGGACGTCACTACCCCTGGATGTTCTCTTTGTACATAGCGTGGGTCTGGCCTGTGTATATTGAACCCTTCGGTTATACCCCAGAATCCTTTCTGACATGTGTTTGTGTCCATGGGCCAAACCACCCATTTTTTCCAATTAGGGTCTGTTCTATTGTACGGTAAAATGTCATCTAGTGTTGCCCCATCTTGCAAAGTTAAATTTTGCCAATCCTCCATCTGTGATGGTGTTGGAAACCGGGGTGTGTTCAGGTCCTTGTTTTTGACTAGTTGCACAGGACGTCTGTTGCACAGTGTCATTTAGAAATATCATCTGCTGTGGAATGAGGCACGCTCTAATCAGTGCTTCTGTTCCCTGGACTTGCCAGTCTCTAGAACCCCAGACTGATTTTAAGTCTATTGTGTCCTTCCATAGGTCGAAACCCTGTTCAGACAATTGGGCAATAAAGGAAGCAGAGTATATCTGTTTGGCGTTAGTTAACATAATTTTCAGAGCCGATGTCGGTGTAACCTTATAATAATATGAGGTCGGGCCAGTGGTGTTAAACCCTGAAAAATATGAAAATTTCTGTGCAAATGTTTGCGAACTACTTTTAGGTGGTGTAGGGCAATGTTCCCACTGGTGGTACTCAAAAACATTCTAGGTGATATAGATTTGCGCAGGAAATGATGACCATAATGTTGATAACAGTACAATGTGTCGCAGTCTGAAGTACCTTCTAACATTTCATTATTCGGAAATGCAGCAGTTTTCTCTAAGTCAGACAACATGTTATTAACAGTTTCAGAGTCCCAATCATCAGAAAATGTACTGGAGGTAATGATATCACTTAATGAAATTTTAAATACATGAGAAATTTTTAAAAGTTCAGTAGGACCGAATATTTCGAAATCAACCTTGTCCCAAACTATACCATCCGGTATAGGAACTGCTGTAATGTTCACTTATGACAAGTCTCTCTGCTCACGATGGGACGATTGATGTGGCTTCAGAATCAAATTAACTTTTTGTGTTACGGAGCTTTGTTGAAGATATCGTCCATTAATAAGCATGCTAAAAGTTATAACTAAGCCTAGCCAGAAAAGAAAAAATAGTATCCCAGTAATTACCCATAGTTCTACCCAAGGCGATACCAGGTAAGTCTTTTTGAGAAAGTTCAGAAAGTCTTTAGCTTGTTGTTTACGTGATTTTTGGGCTGGCATCGTTTCCGTTTCACTTGGATCCAAAGAAAACGTATCAAAGTTCATGAAGTAGCCAGAAGCAGTTCGATCAATTGTAGGAATTGCATCGGGATTTGTTGAAATCGCATTTTGCTCTTGTCGAGGCATGTTGACGTAGACGTCTGTATTTGGTCTAATTGCAACTTGTGTGTTAGTTTGAATTGGATTTTGAAGATGTACTTCCGGTTCAAGGGGAACGAGTTCCATAGCATTGTTGCATAGTCCTTCATTCCGTACAGGAGGCTCTTCGAACGTGATGAGTCTTTCTGTTTGAACTTCTTGGATTGTAGCTAGAGGAGGGCGTCTGCTACTGTGGAGTCCACGAGGCCTACTGTTCAGTATCGGCCACATAGTGTGGTTTGATTAAGTCGATTGAGACAAATCTTTTCTCCTTTTTTCCGGCAAGAGGCGGCAAAAGTACAGTTCTTGTTCCTTGAACTGCTAGGACAGGTACAGGCTTTCTGTATGATGGTCCAAATTCTTTTTTATCTGCTATTTCGTCTCTGACCAGATCCCCGATCTTTGGGATCCAGACAGGTCTTGCCGTGTTTGCCTTGACTTACCCAGTGGCGGTCTGTTTCTGGAGGACGTTACTTTGTTGTGTCCTGGATTCATTTAGATCCTGTAAAACAGCCAAACGATCATGGATATCAAATGGTTTCTCATCCGCCACTGTGCCTTCACAATCAAGATTAGGTACCCACATTCTTGTCCCAAATAGGACCTCATATGGAGTGACACCCCCTAGATAATTTCTTGGCTGGTTATTGAGTGCTCGTTGTACCCCATATAGATGATTGACCCAACTACCGCCCTTGCCTAATACCCTAGCTGTTAAAGATTGCTTTAGGTCTCGGTTCTTCCTCTCCACAACCGAATTTCCCTCAGGATGGTACGGAGAGGAGTACCGCAATGCTACGCCCATACTTTCCATGGCCTCTTTGTAAGCCCGAGAGCTAAACGCCGGGCCACGGTCAGAATGTAACGTGCCAACTGCGTATGTCCCTATAAAGACTCGCAAATCTTTGATAACAGTTCGAGCGTCAGCCGAGCGCTGAGGCCATACCCATAGGAATCTTGAGCAGGAATCCACTGCAACCATGATATACTTGTAAGCCCCATCAGATTGTAAGGGGCTGCAGTGGTCCAGATACACACAAGCGAGAGGTTTGTCTGATTTTAGTAACGGTGTCTGTGCCGGGCGTTTTATGGTGGAGCCTTTCATCTGTTGGCAGATGTCACATTTCAAGACATAGTCCTTCGTTTGCTTTGTTAGACCTGGCCACCAGTAGCGCTGTTTCAACAATGAAATAGTCGCTGTAACGCCTGTATGCGCAGAGCCCAAACCCTCGTGTGCTGCTAGAATTAAACCTTGCCTACGATCCATATTTGGTATTACTCTGTCCCCCACTCCAGGAATCTGAGCACATGGAATGTTGTTTGCATCTAACTTGTAGGAGTACTTGAGTGGAAATTTCTTTGGTACTGCTCCGCTGTTTTTGCTTGAAGCAATAACAGCGACCATAATCTCACCGTCTATCCTCATTTTTGAACGAGTGATTGCAGCTACGGAAGCCGTTCGTACAGCCCCTTTCGCGGCTTCATCAGCCAATGAATTCCCTTCAACGTTGAACGCCATCACGTTGATGACTCAGTGTATGAATCACGTGAGCCCTCGGTAGTTCGTTCTTCAACTCAACTACCTGTTCCCATAGCATTTTATGCTTAATTGTGCCACCTTTCGCGTCTTTGAACCCGTTTTGTTCCCAATGATGTAAATATTCATTGTATGATTGTACACAGTAAAAGGAATCACACACTATAAGTGTGGGGAATTCGTGACCCGTATTTATAAGTGCAAGTATCAGTGCTTTTAACTCTGCCAACTGAGCCGTGCAGTCTCCTAGAGATTGCGTTTTGGTGTAATTTGGATGGAATTTTCCATCCTACATGCGACCTTTAACGATTGCACATGCTGAGCTGTATTGTTGCTTACTCCCTATGGCCGGTTGAGCAGATCCGTCAGTGTAAATAATATATTCATACTGTTCTAGAGGCAAAATTTAGTTTGGTAGAGGATATTCTTGTTCGTATTGCAGGAATGCCTGTGTTTTTAGACTTGGATCAAATCTGTATTCAACATCCGTTGCAGTAAGGGAATTAGCCCATTGTATCCATCTCGGATGTAAGGCTTTAGCATTTGGAATGCTAGCCTTTGTAACAGCTTCTAAAGCTGGTACTGGGGTCACGACTATTATGCGTTTTCCCTGAGCCAGGGCTCTTTCTCTTGCTACAGCGGTCTGAACTGCTGTCAGGATTTTTTCTGTTGAAGTGAAACGCATTTCTGCGTTTGTGTACAGGTGTGATTTGTATGCGATTGGTACCGTTTCGCCTTCATTGTAGGTTAAGTAAGTGTACCCGCATTGACCCGCTATTACTCGGATCACTAAGTTACGTACATTTACGCGTGTCTGTAAGTGTTTTTAAGCTATCATGTCTTCTTGTAGTGAACGTAGGATGTTTGTGTGTTCCTGTGTCCATTGTCTAACTGAAAAGTCAGGTTTTATTAAGTCGTAGAAAGGTTTTACTCTTTCTGCGTAATCTAAAATGTATGTTCTGCCGAAATTTAGGAATCCCAGTATTGATTGTAGATTTTTTAATGATTTTGGAGGTTGAAGCAGCGCACATTTTTCTAAAAAGTTAGCTGCCAGACTTTTCCCTTCACTTGAAAGCTCATATCCTAAAAACAGGACATTGAGGTGGGCTATTTTAGATTTCTTAAAATTAAATTTGTAGCCCTCAGAGGCGAATCCCATGATAATGGTGCTCACCCTGGTCAAGTGCCTTTTTAAGTCATCGTCCGTCAGATAAATATCATCCACATAGGACAATGCTTCTTCATCAAAGTGTTGGAGAAACTCAGTTACTCTTGCTGAGAATACCCCCGGGCTGTTCTTATACTCCTTGGGGGAGACGACAAAATTGTCGCTGGGACCCCAACGCTGAGAATGCGGTCAAATACCTGCTTTCAGGCGCTATATTTTGGCAGAAAAATCCATTTGAGATATCAAGTGTAGTTTTGTATTTTTTCCGCACAATGTTATTCATTAATGCGGCACTGTGTGCGTTTTGGACAGCGAATGTCTTTGTGCAGGTGTTTAAATGTCTGTAATCTAAAACTAGACGATATGAGTTGTCCGGTTTTGATACGGGAAACAAAGGATTGTTCATTGGTGAGGTGCATGTTTCAATCACCCCTTGGTATTCAAGTTGATCTAAGATCTCTCTGACCTGTTTTTTAGCTTCTTGCTTTATTGGATATTGTCTCTGTGCATTTGGCGAAACTTTTAATGGGATCACGAGGTGGGTTGAATCTTCATCCCATCCGGCATGATTTTTGTACAATGCTGGAGCTAGGGCAACTGCCCACTCCTGTGCATATGCATGTTTAAGATGAATGGGAACGAGGTCGGAAAATGCTGGAAAAATTACTGTTTCTCCCCTAGGGCACTCCATAACGAATGCTGGCGGCCAATCTTGTTCAGCTAATAGGATGTCATAACCAGATGATAGGTTTTTCCAAAAGAGACCTTTAACTTTCCTGGGCTTGTCCCCCTCCATTTGGAGTGTTATTTTGTGTAACTTATGTGGGACGCTCACCCTTGTATCTGGTGTTTCCACCGTGATGTAATCATTCAAGTCCGCTGTCACCAGAAATTCCATCAGGTTCTGGCGAGCTATTGTTACTTCTGCCGCGCTGTCTAGCATCGTCTGAGCCCATTCCCCGTTCAGAAGTTGTGTCCTCAGAATTCTGGGCATGTCTGATCTTTAGACCTGCAACTTTCTTCTTCTTAAACTGAGGTTTTGATTTTGGCTTTTCTTCTTTTTTGGAAGTATAGTCTTGAGCGTGCTGCTTGTCTCTGGACTTTGTACGCTCTTCTTTGTGTTCTGACCGTCCTTCTCTCTCTGAGTTTTTCGTCGAGCCCTGAAAGGAACGAGAGGAACGTGTATCAGTATCCTGATACCTGTCAGGTTTCCTAATATTATCCCTATTCCTGAGGTTGTACCTCTTTTCAGAGGGCTCCTGTGGAGGAGATCTGCCTCTGGATTGAGATCTGTTTCCTTTAAAGTTTTGTTGTTTTTTATTATCCCACTTCTTTTTAGAAGAAGCAGGTGTCTGCTTGGTAGTGTCCTTTTCAGAACTGCCCATCAGTTGTGGTTTTAATGCTTTCCCACCTAAACTGTCTCTGCCTAATTCTGCATATGCAGTTTCAATTATTTTGGGTAGTTCGTGTTGTTGATCTAACGGACTGAACTCCCTTAGGCGTTGGCGGATTGCCACTGAAGCTGCTTCCCCTTTAATATTAGCTAGTATTATGGCTGATACCTGGTCATAGTTACCTAGTAACTTCATCCCTAGGTTTATGGCAGGCTCTGCTCCGTACTCGTTTTGTATTTGTCTTAATACATCAGGTACTACTGCTAATATCGGGATACCATGAGTTCTGGTATAAATGGCAGCAAAGACTGTACCCCAAGTGGTACAATCCTCTAATTGTGGTGTTATACCCATGGGCAAGCAGATTGTTAGCATTCTGTGTTTTTCATACGGGGTAGTATTCGGGAATACTGCCTCTAGCTGCGTTATTTTCTGAGCTACCCAGAATGGTATTTGTTCACGTTTCGTGGGCATTTTGCCCATTACCGCGTGTAACGTTTGTGGTGTGATTTTAGTTGTTGTACCTTGGGATTGGGTACCATTTGTTGCAACTGTTGCTGGTTGGACTGTGAAAGTCCTCATGACGAAATGTGTCAAGTTTCTGTAGATTTTAATTAAATCCTTGTGTTGTATGAGTAAGTCTACCTGTGTCATTGTGTTAATGTCAGGATGTGGTATGTAGGCCGCTAATATCAGCCATGTCGCCCCCTCTCCTCCGAGCGGGCCTAGTCTTACTCTATTTCTTATGTGGGGTAGGGCGCCTTTAAACCATTATAAGTGTTCCTGGTACGTGAGTGGAACCTCTATGTCCTCGAACGAACCATATTCCACTGGTGCATCTCCTTCTATATAGTAGTGAAATGTCTGTGTTCTTGCATCTGCTGCTGGGAATGTAACCCACGAATAGAACACCTCTGTTTTGTTTGATTCGTGTGCCTCAATCACGAAGACTACTAAGCCACCCCTAGCTTGTAAACCATTTTCTAATAGTTTCAGGGTGATTGTACGTCTGAATTTAGGTGCAATTTGAATTGCATTTGTATCTTCTTCTCCGTCTGAGAGTTGTAGATTTACTACTGGGTTATTCTCCTGCTCTCAGTCATTTTTGTAAAGAGAGTTTGTTCAAGGGAACTAAGATAAGGTGTTATTTGCACAATTTAGGAACACTGTGTCCTTCAAGCTTGATTAACCAACAGCTAATAAATAGGATATTTCGCCTACTTAGCTGTGGCGGAATTTGTGCCCACCCACTCCAGACGTCTCTGGTGTATGTGAGTAGGGGTCTCTGAGAATAGCATGACTGAACTACTCAGATTCTACTGTTAAATAAGTACCCAACCAACGTTGGCGGCGCCATGTCGTGTAGTTCCTATATATAACCTATACAGAATCTGCGCGTTCGGATAACATGAACTGTGGGCTTGGTGGCAGACTGACTCTGAACACCCCCACCGAAAATGTTAGCCTGTTTGCATTAGCTAGCTCACAGTGCCACTAGTGTCTCCTCTTATCGGGGAGAGAATAGTTTCTGGCAACCTCAGAACATGACAACCCTGATCCCTCAGGATCGTGGAAACAATGTGCTACTTTTCGCTCAGTCACTCGTGCTTACTTATTCGGTCTCAGAGAGTTACACAGAAGAAGCAGTTGGGCGTTTTACAATAAGTATTTATTGTACAGTTGTTCTTCTAGTGTAAAATAGATGTGCTGCAATAATTGTTAGACAGTAGCAGATATATATAATCAGCAGTATAGTGAATACAAATGGATAGTACAGTTCTACCATTTTGCAATAATCATAAATGCATACATGGATATAAAATGCATGATAAAAGAAAGCGCGTACTCCTACGATGCCTATCTAGATGTACCTAAGTGTACCTAGCATGTGAGTAGGTGTGAGAGCCAAGAATCCCTCTAGGATTTAGTCTAACCCCATTACCTGAAGAGAGAGAGTGTGGGACCCCGTCCTGGTCTCGAGTTGGACACCCCGCAAGGGATGTGTTAGACCACTGTCAGCTGGAGCGTCTGCATGCAGGAGCCTCAGCGTCTCTGGTCAGTGTGTCGGCCTGGAAGTCTCGGTTCCCTCTAACTAACACTAGCAAGATGTGCTGGTATTTATGCAGAAAGTATCTAGGGTTCCTTTGTCCCTTGTTTCTTGTGTTAGCCATTGTTGGGTGTGAGGATGACGTATGGGATGAACCTTGTATGTAGATATTTAGGCAGGTGGTGTAGCCCCAGCCTGGTTTCCAAGAACCCTTATGAATATTCATTCATACTGTGTGAGTCTATTGATGAAGTTGTAGGACACTATTGTTCAGGGAGAAACCCTCCTTCTGTGCCCAGGACTAGAACTAGGTAAAGGTTCAATCCTAAAAGGCCCGTTACTGTGTAGTATAGGGGAGGAAATGTAGGTGAAGGTGTAAGATATTACCCGGGCCTATATTAGGGTACCTATATGAAACATAACAGCTTCATGTTTGCGAATTGTTGTCGCCTCCTTTGACTTTGTGGTAATATATTGATGTATTGCGACCGAATTTCCTTCGCAACCATTATTAATACATAACTTAAAGAATCTGTATTTGGAATAGACACCCTTTACACGCTCCTTCCAAATACCGATTCAGTATTTACTCACAAACCCAAATTTTGATTTGGTAAAGTGTTACTGAATAGCAATGTGGGTTATACACAGTTAAAAGTGCCATTTTGCGGTCACAGAGGCTCTGTTTGGTTTTATGATGGAACAGCGCATGCCTTTTCCATGCAGTCTTTACCATGCAAATAGCACTACCATGCATGTCATTACCACAAACTTACATAGGGGTACATTATAAATACCATTACCACGCATACTACTACCATGCTGACGTTTACCACACAATTTATTTTCCTATAGAAAATGGTGTTAAATACAAAATAAGTTTTTTTTAATAAAAATTAGTTAATATAGATAGTAAAATGCTACACACATATATGATTAGAACTATTCAATTTTGTCGTTACATAGTATGATAGCAAAACAGTGCTATAAAAACAAACTATTTTGCATGACGCATCTCCAAGCAACATAACACAATACCACGCAATATGTCGAAAAACCACACAACACATCGGAGCGTGACACTAAATATTTCCATCACAAAAGTACTACGCAACCCATGCCAAAACAACTCAACACTGCGCAAATCACAAAAACATTATCACAAAGCAAGGCAGCACAACGCAAACCAAGGTAATACTTTAAAAAAAAATCCAACATTTCCTAAATATAAATTAAAATTTAAAAACACATATTAACATAGTACAAACAGTTTATTAAACAGTATGACAGGTTTAACATATACACATTTGTCTTTCTTTCAATTCAATGTAAAGAATTGCCCTTGTCCCCAACCAAGATGGCTGCTGCATACTGTGAAGAAGGTCAAAAACGTGTTATTTTTTACAAACAAAAGAATAATACATTTAGTCACAGTTTAAATCATGGAGAAAAAACCCACTTTTTAATGCATTTTTCATTGTAAATTATCGATTACCTCCTAAAAACATATAAAAGCTGCCGCCCACCATTTTGTATTCTGTGGTCTGACGTGACCATATGCACCACTGAGACCAGGAGAGTACAGCCCACCAAATTTCCAAACATTGCCCTCTATCTACACACGTAAGTATATGCTAATAGAATACTGACTATATAACCAGAACAATTAATTTTTTATTTTTTTTTATTTTCAGACAATGTAAAGGTTATCTTCAAACACCACCTTCGATCCATTTCCTACTGTTCCAACAATGTAAGTTACCATCCACCCTTTTTTCCTGTGAAAAATAACAGCAAAATAATAATTTAGGTAGAACCTATAACCTACTCAGGGACGGTGCTGGACATCGTCGGGGAGGGTAAAATTTCCTATTCTACCACAGCCAAATACTTACCTCAAGGAAGGTGCTGGACAGTGATTGGGGGAAAAATTATTAATATAAGCCCTCACAGTACTTACTTCAGGAAAGGGGCTGCGCAGTGACAGGGGCAGAATTACTATTCTACCTCCACCACATACTTACCTCAGGGAAAGTGCTGGACAGTGGTTGGGGAGCAAAATTACTATTTTAACTCCGCCAAGTACTTACCTCAGGGAAGGTGCTGGACAGTGGCTGGGAGCCAAAATTGCTATTCTAACTACACCAACTACGTACCTCTTTTTCTTTTCCTTACACTTCCAGACATTAAAATACAAGAAATTCCAGCAGCTGGGGAGCAAAATTAGTAAAACGTCACACATCATTTTGAAAGGAATTCAGCAGTATATAGGTAAGTATTTCCCAAAAAAACATACTAACTGAAAAGAAAACAGGAACTCAACAAAATCTGCAAATAATTCACCCTTTTCTTTCTATTCTTGAATAGATATACAAGAAGCAAAGAACTCAGACTAAACTCAAAACCACTACAATCAACCTCTGGATATTTGGAATCACATAGGAAGAGAAAAGAAATCCACCAGGTAATACATTTTAGGCAAAAAAATACAAACTTCCAATCCTAACAACTTTCTTTCCACAGAATATAACCCTAGCAAACACTTATTTTTCTCTCTTTTTCAACAGGTTTACTATTTTCCCACCCCCAAAACAGACTGCATCAATTAACAATATATATCTTTTTCTTAGCAGACAGAATTTCGTCAACGAAAATAAAGCACACTTTAGTACATTGCACTCATGATTTATTTTCTCTTTTTATTCAACAGTTCATTGTAAAATGGAAAACCGAAAGCAAGCAAGCTACGCCCAATCTAGAAAAGGAAACAGGCTGAAAAACATGGTAGCTACATTGATTTTAAGGAGAGATTAACTGATCCCACAAGTCACTGGAGGTGCGTTGAGTATTTTTCATTCCAGTGCAAAGGCAAAGCGGTTACAGTTGGTGACACCGTGGAAAGAACCACAGACCATAACCACTCTGCCTCTCCAATGGAGATTGAAGTTTGAGAAAACATACAGCAAGTAAAATTTACTAGCAGCCTCCTCCAATGAACCCTGTGGCTCAGTTTTGAAGGAGGTAGACTAAAACATCCCCATGCACGTTGCTAGTAGCATGCCCACTATACCCAATTTAGGGAGAATGATTCAGAGACAAAAACAGGTGAGTAATCCCCCAAGAACACCACAATCCTACTCTGATAGTACCATCTTCCCTAAACTTAGAGTTACTTTTACTAACTAACATTTCCTACTGTATGACAAGGAGAACCCTCTCAAATGATTACTAATCTTTAGTACAATGCATAACTTGTTAATCCTGGAGAATACTGAAATTTGGATGATGAATGGAACTTTTAAGTCAACTCCCCATCCATTCACCCAAATTTACAGTATTCATGCCACCATTAAGAATACTACCATCCCATTAGTGCACAGCTTACTCGTTGACAAGTAATCCTCAATTTACACTGCATTTTTATCAGTAATAAAATCCACAAAAGTGAATAAAGGTCCTAGGAAAATTATAATTGATTTTGAATTACAGATGATTAATACTATTACAAAAATTTACCCTGACACCCAAATTCAAGGATGTTTTTTTTCACTTTTCCCAGGCAAATAGGCAAAAAATTTAAAAAGCATCCTTAGCTGAGGATTACATATCAAACAGTAAACTAAAATATATGATGTGAAAAAATAACATCTTTGTGTTTTGTTCCTCAATACTTTACAGAAAATTAGGAAAAATTGTCTCCACTCCTAAATTATTTTGAGGACAACTGTATTGGCCATCTAAGCAGGTCGGGTCACAGGAGGAAGCCAGGGTTTCCCATTGACTGGTAGAACTGTTACTCGACCTGCTTAGAAGGAGGTGCAAAAACAAACAATGCCATAGAGGGATGGCATAATTTCTTCAACAAGTCTATAGGAAAATCACACCCTAATATAGATAATTTCCTGGAGATTTAAAAAAAAAAAACATGTCTGAGAGACTAGTGGTCAAAATCCAAAATCCCTCAATTTCATTTGATGGGAGCTTCAGACTGCCTAGACAATATTGCAAATATCGTACACTACTAACTTTAACTAATACCTTCTAAAACTACTCGCCTGATTTAACAACATTTTTTAAATTCAATAGGAATTTAAAAAAAAAGTTTTTAAACACAATTAAACAATAATTTGTGTTCCTACCTGTAGTTGTCTCCTTTCTTCGACTCTTGGTGATATTCCATAAAAATGGAGGGTGCCTACAAAGCCCCCCACGACGCAGGACCAGCATACCTGAACCACCGGCTCTCATTCCAAGTACCCACCAGACACCTCTGCTCTGCCCAGCTGGCCCTTGCCAAGTCTCTCGGATCCACAAGACTAGAACCGAAGGAAGATCCTTCTCTCACCTTGCCCCAAAGACTTGGAACACCCTGCCTCTCCACCTCAGAAAATCCCCGTTGCTGACCCAATTCAGGATGGATCTAAAGACTTGGCTCTTCGACTGAACCCCCAACGCTCAGACAGATCAGCAGCCCCCCACGCCTTGAGACCCTCGCGGGTGAGTAGCCACGCTTTACAAACCCTGATTGATTGATTGGTAAAACCTGTCACCAAGGGCCTTGAGCAATCCAATAATCCAAAGGCTTAAACTCAAATTGGCAAAAAAGCCTACACTCGTTTTGTTTAAAACAAAATAATATCCAAGTTTCGATTACCCCCAAAAATCCAGTTGTTAAAAAAGTGTAAAAAACATCCAATTCCCAATACAATTTCCCCCCCAAAAATCCACCTTAATCCATCCATGAGTCCCGAGTTTTTCCAGCTAAGCCGTGGTCTTGGTTTTATTATGTGGCAAAACCATGAAAAACCATAACACAAAAAATTTAAAATGTTGCTTTTATTCCAAATTTGTTTAAAAAAAGTTGTATCCATTAATTTTTCCCAACTTTTTTAAACCTACTTTGGAAAAAAAGCAAATGTCCCGATGAGCACATATGAACACAAACTGTATAGGGATGTAAAAGTGGTTAGAACAACAATAAAATATATTTCCTTTCTATACATCATCTATCTACCCCTCCCATCTCTCCTTACAATAAGCTTAGCCACCAATATGTTAAAAAAAGTAAAGTAAAATTTTCTTACCTGACCGCCGCTCTTCCTTGCATCCCTTCTCAACCGTGATGCTCCACCAACTGTAGAAACAGCCACAAAACCATTTACATCAAGCCGAAAAGTTCAAATTTAAAAAAGGACAATTTCTCCCATTGAAGTCAATGGGAAACCATGGGGAAATGTTTTAAAAATGATTTAAAAAAATTTGTTAATGACTATTGAAAATGTTATATTTTTATAAAATAAGATATATTTGTTGCTATTTTTGACAATTGTTTTCAGATTTTTTTTTTTTTATTAAATATTTTGATTATTAAAGTTGGTGTTATTTTTATATTCTACAATAAAATTATTAAAAATAATTTATCATTTTAAAAATATATTTTGATGGTGTTTGATTTTATAAAAATGTTGAACATATTGTACATCTCCCAACTACTTGTATTTTAATGTTGTGATACCAAATGTGCAATATATTTTGATTTAAAATGAATACACATGTATTAAAATTAATACGCGAGTATTAATACACTTCCCTACCCTTTATCACTTACATCCTGTCCCTAACTGCAATTTTTCTAGTTCTAAAATATTTTTTTAAATATCATTAGCATAAATCAGCTACAAAAATCATGTTTTAGAAAATAATACTCAGGTTTTAAATTAAAACATACTATTAGCATTAAAAACCCATTGAATTCATAATCTGAGAATTACTGCGAGTATTAAAATTAATACCCGAGCATTAATACAATTCCCCAACTGAAACCCAATATCCCTTATATCCTGTCCCTAAAGGTTAGTTTTCTAAATTGTAGCTTTTTCTTTTTTAAACGTTAGCATTACAAATTCTATACATTCTCATTAATACTCAGGTATAAAAGTTAATACTTGAGTATTAATACACTTGCCCACCCAATACCACTATAACCCTTACTTCCCTCCCCTAAAGGAAAGTGCCTAGTTTTAACAATATTTTATATATAAATAATAATGGCATTAAAGCCTATAAAATCATGTTTATAAAATTAATTCTCAAGTATAAAAATAAATACTTGAGCATTGCTACACTTCCCCACCCAATACCCCTATATCCCTTACATTCTACCCCTATACTTTATTCTCTTACTTTTTATAATTCTTTTCAAAATAATTCATATATATATAAATACGTCACCTATATAAAATCCTATACATAAAATGTCATGCATAGATATTTAAAAAAAATATTTCCCAAAACACAAACATATTTAACTCTTTACCTATACATACTTACAATTACCTACCTGTTTACTTGCGTAATAATACACAATAACATATATTTAAACCTATTAATAAAACTATATATATATATATAAATTCACTGAAAAAACCATAGGTTTTAGGGACAGTTATAGTTAGTTGGACATTGCACTCGTACAAAACCCGTGAAATTCCCCTGTTATAGTTAGTTCAGCTAACTATAACTCGCGCCCCGCAATGCACTGCTGATGACGTCACATATTACATCACTCATGACATGGTCAGTGACATCACTGATGACATCACTGATGACATCTCAAATGACATCACCTATGACATCACTGATGACATCATCCAGTGACTGTGTGTTTCTCTAAAGTTTAAATATGTTTAATATATATAGGGAAAGGCGTATTGAAGAATGAGTGGGTGTATAAGTGTCTGAATGGATGATTTAGTACGTGAGTGACTGACTCTACAAGTGAGTGATTAAACGTATCTTACTGAATGCATGGGTTAGTGACTAAACTGTGTGAATGTCTGTATCAGTCTGTTTGTTGGTGTGTAAGTGGATGCATGGATTTGCGAATAGCTACATGAGTGTCTATATGGGTTATTGATTGGTTCTCTGAGTATCTGTATGGCTGCCTGAGTGTTTGTGTGGGTGGGGTGGGTGTGACTCTATACATAGATGTGTGAGTGGGTGATTCACTGGGTGCATGATTTCAAGAGTGCATCTGTGATGGACTGCTTGGGTGGGTGAGTGTGTGTATGGGTGTGTTAGTGAGTGAATGTATATCTCAGTGGTACATGTGCGAGTAACTACATATGTAAAAGGCAGTATATATGTGTGTTAGAGTATTTAAATGGCTATAAGTGAGAGTGTGTTATTGTGAGAGTGGCTGTATGGATGCGTGTGTGCTTGTATCAGTTATTGTATAAGAGCGTAAGAATGTGCTAGTATTTGTATGAGTAAGTGAGCTGGTGTGTGTATAACTGTATAGGTGAGTAAATAGGTGTGTGATTAATTTTTTGCATGACTGACTAGGTGTGTGAGTACCTCTATGGATGAGTGGCAGTGTGTGAGTGTTTATATAGGTGTATGAGTGCATATGATAGTCCTGTACTGAGTGACTGTAAGTATGAGTGACTGTACAGGTGAGTGAGTGGATGTGTGTGTAGACCTAAGAATCAGTGAGTGGGTATGTAGTTTTTGGTGTTGGAGTGTCTATGGTTTTGAGAATGGCAGTCTGTAATTTAGAGTGGGTGTATCAAAAGTTATATTAGGGTGTGAGAAGATGCATGAAATTATCACATGGATGATGTCATCAGTGATGTCATTTGAGATGTCATCAGTGATGTCATCAGTGATGTCACTGACCATGTCATGAGTGATGTAATATGTGACGTCATCAGCAGTGCATTGCGGGGGCGCGAGTTATAGTTAGCTGAACTAACTATAACAGGGGAATTTCACGGGTTTTGTACGAGTGCAATGTCCAACTAACTATAACTGTCCCTAAAACCTATGGTTTTTTCAGTGAATTTCAAAGGTTTTTTAAATGCTTATTTCTAACTATAACGTGTCTGAAACCTATGGTTTTTTCAGTGAATTTCAAAGGTTTTTTAAATGCTAATTTCTAACTATAACGTGCCTGAAACCTATGGTTTTTTCAGTGAATTTCAAAGGTTTTTTAAATGCTAATTTCTAACTATAACGTGCCTGAAAACTATGATTTTTTAAGTGAATTTCAAAGGTTTTTTAAATGCTAGTTTCTAACTATGCCAACAGAGGTAGGACATGTGAAGAAAGAAGAAAAAACGCACAGAAAGAAGCAAAAGATGTGCAGAAAGAACCAACAGAGGAGCAGAAAGAGGCCTTGTTGCAAAATCATCCTGTGCCCACAACTGTTTCAGACGGGTACTGGTGGTAACTGACTCTGACTAACCAGAGCCAGTGCGTGTTTGCACAGTGGTGAAGGGAGGGGGGCCTAAGGTGACATGTGTGCAAACGCGCCCCGTGGCGCATTTTAAGTTGCGGGATTAAGTCCCCTTGAATCCTAAGGGTCCCTGGGGCCCAACTAGCCCCCCAGGTACCTACAGTTAGGACCACAGAGCTGAGTTGCAGAGAGGCGTTCCGAGGCCACGCACCTTTTTTCACCTCTCTGCAACGCAACTCTGTTGTGCTTACTGAAGGTACCTGGTGGGCTAGTTGGCCCCCAGGATTCAAAGGGAATTAACTCCCCAACTTAAAATGCACCACAAGGCATGTTTGCGCACATGTCACCTGAGGCCCCGCCCCCTCCCTTCACCACTGTGCAAACGCGCCCCGTGGCGCGTTTTAAGTTGGGGGATTAGGTCACCTTGAATCCTGAGAGTCCCTGGGGCCCAACTAGCCCACCAGGTACTTCCAGTAAGCACCACAGGCCTGTGTTGCAACGCCTGTAACAAATTGTGCAGTTGTGTTTAGGTAGTGAAGAGGGTCGTGCTGGGGGTAGTGTTTTAGGGTTTAGGATAGTGCAGTGGTGTTTGTGTAGTGTAGGGGGTCATGCTGGGGGTAGATTTAGGGTTTAGGGTAGTGCAGTGGTGTTTGGGTAGTGTAGGGAGTCGTGCTGGGGGGAGTGTTTTAGGGTTTAGGGTAGTACAGTGGTGTTTGGGTAGTATAGGGGGTCGTGCTGGGGTTAGTGTTTTAGGGTTTTAGGGTTTAGGGTAGTGCAGTGGTGTTTGGGTAGTGTAGGGGATACTGCTAGGGGTAGTGTTTTAGGGTTTAGGGTAGTGCAATGGTGTTTGGGTAGTGTAGGGGGTACTGCTGGGGGTAGTGTTTTAAGGTTTAGGGTAGTGCAGTGGTGTTTGGGTCGCGTAGGGGGTACTGCTGGGGGTAGTGTTTTATGGTTTAGGGTAGTGCAGTGGTGTTTGGGTAGTGTAGGGGTTCGTGCTGGGGGTAGTTTTTTAGGGTTTAGGGTAGTGCAGTGGTGTTTGTGTAGTGTAGGAGGTCGTGTTTTAGGGTTTAGGGTAGTGCAGTGGTCTTTGGGTAGTGTAGGGAGTCGTGCGGGGGTATTGTTTTAGAGTTTAGGGTAGTGCAGTGGTCTTTGGGTAGTGTAGGGGGTTGTGCGGGGGTAGTGTTTTAGGGATTAGGGTAGTGCATTGGTATTTGGGTAGTGTAGGGGGTCATGCGGGGGGTAGTGTTTTAGGGTTTAGTGCAGTGCAGTGGTGTTTAGGTAGTGTAGGGGGTCGTGCTGGGGGAGTGTTTTAGGGTTTAGGGCAGTGCAGTGGTGTTCGGGTAGTGTAGGGGGTCGTGCTGGGGGAGTGTTTTAGGGTTTAGGGCAGTGCAGTCGTGTTCGGGTAGTGTAGGGGGTCGTGCTGGGGGAGTATTTTAGGGTTTAGGGTAGTGCAGTGGTGTTCGGGTAGTGTAGGGGGTTATGCTGGGGGTAGTGTTCTAGGGTTTAGGGCAGTGCAGTGGTGTTCGGGCAGTGTAGGGCGTCGTGCTGGGGGTGGTGTTTTAGGGTTTAGGGCAGTGCAGTGGTGTTCAGGCAGTGTAGGGGGTCGTGCTGGGGGTGGTGTTTCAGGGTTTAGGGCAGTGCAGTGGTGTTCGGGCAGTGTAGGGGGTCGTGCAGGGGGTGGTGTTTCAGGGTTTAGGGCAGTGCAGTGGTGTTCGGGCAGTGTAGGGGGTCGTGCAGGGGTGGTGTTTCAGGGTTTAGGGCAGTGGTGTTCGGGCAGTGTAGGGGGTCATGCTGGGGGTGGTGTTTCAGGGTTTGGGGCAGTGCAGTGGTGTTCAAGAAGTAAAGGGGGTCATGCTGGGGGTGGTGTTTCAGGGTTTAGGGCAGTGCAGTGGTGTTCGGGCAGTGTAGGGGGCGGTGCAGGGGGTGGTGTTTCAGGGTTTAGGGCAGTGCAGTGGTGTTCGGGCAGTGTAGGGGGCGGTGCAGGGGGTGGTGTTTCAGGGTTTAGGGCAGTGCAGTGGTGTTCGGGCAGTGTAGGGGGTGGTGCAGGGGTGGTGTTTCAGGGTTTAGGGCAGTGCAGTGGTGTTCGGGCAGTGTAGGGGGCGGTGCAGGGGGTGGTGTTTCAGGGTTTAGGGCAGTACAGTGGTGTTCGGGCATTGTAGGGGTGGTGCTGGGGCTGGTGTTTCAGGGTTTAGGGCAGTGCAGTGGTGTTCGGGCAGTGTAGGGGGTCGTGCTGGGGCTGGTGTTTCAGGGTTTAGGGCACTGCAGTGGTGTTCGGGCAGTGTAGGGGGTCGTGCTGGGGCTGGTGTTTCAGGGTTTAGTGCAGTGCAGTGATGTTCGGGCAGTGTAGGGGGTCATGCTGGGGCTGGTGTTTCAGGGTTTAGGGCAGTGGTGTTCGGGCAGTGTAGGGGGTCTTGCTGGGGCTGGTGTTTCAGAGTCTAGGGCAATGCAGTGGTGTTCGGGCAGTGTAGGGGGTCTTGCTGGGGCTGGTGTTTCAGGGTTTAGGGCAGTGCAGTGGTGTTCAGGCAGTGTAGGGGGTCATGCTGGGGGTGGTGTTTCAGGGTTTAGGGCAGTGCAGTGGTGTTCGGGCAGTGTAGGGGGTCGTGCTGGGGCTAGTGTTTCAGGGTTTAGGGCAGAGCAAAGGTGCTCAGGCAGTGTAGGGGGTTGTGCTGGGGGTGATGTTTCAGGGTTTAGGGCAGTGCAGTGGTGTTAGGGCAGTGTAGGGTGTCGTGCTGGGGGTGGTATTTCAGGGTTTAGGGCAGTGCAGTGGTGTTCCGGCAGTGTAGGGGGTCGTGCAGGGGGTGGTGTTTCAGGGTTCAGTGCAGTGGTGTTCGGGCAGTGTAGGGGGTCGTGCTGGGGTGGTGTTTCAGGGTTTAGGGCAGTGCAGTGGTGTTCGGGCAGTGTAGGGTGTCATGCTGAGGGGTGGTGTTTCAGGGTTTAGGGCAGTGCAGTAGTGTTTGGGCAGTGTAGGGGGTCGTGCAGGGGGTGGTGTTTCAGGGTTTAGGGCAGTGCAGTGGTTTTCGGCCAGTGTAGGTAGTCTTGCTGGGGGTGGTGTTTCAGGGTTTAGGGCAGTGCAGTAGTTTTCGGGCAGTGTAGGCGGTCGTGCTGGGGCTGGTGTTTCAGGGTTTAGGGCAGTGCAGTGGTGTGCGGGCAGTGTACGGGGTTGTGCTGGGGATGGTGTTTCAGGGTTTAGGGCAGTGCAGTGGTGTTTGGGCAGTGTAGGGGGTCGTGCTGGGGGTGGTGTTTCAGGGTTTAGGGCAGTGCAGTGGTGTTCGGGCAGTGTAGGGGGTCGTGCTGGGGCTGGTGTTTCAGGGTTTAGGGCAGTGCAGTGGTGTTCGGGCAGTGTAGGGGGTCGTGCTGGGGCTGGTGTTTCAGGGTTTAGGGCAGTGCAGTGGTGTTCGGGCAGTATAGGGGGTCTTGCTGGGGGTGGTGTTTCAGGGTTTAGGGCAGTGGTGTTCGGGCAGTGTAGGGGGTCTTGCTGGGGGTGATGTTTCAGGGTTTAGGGCAGTGCAGTGGTGTTCGGGCAGTGTAGGGGGTCGTGCTAGGGGTGGTGTTTCAGGGTTTAGGGCAGTGCAGTGGTGTTCGGGCAGTGTAGGGGGTCATGCAGGGGCTGGTGTTTCAGGGTTTAGGGCAGTGCAGTGGTGTTCGGGCAGTGTAGGGGGTCGTGCTGGGGGTAGTGTTTTAGGGTTTAGGGTAGTGCAGTGGTGCTTGTGTGGTGTAGGGGGTCGTGCTGGGGGTAGTGTTTTAGGGTTTAGGGTAGTGCAGTGGTGTTTGTGTAGTGTAGGGGGTCATGTTTTAGGGTAGTGCAGTGGTGTTTGGGTAGTGTAGGGGGTCGTGCTGGGGTTAGTGTTTTAGGATTTAGGTTAGTGCAGTGGTGTTTGGGTAGTGTAGGGGGTCGTGCTGGGGGTAATGTTTTAGGGTTTAGGGTAGTGCAGTGGTGTTTGTATAGTGTAGGGGGTCGTGCTGGGGGTAGTGTTTTAGGGTTTAGGGTAGTGCAGTGGTGCTTGTGTAGTGTAGGGGGTCGTGCTGGGAGTAGTGTTTTAGGGTTTAGGGTAGTGCAGTGGTGTTTGTGTAGTGTAGGGGGTCATGTTTTAGGGTAGTGCAGTGGTGTTTGGGTAGTGTAGGGGGTCGTGCTGGTGGTAGTGTTTTAGGATTTAGGTTAGTGCAGTGGTGTTTGGGTAGTGTAGGGGGTCGTGCTGGGGGTAGTGTTTTAGGGTTTAGGATAGTGCAGTGGTGCTTGTGTAGTGTAGAGGGTCGTGCTGGGGGTAGTGTTTTAGGGTTTAAGGTAGTGCAGTGGTGTTTTTGTAGTGTAGGGGGTCATGTTTTAAGATGCAATGCTCCAATACCTGACCAGTCTGCACTACATAAAACTGCAAAAAAACTAAAAATAAAAAGTGTTTTGCACACTTTTGTCATTGGGCTATATGTGGGCTACATCTTGGTAATATTTGTGCTACATTTGGGCTCTTTTTTCACTGGTGGCCATCTTGGAAGACTTCTTTGTTATGAAGTTTCCTAATTTCTTCATTTACTGCAGTCTCCTCAGTAGGAAATGCTTTCAGTTTTTTACTTTGATTCCATCAAGAAGGCATTCAGATGTGTCTCACATCTGCCATAAATTCAGAATGTTAGCACTCTAGTTGCTCATTAGATCACTGGAGTAAAGCTACTGCTCACCAGGGAGTTAACTGGTAGTCTGCTGCTGGTATTGAAAGTGATTGTTTCAGTCTGCATGTCAGAATTTTCTAATGAAATAGAAGAGGATTTGAGATCTCACTTAAAACATGCCCTAATTTTTCTTTCTGCAGCACTAACCATAATTTCTATTTCAAAAAGAACCCCTCATTTTGTTCCTTTTTAAATTAAATGTTTTAAGTGTTACCGGTTTATTCCAATCAAGATGGCTTCAGGTGTGCCATACTTTTGTCATAAGTAAGGCTGTTAGCGCTCTAGTTGTTCTTTAGAACACTCTGGGAAGCTGCAGTAGAACACAAAGGCATCAACTGGCAGGCTGCTCCTGTTGAAATATAACAGGAAGATATTTGAGATCACACTTGAAATATGTCCTAATTTTTCTTTCTACAGCACTAACCATAATTTCTATGACAAAATGAACCCCATCATTTTGTTTCTTTTTAAATTAAATGTTTTAAGTGTTACCAGTTTATTCCAATTAAGATGGCTTCAGGTGTGCCATACTTTTGTCATAAGTAAGGCTGTTAGCACTCTAGTTGTTCTTTAGAACACTCTGGGAAGCTGCAGTAGAACACAAAGGCATCAACTGGCAGGCTGCTCCTGTTGAAATATAACAGGAAGAGATTTGAGATCACACTTGAAACATGTCCTAATTTTTCTTTCTATAGCACTAACCATAATTTCTATGACAAAATGAACCCCATCATTTTGTTCCTTTTTAAATTAAATTGTTTAAGTGTTACCAGTTTATTCCAATCAAGATGGCTTCAGGTGTGCCATACTTTTGTCATAAGTAAGGCTGTTAGCACTCTAGTTGTTCTTTAGAACACTCTGGGATGCTGCAGTAGAACACAAAGGAATCAACTGACAGTCTCTGCCCTTGTTGGATGTACATGTTTTACTGAGAATGTCAGACTTCATTCTCACATGAGTGAGAAAGATAATGTGAATTTACAGAAAATATGCTCTCATTTTAGCTTCTGGAGCACCTTCCAAACCTCCATGGGACAAGCATGAGAAAATAGTTTTCTCTCAAACATGATTCATGATATCCCAGCAGAAGGTTTTTCACATGGTAAAATCACCTTAGAATACACCACAATTCCTAAAATTAGTATGGTACCATCAACAAATAAATTCTAATGTAACTAAAGCCTGTTATCACCCTTTATAGTTCTCCTTTTGGTGACCTTCAAAATCTTCTA